>JAEIFV010000055.1:0-600000 GCA_018904265.1 Lordiphosa collinella
ATATATTTATACAAATAAACACTTATATCATTTAATAAACATATGCACATACATTGTTGCACTTGAGCAATAACCCAAACACATAAATGTGTAATATGAGCATGCCTCACTCAAACTCTAACAAAAGTGCAGCGTTAGCATTTTGCCGCCAGCGCGTTGCTGCGGTACGTTCGAGTCATACACGCACATACATATATATACATATAAGTACATACAAACGCTCACACTCTCTCGCTAGCCAGTAAGAATATACCCATGTACGCTTAGCTTAAGCAAACCAAGAGACAGAATAAAAATGACCACAAAAGAGTGCACATGGTGCCTCACCCAAACACTATATTTTTCAATTTCAATGTATGAGAAATAAGGGTGGAGCAAAACTATACAAATAAAGGTGGACAATATATATATAGGACCTGGCTAATCATTGGAATTGGAAGATATCACAATCTTGGACCCCTTATTCGTTCACAATTCTTCTTCTTCTTCTTTGGCCATCACAACCGTTTTACGGTCTCGGCCGCTGCCACTAATGCCCGCCACTCGCCTCTGTCCCGAGCGACATTCCACCAGAGGGACACTCCCAGGTTCGCAATGTCTCCCTGTACCTGGTCACGCCATCTCCGCTTTGGTCGACCAGGCGGAGGAGTGCCTCCCAACTCTATCGCATGCCGATTGTACACACGCTTTGCTGGAGCGTTATCATCCATACGGGTAACATGTCCTATCCAGCGCAACCGCTGTTTTATGCGCTTGACTAGGTCAGTGTCCCCATAGAGCTCATACAGTTCGCGATTCATTCGGATGCGAAACTCGCCGCCAACGTTTAGGGGTCCATAAATCCTCCGAAGAACTTTTCTCTCGAACACGCCAATTGCCGCCTCATCCTCTTTTGTCATTGTCCAGGCTTCTGCGCCGTACAACCTTGAAGTTATAGTCTCCTATTGCAACAGATTGTCCAAGCGTAGACTCACTGCGCGTTATTTGTAGGTACTTCGTCTTATCCTCATTTACCGCTAAGCCCATAAGTTTTGATTGCCTCTCTATCTCTAAGAACGCCTTTTTTTACCACAGATTCG
This sequence comes from Lordiphosa collinella, assembly GCA_018904265.1. NCBI lineage: Eukaryota > Metazoa > Arthropoda > Insecta > Diptera > Drosophilidae > Lordiphosa > Lordiphosa collinella. The sequence continues at coordinate 1,080 of JAEIFV010000055.1, forward strand.
CTTTTGCCGATGATGTCAATATCATCGGCATATGCAAGTAGCATGTTTTCTCTGGTAAAGATGGTGCCCGTTCTGTTAGCATTTGGGCACTGGCGCAGTATGTACTCCATCAGCAGATTGAAGAAGTCGCACGATAAGGTATCACCCTGCCTAAAACCTCTTTTGGTATCGAAAGGCTCGGAGCGGTCTTTACCTATTTTGACGGAGCTTTGTATGCTTCTACAATGCCTAACGGCAAATATGGCTGAAACTAAGCTAATATTTAAAAATATATTTTTGTTGTCAGCGCAACTCAATTTCACTTCGGTCACAATGATAATGCGTTATGGACTTGTGAACTTAGCGCTCCATTTTTAATAATCGTAACCAACGTCTGGCATAAACTGTGAATCTCCATAGCAGCAAACTGCAAAGAAAAAACTTAGGTGTTCTCAAAGGTGTACTCTGGAAATCGTGGTGTTATTATGTGTCTTTGTTCAAGATGCTCGCCGCAGGCAGAATGTTTTTTAAAAATCCGCGCGATCTTTTAAAAAAAATTTTGTGTGCAACTCTGATCAAAAACCGATGCGAAGGCCAAATTTTTCCAATGTAACCTTGAAAACCAACAACAACACAAGACAAATTCATCAATGAAATGTTTCAATATTTTAAGTTTTTTGCAACACATTATAAAAAGTCTATTATGTAACAATTCGGCTGGTAACTGGACACAACATTTTTCAGCCAGGCACTGTAGTCAAGACATTTCTTTCGTTTTTACTTCAATCTCGCAGCTTGCTGAATGCTGATTCAGAAATGCATCACTGGTGTTTGTGCCTTTTTGAGAGACTCAATGAATTTTGGATTTGACTTGAATTTTTCCATTGAAGGAATTGTGCCAGCCTTCAACGCAGTTGTTGGTCAGAGGCGTGTCATGTATTACTACTACTACTAAAAGGTCATTATTTGAATTAAAGAATTCTGATTGAAATATTGTTTTATTAGTGTTAAAATTGTAATTTGATGAATTTGCCCTCTGCTAAATTGACTTTTGTTAAAATTGAATTGTGATGAAATTCTTTGTGTTAAATTTGACGTGTGTTGAATTGACATGTGTTGAATTTGAATGTGATAAAATTGTTTGGTGCTAAGATTGAAGAGTGTTGAATATGCATGTGCTGAAATTGCTTGTGCTAATTTTGTGTTGTGATGAATTTGTGTGTTGGGTGAAATTGTATGTGTGTTAAACAGACGTGTCACCTATTTTCAGGATACTCAGTTATGCGCTTGCGTAAATATGGTACCTATCAAAATTGACGAGAATTTAAATCATCGTCTTGGCAACATTGAGACTAACTGGACACTCTGGGCCAGTACATTTTGCGACCCGACATTTAAACACATACCTTTCACGCAAGACGATAATTTTATTCAAATAAAAAATAAAATTATTGGTATGGTGGCGAAATACATAACATCTAAAGAGAATGATGTCACAAGCTCCATGGACTTATATTCCGAACCAGAAACCAAACTTTTTTGCATATGTGCCTCTGTTTAAAGTTATGTCAATAACATAGCAAGACCTCGAGCCAGTAAAAAACTGCAAGTTAAGAGTATAAAGGTCGTTAACAGTCATACAACATATAAAACGCTTGGCACGGCGTTGTTGTTCGAAACTTAATAGAAATAGTTTCATTTAAAACAACAAAACACTCCTGTTTGTATATACAAACATTTTGGTCTTTTGTTCCAGTGCGGCGGCCGTTGGTTGCACCTGAGTCCAAAGTCCAAAACAGAGGCCACACACTTACAAAGGGGAATGGCTGTCTTAAGCTGTCTTTTTGGTGTTTTGCGCGCAAAGCTGCCTTTGGAATTCCCAAACGGTTTTGCCGTCGCAGGCATGGAGAGACTGCTGTTTGGACAGACATTTCAGGATCAAGATCGCTGATGAGTGAGGTTGGTCCCTCATGAAACGTCGTCCGATCAACCTGATGCCTCCTTTGTTGTGTTGTGTGCCTCTGTTTAAAGTTATGTCAATAACATAGCAAGACCTCGAGCCAGTAAAAAACTGCAAGTTAAAACTAATTAAGATATATTTAATAAAATTGATTCAATTTTTCAAGCTTTAACATGAATAAACGAAAAATGGATTTCATACACTGAAAAACAAGTTATTTGAGTTAATGTACTTAATGTAGCAATATTCATCAGCCACCCTATATTTCTCAAAGGTCAACTTTTGGCTTATTCAAAGCTTGTTGCACCCTTTTTCTTGGCATTTTTATTTTGTTTTATATTCACTAGTCAAGTTTTGGCACTTTTGGTTATACAACCAACAGAGCAGCAGCAGCCCAAATCTACAAATTAAATTCATTGTCAATCATTTCGTTGCTCAGTGAAGCAAAAGCGCATATAGCGCAGCTTCTCTTATTATTGTTTGTTTTGCTAAAGCGCTCTCTATTCAACTCTCTTGCTCTGTTAAATTCTTCTATTTTGCTTGCCATTGGCCTTCCGCTCAAGGCGCAATCAGTCTCGTTTTCGATTTACTCGACGTAAGTTATTGATCTGACCGGTCGCACGTCTCGCTTTCGCATGTCGTTTGTCATAGCCGCAGGGATCTATTCGGATTCGCCTGAGCTTTAATCATTAACTTTATAAACAATTGTATTTCGCCTGAGCACTGCCAGTCAGCCTGCTTAGTATTGGACTCAAACTGAATCGGCCCTGTGCGACAAATAAACAACTGTTACTTATGAGAAAAAACAAATTTTGGTTTTAAATTATGTGGACAAATTTAATGAACAAAATCGACAGCTATTAAAAAAGCTTAATAGCCCGACATTTTTGATGACCCCTGGCGTGATTAAAACAATAAATAATTCTGCATTTATAATTTTTTAAACATTCACAATTTTTTATACAAATAGCGCGTCAATTCGGGCGCAAACTACATGCACACACACATAGGCGGATCAAACGGTGCCTTTTTGCGTGTGTTAAGCCGTCGGATTATCGTCTGTCCTCTTTGCGTTCGTTGCTTAGAAAAGTTGGACATCGAGCATTTGGATTTTCGTCGTCTGTGCTTTCTCTTGCTTGTGGACCGGCAAGCAAAATGCGTTTGGTTACTATAAATCGACATTTACTCCAAAACTGTGAACTGTGTCGGGTCTCTTGTGTTTTTTAAACTGTACGCATAGTTTGTTAGCTAGTTATGCCAGACCGCATGGACACTGAAAACGCAGTAACAGTCGTATCTGTCGACCAAAATGCGAAGTTTTTTAAGCGCAAAGCCAAAGCTGTTGACAGTCAAATGCAGAAAATTAGTAAAGCTATTGGGCAAGAAAAGATTGTCTCAATCAGTAAAGATGAATTGGCAGTGCGGTTGGAATCTCTTGAGACCGCTCAAAAATCTTTTAATCAAGCACATAGCCGTTTGGGAGAGCTTTATTTCGATGAGATCGGCAGTGAGTTGCGGGATACTTTTGATGGAACGACTGTTCTTTTCAAAATTCGATTGCGCCGTGAATTTAAAAAGCGTCAAATCGCCTCGCCCTTTTCCTCCACAATACATATTGAACAGACCGTAAAGTCTCAGACTAAAGAGGCTCAGACTGTTTTTATCCGTAACCAAACTCGTCTACCTAAACTTAAATTGGCTACACGAAATATGCTGACTTCTCCCAAATGTTTTCCGCAATCATAGACAAGAATCCAGATTTATCGAATGTGGAAAAGCTGCAGCACTTGCGGTCATGTCTGAAGCGATCTGCGTTAGAGACAATTTCGTAGCTGGAAATCAGCAAGGATAACTATCCTATAGCCTTAAAATTGCTGTAAAAACGGTTTGATAATAAACAACTTATATTCCAGGCACTCGTCACTGAGATTTTGGGTTTGGGGCGGGTCTATTCGAGCGCTGTCTGACACCATCAACGCCAATATTTGCGCAGATGGGAGGAGACAGCGGCCTTGGATATAATACCTAATTGCGAGCAATTCACAACATTCCTGGAGCAGCGATGCCAAAAGCTGGAAAATGTTGAGCATGCTATGGCAACATATGCGCCTAGCCCTCAGGTGGGAAACAGTAGCAAAGTTTCTAACAATAGTAAAACATCTCTGGTCGCTACTAACTCTAAGCAAATGGGCACGTGTTCCGTGACACTTCGGACCATTTCATATACAATTGCTCTCGATTTAGCAACTAGTCGCCCCAGCTGCGCCTGCGAGAAGCCAAGAAGCTGTCCTTTTGTATCAATTGCCTTCAAAAAGGGCCATCAGATGAGAGCAAGTAATTCTGGATCGAGCCGTTTGTGTGATGTCAAGCATCACAAACTACTTAATTTCGACTTTCAGCAAATCGCCCAATCTGCTCCACCCAATGCGCAGGTTGCCCAAGCTTCATCATTCGTCGCCCAAAATTTCAGTTCTGAAGTTATGCTCCTTCCAACTGCTATTATGAACGTGAGGAATCAGTCTGGAACTTTGGTTCCATGTCGCGCCTTGCTCGACTTTGGATCGCAGGAGCACATCATCACATCTCGGTTAGCTCATCAGCTGCAACTTCAGAAAACCAAAGAGTCTGCCACTATCTCTGGCCTAGGAGACTCAAGTTTGGTTTCAGAAGGTTTTTCGGTGAGCATTAATTTGCATTCACAAGCTTCTGACTATTCAACTAACATTGTTGCTTTAGTTATTCTTTCAATTACTGAAAATCAGCCACAGTACTCTGTAAATATCGATCGTTGGAAAATACCCACAAATATTAAATTAGCTGATCCTGCATTCAACAGGTCTCAACAAATAGACATTCTCGTAGGGGCAGTTCTCCTTTTCGATCTCCTCTGCGTTGGCGAGATTAAATTAAATCCTGGTCTACCAATTCTCCACAAAACCCAACTTGGATGGATTGTTACTGGAGGCGGTGCTCATTCGCACAGAGCAGCTGAACTTACCACTCAATTGGTATCATCAACAAATGCCGAGTCAGACGCTAAGGATACTGCTCTGAGGCGCTGAGCGAGTCCACCAAGGAGGAGCCTTATTGTGAAGATCATTTTAACGAAAACAATTCTCGGTTGTACACTTCCAAATGTTCGGTTCGGCTGCCTGTTAAGCAAAGCGTACGTCTAACTGGAGACTCTTATCAGCAGGCCTACCGAATTGTTCTCAAATTGGAGCACAAATTAGATCGCAACCCTCAGCTCAAGGCTCAAACCTCAAATGGGGATGACGGAACCTCCCTGCAAGGCGGTAAGCAGATCAAGGCATCCACCTCAATCGTCTCTTCATTGACATTAGCAAGTGCACTACTTGGTTTCGAGCTAAGCCACGCTTGGCTGAAACAATAATGGCCGCACTTCCCAAGGATTGTAGGAGCGGCTCATACACTGTCAAGAGTGCTGATGACATCGAATGGCGCTTTATGACACCTCGGTCTCCACACTTCGGTGGACTTCGGAAGGCAACAGTGAAGACAGCAAAACATCACTTCTATCGGTCGGTCGGACCATCTCTACTCCAATTCGATGAACTGCGCACTCTCATCTGCCCTATTGGGGCAATCATTAATTCAAGACCTCTTGTTCCAATTTCAGAGCATCCCGCAGATCTTGATGTGTTGCCTCCAGAGCATTTTTGGGCACGATGGCCTGAAAAATATTTGTCGCTTCTTCTGCAGCGTTTCAAATGGCGAACACCTCAACCTGGGGTCTGCGTCAATGATGTCGTCATGGTCAAGGACGAAAACTTGCCTCCTCTCAAATGGCCACTAGCTCGAGTGGTCGAGATTATCGAGGGAGCTGACAAGCTGTCCCGGGTTGCAGTACTATGGACTTCTACTAGACTTATCAAGAGAGCTGTGCGGAGGTTGTGCGTGCTGCCAAAGCTGGATGATGTTGGAAGCCCGTGTCTTCCAACGGGGGGAGTATGTTTGGTTATCCAACCAACAGAGCAGCAGCAGCCCAAATCTGCAAATTAAATTCATTGTCAATCGTTTCGTTGATCTGTGAAGCAAAAGCGCATATAACGTAATATCTCTTATTATTGTTTGTATTGCTAACACGCTGTCTATTTAACTCTCTTGTTCAGTTAAATTCTTCTATTTTGCCTGGTCTTCCGCTCAAGGCATAATCAGTCACTTTTTTATTTACTCGACGCCAGTTATTGATCTGACCTGTCGCAAGTCCTGCTTTCGTTTGTCGTTTGTCATAGCCGCATTGATCAATTCGGACTCGCCTGAGCTTTAATCATTAACTTTATAAACAATTGAATTTCGCCTGAGCACTGCCAGTCAGCCTGCTTAGTATTGGACTCAAACTGAATCGGTCCTGTGCGGCAAATAAACAACTGTTTCTTATGAGAAAAAACATATTTCGGTATTAAATTACTTGAACATATTTAATGATCGACAGCTCGAAAGCTTTTAAAAAAGCTTTAACCTAGGGCAAAAGGCTGCTGTGGAGAGACTGGTTTGCCTCACCAATTGGCCAAGTTAACCGAACGAAATAAAATGAGCACGCGCGCAAATATTTTAACGTCTTGTTTAATTGAGTTCTCGTATGCAAGTGTCGCTCGCCTGCACTTTACAAATGTTCTAATGCGACCAAAGCGTCGGTGGCGACTGCGCAGTTGCAATGTCTAAATATAGAACAGGCGAGGGAAAAATATGTATAACAAGAGCGAGTGTCAAAGTAAACAAACATAATTTCGTGGCATATGGCCATTGATTTGATTGACATTAATTACAGGTTGGCAAAGTTATAGAAACTTTACAAGTGCGGCAAAGCGCAGCGGTTCTGGCCCGAAGAGTACTGAAAATTGCCCTAAGGCAGTCGGTATAGTTTGCCTTTGTCATACAAACTGGTGACAGTACCGTTAAAAATTAGTTCGGCCGAAATTACGACAGGTTTTTACAAAAAAAGTTGGCCCTGAAAATTACTACAGTGAATCACATGGGGTCGCTCAGTATCTCCTGTGAGGTAAACTTCCGCTTTACCATTTTACGAGAGCTAGTGAATACCCTTTATATGTTGTGCTGACTCTTTACGATTATAAAATTCTAAAAAATTCGCATTAAATTTCAAAATGGCTTAAATTATTATTTCATAAGCTGCACCGTCAGCAAAAGACGAAGTGAAGTTAACAGATTGAGAAAAATTTCTTAAAACGAGAAAGCAAAGCTTACTTCTTAAAAAAACAAAAAAAAACAAAATGGGAGCTACAAGAAGTGACCATCCGATATTCGCGGTTCCGACATATGTGCAGTGTGCAAAATTTCAGATCGATAGCTTCAAAACTGAGGGACTAGTTTGAGTAGAAACAGACAGACGGACGGACGGACAGACAGACGGACAACGCTCAATCGACTAAGCGCGACATGCTGATCAAGAATATATATACTTTATGTTGTCGGACAATTTTATAATACCCTCTGCAAGGGTATAAAAACGAGAAAGCTAAGCATGCTGATCAAGAAAATATATACTTTATGTGGTCGGAGATGATTCCTCCTATGCGTTCCACACTTCTGTGCAAAAATTATAACACACTTTTCAAGTGTATAAAAACATTTGCCCTATTCTACTAGGATTAAAATAGGTTTAAAAATATGCAAAATCCGCTTTCTAATGATTACAAAGTCAGCTATTCGTTATCGAAACCCGGAAAAAACAAGACATCACCGTACTGAAAATAGCTTGTATACAGTTGCTTTTGTTTTTATTATGAGGGTATTCACTAGCCCTCGTAAAATGGCAAAGCGTAAAAGTGTAAATCCAAAAGTTTACGAAGCAACAACAAAACACATGAGAAAAAAAATACCACTTTTTACATGCCCTAGGGTATGTTTAAAAAATCGGACGTAAATGTCAAAAAGTGTAAAGTTTTGAAGTGTTGTAAAATTTTTCAAAGAATCGATTTAAAATTCTTAGTATCGAGCCATTTCGAGATTTTTGTCTTAAAAATGTGCGGTAACACCAGCCAACTGCAAATTATAAAAAAGAAAATTGGAAGACAATTCAAAGCACTGGAAGAATGTTATGACGCCAAGTGTTTCCGCAAGGCCCAGTGCTCAATTTTGGATCGGCTAACCTGCACGCTGATATTGAAGGGACGCAACAATGGCAAGAAGCTGAGTTCCAGTCGCACTGTCAAACGCTCGCCCAAGATGATTCATGGTAGATGTATCTCCCTTGCGTCGCGTTAGCCAGGCCATCTGGCTGCTGTGCACTGGAGCAGTAGCACCAATCTTATTGCCGAGTGCTTGGTCGATAAGCTGATCAATGCTGCAAAGGGTTCCTCCAACTCGTACGCCATCAATTCGAAAACAAGAAGACCGTTCTACTGACATGTTTACAAATTATTTAAAATAACTCTATTTAACAATTCCGTAGCTTAGCTGGGCGTCGTGAACACCCAAGAATTAAAAACATAAAAGAATACAATCAATAAAACTCTACTCCAAACATTGGTTTTATTTTCCTTATTGATGCTGCTTGTTAAATGACCAAGTCTATTTTTCGCTTACACAAAGCTTGTTGCACCCTTTGCCTTGGCATTTTTATTTATTTTTTTTTTGTCAAGTTTTGGTACTCAAATAATAGCTCGTCTAAACATATGGTTAATAGCCAACTTACAATAGGGCATAATGGCAGCCTTTACTGAAAATTTCCTTAAGGCAGCCGGTAAAGTTTGCCTTTGCCATACAAAAAGGTGACAGTATTGCTTAAAATTTTAACTAATTAACTAATTAGTTCGGCCGAAATTATGGCAGGATTTTACAAAGTTGGCCCTGAAAATTACTACAGTGAATCAAAAGGGGTTGCTCAGTAGCTCGTGTGTGGTAAATTTACGCTTTACCATTTTATAAGAGCTAGTGAATACCCTCAATGATTTCTCAATTACAATCTTCTACATTATGATGAAATTGGTATAAGGTGGTCCCGTCCGTAAAATCACTCCCTTATTGTATGTTGACAAATGAGTGTGAGCCTACTAATTGTATGTGAGTGAGTGAAACGGCACCATTTTCTGTGTTTAACACTTAAACTGGCAGTGGGCTACGTTTGCATTGCAAACTTTGCAGCCTACTGTGTGGCCGGGTGGCTCAGCGGCTAGTGTGCGCGACCACTATGCAAGAGGTCGTGGGTTCGATCCCGCTTCGGTACATCTAATGAAAAGTTTTTTTCTTTGAATAAACTTTACACCCGGTCACCGCTCTCTGCTGTTGGCACCAGCTTTGTAGTAATTAGCCATGAAAAGCTTCTCAAGCTGCCGTTCGGATTCGGCGTTAAACTGTAGGTCCCTTTCTCTTGTGCTAAAATTAGAAGCGCACAAGCCAAAAGATTGAGAGAAGCTCGGCTTTGGCCCTTTGGGGCTGTGTCAACTTGACAAGCCTTGGGGCAGTGTCAACCTGTCAAGCCATTTTACTTTACTGTAGCAACCCATGCCATTTGTCAAATGATTTTTGGTTCACGCGCCGGTGCACGCTCCGGTTCTGGTATTGCATCTGGCATGAGACTTCTTCTCTTCGACACCTGGCCTTTCTTGGTTAAAGGCTTCCAATCGGTAGCTTTAAAATGCGTATGGCAGATTTTTCCATTTGGACCAAAACTACATCCTAAGGATTCTTCCCAAAATTTTCATTTTTTCCATCTTTGGAACATAAATAAAATTTACTCCCTCAGTTTTAATACGCGCACGACAATAAATGCAAAAGGTTAATTTTTTTCTCCTACAAACAAAAAAATCCGAAAAAAATTCATCCGATACGAGCCTTCTCTGTTGACAGCCTGCCAGGTACTGACAATATGGGACTAATCGAGAGAGCTGCTCTTATGACGGGACCACCTTATACTTATTACATCATGTTCTACATAGTTGCTATGTGCCAGATAAGCTCGCAATTTGCTCTGCTATATGTTAGTTTATGTGACAGATAGTGCTATGTAGGAGATGTGAAATAGACCCTAAATGAAGTGAAATATCCAAATTAAATATTGACTGGTTGTGAAAAGTCCCATTTAATATTTAATGAAAGGGAAATTTATCAGTTGAAAAATCGCCATTGAAAAATTAATGGAAAGGAAATATTCCAAGTAAAATTTTAATGGAAGGGGAAAAAAATATCAGCTGGCACTTGACTAGCTTGAATTTGCAACTATTTCTAAATTTTGTGACGCAATAAGGCGCGCCACAAAACATTTCAAGAATTAAGAGTTAAATTGACAAGCCCACTGAAGGGGACAAGGCCAAGACAGCCAGGAGCACGGCAATTATATAAGTTGTTAATGAATATTACCCTTGTTATTTTCTTTAAATATAAGTTAAAACAAAACCCAAAAATCATGAAGTCATTAATACTCAGTACGAGACAAGTCACGAGAAAATCACTGTCATCTCTAATACCAGAATCCCTAGCACGATATGGTCCCACCAATCCCAAAAGACGAAAGAGTGGCAGCCCAGGGACTTGAAAGCGAGGCGGAAACAAGTTGGTGCAAGGATCGGCGTGGGAGTGAGATTTTGGCGTCCAAAGTGAGCAGATGGGTGTAACACCCCCAAAACGGAATACTAAACAGCCGGCCACGTGGGCCAAGGACGGAACATAGACATAAGGATCGCGAGTGAGCATCTCCAAGTCCAGAAACAACGCATCAAGGCAGCAGCGAGACGCAGAAACAAGAACAACAACAAGGTGGCGTCACAGTGGTACAGGTGGGTGGCAAGTTGGCCTAGAAGGCAAGTGGCCATGTGCCTTGGAGTTTTCTTAAATCCTCTCGGTGCGGTTATGGGTACGTGTGTCCAAAGAAATGAAAAATGCTAAAGGAATTAAAATGACGAAACAAAATAACTGTGTAAATCCTTGATTGAAAAGTGAAAAGTTCTCGTGGTGTTAGTGACGTGTGAGTGTGAGTGAGGAGAAGAACACACGCGAAGTGAATCCTGCTGCCAGTTACCCCAATCTCGCCTCGTTCGCTATGGTGTCACCTGGGGCGAGGCGAAGGCTTGGGAAGACTGCGCCGGCAGCAATAGAATCTTGCAGACGATCTCCCAACTTCTGTTTCGTCCGCTATGGTTTCACCTGGGGCGAGACAAATGTTGAGAAGACGCGGAGTAAGTCCTGCTGCAAGTCATACCAGCCTATCCTCGTTCGCTACGGTTTCACCTGGGGCGAGGCGAAGGCTTGGTGGGACTGCGCCGGTCGCAAAGGGATTCTGTGTGTTAGTACGTTTAGCAGGATAACATCATGCCCCTCTTACCCCCCTAAGTGCTCACTTGAGGGTTGGAGGTGCATGGCGTGGATCTGGTAGACTATCTCCCAACTTCTGTCTCGTCCGCTATGGTTTCACCTGGGGCGAGACAAACGTTGAGGAGATTGCAAAAACGGTACAGGGATTCCGTGTGTTAGTGCGTTTAGCGAACCCCATCATGCCACTCTTACACCCCTAAGTGCTAACTTGAGGGTTGGAGGTGCATGGCGTGGATCTGGTAGACGATCTCCCAACTTCAGTCTCGTCCGCTATGGTTTCACCTGGAGCGAGACAACGTTGAGGAGATTGCAAAAACGGTACAGGGATTCTGTGTGTTAGTGCGTTTAGTAGACCCCATCATGCCCCTCTTACCCCCCTAAGTGATCACTTGAGGGTTGGTGGTGCATGTCGTGGATCTGGTAGACGATCTCCCAATTTCTGTCTCGTCCGCTATGGTCTCACCTGGGGCGAGACAAACGTTGAGAAGATTGTACAGAAGGAAAAGGTTCCTTCGTGTTAGTGTTCTGTTGACTTGAATATGCGGCTAGCGGGACGAGCCATGTCCGCTTACCCCCGTAAGTCTTCACTTGAGGGTTGTTGGTACATGGTGCGAGCCCGTCAGACAGTACAAACAACCTCGATTCGCCTCCCATGGTGTCACCTGGGGTGAACCAAGCGTTTGTTGTACTGTATAAGAGCCAACTGTCTATCTCTTGTGAGTAGCCCAGTAGGGTGTGTTGCGTAGGTGTTATTGGAACACGCCGAGCCTCCTTTGCGCATCCTAAGTCTCAATAGGGGACTGGGAGGGCGTGGTGTGGGCCCTACCCACAGTCTTGCCAGAGTTTCATTGGTTTCGGGAAGTTTTCGTATACGAGTGTTAGTCGGAACGACTTTCTTTTGGTTCCCTACAGAAAGGAAATTTGCTAAGACCACCGGCCAAAATTTAAATAAAAGATCAGAGTAAGTTTTAACTGGCTCTTTACTTCTGCACCCATGATGTTAAATTTTCTGTAAGTGGCCCTGGCCAGACTGAGCTTACCTCAGCCTTAGAAACATCCTTACAGATGGCGCCCGAGCAGGGACTCCGGGTCAAAATAACAAGCAGAAAATACCATCCTCGTGGCCTAAAGAACCACAAAAATATCAAAGTTTTCTGGATTCTTAACATAATTTCTTTTAATTGGGGAAAAACGGTAAACATGACACAACACCAGAGAATTCTAGAATGAGTATTTCCTATGATCAAGACACGTGCACAGAAATCAGTTTTACCAAAAAAAAAAAGGTGGAAATGTCTTTTCATATAATTTTAGTCTCATTGTGGAACTATTTTTCTTGTTCCTATTCTCCGCAGCATTCGACAAAAGATATTTCTAGTTTTTATGATCAAGACCCATGCCACTATATTCTCTTGTGCTTATTTTTGCTTCTTGTTCGGGGGAAGTGCAAATACAAATCGTAGTGCTCTTCTCTTTTATAAAAAGAACGTTCGTTCAAAAAGTCAAGAAAAAACCTACCGCAAGAAGCCCATAAAACTCAAACACGGGGATTACAGCCTTCAGTAATGCCTAGAAAATGCCACGCCAGAGCACGTAGCGAAAGATTTTCATTACAGTTGCACAGTTTTATTCCCATGCTCTCACAATCTCGTCGTCTTAGAAATTTACGAGGTAAAAGTAGAAAAAAATAAAAATATATAAAAGGAAATTCGACTGACACCGCAACGATAGGGGTAAGGAAGAGAACCCGAAGTACATTGGTCCGGCGCTGACAAAGCCAGCGGAGCCGAACCACACTTCGGCAACAGAGATCGGCCGACAGAGAGAGCAATCATACCTATAAAAGCCAAGCATCAACAGAGCAAGGGGGAGGCATCGTCGAGAGGTATAAGCGTCAACATCAAAGGGCAGTCATCGTCGAGAGTTACAAGAGTCAACGTCGAGAAGTTCAGTTAGTTATTATCGAGAGTTACTAGCGTCAACATCAAAGACTAAGAAGCAAAATCCGCGTGATATCCTTCTATCGCTCGCGAGTCCTAGTGATCCTAGACAATTATCATCGAGAACAAATCAATCCTTGTGCTACTCCCGCGAGTCCTTCCTTGAATCATCAAAATCAAAGGCTAAAGAAAACAGGCAGTCATCGTCGAGAGCTACAAGCGTCAACTTCAAAGGCTATGAACAAGTCCGCGTGATATCCTCCTTTCGCTCGCGAATCCTAGTGATCCTAGGCAATTGTCATCGAGGACAAATCAATCCTTGTGCTACACCCGAGAGTCCTTCCTGGAATAATCAAACATCAAAGGCTAAGAACCCAAGCTTTACGCTAGTGTGTTGTACCGCGAGTCCTGGTAGAAAATTAAAACCCGTGTACCAGATCAAAGCCCCACACGAATCCTGGATTAATCCTGCCAGAGTTAGTCAACCACTGATCCTGCGCTAACTTTTTCACACTCGTTGTCACCTACGTCGGTCGCGTTAAAGGATCCAGCTCTAGACCTCCAAAAGTAGCAATAAAACCACGTTTTAATAAGCGATATCGTCTGCACCCTAGTTTCCAAAGCCCTTGCTAGCTTGGTCAGTGTACTCGTCCTGCGTGACACTAGTACAATCTTTTAACCGGTTCTCAAATAGTCACGACGTATCTTTTTGAACTACTGTGATTAGGGTCTATTATGGGTGTGCGTTGGATATTTTTTTTTACGAAAGGCCGAACTGGAAGAAATTTTTTCTGAGCTTAAACTTGAATGTACTGGCACAGTCGAAGAAATACGGTCAGGATTTTGCAGTTTCGTATCCCTAGGCACATCGCCCATAGGCATACACAGTGATCATAGTCAACCATCCAGCTTGCTTCATGGTACTAATCTGTCAGCCCCTACCGGTACCAGCCCCAGGTCTTCTGCCGAACCACCCCGCATGAGTTTGAAAATACATGACCCCGAAGGAGACGAGATAAAACCCCCAAAGGAAGCAGTGAAGTCTACTGGGCGAGAACGGTTAAGCCAATCCGGAAGAAAAAAGATATCCTACGCACTTTTTGCCGAGAAATTACGGAACTGGGGCATCATCTTTAGTGGAAATTCAGATCCACTGAATTTTATTTATCAACTGGAAGAAAGAGCCCCCTGGTACAATGTCGATGTCGGAAAAATGCCTTTGGTGATTCCAGGGTTACTTACCGGCACTGCAGAAAATTGGTTTAGGACTAGTAACTTGCAGGAAGCATCGTGGGACACCTTTAAACAGTCATTTCTCGATTTCTTTTTGCCTCCGAGGTATTTTCAACGTTTGGAGAATGAAATCCGTACCAGATACCAAAAGAAAGGTGAAAATTCAAACAATACCTGATAAGTTTGCGACCGATGATGCATCGGTCTGGGTACGGTGCGTACGGCGTGCCGGAATTGCAGCCAAAATGTCACTTCGCAAAGGATTGCCAGAATCCCACGCAGCTATTTTGTTGGAGTTTTGGACGCAGAGGAATTCGTACTATCAACTGCTGTCGACAGGGAAACCGCCCAATCGGGGAACGGACGGGGACGTCTCCAACCCAACCCCGGAAGTAGATACTATCTTACGCTACGAGGAGGGGCGCATCACGGCCCGGGTGACTATCAAGGATCGACCCTTTCGGGCCTCAGTCGACACGGGTGCTAGTCGGAGCTTTGTAAGTGAGCGAGTAATCCAACTAGTGGGTACTTCTCAAAACACTCGAGAAGTACGGACCCAGGTAAGCTTAGCAGAAGGTTCTCGAAAACAGATCACCCAGTCTTTGATAGCTAAGGTTTGGTTGGGTAATCGCTGGGTATGCCTTCCAACCTTGGTATTGCCCTCAATCATGGAAGACGTAATCCTCGGAATGGATTTTCTTTGTGGTATCAGCGCCTTAATACAATGCGGCCAGGTCGCAGTGGGCGAAGCTGCGCCCACCTCCCCCGAGAAGACCCACAATGAGACTACCCGAACCCACGCCTAAAATTTCAACACCAACAGCAAAGCCCGATAGCCTCGTGAAATACCCTCCACTATCAGCAGACCAAACTAGTCCCGTAACCCCGATAAAGGAAACCCAGAAACAAGAACCAGCTCAAGGCAGCATAGGTCCTACGGCCAACGAAGAGAAACCCATAGCAAGTCTAAGATTCGCCGAAGAGCAACTAGAAGACCCAACGAGTAGCACCACAGTCTCCTCAACGAAGAATCCAACGACGACAAGGATTGCCATAGCTCAGATGAAGACACTGGAACCAACGGATGGACCCTTAAATGTGCCCTTGGTTAGCGCCGCAGTACTAAACTAAAGCCGAATTGAGATAATTCGAAGGGCTGACTGGGGTTTCCCACATCGCCGAACACCACATTACGATGCGTGATGATAAGCCTATAAAGCAGAGATACTACCCTAAGAACCCGGCAATGCAAAAGATCATAGATGAGCAGATAGACGACCTATTATAGAACGATTGCATCGAACCCTCGCGGAGACCCATAGTGCACCCATAGTCCTGGTAGGAAAGAAAACTGGAGATACTCGGTTATGCATGGACTTTCGGGAGCTCAAGGCTCGCTCAATCCCAGACGCCTACCCACTACCTAGGATCACGCATATTTTGGAGCGATTGAGAAACGCGCGATATATCACAACTCTGGATTTGAAGAGTGGATACTGGCAGATCCCCATGGCTAAGGCGAGCCGAGAATGCACTGCTTTTACTGTCCCTGGACGTGGATTGTTCCACTGGAAGGTCATGCCGTTTGGCCTGCATTCAGCCCCAGCGACTTTCCAACGTGCGTTAGACAGCGTTATCGGACCCGATATGGAACCCCATGCGAACCAAAAGAAATGTAAGTTTTTCCAACGCAGTCTCGTTTACCTAGGACATGTGATTAGTGAAGCCGGGATTCACACCGACCCAGACAAGATAGCTGCCGTAAGGGAACTGCAACCACCAACCTCATGCAAAGAGCTCCTTAGGTGCCTAGGGATCGCATCCTGGTATAGGAGATTTGTTCCAAATTTCGCTACAGTTGTGCAACCCATGTCGGCACTTTTGAAGAAAGGTAGAAAATGGCAATGGACGGAGGAGCAACAACTCTCTTTCGAGGAACTGAAGAGCCGACTGACCGAAGCACCCGTTCTGGCCTGCCCCGATTTCAACGAGAAGTTCACCTTACAAACGGACGCTAGCAACTACGGATTGGGAGCAGTATTAACCCAAAGAATTCGAGGTGAAGAACGCGTCATTGCCTATGCCAGCCGCCGACCAGTAAAAGCCGAGGAGAACTACTCGGCTACTGAAAAGGAGCAATATTAACCCAAAGAATTCGAGGTGAAGATCGCGTCATTGCCTTTGCCAGCCGCCGACCAGTAAAAGCCGAAGAGAACTACTCGGCTACTGAAAAGGAGTGTCTGGCCATTGTGTGGGCGATCCGTATGTGGAAGGATACCGGTTCGATGTTATCACAGACCATTTGGCTTTGAAGTGGCTCAACGCAATCGAAAATCCGACGGGGCGAATCGCACGCTGGGCATTGGAGCTACAACAGTACCAGTTCGATGTCCATTATCGTCATGGAAGCCAGAATGTCGTAGCAGATGCGCTTTCGCGCCAACCGCTGAAGGTGTTGCAGATGACTCAGGAAAATTTCCCATTTCCCTGACTACGTGCACGAGAACGGGCAGTTATATCGTCATGTAGGACACCGACCTGAAGATGAAGAGGCTCTTCCATGGAAGCTATGTGCAGCCCAGGAGCACCGACGACATGTTCTGGAGGAGTGCCACGACCACCCTACTGCCGGTCACTTGGGTATCCGTAAGACAATCAAACGAGTGGGCCTACGGTATTACTGGCCTGGGCTTTTCCGAGATGTTATCCGACATGTGAAGCACTGTGAAAAATGACAAAAGTTCAAGGTGAGCCAATTGAAACCAGCAGGACAAATGTTTACTCGACAAGTAGCAGAGCCATTTCACACCTTTAGAGCCGATTTCGTGGGGCCCCTTCCTCGATCCAAACATGGGAACACGATCTTATTGGTTTTTTTCGATCTATTCTCTAAATGGGTCGAATTAGTTCCTTTACGGAAAGCAACCACAGCCCAATTGGAAAAGACTTTTCGATGTCACATTTTTAGTCGTTTCGGAGTACCTCGTACTTTTGTGTGTGATAATGGGACCCAGTTCACCAGCCGATCATTTAAAGCCTTTTGTAAGCAGGCAGGTATGACTCTCCAATACACTGCCCCGTACACACCACAGCAGAACCCCACGGAACGAGCCAATGGCACCATAAAGACCATGATGGCACAGTTTATAGAGGGACAACAAAACACGTGGGATGAACTTATTCCGGAGCTAAGTCTGGCGATCAACACGAGTGTATCGGATACCACGGGATTTAGCCCCGCTTTCGTGGTACAAGGCCGAGAACCTCGACTCCCGGGAGTACTATATAAGGAGGTCACCTCGGGACAATGCAAACCTTGCGAAGCACCAGAAGCCAAGGCCACTCGCTTGCAAGAGATATTCCGAATCGTACGAGAAAACGCGCAACGAGCCTCACAGGAGCAAAGCAAGCATAATAACCTTCTCCGGAGAGAATGGAGACCAGCTCTCGGATCCTTAGTGCTCTTGAAGCAACTTCACTTGTCCAAGGCGTCTGAAGGATTTGCGGCCAAACTGGCTGCCAAATATGAGGGACCATTCAAAATAGTCAAATTCATCTCTCCCAATATAGTGCGCTTGCAAAGTCTTACTGGAAGACAACGGTAAACGGCCGGTCTGGCCGATTTGAAAGCTTTCACGTCCGAGGATACAGAGGATGAACAACGGGCTTTGGAGGTACCAGGTCCCTTGAACGAAGGCGCCAGAGACGACGATGTCCTTCTACCTTTTGCAGGAATAGGCCCAAACGGACCAGAGAATTTTGAGGTACTCGGCAGAACCATCCTTCCTGCCCAATCACACCCCCAGTTGGTCGCACATAAATATCAACAAAGTGTCCAGCAGATGTCACCAGAGGATATGAATCCTCCTGCGCAGTCCCCGACCCAGGTGACTACCGTTGACCTTTAACCTAGTTTCCAGTAGATGACCCCGACGGCAGTTGTAAGCACATTTGTCCGACCTGGGCCCAGTGGCCATTGCCTAGAGAAGTTGTAGCCAAGCCAGATGAAAACCCAAGTCACAGCCAAATGAGTCAGCGGGGGCCACTTGCTGCAAGGTGCGCCTTCCCAACGTCCCCGCTCCCGAAAGGGAAATTCATGGCTAGTACCAGCATGGCCTTATCCAAGATATGCAAGTACGAAACGCAAAACTATGGGGGGAGAAAACATCGTTTTCATTTAGCCGCTAGGTAACATAATCTCCTTTTGTTAAGCTATGTAAAACCCTTATTTGTTCAACACCCTGAGAAACATCAGTATCATTGAAAGCCACTGTACAACGATATTATAAGTAAATTATTGTAAACGGCACCGAGAGTTAATAGACTAGCAGTCAGACAAATTAGTAATTACAGATCTTCCACCAGCCATGCCATACCCGGAAAACTGGCAGAGCCTCGTTAAATTAGTCGAGGAGGCGATTAAACCATTCGAGGACTCGGCTGCCGAGCAAACCCAAGGAGTCGACAAACCAGCACGAAACACCGGCTAACCTGTACAGGCACACCACTTCACAGCTCCACGGCCCAAAGAAGGGAACGAACTCGAGTTGCCAACATCGAACCCAGCAGAACTGTTGCGCCTGAAAGTGGTGCAAGACCTCCCTCAGTTCTCCTGGGAACTTGACCCCAATGGGATTCTGCTCCATCACGGGCTAGACCCCGGGACCGATTCAAGCTCACCCAAAGTGGCCTCGCCCAACCCAGGGGGGGATTTGCTACCCGTCAAGGAGTGCACCCATGATAACAACGATGGAAACGAAGAATTGGCACCCCCGAGTCAACCGACGCCCATGCCACAGGATGAAGAAAGCCGTTCGACCCCTGTTAATTTGGGTCTCAACTGGGGCCAGTTGGAAGAACGGGAAGAAGTATCGTCACCCGTCTCATTGGGTAATTTGGCTATGACACCGGAGACCCGTACCCCATCGCCGGCTGTGTCACCAGAAGAAGACGTCCAAATACCGTCACCCGAGACCGATGCAGAAGGATTGGTTCCACCCGCATCACAAAGGGCAATTGACGGATCCAGAGGCGAACGCGAGAGAGCCGAAGAAGTGACCGACAAGGAAACCATAGCTATGCATTGGGCAGAAGCACCAGCTGAATTGCGAGTCCTGAGTGAAGGGAGATTGCTGCCTCTCCCCTTGATCGACCGATTAAAAACACGACTCCAAGATGGAAGAGGATCCGCTCGTTACCTCGAGAGGGAGGAAGGCACCGGGTTCCAGGTGTCATCAACAACAAAATGGAATTGACCATTTCATTACGCGCCCCGAAGAAGGGGGAGAGTGTGACGCAATAAGGCGCGCCACAAAACATTTCTTAAATTAAGAGTTAAAATGACAAACCCACTGGAGGGGACAAGGCCAAGGCAGCCAGGAGCACGCCAATTATATAAGTTGTTAATGAATATTACCCTTGTTATTTTCTTTAAATATATGTCGTGTCATAGTAAATTCCTCTTTTAGCAAATATATGAAATGGGTCGTGTCATTGTACTATTTAATATTGTTTAATCATTTATCAACACTGGAATGTCAAATTTGGGCTACGTGGCCTTTAGTCAGGCGGGGCCTGCTAACAAACTAGCAAAGTAGGCTGATTCGATAGAACGTTGTTTGAGCAAGATGTCGTTTGGTCGTCGGGTGTGGTTCGGTGTGTGTGAGGGGTATAAAAAGGTGCCGAGCGTAGTACTGGGGCACACTTTGAATGTGAACCTCAAACGAAACACATCAAATCTCGCTGCGCTCCTACAATAGCTGTTAATATGAAGCAAACTGAGGAGAATAAAGAGGCCACTCTCCCTTTGACATCAGAAGTGGGATCTGTGCCGCAACCTACAGCACCGGACGCATCGCTACGTGCAATTATGGAATTGCAAAGCCAAAGCATCATCGACCAGCGAAAGCCATACAATCCTCGAGGGCCGAGTCGACTCAAAGCAAAATGGTGGTGCTGCCCAAGTTTAATGCAGACCTTGCTGGTGCCAACGCTTCATCATGGTGCAACACGGTGGACATCATCCTGAGTGAGAAGCAGCTAAAAGGTGGTTGGAAGGAAGTGCATCGCAGTGGCTCTCTCTAATCAGCTACCCTGACATTACATGGCCGGATTTTAAGGAGCTTTTCGTGCAGCAGTTTACTTCTGTGGAAACGCCAGCTGCTGTGGCGTTGAGAATGCTGTCAAGTCGTCGTCGAAGATGAATACCTTGCTGTGTATGCCAGCCGCATGGTGACTACGCTAGTGACAAATTGGCGTGAGATGGATACTGAAAGTATTGCTGTATCAGTTACCCTTGCTCATTTGGCTAATATGGACAGTCGACTGCAGCGTTTGACCTTTACCTCTAACTTGAGGTCTAGAGGTGAATTGCAGTCCGAGCTGAAGGCGTTTACTTTCAACAAGAGGAAAAGCACTTTTTCGGAACACCAAGGGGTACCAGACCAGAAACGTCAGAAACTCACAATCAAATGTCATATTTGTGGCAAACTGGGACACAAAATGGTTGATTGCAGATCCAGAAATCAAGAAACTTATTCAATGTATGGGAGTGGCCGAAATGACCAAGGCGAACGTCGACATCGGGACAAAACAAGTGTACGGTGCTACAAGTAAAGTGAGCAGGGACACATATCGACGTATTGCACGAAGAAGGTGATTGGCGGCGGAAAAACAGAACTCCAGGAGAAGAGGGTGCAACAGTGTTGCATCGCAAAGGACAGATGGTACACCGAGGAGAAAAGTTTGCAATAACGTTTGATTCTGGAGCGGAAGGTTCTCTGATGAAAGAAAAGATAAATACAAAATTTTCTTAAAAAGTATTAATAATACTGTGAAGCTAAAATAAATAGCAAATGATAGCATTTACAGTACATGTCAGATATAAGGTAGTGTAATGATTAATGAACATTGCATTGAAATGTTATTTCATGTAGTCCGTAATGAACATCTGCAAAATGACATGGAGATTGGTCGGGAAATTCTCAATCAGGGTTACAAAGCAATTTTGTCTTCCGAAAATGTTTAATTTTTAAGATCAAAAATTTAATCACTTCTCTTGATGATGAGCAGCTTGTAGAGCATGACACAGAACTTGTAAATGAAGAAAAAAAGGGATTAAGACAGTTTATTGGATTGGCCTTTTATTTTCGTTAGTTCATACAGGGATTTTCTCAATTGATGAAGCCTTTGTATTTTCTCACCTCTGAAAAAAATAAATTTGTTTGGAAACCCGAACATGAATTAATACGAAAAAAAGTTGTAGCCGTTCTTACAAACCAGACGGTGCTAGTCATTTTTGACCCGCAATATCCAATGGAGCTACATACTGATGCCAGTTCAAGTGGTTACGGAGCAATCTTGCTCCATAAAATCAATAGTAAGCCGCCTGTGGTGGAATATTACAGTAAGGCAACTTCGTCAGCGGAATCTAGATACCATTCATATGAATTAGAGACCTTAGGTGTTGTAAATTCTATAAAGCACTTCCGTCACTATTTACTGGGAAGAAATTTTGTTGTTTTAACCGATTGTAATTCACTTAAAGCGTCGAGAACTAAACAAGAGTTAACTCCTAGAGTGCAACGGTGGTGGGTTTTTTTACAGTCGTTCACCTTTGATATTGAATATAGGGAAGGAAAGAGAATGGCTCACGTTGATTTTTTTGTCGAGAAATACTCCTGCAGTAACTGTTAATTTGGCTTAATTTGGCAGAAATTTCTTCTAACTGGCTCCTCCCTGAACAGCGTCGAGATCCAGAGATTGCCGGTATTGTCAGCAAGCTAAAAACCAATGGACTTGCAGAAGATATCGCAAAGACATATGAAATGAGGGCAGGGGTGCTTTGTCGTAAAGTACAACGAAATAGTAGGACTCTGTGTTTGCCAGTTGTGCCTCGAGCTTTTAAATGGTCGGTTATTAATCAAGTTCATGAGTCAATTATGCACTTGGGTTTGGAGAAGACTCTTGATAAAACGTACGAACTTTATTGGTTTGAAAAAATGTCAAAATATGTTAGAAAATTTGTTGACAATTGTACTACATGTAAAATTGCAAAGTCTCCTTCCGGCAAAGCTCAGATTGAGTTGCGTTCAATTCCTAAAGTCAACGATCCGTGGAACACCATTCACATTGACATAACAGGGAAACTAAGTGGCAAAAGCGATCAAAAGGAATATATTATTGTCCAAGTAGATGCTTTCACAAAATATGTGCTCTTGAGTCACACACTTAAGCTTGATGCTGCGAGCTGTATAAATGCTGTTAAATCCTCTGTCTCGTTGTTTGGAGTACCAAAACGCATAATAGCTGATCAGGGAAGATGTTTCGCTGGTACGCAATTCAGTGAGTTCTGTTCAAAACAAAAAATAAGTTTACACTTGATTGCGACAGGAGCTAGTCGTGCTAATGGACAAGTAGAGCGTACCATGAGTACTTTAAAAAGCTTGTTAACTGCTGTTGAGACTAGTAGTCAATCATGGCAAGACGCGTTGGGCGAGGTTCAGTTAGCCTTAAATTGTACAACCAACAGGACCACCAAAGCAAGTCCGTTAGAGATGTTGATTGGAAAAGTAGCACGTCCATTGGGGCTACTTCCACCTATTGATTCAGATTGCGTTGTAGATTTGGAAAATATAAGGACGAAAGCTGCCGAAAATATATCAATTGCAGCTAACTATGATAAAACTAGGTTTGACAAAAATAAAGCAAAAGTAGTCAGACATAAATTGGGAGATTTTGTACTATTGAGAAATGAGGAAAGAAATCAAACAAAATTAGACCCAAAGCTTAGAGGACATTTTCTAGTGATTAAAGTTTTGGATGGAGATAGATATACGCTACAGTCATTGACCAACAAGAGATCGTATAAGTATGCCCATGAGAATATAAGAAAACTACCAGATGGACAACTACCTATCGATTTGGATGTAAGTGAAGATTATACTGATTTGAATGAAACCATTGAAAGAGACGGTAGAGAGAACACCAATGAGGGTGTGGAAAATGTTGAAACCGTTGAAAGAGACGGTATAGAGAACACCAATGAGGGTGTGGATAACGTTGAAACCGTTGAAAGAGACGGTAGATTGGACACCAATGAGGGTGTAGTCAATGTGGAAGCCGTTGAGAGAGACGGTATGGAAGACACCAGTGTGGGTGTTGATGAAACTATTGAAAAGCAGTAATGTTATTTGAAAAAAAAGGAGATGAAATCGGCGCATGCATCATAATGCAAGCACAAGTGCAGAACATAAGTTTTGATCATGGCGTGTGGGGCATATGATGGTGTGGCTGTGGTTTGAAAAATCATGTATAATCTTCCTTGCACAGAAACACTGACTTAATAAAGACGAACTGAAATGATATCGTTGTGAGAATAATAATAATTTTTGGAATGTAACTTTGTAAATGAAAAAAAAAACATTATAAAAATTATTTGGTCAAATTGTCAAATTTGTGATACAATAAAAAGATATTGTGATTGTTAAAAAAAAAAAAAGAAATTTAATGGTTTTAACTAGTTGAAAACTTATAAGTTGGTCATTGGTTATTTAGAGAAAATATACGGTGAAGAAGACACGAGGACGTGTACTTGTCAGGACAGCCGAGTCGGTTTGGAGAAAGATTTAGTTTGTTAAAAATGTGTATGTCGGCGTATCTTATCGATTACACGAGGACGTGTAAAGGTCAGAATGGCCGTGTCGTGTCATAGTAAATTCCTATTTTAGCAAATATTTGAAATATGTCGTGTCATTGTACTATTTAGGATTGTTTAATCATTTATCAACACTGGAATGTCAAATTTGGGCTACGTGGCCTTTAGTCAGGCGGGGCCTGCTAACAAACTAGCAAAGTAGGCTGGTTCGATAGAACGTTGTTTAAGCAAGACGTCGTTTGGTCGTCGGGTGTGGTTCGGTGTGTGTGAGGGGTATAAAAAGGTGCCGAGCGTAGTACTGGGGCACACTTTGAATGTGAACCTCAAACGAAACACATCGAAACTCGCTGCGCTCCTACAATAGCTGTTAATATGAAGCAAACTGAGGAGAATAAAGAGGCCACTCTCCCTTTGACATATAAGTTAAAACAAAACCCAAAAATCATGAAGTCATTAATACTCAGTACGAGACAAGTCACGAGCAAATCACTGTCATCTCTAATACCAGAATCCCTAGCACGATATGGTCCCACCAATCCCAAAAGACGAAAGAGTGGCAGCCCAGCGACTTGAAAGCGAGGCGGAAACAAGTTGGTGCAAGGATCGGCGTGGGAGTGAGATTTTGGCGTCCAAAGTGAGCAGATGGGTGTAACACCCCCAAAACGGAATACTAAACAGCCGGCCACGTGGGCCAAGGACGGAACATAGACATAAGCATCGCGAGTGAGCACCACCAAGTCCAGAAACAACGCATCAAGGCAGCAGCGAGACGCAGAAACAAGAACAACAACAAGGTGGCGTCACAGTGGTACAGGTGGGTGGCAAGTTGGCCTAGAAGGCAAGTGGCCATGTGCCTTGGAGTTTTCTTAAATCCTCTCGGTGCGGTTATGGGTACGTGTGTCCAAAGAAATGAAAAATGCTAAAGGAACTAAAATGACGAAACAAAATAACTGTGTAAATCCTTGATAGAAAAGTGAAAAGTTCTCTTGGTGTTAGTGACGTGTGAGTGTGAGTGAGGAGAAGAACACACGCGAAGTGAATCCTGCTGCCAGTTACCCCAATCTCGCCTCGTTCGCTATGGTGTCACCAGGGGCGAGGCGAAGGCTTGGGAGGACAGCGCCGGCAGCAATAGAATCTTGCAGACGATCTCCCAACTTCTGTTTCGTCCGCTATGGTTTCACCTGGGGCGAGACAAATGTTGCGAAGACGCGGAGTAAGTCCTGCTGCAAGTCATACCAGCCTCTTCTCGTTCGCTACGGTTTCACCTGGGGCGAGGCGAAGGCTTGGTGGGACTGCGACGGTCGCAAAGGGATTCTGTGTGTTAGTACGTTTAGCAGGATAACATCATGCCCCTCTTACACCCCTAAGTGCTCACTTAAGGGTTGGTGGTGCATGGCGTGGATCTTGTAGACGATCTCCCAACTTCTGTCTCGTCCGCTATGGTTTCACCTGGGGCGAGACAATCGTTGAGGAGATTGCAAAAACGGTACAGGGATTCCGTGTGTTAGTGCGTTTAGCGGACCCCTTCATGCCACTCTTACCCCCCTAAGTGCTCACTTGAGGGTTGGAGGTGCATGGCGTGGATCTGGTAGACGATCTCATAACTTCTGTCTCGTCCGCTATGGTTTCACCTGGGGCGAGACAAACGTTGAGGAGATTGCAAAAACGGTACAGGGATTCTGT
Organism: Lordiphosa collinella; assembly: GCA_018904265.1. Classification (NCBI taxonomy): domain Eukaryota; kingdom Metazoa; phylum Arthropoda; class Insecta; order Diptera; family Drosophilidae; genus Lordiphosa; species Lordiphosa collinella. Next base: position 26,824 of record JAEIFV010000055.1, read on the forward strand.
GTGTTAGTGCGTTTAGTAGACCCCATCATGCCCCTCTTACCCCCCTAAGTGCTCACTTGAGGGTTAGTGGTGCATGACGTGGATCTGGTAGACGATCTCCTTGTCTCGTCCGCTATGGTCTCACCTGGGGCGAGACAAACGTTGAAAAGATTGTACAGGAGGAAAAGGTTCCTTCGTGTTAGTGTTCTGTTGACTTGAATATGCGGCTAGCGGGATGAGCCATGTCCGCTTACCCCCGTAAGTCTTCACTTGAGGGTTGTTGGTACATGGTGCGAGCCCGTCAGCCAGTACAAACAACCTCGATTCGCCTCCCATGGTGTCACCTGGGGTGAAACAAGCGTTTGTTGTACTGTATAAGAGCCAACTGTCTATCTCTTGTGAGTAGCCCAGTAGGGTGTGTTGCGTAGGTGTTATTGGAACACGCCGAGCCTCCTTTGCGCATCCTAAGTCTCAATAGGGGACTGGGAGGGCGTGGTGTGGGCCCTACCCACAGTCTTGCCAGAGTTTTATTGGTTTCGGGAAGTTTTCGTATACGAGTGTTAGTCGGAACGACTTTCTTTTGGTTCCCTACAGAAAGGAAATTTGCTAAGACCACCAGCCAAAATTTAAATAAAAGATCAGAGTAAGTTTTAACTGGATCTTTACTTCTGCACCCATGATGTCCCGGCACTTCTATAAATTTTCTGTAAGTGGCCCTGGCCAGACTGAGCTTACCTCAGCCTTAGAAACATCCTTACAATTTTAATGTAGCAATTTTTTTTTATTTAAGCGACGACTGGTTACAGAAACTAATCAGCATTCCCAGAACTGATCTAAACTATGTACACTCCTTACAGCGCAAGAACTTCTGACCTATGCGAACTGTGTAACCTACGCGAGAAAGAAGATGTAGCTCGTTTTGTCGCTCGGTGCACCATCTCATCAGAATTCAGGCGGCTACACTTTTGTAGGCATCCTCTAAAGATAGGGGAATGTCATTCGCAATATGACAATCCCTTGCAATATTTTTGCGGGAGTGTATGCGGTACCGATAGGATATCCTACTTGACTACTCACATCTGTAGTTTGCAATCATTAAGATTTGCTGGGGCAGCGAGGTCCACTGCCTTGATGAACGATGCAGTATCTCGGGAAGACCGGGGAAGCTGTGTGTAGTACTCTAAGGCAGAGAACAGCTGAGCCCAGTATTTCTAGCTTGAAACATTGGAGAGCGTCAGGTAAACGGCTTTTAAGCCAAGCCTTTATCTCCTTTTTCCAAAATTTTTTTTTTATTTCTTTAATATTTTATTTCTAAAATAAAGATAACCTTTTATGCATGAAAAATGAAATAAAGATTACTACTACTAGTAATAGTAAACAAGCACAGCAACAGCTTATCGGTATCCTAATCGGTGAAAACTGAAACAGTCTATTCCAATATATTAAAGATGGAATATTTGTAGCAGGTAAATGTTAGATGACTTTTCTGTTTAAATAAATGTATTACATACTTAAGCATGACGGCAAACTATTTCCCATCGATTTTATTCAAAAACTTATTTCTTTACTAATGTATTTCCTATTAATAATATTTTAAGTTTTGTAAGTTTTACAAAGAAAAAACTTTTCATTAGATGTTTCAAGGCTGGATCGAACCCTCGACCTCTTGCTCAGCGTGCGCTCAGACTAACCGCTGAGCCACACCCGGCCACATTGTTTTTACTTTTACTTTTATATAAAGATTTGAAAAAAAATCTTTTAAAATTAAATCCCACAAAAAATCGTTTTCGACCTAAAAACTAAACAGCCCTGATGGTAATATTATTTCGTGTATTATATGTACAAATATCAACCTATTTTTCTTCTTCGATGCGCAGTAGGCTATTTGAAAATCGTTGTTGAATTTTCTAAAATTTCGTTCTTAAAATAAGGTTTTCAGCTTAATAAAACACCTTTTTGGGAATTTTTTGAAAAGTATGGACTGGGCAAACTTTTTCAAACCTTTTCCACATAATTGAGAATACTTTTAGCAATATTCTGCAATTTTTTCATATGGAAATATTGGAATCCAGCCGGTGACAGAACTTGCCCCAGAACGTTTTTAAAAATAAGCAATTTGCGGTGTTCACTATATCTCTGTCGAAAATTATCCGAAAATCACCATTAACATTTAGTTTCCGTCCGTCTGTCCGTCCGTCCATCTGTATGTTTATACGCGAACTACTGCCTCAGTTTAGAAAATATCAAGCTGAAATTTTGCACAGAGACATCTTTTAGCTGCACACTGATAATATGTCGGAACGGCGCGGATCGGTTGGTTTCTTCCTGTAGCTGTCATAGTAATTTTCTGATTCAAGAATATTAAAACTTCGGCAAAAACGAAGTTAGCTTTGCATTCTCGTTTAATTCGCCGCAGTGCGCAGTATGTTGGCAATTCTATTGAAAGAATTATTATTGCTTTATCGCAATTGTATCGAGGTAGGGAACAGGATCTTCGAAAGATTCTTGATCGTCTTGATAGAACAATTTTTATGAAAAACGATTCAGGGTCTTAGCCCAGTGCTGACCTAATAAAGAGGACAGAAATACAACTGCCGAACAACTGCTGATTTTCTGTGCTCACCTATTCAAACAGTCATAAGTTGGACTCGAGTCAGTATGAAAACACGATGGACTTCGGCCGCTGGTGGCCAAAAGCTGGACGGCCCTAGTTTAGTCATACAATATTCAGACAATTTTGTATATTTTAATTTCTTTCTATTTGCTCCGCCAACAATAGCAAAGCCTCTTATTGCCTTATTATACCCTATTTTCATTGAAAATGGGAAAAGGGGGATCATGAAGTTGTGCAAAAGTATGTAACAGGTAGAAGGAAGCATTTGTGACCCTATAAAGTATATATATTCTTGATCAGCATCAACAGCCGAGTCGATTTAGCCCTGTCCGTCTGTTTGTATGAACGCGTGTTTCTCAGAGACTATAAGAGCTAGAGCCACAAATTTTTGCATTCCGATTCAAAACGAGTTTGTTTCAGATTTGGAAAATTCCTCCCCCTCCCCCCTTTAAGCGCAAAAAACTGTCAGAGCCACAATTTTTTAGACAGACCTTCCATACATATATCATGCAAGGCCCAATATCTATCTATTCTGAAAAGATCACGAAGTTTGGACAATAAACACCGAAGTTGCATTTTCAGTTATCGCGCGCGGCCGCATGCCATGCGTTTGTGTGTATGTTGGAGTGTGTGTATGTGTGATTGTGTGTGTATGTAAAGAAAAAACACACGAAATCAAGGGGACAGGGTATTTTGTAGAGTCGGGGCACTCGACTGCAGCTCCCTTACCTGTTTTCGAAAGTTCCGAAAAAAAAATTTTCCGCACAGATTAAAGGAAAGATTGCTGTTTTTTGCGAAAACGGATACAAAACCATGTTATAAACCGAGCCTGTGAACCACTGAACCGAACCAGTTCTTATATCCGTTCGGTTCGCATCCATGGTTTTCGATCCTGTTTATGATAAAGCGTTGACCAGGGCCCTAGTTTCTGGCTCCTCAATAATATTTACTTGTTGCCTTTATCTTACAGGATCCTGGTGTCTCTCATTTATGCTCGAATGCCCCTTTTTTGTCTTGATATTACTACTTTGATCTTTTCAGTCTTTCCTAAAATAAACTTTGAAAAAATAAAAAGACAGGCTAGAAAGACATTTTTAATTTGTAGGAACAATTTTCATCACAATTATTCGTCTATGGGGCAAAATCTTTGGTGTGAGTGATTCATAGTAGCCTTGAATAAACCGTCCAACCTTAACGATAAGGATGAAATAACAACACACACCAACGAAATTTCAAATTTAACGAAAAATTGTGACATAAACACCAGCCAGCTTCTGCTCCAAAAAAGATAGCAAAGTTTCTTTATGTATTTTTGGGGGCTAAGTTCAAATTAATATTCGTATTCCATTTGGTCCTCAGGAATGTTTGCTTTCTTCTCTGGTGCAAAAGTTGAATTTTATTTGTAAACCGGTGTAATTGGTACTTAAGTTTGAAAGTGCCTTTCCAAGCCTAAGTGGTATATACAATGTTTTAAAAAATAATCTATTTATTTACAATTTGACACATACATATTTCACACGTGAAGTTTTGAGCGGGAACCCGCATTAATATATCCACTACTCGTAGAGTACAAGATGTACTCTGAAATTCGAACGCACGTGTGTAACAGGAGGAAAGAACTTTCCGATGAGTAGCAACAGCCGACAATATACGCGGAGTCAATTTCACTTGGATTTCTGCAGTTTTCATTACATGGCGCAACGATAATGTTCAATTGTTGAGTTGAGTACGAAGTCAGAACATTTTTTTTAATTTTGCTAGAACTAAGATACGTCTTGGAATTTATGAAAATGATCTTTATATACATGTATACAATGAAGCTTTGCTATTAAATGGATAATTACCTGTCTATTTAATAATTTAAAATAATCAATTAAACATAAGTTAATATTTAAAAACGTAACAATTTAAAAATACAGTATGATTTTATGTAAAAAATTTACTATTGTTATGTATTTATGAAGGATGCTAATAACCTATCGGAGCAACTGTTCTCCCATTTACTAAACTCGATTATGTTATTGATCAGTTCAGACAACTGTCGCTGGCGACATAGACTGCGGTTGGGGCATTCGAGGACGAATCATCATTGTGGCCTTTTTTAGTGTATAGTCCCAGCCTCGCCAACGAAACCAAACAATTCCCTGACGAGCAGTTAAGTCTTGCGGATCATGAAGATACAGTCCATTTAATCCACGACCACAGGACTTCCACCACCAGCCACCCTAAGAAATAAACAACAAAAAACATGACAGTCATGAGTTTTTAAGTCAAATATAGTTCATTTCCTATTACAGATTAAAAAATACATTAAGAATTTGGGTGAGTTTTATATAAATTACCTTCAGCATACTTGCGCAGTTGAGTGAGCTTCGATCATTATCTTTGTTGTACGTTGAAAAGGGACTGTTGTTGGAACCATACCAAGGATCATTAAGCGAATCTCCTGCGTTTCCTTCATAGCCATCGATCTCGAGCTTGTAATAATCTGCTTCAGAGTGAATTTTAAAGTGTGAATACTGGGCATATCTGGAAAAAGGAAGGTAAAATCGATCAATAAATCGATTAAGAAACAGTTGAACTTAAATAAAATGGTTATATATATATGGGTTTTAGCAACCGGCTTTTTATCTTTATCTACATTATCCTTCTACTTCTTATTATTATCAACTCCAAAAGTACTCAGTACCAAAGTTACAAAGCACAGTGGGCTGGATAGCCAATTTTTTGGCATAAATATATAACTGTGTATGTATATATAACTATATAAATTTTATAACTATGGAAAAACAAACATGTGGGAAAAATTTTGTTCCGATCGGACCACGCCCACTCTCGCCGCCCATATGATCACATATTGCGTACACGTAATTTTATTTTTAAGTTTAAAATTTTTTATTAATCCTCATTTTTTATTCAATTTGAGATCTTGTTTAACAAAGTTACACATTAATTACAATCATTTTTTCTTCATCTAATTCAAATGAATAAAAATTGTCACCTTCGCACTCGAAATCAAAATTTTCTTCGCAGTCATTAAGTGGAAGGTCGTTTTTATTTTCAATTTCAAAGTAAGGTACTTCTAAAAGTGCAATGACACTTTTTGGCAACACTTTACTTTTGTATTGACCAGACTTTTTCTTAATCGTAATACTCGAAAGAAGAGGATCTGACGAGTCCATTGATCTGTGGAAGACATCCAACATATTATTAGCCCGCGAGCTTTCACGAGCATGCGACTGTCTATCGCGCTTATAAAATTTGTTGCGAGCTTCTGATGCGTTTTTCCCAAGGCAACCTACTGGTACTATTGAAGTCTCTATTATCTGGGATCCATGGATTAGAATCTTATGTAGAGTAGGCGACATTGGATACCACGGGTATTTGACCATGTACAAAGCAAAGGCTTTCTCGCAGAATTGCTGGAATTCAAGTGCATCAATAGAAAATTCACACGAAATGGCGAATAAAATGGTATGAAGGCATTCTAAAATTTCCAAGTTAAATTCCAAAATTGATGCAAACAGCTCTGGATATGAAAAAGCCTTTCTTGCAGTGTTGCCATCGTTTGTATTCCCGTTTCCGTTTTGCTTTGGTTTATCTACGTGTAACCCCATTTCATGCCACATTCGCTTCTGTATATTCTGTTTTTTTCATCATTTCTAACTTTTCCGATTTATCCCACACTTGCCATTTTTTGCATCCCAGTCTAAAAGAAATTTTAAGCACAAGCTCGAACATTCGAATCCAAGCGTGAAGTGGACTCATTCCATATTGAAGACTTCCAGGTTTTGGTTTGTATATAGGTGAGCATGGATCGGCAATTTCCAAAAACAGTTTAGCGCCAGCTGCACAGATTGGGCACTATTGACAAAATTTTGTCCCGGTCAAAATGTTTAAAACCTTTCCATCTATTAGAGTCATATAAAGTTCATATGACGCGGTGATTTTCCTCGCTCTTAAAATGTGACAATCATAGGGCATCAGGTTTTTTATTTGTGTATCCAAATTTTCTTTTTCCTTAAGAATGTGTTCTCTACTCTCCTTGGCGAAATCCATTTTTAGGGGCCTACAAAATCTCACAGACTGAGGCGTTGGATTTATCCAAAGAAGTGTGCCCAAGTCATCTATTACTTTAAGTGGTATTATGGTTGTGACAAATAAAGACTGGTCAAATGAATCAGGTTCGCTATCTTCAAATCTTTGCTTATACATGCTCTGTCCCGTAGACCCATCAAATCCATAGCTGGCAATTAATGTACCGTTCGTAGTATTCGCTAAATTACAAAGTAGATCCTTTTGTAAAAGAACGATTCGGCTGGCAGTGCGGCTTAGGAGATCTTGCAAGGGAACTTCCGCTTTGGTTGCAGTAGCAGCGACATTCGGGGGCCTCAATTGCTATTTAGCCTCCTGAATTTTTGGATAGCTTGGAAATATGTCAGAATTTTGTTTTTTGCTTAGATCTCGAATAGCAATATACTGATTTTTGCTTATCGAGTTTTCGAGCAAAAATTCTAAAGCTTCGTTAGGTGTAAGAGGTATTGTTTCCCCAAAAAGCAACTTTTTTCTAATCTCACTTGATTCGCTCGGAGTGAGGATCGAATTTTTTAATATAAAACGCCGTATCCTTTTCATTAGATTTCTTTGCTGAAACCGAAGCTGCATGCATTAGAAGACTTGTGTCATTTTTCTGGTTATCTGGCAGTCCAATTTGACTGGGAGTTCAAAGTAATCGTCATTGTCGACGAAAGCCAATTTGAGTGCTTCAACTTAAAATTGGAGATTGTTCTGTTGCACATGGGCAAGTTTTTCAGTATGAAGCGTAATCGAATCCGAAATCGCTTTGTCTTTCCTGTTATTGGCAAGCCATACATCAGGGGTCGCATGGCTGAACTCAACCTTTTCTAAAAATATGAAAATTGACGTAGAACTGGCAAAATCGGGCAAAAAGTGTTAATAACAAGTTAAAGTGCACACGAAAGTGGGCGAAAGTTAGTTTTAACTCCACAGTGCAAAGGTGTTTTGGTTGGTTTTCTCTGGCTAAGGACGTCACAAAAAACAAGTGAAAAATAAACATATAACATATAGAACACACTTGTAACATATTATTTGGAAATTAGATAACTTTAGGAGTATTTTCCATATTTCACACAAATTTTTTGATCACCAATCTCCTTTATTGCAAAGTTGTGGTTTATTTTCCCGCTTTTTTTGGTAAACAAACAGAAAAGCGAAGTTCACACTTTGCAGCCCTGGTAAAAGCTCATGGTTGCATTTCGATAACTTTTGTTTTTTGAATTGTGGTACTTAAGATATCCACTTTAATAATATATAGCCAACATCAAAAAATTTTGTCATGAAAAATTCGACTTTATGCCAAAAATTTGCCCATCCAGCCTACTGTGCAAAGGAAATACCGAGTTTGCGCACCGTATTTATTAGAGACCAGCAAGAGTAGAATTTAAAATCAGTTTGTGCTTAATTCGGATCTGAGTCAGCGATTTATGATGCAATAACAAGGTATGACAATGAGCTTTTTTGCTTTTGCACTGTAAGGAACCCTTCAGTACTCATCATTAGTGAATCACCAAGGATTCATCGATGAATTGGTCAGAGGTATCGACGAATCATAGGTGAGCTCCCATACAAATTATACATGAATTTAACATTGTCATGTCCTAGGCGCTCACGCATGACAGTTTATGGGTGAATCACTCACGAATTCACGAATCGGTTCATCAATGACTCACACATGATTTCTTTGCAAAATTCATTGATGAATTCACCTATAAATTCATGTTTGATTCACCCACGATTCCTCGCAGACTTTTGCAAAGAAATTATGTTTAAATAATTTAAGTTTAAGTATGCTTATTTTAAGCAACAATCATCAAATTGGCCTACCACAATACAAACAATCAACAACAACAAGTCGATGAATTCAGTATGCAGCACACCAACACAGCAACTGCGGAAAATTAATGCACAAACATACTTACGATGAAAACAAAAAAAACACAACATCTCAAAACATCACATGAACAAACATAATTCGCACAAAGGTGACGATACGACGATTCACACTGCTTATTTAATCACTTCTCTTATAACTATTTACCTGTTGTACTAATAATTAGTTGTTTGTAAAAAAATTCGCTTTTGTTGTTATAAAATCTTGCGCTGCAGAAATGCTCCACTAAAAATTTTCTGGCAAGTGGCGATTAAAAAAAAGGTGGCAGGCGTCAAACGCAAAAACAGAAACACAGTTATTTCGTTTCTTCTGTCTCTTGCCTTCTGCGGGTTATACCCTTTTTAACTTATATTAAGTAAAGGCATATCCGACTTAAGAAGTATTTGTGTAAAGTTTTTAATGATCCATAAATAAATTATTTATTTTGGGATAATAATAATAAAAGTCTATATTAGGGCTATTCCACTAACGATCTGTGCAATCCACTTATTCAAAATTCTTTACTATACATATAGAATATGGTTTTAATGATCGGTAAAATTTGAAGGGTATGCAAACTTCTTCGTTCGGCGATGGCAAAACTGTTTTTGGATGCTTGTGTGTCGCAGCAAAGTGCAGTAGGTAAATTTGCAATAACAAATATACGTAAATTTCTGTTCTGCCGACGTCGACGTCAAAGCAGAAGCGGGGAAAAAGGCATGAATTTGACGATGCATGAATTCTAGAACTGAAGGGAAGCTCCCAGACCGGAGTGCATATCTCAGTCTCGTCAAGGATCTATTACAAGATTTAAATTTAAATATGTGATAACCATCAAGTGGAGTTATGTGGGCTGATAGTTAAATCAAAAACTGGGTTTTCTCAAGAATCGTTTGACCGCTTTGGATTAGTTAGATATATATACAATTAGGAAAATCATTTTTGCACATTTTTATCACCAATTCTTAGGCTCTAAAAACATTATTGAAATTAATTTTAATTAATTTTCTTAAGGTGTTAACCTATTGGGACACCTACACCTACTGGATTTTTCATTAAGAGGTGTCACAAAATATAATTTTTGTAGAAACATCCAAAATTCACTTCATGATAAATAACAATCATTTATAGATACATCATGTATACATCTATCTATACATCTATATAAAAGTGAAAGTATCCCACCTGACAATTTCTCGTATGTATCCGGACATACGAGAATTACGATAGTTTCTCTTATAATCGAAATCCGTTTTTCTTAAGAGATGCGGGTTTCAAACGGACATTAGCTATTTTTTCTCTATCTGTGACAGCAGCAAAGAAGAGAAACAAAGGAAAAAGAAATATGCACAGAAACTCAGCTGCGAAAAAACGTATTTGAGACCTCAGAGCATTGTAAAAAATATCGGAAAAATATAGAAAATTTAAAAAAAAAAAACAAAAATAAAAAACAAAAAAAAAATGAGAACATCAAAATAATTTTAATTTCAATGCCTTGAATAGGATTCGAACCAACGACCTCGCGGCTGCACGGCAAATGTCTTGCCATTCTACCACCGGTCTTGATTGCATTCTTTACTGTCATTTCGCCACCGTCTCGCGCGACACTGTTGTATCGGTGAGCGTTAAGATGTCCGTCGTTCGTGTGTTATATAGTGCCGAGGTCCTGAGTTCGAGTCCCAGTAAGGGTAAGTAAAAAAAGAAATAATAAAAAAAATAGTATTTAAAAAATGATCACAGCAAAAGTATGAGGGGAAGGAGGGGGTGGTGGGCGGCTTGGTTGGGGGGTGTGTGTGGGGAGCAGCAGCAACTTTTTTTTCAACTTTCGCGAAACTAAACGTTTGCAACACGTATTCGGATCCGTTCTCGACACTTTCTCGATAGCGAAAACGAATTGGAAACGGATTAGTTTTCGATCCGTTTTCGCCATCGAGAAAGGGTCGAGAACGGATCGGAAAACGGGTATCGAGAACTTTTTTGCTGCCACAAACTGAGCGACAGGTAATACTTTTTCGGACCGAGAACGGAACACATTCTCGATAGTTTTGTGAGATGTTTGTATGTTTGTATGTTTGTATGTTTGTATGTTTGTATGTTTGTATGTTTGTATGTTTGTATGTTTGTATGTTTGTATGTTTGTATGTTTGTATGTTTGTATGTTTGTATGTTTTATGTTTGTATGTTTTGGTATGTTTGTATGTTTGTATGTTTGTATGTTTGTATGTTTGTATGTTTGTATGTTTGTATGTTTGTATGTTTGTATGTTTGTATGTTTGTATGTTTGTATGTTTGTATGTTTGTATGTTTGTATGTTTGTATGTTTGTATGTTTGTATGTTTGTATGTTTGTATGTTTGTATGTTTGTATGTTTGTATGTTTGTATGTTTGTATGTTTGTATGTTGGTATGTTGGTAAATTGGTATGTTTGTATGTTTGTCCCTTATGGGCGTCTAAACCGCTGAACCGATTTTCATGAATTTTTCACAGTATGTTCCTGTCGATCAGGAAAGTTTCTTAGGCTATGTCTCATGTATGTGAAATGTTCCAAAAACCGCGAAATTTTAAAAATTATACACTTCATCCGATTGGAATTAAAATTTTTGAGGAATGAATTAATTGCCCAGGAGGGTTTCTAAGTTGAGGAAATTTGCGAAAAATGGTCCAAAAACCGCGAAAATTGCAAATTTTACGGTTTCGGTAAAACTTTGGGGGATGGTTCGACGCTTGCCCGCGAAGGTTTCCAAGTAGAAGAAATGGTCGGAAAATGGCCCAAAAACCGCGATATTTGCAAAATTATACCGTTCATCCGATTGCAAAGAAAATTTGGGAATGTTTGACAATTTCCCGGGAAGGTTTTAAGTTGAAAAAATTTGCGGAAAACGGTCCAAAAACCGCGAAAGTTGCAAAATTTACGTTTTCGCTAAAACTTGAATCGACGCTTGCCCGGGAAGGTTTTCAAGTAGCAGAAACCGCGAAATTTGCAAAATGTTCGATTGTTATGAAACTTTGGAGAATGTTTGGACGCTTGCCCGCGAAGGATTCTGATTTGAAGAAATGTGTGGGAAATAGTCCAAAAACAGCGAAAATTCAAAAACTATACCGTTTATTCGATTGCGATGATGTTTTGGTGAACGGTTGGACGCTTGGCCGCGAAGGTTTCTAAGGTCCCAAAATCGCAAAATTTGAAAAATAACCTTATGAGTATTTATGAAAGCGCTTAGTGCTTATATTACAATGCAGGCGTTGGTAAATGGAAGCTAAAGATTACACGGTCCAAAATATTGCGAAATTTTCAAGTTTTTGATTTGGGCCTGGATTATTGTGAAGATTTGATAGACGGCAATTGTAGATGGGTAAATATGAGGTATAAACCAAACGGTCAAAAAAGTCACGAAATTTTCAAAATATTCATGAGTTTAGATTATCATGACGATGGTTAAATAAAGAAAAAGAACGAACGGTCAAAAATGTTTATGGCGACTTGCAGCCAACACTAGCTTGAATACATTCGCGTTTCTTGAGAAAAGCCAGTATCTTGATTTTTATTTTAATGTTTCATTGTTGTTACCATGACATAGTCTTTCCGACATGATTGCAAAAATTATATATTATAAGGAACTTCTCAATGGTAAAATCACCAAAAAACTGTTGGTGTCGCAATGGGTTAACACAATAAAAAATAAAATCTCTCACATACGGGACCTCTGGTATGACTGTTTAAGCACGCGGGGTGAAGAATAAAGAGATGTCTGCAGCAGGAAGTGATCCTCGTCTGCGAATAGGGTAGGCAATTAAGTAGAAGGGAGAGCGGGAAGGAATCCGAGAGTCTCAAAAGGAAAGAAGTGATAGGAAGAGGGATGACCCAAGCGGGAAGTGATAAATGCCTTGGCACAATAAAGCTATAAGGGTTGAGCGGGAAGTGATCCACGACTCCAAAAAAGGTACAGAGAGAAAGAGTATAGGGACTAAAGCGGGAAGTGATCTACGACTCCAAGAAAGAGGGCGGGGTAGCAGGAGGGAAGAGGAAGAGAAAGGTGACCAAAGCGGGAAGTGATCCACGTCTTCGGCTTTTTAGCTATGAGGTTTAAAGAGGGAAGTGATTCTCGTCTCCGATAGGTCGGGAAGCTAAAGGGGACTCAGCTAATGAAACAAGGAAAGAATAATCACTTGGCCGGTTTTCTTATCTTTATTTGATTTTACTTTATTTCTTCCTCTTCCTTCTTACTGCACCGTTGTTTTCTTTCGCCTCTTTTCCGTTCTCACCTTGGGTTAATCACTATATCTCCTTCATATTAATTTTTCTCCATTTATTTATTGCAAAACTTTTTACCCCGTGGTCGTCCGATCGTGGCCAAAGCGTTTTACTCAATGACCCATTTTGGCGTCAGCGTCTCCGAATTTCTGCGTGGAATTTTTTTAACCTCATCCTGACACGTCTTTAGCGCCTCTCGGACGCGTTACGCATTTTGCGTTATACGGGACTTATGATCCTAAGGATTGGCCCGTCTGACGTGAGACTTGAACACACAAACGTTTTGCGGACAGTGCCGACAGCGTTTTTCGGGCTAAGCTGAGAGCGCATAGTCAGCTCTGCCAAATCAAACAGCTCCGGCCGCGCATGCAAGCAAAGCAACGAAATGATTATATAGCTCGTAGAAAAGTGTTTCAATATTATGGGTATTCCTGCAAGTGATTTTGAGTCTGATTATAGTTTCGGTGTGACCAGATAACCTGCAGAAAACTATATTTTTATGCTTGTTTGCTATTTTTTTGATCTTCTCATAATAAGACTAACAATTGTTTTTTAAATCTTAGATAATAGAAAGATAAATATAATAGATAATAGATAGATAAATATTAGATAAAGTGTCATCACTAGAACAAGAACGTCCAAGTTGAAGCTCTGCCATTAAAAATTTGAAATTGAAGTTTTAAAGGCGCTGCAAAAGCTTAATTTTTGACGCAACTGATACACAAGCATTGGAGCTACACGGACTTGATCAAGGACAGACAACCAAGACGAAAAACCTGGAAATTTTGGCCACTGGAGTCTCAGCGGAGGGAAACCAAAACAGAAAACAAGTAAGGAAGCAAAATACAGAAACACCCACACATAGCTCAGCGCAAATAGTGGGCTTCGGAAATAAAGCTTTATATTGTTCTGCACAAAGGCGCCCCCTACGGTTCGAGATTCCATCCATACTTTGAACCTGTGATGCATACTCCTAGGCTGCAAAATAGATACAAACAAAAATATCTCGCTATGTCCATGAAAACTAAACGTACTCCCCCACCGAAAATGCCTCTGAATGCAAACGATGTTGAAGATACTGGACTTAATACACCAGCTGGTAAAAGCATCCCATCATCGACAGGAGCCGAGCGACTGCTAACGGATATATCTTCTTAAGACCGAATAGCGAGCTCGAAACACACGGTTGGAAATATGAAACTGTGGGACCTAACGTACGTAATGTCTTCCCTACTGGATGAAAGCATCACAGCTGATGTCTCCGAAGTACATAGCAAGGTGGAGAAGCTTACAACTCAAGGGAACAACGGTTTATGTCGAAAAGGATCTAACGGCTAGGAGACAGATGCGGAAACGGATGATGCTCTTAACTCTACTAAGCGAATTTTTGTCAGAGATGACAGGATGGCGATCGAAGACAAGTGGTTTTACTGGAGCAAATCTGGCGAACTCATGAGTGAAAACAGCCTAGCAATACAGGTACTACAAAGGCTCTACGATGGTAGCTTCACAGTCTATACCAACTTTGAAGATGTCGAAAGCCGCTCAAAAAACTAAAAAACTGCAGAAATCCCGGAATAAACATAAAAGTTTTAGCTTATAACATATCAGTATTAAGAATTAAACTATTATATAAGAATTTTATTAACTACGTAAACGGTCATGAAATATTTTTCCTTTTCGAAACTTTTATCGAGAGAAACTTTGAAGAGTTGGCTGCATACTTTCCTCGACATTGCCTACATTGGATCCCGGCAACACGCCGATGCGCGAGAGGTCGGGCAAGCGGAGGAAGTTTGTACGGCATAGAAAAAACACTAACTAATGTTTTCAGTTATACCAACATCGACGAGGTTACAGTGGTAAAACTCACACGGCAGTTGCAGACATGGCTTATCGTTCCGCAATACCTAAATTGTAACCACTGGGAGAGCGACTTCAAAAAATTATATAATTACGTGCTGGAGTGCGCAGAAGAGAACATAATGATTGTAGGGGATCTTAACAGGCGAATTGGCCAGGTTATTACAGAAGACCCGAAAACGGCGAAGGGGTTTGCTCTTTTAACCAGAGAACCTAAGGATTGGAAAAGGGCAGTATGGAACGACAGTTTGGGACGGAGAGAAATGCTTGGACTGGTTTGAGACAAACGGAGGAGTCAAACAAGGATGCCTATTGAGCCCGTTGCTGTTCCCACTGTTCATCGAAGACTTATATGACTACCTAAGCGAAGGAGCAAGACTTGGAGCTGTCACTTGTAAAATACATATGTACGCTGATGAATTGATAGATTATCTGTCTGAGTATTGTAAACAGTGGAGCCTTATCATTAACACAGAGAAGTCCAAGATCATGGTGGTTAGAGATGGCAGATCTGGACGGGACAGAGCTGGAAGCTGGTGTCACGCTGACACAAAATATGAGATTTGAGATACATCTATTTGTTTATTTGTATAAGTATAGTTGACAATTATCTGTCAACATTAAAATTAAAAAGGGATACAAAATATTGATCTGCTTCCCCGTCCAGGTTAGGGGAGTTTTTTTATTGATATGCCCCGACTCACATCAAGTGGACGAAGAAAACAGATTCAAACAATAAAATATTACACGAATTATAATACAGTGAACAATCAGTTGACTACAAATGATGCAAGTTATTATAATTTGAACATATTACACGAAAAGGATCATGTAGGGAAATTAGTTCTACAGGTGTGTAGCTCTAGATGTTGATACGATTGCGTGAAATGGGCGAACAAGAGAAGTAAATAATCGTTTGGTGATGTAAGGATCATTGAATTCCTTTGACCAGCGATTAATAAAAGCCAATGCACCCTTAGATTTGTTTACGGTAATGCCGATATGGTGATTAAAGCACAATTTGTGGTCGAAAAGAACACCCAGATCTGTTACAGTTTGAATGCGTTCAAGGTTGTTATGCCCAATAGAGTAAGTGAACCAGTGAGAGTTATTCCGGTGATATGTCATGCACTTGCACTTCGAATGGTTTAAATGCAGCAGATTGATTTGGCACCAAGATTGTAGGCTAACAAGATCATTCTGTAACAAGTTATAAGAATCTATGTATATTATCAAAAGATAGAAATATTTTTACATCATCTGCGTACATTAAAACATGCGATTCGGTGATTATCTGGGGAAGGTCATTGATAAACAGGCCAAAGAGCAATGGGCCAAGATGACTCCCCTGAGGAACACCAGAAGAAACATTTATCAATTTAGATGAAGTGGAATTAAATAGGACTCGCTGTGTCCGATTTGACAAATACATAGAGATCCATTTGAGGAGTAGGTCAGGAAACCCTATTAATGAAAGTTTATTCAAACGCAGAAGGAATCGAAAGCTTTGCTTAAGTCAGTAAAAACCACATCAGTTTGCTGTTTTTCTAAAAAACCGCGACGGATGTAAGAGCTAAACTCAAGAAAATTGGTTGTTGTAGGTCGACGCTTCATAAAACCGTGTTGCGTCGGAGAAAATATGAAGTTGCAAAAGTAATGCACCTGGGTGGTGATTATTTTTTAAAATAGCTTGGGGATCGCACGTAGTTTGGCAATACCACGATAGCTCTCAATATTGGATTTGCTACCCTTTTTGTGGAGAGGTATAACGTAAGATTCCTTTCATATAGTGGGAAGAAACAATTTATTGAGAGACATTTGAAATAAATTCGTCAAAGGCTTACATAAAGTTCCAGCGCAAAACATTAAGACACAACCAGGAATATTATCATCAACGGAACAAACTGGCAGAAGCAAGGATTGCAATCAACAGCGCATTGAAGAGTTTCATGACAAGAAAAGATATAAAACCAAGTGCGAAATATAATCTGTTTGAAGCTACATCAAGATCAATTATGCTATATGTATCAGAAATGTGGGGTTACCCTGAATATAACAATGTGGAAAAACTAGCACGAAATTTTATCAAGAAGCTCTTTAAGCTGCCAATAAACACACCATCATACGCGATTCACCTGGAGACTGGTTTACCCACCCTTTACCACAAGACACTTCAAATACCCCAAAACAGACTGCCTAAGTTAGTCGCTATGCAAAACCTAAGGACCCGATCGCAGTGCTTTGCAGAATGGCAAACAATTTTCCAGACTAGGAGTATTACCTGTGATATAGAAGAAGAAAACCCTTCGAAGTCACTGCTTAAAGAAGCGAGACTCGGCTTTTATATAAAGGACTGAACTTCAACCTGGGTTAAAGTAATTATTTTAGTGATGACTTTTCTGTGGATGCCATAAAACTAATATTTCAAGCGAGATCCGAACTGCTGCCGCTCAACTATAGACCGCATATAAGCGATGACAAGTGCACGTTATGCAACAAGAGCGCCCGTGAGCGTTTATTTCCTCTCACAATGCCCAATTCTGGGAGAACTAAGGATAAAATATTTCGGAGAAAGATCATTTACACTAGAAAAAGCTAGATATCGATTCAACGGAGAAAATTGGATAACACTTGCGGCTTATCTTTAAGCTACTCTTAAATATAGGCTCAAAATTGTTACTGAAGATTTTTAAGATTTTTATAAAATAATATTAAACCTAAGAATTATTATATAAATATGCAAACGGCTTAGGCCAAGCAAATATATTGAAATAAATATACTACTACTACGACTAAATCTTAGTTTAGAAACTTTTTAAAAAAAAAAGATTTGCGGCCCTCCAAGTCAGTCGCTGGTTTGGTAGGTCATTTCTTCGGAGACGAGAACGCGTTCCTAGCATGGTGGGAGATTTTGATAATTGGTTAGGGTGGGCAAGAAGCTTCTCTGAATACTTGCGTTTAATTTGAAGTGTTTTTCGAATCTATGTGCTTGCGCCATGTGAGCTTCTGTCGAGGAGTACACCCAGGTATACAACATCGTCTTATTGCGGGATCAAAGTGGCTCTTTGATATTTATGCCCCCTTTTGCTGTCCACTCTGCCACGTTAGCTAGTTGGCTTCTTGCGTTAATTGGACATCGTGATCTGCTTAATATTGCCATATCATTCGAAAAATTAGATATCTTAAGTCCAGGGTCTGTTGGTACGTCGGAAGTGTACAGTACATATGAATATAAAACCGTTCAACCAAATGCTTGGGCAACATCTAGAAACAATATTTATGTTGCTCAAACGCAGTCCAATTATCTAAAGTTAAGCGGTTGACTTGCTTATAGTAATAGAAGGAATAATATTTTGTGCAAGGGCATCAATTTTACGGAGTTAGATTTTCACAAGTAGTTTTGATAAGCACCGTAGCAGATTAATGGATCCATATGGTGACGCTTGTGCTTTAACCTTTGCTGATTACCATTTTGATTATGGATTTTTTCCAATGATCGGCTCATACGCATCAATTGGGTTGGGTAGAGTTGGCCTGTGATGGTTTTACCTGGTTGTACCAGTTCATAGTAAACCACGCCCTATTGGTCCCACCAAATACAATCATGACCTTGTCACCGGCTTCAAAATGAAGGTGTTTCCTCCGCTTCCTCAAACCTGCAACTTCTACAGAGATCAAAGTATTAGACAGTGACCCGTCAGGGCCCCTACCAGAGTGATATGTGTTCCATTCTGTAAGGTAAAAGTGTAGTAGTACAGGAGGAAAGCGTTTTCCACCGGTCCGTAGCGACGCACAGTGTTTCAGCTTTTTTTGAGAAGCTTGTAGGTAGCCATAGGCATCCCTATCGTGTTCCTCTCTCTGAAAGGAGCCCGGTGGTTGTGCCTCGTCTGGCCAGTGTGTCCTCAGACTCGTTTCCATATATGTTATGGTGTCCAGGCACGCATATTAGGTGAATACAGAAGTGACGACCAATCTCATTCAGGCATAGGCGTCATTCAGTGAGCGTTTTAGCATTATTTGTGTGAGTAAAGTGCTTTAAGGGCTGCTTGACTGTTCGAGCATATAAATACGTTTCCTTCTTTTACCGTGAGTGTGCTAAGGTATGTGGCAGCTTCCTGGATGGCTACCACCTCCGTTTGGTACACACGACAGAAGTAGATCTAGATTGGGTGAGAAAACACCCCCACCTACTTTTTCATCGAGCTTAGAACCATCCGGGTAGACTGTTCGAGTATATAAATACGTTTCCTTTTTTTACCGTGAGTGTGCTAAGGTAAGTGTCTGCTTCCTGAAAGGCTACCACCTCCGCTTGGTACACACTACAGTGATCAGGGAGACGGATTAAGATCTAGATTGGGTGAGAAAACATCCCCACCATCTTTTTCATCGAGCTAAGAACCTTCCATGTAGATATTGATAGCGTTGACTCTGCTGTGAGGAAGGTTGTCCCAGTCGTTTCGGTTTGGGATATAGACGTCGTATAAATTGTCGAACGTCGTTTGAGGTACACAATAGTCTGAATTTAATGGTATACCCGCTTGGTTATTGAGTATAGTAGAGGTATCGGATTATCGTAGTCTTAAGACCAGGGACTGCATATAATAGTTATGAGCTTACAAAAATTGAAGCCCAAAAAACGCTCCCAGAAGGGTGGGAAACATACACATATGCTATTTTTTTACGGTAAATTCGAAAACAAGATAAACTTTTATTTTCAATTTTTTAGTTTAAAATTATTTTTAATTATTAAAAATGATTTTTAAAATAAAAATTAAAAATAGTTATTATAGTTCAATTTTTATATAAAAATTAAACCATAACTTTTATTTTCAATTTTTATTTTAAAAATTGAAAATAAGAATTACTGTTCAATTTTTATAATAAAAATTGAAAACAAAAATTGAAGTTGAATATTTTTTGAACCGAAGGAGCCTAATCATATATCGGCCTATATATATGATCTACGCATTAATACCTTTCAGTTGATATATAATATGTATGTACAAATAATAATTAATTATTAAAAATAATAATTAATAATTAAAAATAATTTTTTGAAATGAAAAAAAAAAAATATTATTTTTTAATTGTTTTCATAAAAATTATAATCGTTACGGTCCCTGCTCTAAAGGCATACTGGGTGTAAACGTTCAGTATTACCGAAATCAAGCCATTGAAGTGAAGACATTGGGTATAATTGAGCTGCATCGGAGACACACAGCATGGAAATTGAAAATATTTTGGCGGAGTTTTCCATTTTAAAGCAGCAATTATATACGAGGTGTGTTCAAAAAGTATCGCGAATTTTGTGTTTTTTCAAAAATTATTTATTTATTCATGAATATCTATTTTGTCCCCTTCAAAGTAATCCCCATGAGATATTATACACTTGTGCCCACGGTTTTTCCAATCTTCGAAGCACTTCAAAATATCATTTTTTTTTATCTTGTTCAGCTCCTCCTTCGATGCCGTCTTTATCTCGTCAAGCGTAGCGTATCGTCGTCCTTTCATGGGCCTCTTCAGTTTAGGGAACAAGAAAAAGTCACAGGGGGCCAGATTTGGGGAATACGGTGGCTGCGGCATCATTAGTGTGTTGTTTTTGGCCAAAAAGTCGCGCACAAGCAACGATGTGTGAGCAGGGGCGTTATCGTGGTGCAAAAGCCAATTTTTGTTCTTCCACAAATCCGGTCGTTTCTGGCGGATTGCTTCGCGCAAATTGCGCATAACTTGCAGTTAATATTCCTTATTGACCGTTCTTCCCTGTGGCAAGAGCTCATGATGCACCACGCCCCTGCAATCGAAGAAAACTGTCAGCAAAACTTTCACATTCGACCGAACTTGGCGCGCTTTTTTCGGTCTTGGTTCGTGCGGCAGCTTCCATTGAGATGATTGAGCTTTGGTTTCCACGTCATAACCATAAACCCACGATTCGTCACCAGTTATGACCCTCTGGAGCAAATTTGGGTCGTCGCGGACAGAGTTTAACATCTCATTAGCAATGTTCACGCGATGCTGTTTTTGGTCGCAATTGAGCAATTTAGGTACGAATTTCGCTGCGACCCGTCTGATGCCCAAATCATTGATAAAAATCGAATGGCACGAGCCAATCGATATGTTTAGGTCCTCAGCAACTTCTCTAACGGTGATTCGACGATTGGCCAATACCATTTTCTCCACTTTATTAATTTTTTCTTCTGTTGTTGAAGTGCTCGGGCGTCCGGCACGCTCTTCGTCGTTCACATATTCTCGGCCTTCTGAGAACATTTTGTACCACCGATAAACGTTGCTTCGGTCCAAGGTAGCTTCTCCGTATGCCACAGTCAACATTCCGAATGCATCCGCGCACTTAATTTCGTTTTTCACACAATATTTGATACAGGTTCTTTGATCCATTTTTTTGAATAGGTAAAAATCGAAGACGATCCAAAACACGTGCAAGCAAAGCAGCTGTCAACAATTAAGTGAACATTCAAAATGGCCGAGCTTGTCGGCATAAGTGAGAGACATGAGTACCAACATAACCCCACAAAAAAATCGAAATTCGAATATACGTAACCCGCGAAAATTCAAAATTCGCGATACTTTTTGAACACACCTCGTACTATCACTTCAGACAATGCGAAGAATATCTTAAAGGCAATCGAGTGCTTGAACGTTGACGAAGACCCCGAAAGTGTGATCAATAATGATGTCTAAAATGAGGAGTTGATAAAAGATATACATATTTTTTCAATTTCATCAATCCGATGTGCTGCTCCCTCCATGCAACTTGCCGTTAAAGACTTTTTGGATGATAATGCAAGGTGTGAAATAAGGATACAAAATAAAGAATATTTTTTAAACATATTAATAACTTTTTTCCTTTATACTGCATTTAGGCTAGCTATTTCTACTACAGCTCTACCCCTGACAATCACCGATGTGCCAACAAGGTGGACATATGAAATGCTGAAAAGTGTATGCATATACGAGGAGTTCATCAAGCAACATTTTCCTAATAATATTCAAATAACAGACAAGTAATGGGCTGATATCGAAGTGCAGTTGTCTGCAAAGCGAACAGCTTTATTTTGGTGACTTTTACAAGCTTTTGTTAGAAACCAAATTAATGGTTAAATCTATGAGAAGCAATATACATAGTGAGGATGTAGCCAACAGCTTGGAAAATCGGGAGAAAATACTAACAACTAATGAAGTTATTCTTTCAGCGATTTATTTAAAATTTATTTGGATCCCAGAATTCGGCGGATTCTTCTTGAGAATCCTCTTCAGCAGGCAGCAGCCAAAAATCATTTGGTAGGATTGATGCGCCAAATTCTTGTTCTAAATAAGCACCTAAGATTAATGACCCTTTACATATTTACATGACAATTAACTATTATGCTTTTTTGTTTATCAGGAGAGTCAAAATCGTGTAAATCGAGATTCATCAGCATCCTTAGAGACGTCGTCGATTCAACCGGACAATGGCATTGAATTGACGTCACAGAGCACATGCTCCCTCTTGAATGAATTTTTAAATTCTATTGAGGTATGCTCTGGATGTGAGGAGTCCGAGGAAGAGGACGAACCGGAGATTAAATTGGCAACAACCGAAATTTATGGATACTCGCCAAAGCTAATACACATAAATGTGGACATTATGAGCTATTGGGAAAACAAAGAATTCACGTATCCACTCCTATACCGTCTGGCTAGGGTACTGCATTCTGTGCCTGCTACACAAGTATCAGTGGAAAGGGCATTTTCTGCTCTTAAGGTCGATTAGGTCGATTTGTACGTACATATTATATATCAACTGAAAGGTATTAATGCGTAGATTATATATATAGGCCGATATATGATCAGGCTCCTTCGGTTCAAAAGATATTTAACTTCAATTTTTATTTTCAATTTTTATTATAAAAATTAAACAGTAATTCTTATTTTCAATTTTTAAAATAAAAATTGAAAATAAAAGTTATGGTTTAATTTTTATATAAAAATTGAACTATAATAATTATTTTTAATTTTTATTTTAAAAATCATTTTTAATAATTAAAATAAAATAATTTTTTTAATGAAATAAAAAAAAATTATTATTTCTTAATTTTTTTCATAATAATTATAATCGTTACGGTCCCTGCTTAAGACTGCTATTACAGCCATCTGTCTTGCTACTAGGTCTAGTGGTACGGGGTGAAATATGCTGTTAATCGCTTCCGTGGGTTATGTTTGGAGGGCGCCGATCATGCATATTTCAGCGCTTCTCTGCTTTTTGTTCATGTTGTTCAGGACAAATTGATTAATGAGATTACCGATGTTCAGTCAGATTATACTTATTTTTTTACCATTAGAAATTAGAAGAAAAATATTGAATTGTAAACATAATTAGATAACGTACTGAATCCAGCTAATCATTGTCTCTTAAGCTATTCTTTGTCTATCTTTGCTCTTGATCTCTCGCATTGTGTGTTTGTATGCTCGCTAGATTAAAATCTAATTGTAATAAACTCAGTTGCCGAAATTACTTTGAGAATGACACCCGCGTTTTGGCTGCAATCAAGTTGCATTTTTCCCTAAAGGAAATTCAAAGAAATTAGCTTGGTAGCTAACTAACTACTAAATCAATATCTCTGACCATCCTTAAATCCAATATCAGAACAATATAATTTGGTTGCTCACTTTTTACGCTGTTGAGCAAGTCGAATATAGCATTGCCTCATACTTGGTTTGTTCCTAACACCCCCAAAATCTAAAGTTAAGGCCCAAAAACTGCTTTTTGCATTTTTTACTCATTTAAATTGACATGACTCGCGCACGGTCTGTCTGATTTTTTATAGCGTTTGAAATTCCGATAGCGGAAATCTAAAGTATGATAATCAATGGTTTGACAGATTTAGCTTGATGGCTAAGAAATGCGGGTTACAGATCTGACATTTTCTCCTTTTTTCGAAATGTCTACTTTGACCCCCACTGGCTTTACTTTTTTATTCTATGCGATTTTTTTAAAGTTTTATTACATAAGCCCATTTAATTCTAAGTTGAACAAATGTTGGTTACCGTTGGACGAAGATATTCCCGTTTTTCTTATTTTTTTATTAGTGTGTTTACATATGTTTTAACATGAATGCCCCTAAAAGTAAAATATGATTTTTGGGCGGAAAATTTAAATAATTCTTATCAAACACATAAAAAGGAAATTTACGCATTTGTAGCACCTAGAGAAGGATTCTCCGAATAATGTTACCCAAGTAATATTAGTTTAGCGAATTCAATAGCATTAAGCAATATTGACTATTTTTAAACCCTATACCAAAGGTATGATGTGGTCCCAAAACCGCGAAATTTGCCAAAAAAAATAAAGCTATTGTTGAAGCTTTTAATTGTATATTCGATCGGAACTATAATAAAAATGCGTGGTGCGAATCAGAGTACCGTTGCTCAACGAGTGCTGTAAAACTGAAGCAATCGGGAAAATGCAACTCTCAGTGCTTGCCAACTCCAAGTGGTCTTCTTCTTATTTGGCCCGATATTTATATCACAACCGTTTGACGGTCTCGGCCGCTGCTATTAATGCCCGCCACTCGCCTCCAGTTGGTCAGTTCAAGCGTCTTAATGTCTTTCAGCACCTGTTTCCCAACTAAGTTTCAGTCGACCTACACCTCCTGCTTTCCCTAAAACATTCGCCTTCCGCCTGTACACTTTTTTTACTGGAGCTTCTTCATCCATACGAGTAACGTGTCCAACCAGCGCTTGACTAAATCAGTGTCCCCATATAGCTCATACAGTTCATGGTTCATAGAGGTGCTGAACTTATCGCCAACTTTTACAGGTCCTTAAATCCTCCGAAAGGCTTTTCTCTCGAACACGCCGATCGCCTCCTCATCCAATACTGTTAATGTCCATGCTTCTGCGTCGTACGAGATGTGTTCAAAAAGTATCGCGAATTTTGAATTTTCGCGGGTTACGTATATTCGAATTTCGATTTTTTTGTGGCGTTATGTTGGTATTCATGGCTCTCACTTATGCCGACAAGCTCGGCCATTTTGAATGTTCACTTAATTGTTGACAGCTGCTTTGCTTGCACGTGTTTTGGATCGTCTTCGATTTTTACCAATTCAAATTCAAAGAATGGATCAAAGAAGCCAATCCAACCTCCTGTATTTTGGTTTTGTATTCCGCTTTACATCTTGCTGCATGTTGTTGAAGCCTGCATGGGTAACTAGCTGAGCCTTCGCGTCATTTTGGTTCCTTGGACCGCAGCTATACAAACTCTGATGCGGCTCATGTAGTCTGCAAGTTTCGCAATTTTGGGTCTGAGCCCATTGCAGTTCTACTGGATCACTTTGAGCTCCTCAGTTGGATGAGGGTTTGGTGGGGATTTGTGGAGGGGGCGTTTCTTGGCTTTGCAAATCGTGCCTTTGTGCAGGTGTCGGGCGTTGTGTCTGAGCGTCTGCCATTGCCGGAGGTGCAAGTCTCGGGAGAGGCTGCGTGGTGGCCGGTGGTGGTGGCTGCGTCATTTGTTGTTGTGGCTGTGTAGTGCTCAGCTGTGGCGAGTTTGCAGGGGGATGGGGCTGCCACTTTGTGTTAGGCGATTACAGCAAGGTCCGTGAAACGGTCTGCGGTATTTTTGACGCTAGAGCATTTGTGGTGCCGTCACTGGAGGTACCTGTCAAGTGCTGCCCATCACCGCTGCGACCGGTGCTGCACACAATTGTTTGTTTTCCTAATAACTCGACTATCGTTCATCCGATATTTACCATTCTTTTTTTACCATTCCTACAATTCTAAATATGTCTAGAAGAAACGAACCTTCTATATATAAATATATCTATAACTGTCGGATGTGCTTCCTTCTGGCTGTTACACTGTGATTTGAACCACCACTTTAACGTACTGCGATTCAACAGTCTACCTTCTGGGGTAGTTTTTGACGCAACGGCAATTCACAAATAAGCTCTGCGTGCGGGCCCTACTGCAAAAAGCGGGTTCCACAAGACCCGCCATATATAGTGATGTGCCACGACGCGTCAGCTTTAATTGTTGATGTTATGGTGTAGACAAAGCATCAACAATGTAAACTTTGTCAACAATTGTCAACAATGTCAACAATGCTCTATCAGCTGAGTCAGGTTCTCAGAGCACTCTGAGCGAAAGTGAGCGAGCATGCTTTTTCGGTTTTTTCGGTTATTTAGAAACATAATGGATTTTTTTATTTTAATAAATTATTAAATTTAACAATCCGAGTCGTTGACGTGCCAAGAAAAACATTGTCGACTCTCGATTGTTGACACGTCAATTATTGTGACTCGTATTGTCGACATGGCACATCACTGGCCCTATATCATTTTGTTTTGTATGAGATGTCTGATCTATTCATTGAATAATCTTTAAAGCAAATCAAATGTCAAAAAAATTATTTTAAAAAAATTATTCAATAAATAGAAAAAAAATTTACGCCGCTGAACATTGTTAGTGATTTGAACCACCACCTCAGTATACTGAAGCTTGCCGCCGCGATTCAACACCCTACCCACTGAGCAATGCGAGCCATAACAATGACCATTCACAAATAACCCGAGCTGCTCATATATATATGGAATTTTCTTTTGATCATTACTTTTGAATCGTTCATCCGATCTTAACCAATCCTTTGGTGAATCGATAGATTATGCTGATTACTAAATATGTATAAAATTAACGATCCAACTATCTGCAGAACTGTGGGAGAAATTAGGTTTTTTCCAAATTGCGGGAGCGGGAGGGGGCGTGGCCAATATTGAAAATAAACTTGATCAGCCTGCAAGTATAAGAAACATATGTCAAATACAAGTCAAACCTCTATGTCTGACGGACAGACAGACAGACAGACGGACATGTCTATATCGACTGTTAGTCGCAACATTGTTAGTCCTAAGTTAGTATAAGTTTAAATCCTGAAAGGATTAAAACACATTTTCGTGACTAGTGCTATAATTTAAAAGAAGTATTCTTGATGCACTGGGATAAAAACTAAATAAAACTAAACTAAACTATATCGACTCGGCTGTTGATGCTGATCAAGAATATTTATACTTTTTATGGTCGGAGATGCTTCCTTCTGGCTGTTACATACTTTTGCACAAACTTATTGTACTCTGTGTACCTTTGGTAGAGTATAAAAATGTAGTCTTAGTTTGAAAAACTTTTTTGTTTTCAATGAAAATGTCCTTAAAATTGGAAATTTTTTATTTGGTATGCTTTCACTTAATTCTACAGTTTTGTCAAAATCGGATGACTATAGCAAATACCATAGCATACTAGTGAGAAAAACTTTTTTGTTTTCAATGGAAACAATGGGCGTGTTCACCAGCATAAATCAATAACCAAAAATCGACTAATTTTGTTAGATTGTGCTGGTGAACGGGCGTGATGTGCAAACATGATTGCTAATTTTCGTGATTGTGTTAGATGTAAATCCATCAAAGTATTTCTTTGTTAGATTGATTTGATTTGTGATTGTTATCGATAGCAAACAACTGACAGCAATAAACAAAGAAATAATTTTGTAGAAATTAAAACAAAATGTGCAAGGAATCGTCTTTGGCAAAACGAGAGTCCCTCTCATCAGTAGGTGACCGTTTCGACATACCAAAAAGCCCTCAATGGAGTAGCCAATGTTCTTAATCTAGGTGCCCAAACCCACGCACACCGCGTCCCATTCACAGCGTCCCATTTGCAGCTTTAAATACATATCACATGTCTGCCACACCACCGGCACCCGCTTGCCCAGGTCTGCCCTAAAGATGACTCGCTTCACCGAGGTGTGTATGACTTGTGCTTGCTCCGGTATGGCCTGCAGCACCTCCAGCATGATCCAGAGCTGCACATCTTCACTGACATTTGGTATATGCTGCTGCTGGAACTTATTGATCACCTCAACGGCACACGGCCAGTCCTGCTGCAGCATGTGCACTATATAAGCTCTCAGTGCAATGCATAGACGATGGCAGCATAATCTTGGGTCCTCCCGCAAACTGTACAATGGTCTCGAGTGTTCGTGCTCTGCATCTCATCCAAATCGGTTGGGAGACAGCTTTCCTCCGAGTCTATCATAGAACTGCAAGAAGGCCCCCAAGTTGATTTCTTAAACCTGGCCGCATGAAACTCCTCGTTCTCCTCTTTGCTTACAAGTAGCCAATCTGGGCAAACCAGAGACAACCAAGTCGCCACCGAAGAGGTCGAAATATCGCCACATCGGCGTTTTTGACGACAGTCACATCCAATGTAATGGATTGTACTTGATGTTATTCATATTTCATTATTTATTTTATTTGCGGTCAAAAGTTCAAAACTTCCGCCAATAAAAAATATCGATAATTTGTTAGACTGTAAATTCTATCAAAAACCGTTCACCAGCAGTCAAACACTTTTATTGTGATTGTTGATTTATGTTAGATGATTGGTGTGTGCTGGTGAACACGCCCAATCTTTACCGTTCCTTATCATTGGCATATATTTATTTTATATACTTTTACACAACTCTACAAGGTTTTACCAATATCGAATGACTATAGCATATAGCTGCAGGACGAATGATCGGTCAAAGAAGTAGTTTTAGTGGAAAAATCCTTTTTTGTTTTAGATGGAATCGCCTCCAAAATATGTTATTGTTAGTTTGTTATCCACTAAGTTTGGTCGAAATCGGATATCTATATAGTATAGCTACCATAGGAAAGTAGGGTCCGACAAATAGCCCTAGTTGGAAAAGTTTTTTTGTTTTCAATGGAAACGTCCATTAATTTTGCATATATTCCAGTTGCATGGATATGTAAACTTGGGCCGATCCGAAGCTAGCTTCCCTCTATTTATATCAGGGGCAGGCACATTCCTATCCCGTGTGCATAGGAAAAATTTTAAAGCAGCGCTGCTTCCACACACACAGAATAAGCTGTATAAGCGCCGCCGCATTGCGTGTTCGGCTTGCGTCTTGGCTGCTCTCACACACACCAATGCAAAAATGTAAATGTATTTTTTGCCTGCCTCTGATTTATATACTCTGTACCAAAGGTACTCATATTATATTAAAATTGTGCAAAAGTATGTAACAGCGAAGAGGAAGCATCTCCGACCCCGTAAAGTATTTATTTTCTTTAACAGCATCAACAGAAAAGTCGATTTAGCCATGTGTGTCTCTCCGCCTGTCTGTGTAAACAAACAGATCTCAGAGATGGTAAGCGATGGGGGTTCGACCTGTATAGGACAAAAACTTCTTGTACTTGCAGGCAGATCAAGTTTATTTTCATTTTTTGCCACACCACCTCCCGCCCCCGCAAATTGGAAAAAACGTTATATCTCCCACATTTTTAAAGATAGATGGTTCGCACCTTCTGGGCATATTTAGAAACCAAAATTATTTATCGATCCGCCAAGGGATGAGCGGTAGTCGAGCTATAAGGAAAACCAACAATTATGATGGGCAGCACTCACCGCAACGGCGATGGGCAGCAACTCACGCACTTCAACACAAACTTTGTGTTATAGTCGGGCTTGACCAAATTTCTTACTTGTTTTAGTATCGTTTGTGTGCGGAACGAGCCTGTGCCTGCTTTAGTTTCATTTCTGACTTCTGTTATTGTCTTCGTCACAATTTTTGTCCTCTCTTTTTGGAGAACCCTGCTTAATAGGTAAAGATGATGCTCAGACTTTTTACCGTCCGTGTATTCGCCTAATAAAATATGAGACCTAGACTCCACTGGGAAACGAACCAATAAATCAAAAATGAAAGGCAGCACGCCTAACCACTCAGCCAATGCTCATTTCGTACATAAATTATATAAAATTCAATAAAATAGATCCTCTTACGTGTAGCGAGAAGCAAAAATTGGGATCTTGTTCTGGCTCCCAAGAACAATCATTTTTTTTATCTCACATGCGTAATTTTTCATAATCTTTTGCCTTTACCCTCTTACTATAAAAGTATAATGAGACTTATCTGCAAACAATATTTGTAATCAACATCATCATTTTAAGTGGTTGATGCAAGAAAAGCAAAATACCTAATTCTTATAAAGTTAACTCTTACCTTTTGTTTCCTTCAAAGTCCTCTAGCTCTACTCGCAGAGCATATTCTTCATTGTTTGTCAGCATATAAATATTTTCGTTACCCAACCAGAACTCTTTTGCAGGTTCACCAAATCCATTTTTATAATCTGCCCAATCGCGGTTAAAGTTTTCGCGTGGCTCGCCAAAATCGTCGCGTCTTTGTATAACCTATGGTATAAGAAAGTTATAACTGATATTTAACATTTTAGCAGGCGATTTACCGTCCAGCCTCCATCAGAAATTTCTTGCTCACAGAAAACCTTCAAGAACCAATAAGTTGTTCCTCGAATTTGAAGGTAAAATACTCCAGAATGTTTCATGCCAGCGTTCAATAAATCTACACAGGAAAATCCCTGAAATTGTTAAAAAAAAATTTTAGAATGAATAATTATTCATAAAAATTGCCAAGCTGCATAAATTTGTTTTTGTTTTCTCCAGATATAAAGAAAACAACACTAATTATGTTTGAATAAATTTTATATAATTATTTTTATTGTTTACCCGTTGCTGTACTTGACTAGAGGTGGAAAATTGTCGATGGATGGAGAAATGGTCCAAAAACCGCGAATTTGGCAAAATTATGTCGTCCATCCGATTTTGATGAAATTTTGGGGATTGGTTGCCCTGGAAGGTTTCTAAGTTGAAGGAATGGACGGATATTGCAAAATTTCGGATTGGGCATCGTTGGACGCTTGCCCGTGAAGGTTCTGACTTAAAGAAATAAGCTGAAAATGGTCCAAAAGCCTCGATTTTTAAAAAATAATACCGTTCATTCAATTGCGATAATAGCTGGACGAAGTGGGTGGGAAATGGTCATCGAGTGTGAAATTTGCTAAACTATACCATTTATCCGATTGCGACGAAACTTTGCGGAATGCATGGACGTTTGCCTGCAAAGGTTTCTAAGTTGAATTAATAGGCGGAAAAGGATCCGAAAATCGCGAAATTGCAAAGTTATACCGATCATCCGCGAAATTTGCAAAATTATCAAATGATCATATATATGACGATGATTCATTATCCGAGTCCTCAACCGGGCTTTCGGCGAAACGTTTTCTGGCGCGTGGCATGATCATTGGATTTCACAATACGACTGACGCTACAACTCGCGTCGGTCCCATTTCAATTCCTCTTCACCTTCCAATACACACGCACAGTGTGGTGAGTTATGACGAACACTATCTGTCTCGCTCATGCCCACGCCCAGACTACGTTGACAGAATTATGTACCAACAAATAATCGTTATAATTTGAATATTCAAAATTATCTGCGACACGGCCTTCCTGGCCAATCTCACGTCCCCGTGAGTTTACAATATAAAGGTTTTACAAAATTTATTCTCTTATCTTCTGTACAAATTCAAGTTCAAGCGGGTTTCGCAAAAATACATTTTTTTCTTTTTAAATCAGAATCAAACAAAATTATTTCAAAGTTTTCTCTTATGCTTCTTATTTCTTACTTTTATACCACTTTTGCCATGACATCCGGATTACCACCAACTTAGATTCAAACAATTACAATTATTCAGCTTTTCTTTCATAAAGCGATCAGATTCTTCACAAAAATCATGCACACAGTCATCTACAAAATAAACTGGCCAGTCAATAAATAAGTTAATTTAGCCCACAGCTTATATCCACACAAACTGGCCTTCATAAATAGCTCGCATGGACGTTTGCCTGCAAAGGTTTCTAAGTTGAATTAGCTCGCAGTTGGCATAGTTTATAAGCCGGCCAAATAACAGATCACCGATCACTACCAAAATTTCAGCCTTGCTGCAGCAAATGGCGAACCACATAACTCGGGCACCCGCCTCTACAGAAAGTCGTGAAATATGGAACTGATCCGGGTGTTTACACGTCTTTATTCTATTTCAAGATCACAGCCCTCACCGGCTTGATCTGTGGCATCTTCATCACCACATTCATCATTCAGTTCTGTGGTTTCTTCATCACCACACTCATCATCCAACTCTGTGGTAATCCCCTTCTCAGGCGTACGTCTCAAAAATTCGTGAGAATATTTATATGTCCTATTATTATTTAATGCCTTAAGTCTATACCGATCTCCTTTTAATATTTCGGTCACTAAAAACGGACCTCTAAACTTAGGGTCTAGTTTTGTCTGATGACGCTCTACGTTCTTAAGCAAGACGTGGTCACCAACCTTGTGTCTTACAATAGTAGCCTTATCTTTATCGAATCTGGCCTTATCGTAATTGGCATTCTTTTCCATGTTTTGCTTTGCCATTTCTCTAACTTTGTCAACATCAACATCATTCTCATTTTCGACGACAGCTACTAGACCAAATGGCCTTGCTTCTTTGCCAATAAGCATTTCTAAAGGGCTAACCTTAGTCACTCTATTGGGCGTACAATTAAGAGCCAGTTGAATTTCACATAAAGCGTCCTGCCATGACCCCTGGCCCGTTTCGACCGCAGTTGCATGGACTTTAGAGTACTCATAACTCGGTCTACTTGGCCATTGGCCCGACTAGCACCCGTGGCGATCAAATGCAAATCTATCTTTTGAACAGAGCAGAAATCACGGAATGCTGATATTAGCGACCTTAATGCCTTAATACAACTCTCTGTGTCTAGCCTCACTGTGTGGGACAAAGAAACAAACTTCGTGAATGCGTCTATTGACACGATTATGTATTCCTTCTGATCCTTCTTACCACTAAGCTTCCCTGTGATGTCGATGTGGACTGTATGCCACGGGATGTCAACCTTCGGTATGGGATGCAATTCGGCTTGTACCCCGCCAGATGGGGGCTTTGACAATCTACATGTAATATAGTTGACGACAAATTTGCGAACGTACTTGGACATCTTGTCAAACCAATAGTACTCGTACATTTTCTCAAGGGTTTTCTCCCAACCAAGGTGCATAATAGACTCGTGCACATTATTTACGGCCGACCACCTAAACGGCTTTTGGATGATAGGGAGACAAGGAGTTTTCCCATATCTTTGAATTTTCCTATACAGTGTTCCTGCTCTTAATTCATACGTTTTGGCCAAATCCTCAGAAAGATCATCGTTACGCAATTTAGAAACAATAGACGACGTTTCTTCGTCTCGTTGCTGCTCAGCTAACAACCAATAGTCAGTAATCTCTGTCAAATTTAAATGTTTTTCCACCTTCTGACTTGATGCGATCTTTTGATATGGGATTTTGGGACAGAAAATCTACGTGAGCCATTCGTTCACCTGGCCTATACTGAATGTCAAACTCAAAAGATTGCATGGACGACCACCACCTATGGACTCTCGGAGTCAGCTCTGCTTTTGTGCGAGATGCTTTGAGCGAATTACAGTCCGTAAACACAACGAAATATCGACCATGTAAGTAATGGCGAAAGTGCTTAATAGAATTATAAACTGTAAGTGTTTCCAGCTCGTATGAATGGTAACGCGATTCAGCTGGCGATGTCCGTTTACTAAAGTATTCGATAACTCGTGGCTTGTGTTCGATTTTATGCAACAAAATCGCGCCATAGCCATCAGCACTCGCATCTGTATGGAGCTCAATAGGAAATTGTGGATCGAAATAGTGAGAACAGGTTCACTAGTCAGGATAGAAATTACTTTCGTGCCCCAATTCCCATAAAAATGACATACCTTTAGAAGTTAGAGCATAGAGGGGTTTTAGCAACTGTGAAAACTTGGGAACAAACTAACGAAAGTACGAGACCAGCCCAATAAATTGTCTCAGTTGAGTGACGGATTGTGGAGGCGGTAAGTCAATAAGAGCTTGGGCCAAAAGAAGTCACCCTATTGGAAGATGCTCTTAATTTTACAAATAGCCGCCAAAGTCAGATCTGTTTTGACATTTGTGGACTAGACAGATGTAGAATACAATTGAACAAGCCATGGATCGATATACTCCACAAGAACGCGGAATAATCGTGAATAATCGATTTTTCGACCAAAATCATAATGAGCTATGAGGCTCAATTCCACCTAAGCGGGTACGTGAACAAACAAAACTATAGCTTTTGGGGCACCGAAAATCCACGGTTTTTTCTGCCGCAATTGGACGAATTAAGACTGGAGGACATGTGGTTCCAACAGAATAGAGCAACGGCACACACTGCGCGAGCCACCACCGACATTCTGAAGGCAGCGTTCCCGGGTCGCCTCATCTCTCGCTTTGGCGAATTGCACTGGCCAGCAAGATCGCCCGATTTAACCGTTCCAGACTTTTTTTGAGGGGTTTTTTGAAATCCCGTGTTTACGTAACCAAGCCCGAGACCTTGGAAGCGCTCAAGGACAACATTCGACACGAGTGCGAGAATCTGCAGCCCGAAGTTTTTGCCGAAGTGATGATGCCATAAAACGAGCCCGTATGGCAATTAATTGTAACGGCGCCCATTTGGCCATTATCATCTTCTCGAAATGACCAATAAAATTCTAAAGGTTCAAATAAATATAATCAAAAAACAGAATATACGTTTTTTATTTAGAAAAAAAATGAAAGCCAAACAACATCGGAGGACTTCTTTTGGCCCACCTTGTATTTTCCTAGGATTCTGTCTAATTTCACCTGCTCTAACTTCGAAGCCCAAATATTCGACACAAGATTTGAGAAAGGAACATTTCTTTATGTTAAAAGAAAATCCTGCTTCGGCGAGTGTTTGTAAAGTAATTTGTAGTCTATCAAAAACTTACTCCTTTGTACGTGCGACTATCATTACATCGTCCATATAAACAATGGCATATGGATAAGTAAGATCACCTAGGGCACGATTATTAGCCCTTTGGAATACAGAAGGCGCATTCTTAAGCCCAAAAGGCATAGCCAGATATTCGTACTGCCCTTCTGGGGTTACAAACGCTGTCCGTTCAATAGAGTTTGTATGTATTGGGATCTGATGGAAGCCACTTGCCATATCAACACACGTGAAAATCCTAGCACCACTCAACCTAGCTATCTGGTCAGATATAAGTGGCAACGGGTACTTGTCGGAAACAGTATTGGCATTAAGCTCCCGATAATCAACACTGGGACGGTCTGTACCATTTTTCTTTTTGGACAAGTAACATCGGACTCGCAAAAGGAGAGGAACTGGGTCTTATTATGTTTGCATCCAACAGCTCTTGAATAGAATGTCTAACCTTTTCTTTTCTTCCGCACTCAATCGATACGGGTGCCTCTGAACCGTCTTATTTTGATCAATCAAGCGAATCTCTAGCTGTTCCGTAGTCACATGGCTCTGTGGGATACCGTTTATGGACGAATTTGAGTACCCCTGTAATATTGATAGCAGTTTATCTTTATCTGGTCCATGCAAATCGGTATCAACACCAGCCAGGTCAGGAGTGCATTCGGAGACTACGACAGGTAATATAGAGTTTTCGTTAAACATAGTAAGCGCGCTTGTTGTATTTGATATGATTATCTAGAACTACGTGAAATAAGATTTCAAAAGAACGCTTACTAATTAAAACATTAACCAATATCTGTAAAGTGCTACAAACTGAGTTACCACCTATACCCCTTAAAGTCACTACGTTGTTTATTCTAGTTCCTGATAATCTCAGTAATGCAGTCTCTTTGATGAGTGAGCACTCTAATCCGGAGTCGAAGTAAAATTGGAACGACTCACCAAACTGCTGCAAAGTTCCTAAGGGCTCAAGTACGGTGCATATGTTCACATCTTTGATGGTATTGCTCTTGATCGGCGGACGCTCCTGACGCAGACCGTAGATACATGTCCAGCTTTTCCAGACGCTGCAGACGCTGAGTTGTCTCTTTGTTAAAGCGACATTCCGCCTTCTTGTGGCCGGGTTTGCCACAGTTGTAACATGTGATGTGAGGCAAAGCCCTGGCTCTTTTTCCTTGTGGTGCTGATAAGTTCTCACTCGCATGCCGGCTCTGTCTGGCGTCAAACGAAAAGGCTTTGAGTTCCTGAGGCAGCTCGTTTTGGGTTTTGATATCCGTCGTAAAAACCAAACGACGCAATCGATTCGCGTGACGAATCTCCGTTCCAGAAAAATGTTGCAAAAATAATTCTCGGAACAGCGGCCATGTAATGCCGGGAAAACATGTCTGCGAGAGCCAGTGAGATGCGGTGCCCTCCAGTGATTTGCTGAGCGCCATTACAAGAGCGCTGCCCACTAGCTGGTTTTCAGACAAAATGTAGTCCACTGTTGAACACCAGGACAGAGCGTCTGATCCTGCACGATCAGGGTTGAACTTTAACAATACAATGGTTTTGGCATCTTTTGGCTCATTTTGCGAGCACTGTACTTGTTTCATTAGCTCAGCGAAATAACGATTTTGCAACTCCAAAAATGCCAAAAGATTTGCATCATTGGTCTTATGACGAGGATTCATTATCCGAGTCCTCAACCGGATTTCAGCGAAACGTTTTCTGGCGCGTGGCATGATCATTGGATTTCACAATACGACTGACGCTACAACTCGCGTCGGTCCCATTTCAATTCCTCTTCACCTTCCAATACACACGCACAGTGTGGTGAGTTATGACGAAAACTATCTGTCTCGCTCATGCCCACGCCCAGACTACGTTGACAGAATTATGTATCTGCCTCGCACGAAAGAATGGAGAAGCAATAAGAAACAAAACAAGTGTGTACCAACAAATAATCGTTATAATTTGAATATTCTGCGACATATATAAGATGTTGTAGGGACCTGCATGCACCGAGGTGGCATCCCTGTTAAGGCGATAGACGTTATTATCGATAGTTCGGCAGTCATCAGTCGTTCAGCAGCCGCCGCCGTGATCAGCAGACTTCAGCCGTCAGTCGTAAATCAGCCGAAAATAAGCCGTCAACTAAACTTCAAACACACTCTCATTGAATCATTATTATATTACCTAACTAACTACGCGAAAATCTATAATAAAAACATATTTATCTTGAGTTTAGATTATATTCTCGATATTTTCTTATTTTTACGTCTCATCTCGAAAGCGAAGATTTTCAATTGGCTTCTCAGTCATAAATGCATAAGCAGAAACGAAATGTCGGATAGCTAAGCAACAAATCGAAAATATACTTGATCTGCCTGCAAGTAAATATAAGGAGCACTTACCATCCCTGAGATCTGTTCACATACATACTTTTGCACAAACTTAATATACTCTGAGTACCTCTGGTACAGAGTATAATAATAATTATTAAATATAATTAGTTCCGTGTGGGTCATTTGTGTCCCCTATGGGCGTCTAAGCCGTCGAACCGATCTTTACGAAATTTGACAGTATGTTCATATCTACCAAGAAAGAATCAAAGGCTATGTATTAAGTGAACCGGTTTCTATTAGAAAATTGGTATGGGTTGGATATAAGTTGGGTTAAAATTCGTAGTTTTTTCAATGTAAAACGGTTAATATCGATTTGCAGCTAGTTTCATAAGAATCATAATCATTCATAAAAAAGTGAAAGTATGTTTGTATATTTATCCCTTATGGGCGTCTAAACCGAATTTTTCACAGAATGTTCATGTCGATCAGGAAAGTGTCAAAGGCTAACTTTCATGTCTAAGAAAAGGACCAAAAACCGCGAAATTTGATCAATTTTACCACTCATCCGATTGCAATGATAATTTGGGGAATGGATGAACGCCTGGCCGGGAAAGTTGAAGAAATTTGTGGAAAATGATCAAAAAACCGCGAAAATGGCAAAATTTACGGTTGCGGTAACACTTTGGGGAATAGTTCTTCGCTTGCCCGGGAAGATTTCCAAGTAGAAGAAACGGGCGGTCCAAAGACCGCGAAATTTGCAAAATGTTCGATTGGGATAAAACTTTGGGAAATGTTTGGACGCTTGCTTGCTTTAGATTACGTTGAAGAAATCTAAATTGAAAACAATGCCTTTCATCCGAATGCGATGAAACTTTGAGCAAAGGTTAGACGCTTGGCTGTGAAGGTTTCTAAGATGCAAAAATCGAGAAATTTGCTAAATTACTTTATGAGTGTTTATGAAAGCGCTTAATGCTTATATAGTAATGCAGGCGTTGCACTATGGTCCCAATGGTAGCAATAGTTCTAGTGGTACATCTAGTTTGTATTCGGGGGTATCCTGGAAATCTCTAGAGAATTTGTCTTCGGTTGGTTTGTAAATCTCTCGAAAAATCCGTCGGTGTCCCAGAACTTCAAGAGATTTCATTTTCTTAGTGGGAATGAGAATTGGTCCATTTGGGCACATAATAATTGTCCATCTCACAAAACAGGGTTGCATCACGCACAAAAAAATTTCCCTTATAAATTTCCCTTATTAGTTTTGAATTAAAATGATGTTAAACGGAAATCTGTTAGCTGTGGCATAAGTGTTACGATTCATACTAATTTTATAACTTAAATTAAAGTCGCATTACCCAAAATTAAAACGAAAAATTTAAAATTATTTTCGCGCCAATCATAAAGCAACATTTTCCATCCCTTGGCTCGTTTGTTGTTGACAAATTTCCCATGCGGCGCTACTGAGGAGGTAGATGGCGCCACTGGTACGACGGTTTTGGCCGATATGGCAGCCTTCGGTTGGTTTTGCGAAAAATTATTAAAAAGCAAATTTCAATATTAAATAATCAGGAAATTTTTGCGGATTCTGTTGAATCTTCTCCTCCATTCTCTGAATCCACCCGATCTTCTCACCTTCATCGGCTAACATAAGTTTTTCGCACTTTTCGGCATCCAATGGTTGCCGTGAGAGTGCATCGGCTACCACATTCAGTTTGCCTTTCCTGTACACTACCTCAAAGTCGTATTGCGGCAATTCTAATGCCCATCGGGCAACCCGCCCTGATGGACTTTCTATAGAATTCAGCCATTTTAGTGCCATGTGATCCGTTATGACCTTGAAACGGTATCCCTCTATGTATTGCCTTAGTTTACGGACTGCCCAAACTATCGCCAGACACTCTTTCTCCGCAGCAGAGTAATTTTGCTCTGCTGCTTTGAGAGTTCTACTGGCTCAGTTAATATAGCTCCCAAGCCGTAATTGCTTTTTCTTTTTGTCAGTAGCCATCCTTTAAGTCGAGGCTACTTATGTACTTCGCTTCTCTCAATTGCTCAAGGATATGATTCACCCTAGGCAGTGGATATGCATCCTTTTCAGATCGTGCATTCTTAACCATTACCACAGGTGCACTATGAGGACTTTTCGACGGCTCAATGCAACCCTTTTCCAACAGTTCATCCACTTTGCTGTTTATCTCAGCCTGCATTTTCGGATTTTTTGGAAAGTACCGTTGCTTTACCGGCCTGTCGTCCTTCATGGTTATCCTATGTTGTGTTATGTTCGATAGACCCTTTATGTTTGCAAATTCTGCTAATTCTTTTTGCAAAAATTTTACCACGTGCGTTTCTGGACTTTCTATTTCAGGCGCATCTCTTGCTTTTGGCTCTTTTGGAATGTTCTCGATTTCCACGACTGCCACCGATATTATCTCCTCCAAACAACCTTTCCTTCTGCCTCTTGGTGGGATCTTAATTGTCATCCCCGCACATACCACTTTCAAACCGGCCTTTACTAGAAAATCCCATCCCAACACCAGTCCATCTATGACTCCTAGTAGGACCAGTAATTCCATTGCCAATTCCTTATTCCCGAAACTTATCCTTGCTTCGAACTGCTCGCAAACAATGCTGCTCCTGCCATCTGCTAGCCTCACCTGTCTCCTTACTCGGCTTAGCGATCCTTCCCCACGCATTCTCCGCAACATTTCCTCGCTCACAAAACTACTGGTAGCCCCAGTGTCGACTGTGCCCTTATACGCTGTTTCTCCGATCAGCACTGTTGCAGACAAATGCGTCTCCTCGTCCTTCAAATCTCCTATTAGTGCTGAGGGGCTGGTCCTGACGACACCCGCTCGTCCCTCGCAGACCGGGGTCGACGATCGTTTCCCGAACGCCTGCAGCACTCCCAGGTTTTCACTCCTATACGTCCACACTGCCAACAGTACTCTCTCCACACCCCATGTCACTCTCGCGCAAAATACCCTACATGCCCGGGGTTTTCTACGAATCCTTCCCCGCGCGGTTAAGCAACCGCATGCGCATGTCCTTGGGGTGCTATTCTTGCACATCTATGACAACCGTCATTTTGTGCCTGAGATTCTGTCTCGGATGTGTTAGGAGAGCTGACTGCCATAAAACGCGACCTATTCGGTCTGCTTTCCTGCCTCAAATTGTACCTGTCTCGCTCCAACTCTTCAAATTCGTCTGCTAGCTTCATAAGTTGGGTTAGATTATCGTACAAACGCTCTAAAATCTGGTAAGCTGCTATTTAATATCGTACTTAACTGCCTGGATGGTTTATAACGCAGTGGTCGCATCAATGTCTGCATCTCGAACATGTACGAGTATACTTTAAAATTTTTCGGATAATCCCTGTTTCCTTCTGTATACTTCGTCGTCCACCTTTGTAAAGTAGTCCCTTGGCAGAAAGTACTCTTGGAAACTCTCCAGAAACCCTGCTCAAGTGGTCCACTGCTGGTTATTTGCCACATACCACTTTAGAGCTATCCCTTTTAACAACTCTGGCATTGTCCTAGGTAACCAATTTAAGTTTATTCCGTATGTGTCCGCGGACCACTCTACTTGTTCAATAAACTCAAGTGGCTTGCCATGTCCATCGAAACTTACTCCCCATTCTCTCACCTGCTTGGCTACTTTGGAGTAGTCACTCCTTGGTGGTTGTTCCGGCGTCTGTCCTTCCTTGTTGCGCGTATTTTTGGCTTCAGCGGTCATACTGGGTACCTACAACTCTTCCAGTTCGAAGTCCTGCCCCGGAAGCTGTAGCTGATCTTTAACCGGACTGTTCCTGGCGTATAGTCTGGCCAATTCGTCGATCCTCAGACCCACTTTGAAGTCTTTTTTCAGACTTTGTGCCCATTCACCAAACTCTTTCCTCATGTTTTCCACTGTTCCATTCACTTCCAACCCTAATTCCTTCGCATATTTAACCAACTCCTCCTTTTTGAGGTTATACACCCATGCTCGTACCATTTTTACGCTGTTTTACTCTTCTTATTCTTGCAATAACACGTTGGGCGCCAGTTGTAACGAACCTTTGCAGCTGGGCGTAGCTCAGGGGTGCTAGGGGATCGCTTCAACAAATTTATATTGAAGAATTGCCAGAAATAAGAAGACAACGATTTAAATGTACTTAAGTCTATATTTGGGTTGATGTAAATCACTTAGTAATAAGCCTTAGGCTAAGTTCACAATTCTTCATACACTTCAGTTCTTAATTCGACCGTTCGCCCGTTCGCGCTTGCTCCCGTACCGAATTCGAAGTACTCGCTCAGTTCCTAGTGCCACGTCTGCCTTCGTCGTGCAAATCGCCTCGACCCCGCAGGATTTTCGCACTACCCACTGGCTACCGTTGACCTTCTTGCAAATTACCGTCGAGCCAATCGCTTCGACTTCCCGCAAGCTTCAGTCACTCTGCCTTCTCGGTTACAGTTCGCTGGCACTTAGGTTCACAAAAAAAACTGCCGCTCCGCGCACTCGTACATCACCAACTGTCCCGTCTTCTGGGCAGCCGCTCCTCTTATAGCTGCTCCGCAGGACCCGTTCCGCTGCTCCAAGCAGGGCCTGTGTGATCCCAGACACCGTTATGTGTTTCAAACGGGGCCTTCCTGGCCTCATTTGCCTCTGCTGCTGTCTCTTGACCGGGGCCTTCCGCTGCTGCTGCTCCAGCGAGGCCTTTCGCTGCTGTCGCTGTAACGGGGCTTCCTCTGCCTTCGCGCTGCCTAGCAACACAAACTGTCTGCTTGCAGCCGTCGAGAACAGTCTGTCCCGTTGGTTTTGCGCCTCTCAGCCAATCCCCACTCGCCGCCGTCCTCCAGCTACGGTTCCGTTAGAAGCAAGGCCTTTGCCTCTCAGGCCACGGCCCTTGCTATCCAACTCTCTACAGATCGCTCTCTCGCTCTTTCACTATTCCCCCAATTCGCCGTGCTACCCTGTAATCACCGGCTTGTGAGGAGTAACTCCTCACACTCCTAATAGTATCGGCGGCTGCTATTATTGCCCGCCATCTCCGACCCCATAAAGTATATACATTCTTGATCAGCATCAACAGCCGAGTCGATCTAGCCATGTCCGTATAATCAAACAGATCTCAGAGATGGAGATAGAGGTTTGACATGTATGCTTCTTTTACTGGCAGGCAGATCAAGTTTATTTTCAATTTTAGCCACAATACTCCCACAGTTTTATAGACAGAAGGTTCGTACCTTTTGGGCATATTTAGTAATCAGGATTACTTATCGATCCACCAAAGGAATGGTAAAGATCGGATGAAAAAAAGTACAATCTATAAGAAAAACAAAACAATTTTAAGGGCAGCACTTGAAACACAACACAAACTTTGCAGGAACCTTGACCGACTTTATTTCTTGTTATTCCCATTCAAAGGGTATAATAAAATTGCCCGGATGTTTGTAACGCATAGAAGGAAGCATCTCCGACCACATAAATATATTCTTGATCAGCATGACGAGCTGAGTTGATTTAGCCTTGTCCGTCTGTCCGTCTGTTTCTATGCTATATCCTCCGTCAGTTTTAAAGCTATCCTCACCAAACTTTGCACGAAGTCTTTGGTACAAATACGCTGCACATTTGTCGGAACCGGCCGGATTGGATGACTATAGCATACAGCTGTCATAGGAACGATCGGTCGAAAAACTAGTTCTAGTGAGAAAAACTTTTTTGTTTTTAATGAAAACGTCCTTATCATTGGCATACACTTATTTTAAATACTTTTACACAATTCTACAAAGTTTGGTCGAAATCGGATGACTATAGCTTATAGCTTCCATAGGAACAATCGGTCGAAAAACTAGTTCGAGTGAGGAAAACTTTTTTGTTTTCAATAAAAACGTCCTTTTTATTGGTTTTTTTTTTTTTTTTTTTTTAAAAGGTAATTTTATTGAGCTTAGTGACCCTATTACATCTAAGTTTTTACAAGCTATTGTTACTCCTTAAAATAACTTATGCTGTAGTGTTTGTTTTGATTTTAATGTTAAATATTTGTTGTGTTGTGTGTTTGTTTTCGTGTAGTTCTAGTTCTAGGGGTTTTGAGAGCTAGGTTTGTTATATATTTAGATTGTTATTGATATATATGTGATAGTGTAGTGTAATGACTGTGTATGTACAAGGTTTGTATTTTAAAGCTATAAAGGTATGCAATTTGTGTGTGATTTGTCGTTGGGAAGTATGTTTTCATGTCAGTCTTTTCGTACTAAATGACGGGTTTTTGAATGATAGGCCTATATCCTTCGGTTAGCCAAGTCAGTGGGATGGATCCTCTGAAGTCTCCGTGCTGCCCTGATCCCGCTTATTCTTATTTTATATACTTTAACACATTTCTAGAAAGTTTTAGCACGACCGGATGACTATAGCATATAGCTACAGTATAAAAGATCTATCGAAAAAGAAGTTCTAGTGATAAAAACTTTTATGTTTTCAATGGAAGCTGCAAGGGTATACAAAACTTCGGCCGAGCCGAAGTTAGCTTTCCCCTATTTTTTAAATTGTTCTTTTCTGTCACGTTTCGCAAATAAAGCAACAAAACTTCGTGTTTTTTAATTGTAGTCCTAGGAGATGCGACTTTCAAGACTCCGCCAATTTGCTATTGGTGTTCATTATGACGCAAAAGGCTTTTCATATGACTCTTTCATATGAACAGCGTGACCAATAGGAATTAAAGGTGTGATATTTTCGTTAGCAGAACAGCTTTTAAGCTTAAATTAGAGGTATCTATAAAGAGTCTCTATTCGTGAGTGTTATATGTAATGTTAATATCATCCATTAATCCACTGACATCTTTATAATAAGTTAAGCTTTCAGCACTTTTAAAATATTACGTCAAATCCTTTGCCTGTTGCGGATAGATGTAATAGTCGTTCTACTTTTTAAAAGGTCCCATTTTTGGAGTCTCAAGCCCAGAAGTTTAACTTTGTCCTTTGGCAATTCGAGGTCCTTGACAAGATCATTTAACACAGCTTGCGTTATTATACAAGGTGGGCCAAAAGAAGTCATCCCATGTTGTTTGGCTTTCATTTTTTTTTCTAAATAAAAAACGTATATTCTATTTTTTGATTATATTTATTTGAACCTTTAGAATTTTTTTGGTCATTTCGAGAAGATGATATCGGCCAAATGGGCGCCGTTACAATTGATTGCCATACGGGCTCGTTTTATGGCATTTTTCATCACTTCGGCAAGAACTTCGGTCTACAGATTCTCGCACTCGTGTCGAATGTTGTCCTTGAGGGCTTTCAAGGCCTCGGGCTTGGTTACGTAATCACGGGATTTCAAAAACCCCACGAAAAAAGTCTGGAACGGTTAAATCGGGCGATCTTGCAGGCCAGTGCAAATCGCCAAAACGAGAGATGAGGCAACCCGGGAACGCCGCCTTCAGAATGTCGGTGGTGGCTCGCGCAGTTTGTGCCGCTGCTCCGTCCTGTTGGAACCACATGTCCTCCAGTCCTAATTCGTCCAATTGCGGCAGAAAAAAACCGGTTAACATTACCCTATAACGCGCACCGTCCACTGTTGTCGTTTGACCAGCGGCTTTGTCGAAAAAAAATGGCCCGATGACTCCTCCAGCGTGAACAGCGCACCATGCAGTCACTTTGAGCGGGTGTAATGGCTCCTCGTGCATCACTCTTGGATTTTCGGTGCCCCAAAAGCGATAGTTTTGCTTGTTCACGTACCCGCTGAGGTGGAAATGAGCCTCATCGCTCATTATGATTTTGGTCGCAGGTCTTTGACCAAAATTCGCCTTAGGGACGACCGGCTGATGGCTAACTGCGAGGCACGGCGTCTATTCGATGTTTCCGGCGACAGCTCGACATCCTCGGTAACAGCGGCGATATTCTCGGCCTAACGGCCGCTCCGGGGCCGGCCACTCATGGCAACGTCTCGTGTGGTCCATACTCTTCAAGGTTGGTGGCCAAACGGCGCAGTGTTTGCGCAGTCGGTGTAGGGCGGCCGGGGAATCTCCGACGGAATTCGCGCTGCGCCAACACCACAGACGAATTGTTTCGGCTTGTTCACTTGTATTCTACATCTGTTTAGTCCACAAATGTCAAAACAGATCTGACTTTGGCGGCTATTTGTAAAAATAAGAGCATCTTCCAATAGGGTGACTTCTTTTGGCCCACCTTGTATGTGGCTGAGAGGACGAACTCGGTTCTTCGTATTCTGCCATCGAGGAATCGATTGGTGACGAAGGCATGATTTTATCT
This sequence comes from Lordiphosa collinella, assembly GCA_018904265.1. Classification (NCBI taxonomy): domain Eukaryota; kingdom Metazoa; phylum Arthropoda; class Insecta; order Diptera; family Drosophilidae; genus Lordiphosa; species Lordiphosa collinella. The sequence continues at coordinate 71,782 of JAEIFV010000055.1, forward strand.
TCGTCGTCTATGTTAGGACTATTTGGGATCGGATGAAGATTGCTATGAGGCTGGGGTCGAGTAGCCAGCCGATGGTGTGTTTGGATACTCAACAGCATTCTTTCTTTTTGGAAACTCCTTTATCTTTTCCAAAAATATGAATTGTCAGAAAAAAAAAATCAGTTTCGTGATTTGCCGACTCCCTTCAGAGAATTGGTGTAGCGAAACGAAATAATGGTCCCTGTTCCGGTTTAATTCAATTCGAGAGAAAATTACGACGAGATCTAGTAACCACAGATTGTCTTGTTACTTACATACAAATTAAAACAACTTAAACGCGAAACATTAACGTTTACACGAAAATCGAGTCAAAAACCGGAACAGACCCGAATGTTTTTTTTGCCACTCAACCAATTTCTCAAACCTGTGAGTTTAGAAACAATATTAATAAATAAACAACTAACCTGTAGCACACGGCTTTCAACAAAAATGTGGTACCCAGCTTTTATCTTGGTTTTTTATGACGTCGTTTAAACCGTACGAATAAGCTCCGCCAACTTAATTTAACAAAAACAAACGCCATTGCATAGAAGATATAACTCTGATTAATTTTGTATCAAGTAGCCTTTTTATACTCCGCCATACTTTTTTTGTTTATTTTATTCATTTTCACAATTTTCTGTCTAACTTTAAAGGGGCCTACTTAGGAACGACAATAAACTATTTTTAATTACAAACAAGAATTGAGAGGAAATTATATGAGAGTACTTATTATAGTTTAGACAAAGGTAACGGAAGGGTTCGTGATGAGCGTAGTTCGTCAGGCAAGGCTGAAGGTAAATTGGATAAAAATTTCTAGTATCGCGTTGCGGAACCGCAAAGTTTATTTGAGATAACAAAGCGATAGAGTCAACTTCTCCGGATAAGAGTTTATAAATAAAAAGTACACTATGGTAAGTACAGCGGTTCTTAAGAGAAGGCTGGTCGATAAGGCGTAATCTATCCTCATAAGGAGGAAGATGGATGGTAGGATCCCAATTTAAGCCTCGGAGAGCAAAAATTAAGATCTGTTTTTGAACCGATTCTAGTTGATCTTGATATTTTTGATAGTATGGAGACCAGACACACGACCCGTATTCAAGAATTGGTCTCACTAGGGAGACATATAGTTGCTTGGTGACGTAGGGGTCATTAAATTCCTTGGACCATCTTTTAACAAAACCGAGAACTTCCCTTGCCTTGTTTGCAATGATCGCTATAGGACTATTAAAACATAACTTGGGAAAAAATTGAATACCCAATTCATCTACTTTATAGATGTGTTCCAGTGGGATGGTATCAATCGTATAATCAAACTCGTAAGGTTGATGTTGACTAAAAGTCAGACATTTACACTTGCTGGGATTTAGAGGAAGGCTATTAACCGAGCACCAGGCGTGAAGAGAGTTTAAATCGGATTGAAAAGCAAAGTTTGAGGTCATCGGCATACATCAATGCATGTGAATGGGATAAAACTTGCGGGATATTATTTATAAAATGAATACCTTGGGGAACCCCCCATAGAACCCTAATGGACCTGGATAGAATTTGATTAAAGTGAACGCGTTGAAAACGATTGCTTAAATACGCCTTGGTCCAGTTGAGAAGGATTGAAGGGAAGCAGAGCAAACCCAATTTATGTAAAAACACATGATTGACTGAGTCAAAAGCCTTGCTAAAATCAGTATAAACTTCGTCGATCTGCTGTTTATTGACAAATCCTTTGTTAACAAGGGAAGTAAACTCAAGTAAATTCGTAGATATAGAGCGCTTCTTCATGAAACCATGTTAAGATTTGGATTGGATACAAGCGACAATAATGCTGTAATTGGGAGGTCATGATCTTTTCAAAGAGCTTAGGAATGTCCGATAGTTTCGAAACACACCTGTATTTCGAGACTATTGACTTTGTTCTTTTTTTATGAAAAGGAATTATATAAGATTCCTTCCAAAGACTAGGGAAATTTCCAAGTTGAAGAGATAAGTTAAATAGTTAACCAAGCGGCACGCATAAGAAGTCGGCACAATATTTCAACACACAGCTGGGAACTTTGTCAGGACTAGGACTGAAAGATGACTTGATTGAACGCAAGCTGGATAACACGACATCGGTTTTTACTATCGGCCAAACAATGTTGTTGGAGCTGGTCACTGGATAAGGATAATTAGAGGCAAAATTATTAGACGATGCGGAGTAGTATCGTTAAAAAAATGATGCAAATAGATTGGAAATATCAAAGTTGTTATCTGCTGTTATGTTATCTAACGAAAGGGAGGGCGGAAACTGAGAGGATCTTCTTTTAGCATTAACCAAATTGAAGAACATCTTTGGGTCATTCTGAAAGCTCAACTTACACCTGACCAAGTAGTCCTTATAACATTCAGAGTTTAAAACCATAAACTTAGATAGCGCCACCGAATATTTGGCAAAATCCACGCGGGATCCAGATTTTTTAAATTTTTTGTAGAGTCCAGACTTAATGTTTTTGAGATTAGATAAACTTCTCGTAAACCATGGAGGCACACGTGAGGGAGGGGAAGGGATCCGAAAAGGCACAAATTCATTAAAAACCCTAAAAATTTTACCATAAAAGGCGTTGGTGGTATTTTCAATATCCTGAGGTGCGTCCAAGAAAGACCAGTCAACCATTGATAATGCCTCGTTGAGGCGTAAAAAATCAACCCTTCGAAAACAAAATGATGGTATGAGTTGGGTAGAGGGAGTCGTGGTGCTTGGTATATACAGCTCACAATCAATTTATAGTGTAGGGTGATAAAAGTCCTCCGGAATTGTCAAAGGCGGAACTCTGGATATCATTGAATTGGAAACATCGGTAACAAATACAAGGTCTAGGAGTCAGTTCAACTATTACTGATAAAGTTAATCTGCCCAAGTGATTGCTCTGCCATAATATTACAAAACTCATGAGAGGGAGATGTATACAGATCAAATGAATTATCATAAGAAGCCCAAGAGATATGTGGGATATTAAAATCCCCAGCGACCACCAAACGATCTAGATCACCCAGCTCGGAGGCAATTTGTTGGATGTGTTGGGCATGAAGCAAATAAATTGATAAGTCAGAGGCAGGGAGAATATAGGAGCACGTTAAGAAAATATTTGAATCGTATGACTGAATTTTCACAGCAATGAATTCTATGTTAGGTGTTAAGTCACATGGAATCTGCTGGGACGGCCAAATTGCGTCAACCTCAATTGGGACTCCACCTCCACGACCATAAGGGCGATCAGATCTATAAATAAAGTAGCGATCAGTTAGTATCTCATGATTTGAGATGTTCCTATAGAGAGAACTTTCAGTAAAAGCAACGGCATCTTGCATAAAACAAGCACTGAGCTTACCGCGTAAACAATTGACGTTTTGGTAGCATATGGAAAAGGAGGATTTTAGTTTTTTGGAATCTGGGTTGAGGTTGAATGTGCAGAACTGAGTTGAGAATGAGAGTAATCCGTGGACAAGTGAACGATTGTATGCTCTGGCCAGATGGTTGGCTCTAACGCTTTGTCAATATATAAGTCGGGGAGCGATATCTTAAAGGTCGAGATTTTCCGAGTAGACTTCAAATTAAATTTTCTAACTTCCACAATGCTGCTGTCAGAAATATCAAGCTTTAAACAAAGATAACGCCTCACAAGGTCTTCCGAAGCCGATGACATGAGTCGAGACACAAAAATGGATTAAGGAGGTGTCACCCCAGTTAAAGTGCTAACGGTGGAGGCAGAATCCGTGACCAATGGCTCAGCCAGAGGGACGCCATTTAATTCCATTAGGATTTTAGGAGCATTAGCAGCAGTGGATTTTGATGGAATGTCGCTTGCAGCACCCTCAAGAACTGTAGGAGCAGCGGTCGAGTCCTTACCGGCAGTAGCATATCGTTAGCAGCATCCCGAAGAACCGGAGGTGCTATGGTCGAAACGATAGCGGCAGTAGCATCAGCAGTGGCAGAATCATCAACGGAATGCGGTGGGATAACGCTTGCCGCACCCTGCAGAACCGGAGGTGCAGCGGTCGAAACATTAGCGGCAGTAGCATCAGTAACGGATTGAGGTAGCATATCGTTAGCAGCATCTCGGAGAACCGGAGGGGCAGCGGTCGAAGTAATAGCAGCAGAAGCATCAGCAGTGGCAGCATCAACAACGGATTGCGGTGGGATATCGTTACAGCAGAGCCGCAGGTGCTGCGGTCGAAACGATACCACCAGGACCAGCGGCGGCGGCTTGGTTCAGATAAATAAACATCGGCTCAGTTAAGGGGATAACGGTAGGAGTCAAAAATATTTCCGGTAGAGGAGAATGACCAGTCGAAGGAATATTCAATAGCCATTTAGTTTTCGGGGGATGACGTTTTTTTCCTTTAGGAGACTCGCTAAGAATTTTTAGCCCAAGAAAATTAGATTTCAAAGTAAGGAACGATGCATTGAGTTTTTGCCTTCTATCTAGCCTTTTTAAAACTCCTATAGAAATTTTGTTTGTCCTCCAATAAATTTAATTCTTGATTTTCGGGTTCAATACGCTGTAACTTAGCGAATGTTCCTTACAAAAATGGAAATAAAATTCCATAATTAGTGCATATGTTAATCTATATCAGAGGCAGGCAAGAAATACATTCACATTTTTGCATTGGTGGGTGTGAGAGCAGCGCAAAAATCGCAAAAATTTCTATAAAGGTCCGACAAAACCAACGCGGTTTAGTTTGACAAAATTGCTATAAATCAAGTAAAATTTTTATTTCTCAGCTGCATTGATATGTTGACTATCCTAGAAGCTTCATAAAATCACAAATTAATGCTTGTTGTGGCCTACAACAATTCTAAAAAGGTCCAAATTTGAAACGGAATCTATGTTATGACTTTGACCTTCCAACTCGTATTCAGAATGGGTTTGTCTACAGGAAATAGTTAAAGATGCTCGAGATACTCACAAAAGGTTCAATTTGTAGAACTGTATTATAAGTGGTCCAACATTTATTGCGAGAATTGGGGAAATCATCTAACATAAATCAAAAATAAAACGAGTAAGAAAGTCGGTCAAGCCGAAGTGCTACCCATCACCGTGCTGCCCATAATTGTTTGTTTTCCTTATAACTCGACAACCGTTCATCCGATCTTTACCGATCATTTGGCGAATCGATAAATAAGCATGATTGCGAAATATGTCCAGAAGGAACCTTCTATCTATAATACTGAGGGATCTGCTTGTTCATAAGGACAGTCGGACAGACAGACAGACAGACGGACGGACGGACGGAAATGGCTAGATCGACTCGGCTAACAAAAATACCTAATTTGTTGACCGTGTCTGGTCAGCCTTATGCAGCGATAGGAACTTATCGATATCAGATTAAACTGTTGTTGAGAAAACCAAATGACTTGACCGCTTGTCAACTGGAGGAACAAATTTGACCGGCGGTTGGCCAACCGGAACCTTTGAGAAATCGGGCCTTTATGGACTCTGTGTACCTCTGTTACATAGTATAAAAAGTGTTTGGCTGCTAGTGAACGGTTTTTGATAGAATTGGAGGGAAGCTAACTTCGGCTTGGCCGAAGTTTATAAACCCTTAAAGCTCGTATTAGACTATTTTTTTTAAACCAACTTTTGTATGGCAGCTGTACTATATTTTCTTCCGGTTCCGACCAAACTCAGTGAAATCGTGAAAAATCATTGAAAACTTATAAATACAAAGTCTGATGCAGACTCAAAACAAAAAAGTTTTTCTCACAAAAACCAGTTTTTTGACCTATCGTTCCTATGGCAGTTTTATGCTTTAGTCGTCCGATCCGGCATGTTCCGATAAATGTACAGCGTATTTGTACTACAAGACTTCCTGAAAATTTTCGTTAAAACAGCTTTCAAACTGACTGAGAAAATCGAATAGAAACAGACGGACAGACAGACGGACAGGGCTAAATCAACTCAGCTAGTCATGCTGATAAAGAATATATAAACTTTATGCTTCCTTCTAAGCGTTACAAACATCCTAACAATTTTTATATACCCTCCAGGTATAAAAATTCAATTTAAATAAAATCAACTACAATCCATTAAATTGGATAAGACTTTCGTCCAGATCGCCGTCGTTAAAAAGTACGGCGTCAGAGTTATCGGCATTCTTAAAGGAAGTTGAAAGTTGTATGATTTAGACCAGTGATTTTTAGTGATTTAATAATAAAAATGGAAAACGTAATTACTGGTCATTACTCGAATGTAATCGTGTGTTCCGGAAGATTCAGAACATAAATATGACATACGACAACATAAAAAATAAAAACAGGAGCACTGGTGAAGAAGCGAAAACGTGGGAGCATTTCGCCGATATGGACGCCCTCTTCGGTGGTGATTTGGAAGGCGCAAGCGAAGGCAGTTGCACAGAAAGATCACCCAAAAAAAAAGAGGCTCCGACTGTGCCCGCACTGAAAAGCTGCGTAAGGTGCGAGCTACTTTGGAGGACAGCAATAAGATCCAGGCTCAGAGCAATAAAGAAATTGTCCAAAATTTATGTAAATCACCAATTTTGTTTGTATTTAAGCATACAAAATATTTTATTTAATAAATTTTATTCGATTTTTGATCATCGAATAATGCTGGTGAACGCAACCAATGTATTAATTATTCTGCAGCTTGGTCCGTAGTTCCCAATTGACTGCTCAAGTTCAGGAACTTGGTCATTACATCGGCCAGCTGATTACACTAGGCAACAAGGTCCAGTATCTTGAATGGTTGGTAGTGATTCTAGATGATTTTCGTGTGCTAAGCAAGACTGCGAAAACATATTAGGGTCTTTACCACCCATTGCATACTTTGCGGCACCAGCATTAAATAGGATATTTTTGGTTTTTTACACAAGTGCTAAAAGAGGTATACCTCTATTGAAAAAAATCGCAGAATTGTTTGGGATAGTTCATTTTAAAGCTAAGGAGTGGTACTTTGCGATGGTATCAAAGAGAGTCCAAACAATAGAACAGATTCCCCGAAAAACGCTCCTAAAAAGGGTTAAAATAGGAACTTTTAGCAACTTTAAGCTCAAATTAATAAAAATCTCGACGTGATGGACAATTTCTGAAAGCGCAGTCTTGCTTAGTACACGAAAATCATCTAGAATCATTACCAACCCTTCAAGATACTGGAAAAATTCGAATTTTGTTGCCTTGTGTTATCTGTAGAGATATATTCAAGGATTATAAGCTTATTTTCAATTTGTTCTCTTGAGAAATGGTACTTTATCACCCATGCTCCAGTTTTCACTTATATTTATATTTTATGTCGCCGGATTAAAAACGTCAAAACTTTGCGATTTCCGAATGTCTGAGCTCCAACTTTTACGTTTTGGCGATCAAATCGCAAAGTTTTGGCGAAAACGAAAAGGGGAGCATGTATGTCTACTTGCTTAGATTTCTTATGACATGTTGGATAATTGGCTATGCTTATGCAACCCTGATTCCACATGTTTAGAAAAAAAGTCAACTTCTTAACCAGAGAAGATAGCAAACGTTTTTAATGTATTTTCGGGCGCTGAACAAAAATAAATTGTCCGTTTTCCCCAGAGGGTCAAGTTTAATAGAAATTTGCATAAACGTTTCTTCGACGAGGTTTGTTAACATTTTTAGCTCTTGCAGCTACATTAATTAACCTATTCAAACCAAAGGGCTTAGCTCAATAAGCACCGGAAAGTGCCCAGGAGATTTTTGAATATTTGGAATAATGGATTGTAGCTATATTAAAATATTAAAACAAAAATAATGATATAACCGGACTCATATCAAGTTTTACCATGCACTGTTGATTAAAAATTAATAAGATTTATCGTATTTATCCGTTACAAAATTCATGAATTTTTACTCCTATTTTTTTGGTCCCAAAACCGTGGTCAAAGTTTTAAAAATTTTAAATGACCACTTTCCAGATTTGACAATACCCCGGATTTTTTACGACTGATGTGTCTTTGAACCATCTAAATAATACAAAAAAATCAGATTTTTTAATCTGGTGCAACAACGTCAATTATAAAAAAAATAAAAATAAATATTTTTTATGACTGTTTAAACGACCTTTATACTCTTTAACTTGTAGTTTTTGCAGGCTCGAGGTCTTGCTATGTTATTGACATAGCTTTAAACAGAGGCATACAACACAACAAAGGAGGCTTCAGGTTGATCGGACGACGTTTCATGAGGGACCAACCTAACTCATCAGCGATCTTGAGCCTGAAATGTCTGTCCAAACAGCAGTCTCTCCATGCCTGCGACGGCAAAACCGTTTGAGCTTCTTTTGGGACAACCATTAAATGATTAGTTTTTCGACATATGCAACAGTATTTATGCGTTGAAGTCAATCGCGAAATTGATAAGGTTATTATTTCCTCCTCCTCAACATTACAATTAGATGAAGATGGTTTGCAGTCTTCATCTCCTAAATTGTCCTCGACATCCTCTTTTTGAGCGTATTTCTTAAGATTGCAGTTATTACAAATCGTTGTTCCAATGCCAATGATCTTTCTTAGCTTTTCGCTGATTTCTTCAGCGACTCCCTGGGACGAAAATGTGTTTCTCTTACCATAACTCCCCTCTCAACAACAATAACCACTACTACAGCTCAAGCTTCACCGTTTGTGCTCTCCACACTCCCGCCTACAATTATGCCAACATCAACGGTTACAACAACAACATCAACAATTACAGCGACGACGGCAACAGTTAGCTCTCTCCGCTCCTCTCTCACCACACCAGCTTCAACATATGCAACTGCACAAACTGCTACAAACACACATACGCAAGTACAAAAATCAAACAATACTAATGCAAAAATGTCAACTCAGCACGACCTCCCGCAAAATCATACACAACGAAATGCAACACACACTACCCGCTCGTATGTGCAGACTGGCATCGATCGGTATGTACAAATAAACAAACGCAAATTAAGCCCGCAAAACAAAAACAGCGGCAACATTTCAAAGATAAACAAAACACAAACAAAGATCCCCTCACTGGGAATAGGTTCCAAATTCTTGGCCAACAGTCTGATGCTGAGTGTGAAGAAAAGACTCCGAATGCCCCTAAACCAAAGCCTCCACCCATTTATATAAGGGATAGCAACTGTGCGGCCCTAGTCACAAAGCTTGTATCGCTAATAGGCAACAGCAACTTTTATGTAACATCCGTCAACAAAGGCAATATCCGCGAATCAAAGCTCCAAGTCAACACCGAAGAAAATTATCGAGCAGTCGAAAAATGCCTAAGAGCTGAAAAAAAGCTACTACACCTACCAACTAAAAAGTAGCAAGGGTCTACAAGTAGTAATCAAGGGCATTGAATCAAGTGTACCTGTAACGGAAGTCGCCTCTGCCTTGGAGGAAAAGGGATTCAAGGTCAAGTCCGTTATTAACTTAATAAGCAGGGACAAAAAACCATAGCCACTATTCAAAATTGAACTAAGCCCGGAAGACACAGCTCCAAAAAATAATGAAGTGCACCCAATTTACAAACTACCTTTCTTATTGCACCGCAGAATAACCGTAGAGGAGCCGCACAAACGCACAAATCCAGTGCAATGTACCAATTGCCAAGAATTTGGGCACACAAAAGCCTACTGCACCCTGCGATCAGTTTGTGTAGCATGCGGAGAGCTGCACAACACTGCCTCATGCCCTGCTAACAAGGAGGATCCATCTGTCAAAAAATGCAGTAACTGTGGAGGTAAGCACACTGCAAACTACAGAGGTCGCCCAGTCTACAAAGATCTGAAGAGCAGGATTAATACGCGCACAGAATTTGCCCGATCCAATGGAACCCTTAATCAGTTCACACCCTCGCAGTCGACCCCTGGAGTCTTCTTCACCAAAGCTACGAGATCGACCTTTGCCCCAACGACTACAACCCAAGGTGTTTCTTTCGCAAGCGCCTTGAAAATAGGAAATGATAGACCAGCACCCATATCTACGGTTTCGCATGAAATTCGAAGTGAGCCGACACTGCCATCAAAACAACCATCAAACTATAGTAGCTTAGAAACTATGTTTCTATCATTACAGCAGACGCTGAAGGATTTTATGGTATATATGCAAAGCGCAATGCAAGAACAAATGAGAACACAAGGAATTCTCATTCAAATGCTCACTTCGCAACAATCCAAATAATGGCTCTCCTACGAGTTTCACTCCGGAATGCAAATGGCATTCCCCGCCACAAAGTGGAGATATCAAAATTTCTCCAGGATAATGAAATCGACATAATGCTTCTTGCAGAAACTCACTTGACGGACCGATACAATTTTCAATTACCTGGGTATGCATTTTACGGCACAAATCACCCAGATGGCAAAGCCCATGGTGGCACTGGCATCCTCGTCAGAAGCCGCATCAAGCATTACCCACTATCAGGATTTTCGGAAAACTACCTACAAGCCACATCGATATGTGTAGAGTCTAAACGAGGCAATATCACTCTGTCCGCGGTTTACTGTCCCCCACGTTTCGCAATATCAGAAAATCAATTCCTAGATTTCTTTAATACACTTGGTCAACACTTCTTGGCTGCGGGTGACTATAATTCGAAACATCCCCACTGGGGCTCCAGACTGACCAATCCCAAAGGGAAGCAACTCTACAGCGTACTCACGCGCGCATCAAACAAACTCGACTATGTATCTCCGGGTAGGCCTGCATACTGGCCGGCAAAGAAATTACCCGATCTTATAGACTTTGCTATAACAAGAAAAGTTCCACAAAACTTGGTAACTGCAGAAGCCCTTGCTGACTTGTCGTCAGACCATTCTCCAATAATATTCACTTGCAGAACGCGTACTTCGCAAAGCACTCGAAGCCGAAGAGCAGCTAGCACATAGCCGTTATATCGAAAAATTATCGCCTACAAGCACCAAATTTCCCCTATGGAGGGCACGCGCCAGCATAAAGCCACCTGCAAAGGTAGACACTCCTCTAAGAGATCAGACAGGAAGATGGGCCCGCAGCGACGAAGAAAAGGCAACTGTCTTTGCACTTCACCTTAGAAATGTTTTCCAGCCAAATCCTCCAACCAATGGCTATGAACTTCCATTGGTTCCGACCGCCGCACAAACTGACCCAATCAAAGTTCATTCGCTAGAAATAAAAAACGCCATCGGAGAGCTAAATCCCAGAATAGCTCCTGGACATGACCTTATTACACCTAAAATGATTATGGAACTTCCAAGTCCCGCCATTACATATATCTCAAGACTTTTCAATGCTGTTCTGCGATGTGGATACTTTCCAACTCAGTGGAGGAGGTCCACAATCATAATGATTCAGAAACCAGGAAAAGATAAAACACAAGCGTCATCATACAGACCCATCAGTCTGCTACCTTGCCTGTCAAAACTATTTGAGAAGATCTTACTCAGTAAAATTGATGCCCATACACAAAATATCATTCCCTCACACCAATTTGGGTTTAGAGCAAAGCACGGGACTATTGAGCAAGTCAACCGTTTAACTTCAGACATTCGGACTGCGTTTGAGCACCACGAATACTGCTCTGCAATTTTCTTAGATGTTGCCCAAGCATTTGACCGCGTTTGGTTGGATGGTCTTATATTCAAGATAAGGACAATGCTTCCCCCAAATACTCACAAAGTCCTAGAAAGTTACGTCAGTAACAGAGTATTTACAGTTCGTCAAAATGAGTACACAACGGAAGAGTTCACTATAGGAGCCGGAGTGCCGCAGGGTAGCGTACTCGGTCCTCTCCTATATGTAATGTACACTGCCGACATACCAACAGACCCTCGACTTACAATAAGTACTTTTGCGGATGATACGGCAATATTAAGCAGATCACGATGTCCAATTACCGCAACAAGTCTCCTGGCAAGCCACCTAGCTAATGTGGCGCATAAAAATCAACGAGCAAAAGTGTAAGCATGTGACGTTCACACTCAACAGAAGGCTCACATGGCGCAAACACATAGAGTCGAAAAAGCTTCAAATCAAGTTAAAGGCCAACAGCCTTCACTGGCTAATCAACTCCCGTTCCCCTCTTAAGCTGGAATATAAAGTCTTACTTTACAAAAGCATCATAAAGCCTGTCTGGACGTATGGCTCGCAGTTATGGGGAAATGCCTGCGCGAGCAGTGTGGACATCCTCCAAAGATCACAATCAAGAATTCTCAGAACCATCACTGGAGCGCCATGGTACATTCGCAATGAGTGTATCCACAACGACCTCAGCATCCCATTGGTCGAAACTGAAATAGAGCAACTTAAACAAAAATATTCTGAGAAGCTTCTTACCCACCCAAATCAACTTGCAAAATCTCTTTCCATGCTAGCAACGCATTCTCGTCTCAGGAGAAATGACCTACCAACCCAGCGACTGACTTGAAGGGCCGCAGAACACAAACTATCTCCAACAGGGGATGGTTTATAAAATAGTTTCTAGATTAAGATCTGAAAAATTATTGTTAGTCTCATTAAGCGAAGATTCAATAAATACAAAATAAGCTTAAAAAAAAAAAAAAAGCTCTTAAATTGATGAAACTTCAACTTCTGCGACCATTCCCAGTGGTGGTTCGTGAACATTCTACGCTCAACGTCTCAAACGTAGTCATATACTCCAATGATCTACGCTGCCTACCAAAAGATGTATTCAAAGAAGAACTGGCAACCCAAAACGTCATTGAAGTCAAGAAAATATTAAGGAAGGTTACCAACGAATTGGAAGAAACTGGATTGATAATACTAACATTTGGCTCACACATAACACCCGAGAATATTAAAATTGGATACGAATTGGTCAAGGTACGTACTTAAATACCTGCCCCTCACCGCTGCGACAATTGCTTCCGGTTTGGCCATATTACCACGCTCCGTCGCAACAAAAAAACTTGCATTAATTATTCCAAGGAATACCACATGGACCCTGACACCAAAGAACTTTGCAACTTCGATAAATGCTGTGTAAACCACTCATCAGTTTTTAGAAGATGCCCCATCTTCGTCAAACAACAGGAAATACAAGGCTATCTCCATTTATAACTCGAGACACCCACACGATGGATCATTGTACTCCAGCGTGGCTAAGAATAACTCCACTGGTTATAAGAACCACACACAAATTAACACAAACATGCAAACTCCTTCGAGCATTATCCAGATCGGAATTACTCCCTCTGTGTCTAATCACTCATCAACAACACGTAAGATCGTTCCCTACGACGATTTAGCAAACAATAAAGGGGAACCCACATCTTCAAATAAAGCCCTACCACATTCCGCTAAGAAACTGCCCACCAACCCAAATTCAACAGTTCAAATCCTTCCAAAAAATATTTCTAATCGACTTAAGTCACAACTTAAAGCAAAAGCTAAAAATCAACATACAACAAAAAATTTACATGATCTTAAGTTTAGTAATAATGAAATTATTCCTGATTTGTCATCTTCAGATGATCAAATGGAAGTCTCCAATTTCGAAAACGAAAATAATTAACCGATGCTGTAAACGATCCGAGCTGTCCTCCCCCCGCTCTACCAATCGATCTACAACATGGTGGGGACTGGTGGGGCATAGGGGGGGGGGCACTTCGGGTACAGCAATTTTCACTGTAGTTTGTGTCTGATTGCTCGAAGTCGCAGCCAGGCACCAGCAAATCAAACTTAAGTTCTATCTCTGTACCTTCCATAATACTCCTGGGCTACCAAAATGTCTTTGAAAGTCATACAGTGAAATATTAATGGATTCAACAACAACTAAACCCTAAACTCTAATAGCAAAACACATACCACATATAATAACTCTCCAAGAAACTCACATCTTAGTTCATAATTTACACCCCACTTAACTCAGTTCTTAATATCTTTAACAGCATTCCGAACTTAATAGCTGAAGATTTCAACTGTTGGCATAAGCGATGGGGCTCTCCTGTTAATAACAGGAGAGGAGTTACTCTGGTAAAATTCATTTCCCAGTCTTATCTGATCATCCTCAACGATGGTAGCCCAACACGCCTAAGTACTCATAATACATTAACTCGCATAGATCTCAGCTTATGAACACCTGATATTGCAATAGAAACAAACTGGACAATCGAAACGGACTTCTACGGTAGCGACCACTTGCCAATAATAAGTAATATTTTTAGCAGAGTTCAAACCCAGAAACCAGCACATAGGCCATTTTTTAAGACAAATTCAGCAGATTGGAACCTGTACACGTCTCTTTCCACTAGTCACAACTCTTCCATACACATAAGCTCAAATATAAACCAAGAAGCAGCCAATCTTAGTAAAATAATTATAAGAAGTGCACTATTTAGGCGCACACTAAAAGAGGCGAAAAAAGAATCTACATCCAAATTCACTGAAGAAATTAATCCTCTTACCCCAATACCGAAAATTTGGAGCAATATTCGCCGATTCTGCGGTTTGAGTCCCTCAAACGAATTACACTGCATGAAAAGCACAAACTCCACCGACAACATTACCCAGCCAAAGGACATTGCAGAGCTCTTTTACCAAAACTAATCTATAGAATCAAACAACTCCAACTTTACCAACCAATTTACTACAAACAAAAGCAGAATGTTGACTGATGATTTGTTGTATGCCCCAGGAAAGGCTGATTTACCAATAGAGAATGAAATTAACTGACAGCTGTTTGGACAGTTGATCCCTCATGAAACGTCGTCCGATCAACCTGATGCCTCCTTTGTTGTGTTGTGTGCCTCTGTTTAAAGTTATGTCAATAACATAGCAAGACCTCGAGCCAGTAAAAACTGCAAGTTAAGAGTATAAAGGTCGTTAACAGTCATAAATGAATGAAATTAACTTTGTTGAATTTTCCTCGGCTCTAGATTCCCTAAAAGCAAACACTCCAGGCTTGGATCGGATAAATTACTACTTCCTAGAGAAATCAAAAACGGACTTATAAATTTATACGAGTGCCGTCCCAGAAATAGCCGATCTAACTACTAAAACACAAAAATTTATCAATTTTTTTTTTTTATTTTTTAATATAGGATTCTTTTAGGTCGATACACTTTTCCCAGCGATGTTCAACAGCTTCGATACCTTTTTTATAATAAGAACTGTGAAGCTCTTCAAAATAGGCCTTTACCTCCTCTTCATTGTTGCCAAATCTTTTTCCTCCGAGACATTTTGTCAAGTTTGGAAATAAGAAATAATCAGAGGGAGCTAAGTCTGGCGAATAAGGGGCGTGAGGTAGCAATTCAAATTTTAATTCATTAATTTTAGCCATTGCAACGGCAGAGGTGTGAACCGGCGCATTGTCATGTGGGAACAGCAAACGCGGCACCCATCTTGCGCATAACTTTTTCATGTCCAATTTTTCGGTTAATATGCGATGTACAGTACTTTTTGAAGTGCCTACACATTCAGCTAACTCACGAACTTTCAATCGCCGGTCACTCAATACACATTTTTTAATTTTGGCCACCATTTCTGAAGTGGTCACCTCATTTGGTCGCCCATTACGATGTTCATCTTCGCAGCTCAAACGACCTCGCTTAAACTCAGCCACCCAATATTTTATTGTTGTAAACGAGGGAGCAGAATTACGTAAGGTAGAATCCAGCTACTTTTTATAACCGGGTATACCCATTGAAAATGGGAAAAGGGGGATCATGAAGTTGTGCAAAAGTATGTAACAGGTAGAAGGAAGCATTTGCGACCCTATAAAGTATACATATTCTTGATCAGCATCAACAGCAGAGTCGATTTAGCCCTGTCCGTCTGTCCGTCCGTCTGTCCGCCCGTCTGTCTGTCTGTCCGTATGAACGCGTGTTTCTCAGAGACTATAAGAGCTAGAGCCACAAGATAGGTGTAGATAGGTGTATACCCAATTCAAAACGAGTTTGTTTCAGATTTGGAAAATTCCTCCCCCTCCCCCCCTTAAGCGCAAAAATTGTCAGAGCCACAATTTTTTAATTAGACCTTCCAAACTTTACATAAATCAAGTAAGGCTTAATATCTATCTATTCTGAAAAGATCACTAAGATCGGACAATAAACACCGAAGTTATATACGAATCAATTTTGCTTGTGGGAGAGAGGTTGGTCTTGCATTGTCAGTTATCGCGCGCGGCCGCATGCCATGCGTTTGTGTGTATGTTGGAGTGTGTGTATGTGTGAGTGTGTGTGTATGTAAGGGAAAACACACGAAATCAAGGGAACAGGGTATTTTGTAGTCGGGGCACTCGACTACAGCTCCCTTACTTGTTGTTTTTGCATATTTCATTAGCTTAGATAATCTAATTTATTCCCATAAGGATTTTCCAAAATTCGACAATGTTTAGGAGTTTTAACCCTTTAAGTAACCCAATGTGACCCACATTTCCAAGCAACTGCAAACCTTCAACGACAACTCAAGTTTTTCCGGACCGATTTTGATGAAATATTCGCCAAACGATGCAGAATCAACGGCGCTATTGTGTGAGCCTCTACCATCTGTACAACATAACAAGAAAGAAAGCATAGCATGACAACCACTGTTCATGATTTAAAACAAGTAAGGGAGCTGTAGTCGAGTGACCCGACTTCAAAATACCCTGTTCCCTTGAGTTCTTGTGTTTTCATACACATATACACACTCACAAGGTCCCCCGTCTCTCCCACAAGCAAAATTGATTCACATATAACTTCGGTGTTTTTTGTCCGATCTTATTGATCTTTTCAGAATTGATAGATATTGGGCCTTACTTGATATGTATAAAGATTGGAAGGTCTATCTTAAAAATGGTGGCTCTGACAGTTTTTTGGGCTAACTAAAGTCGTGCAAATGAATGTAACAGGCAGAAGGAAGCGTCTCCGACCCAATAAAGTATATATATTCTTGATCAGCATCATCAGAAAAGTCGATATAGCCATGTCCGTCTGTCTGTATGAACACCTAGATCTCGGAGACTAGAAGAGCTAGAGCCACCAAATTTTGTATGTAGACTCCTATTGTCCCTACGCAGATCAAGTTTATTTCAAATTTTGGACATGCCCACTCCCGCCCGCCAAGATAAAGAATGTTGAATAACTCCAATAATTTTAAAGATATCATATTTGCAGTGTAGTGTATGTGCCCAATATCTACAATCTCTGAAAATTTCATTAAGATCGGATAATAATTGGCAGAGTTATTAGCGTTATAAAAAACGTTGCATACTTTTTGGCGCTACATACACTTTTTGCTTACAAAATGTTGAAATAGTCACATTAATGTTAATGCCCTGTTTATTAAACTGCTATTAAACTATTAAACTGGCTGAGTAACGGGTATATCGAAGTCGGGCATGACCGACTTCAGCTTACGCTTTCGTTTTTTTAGTAAACTTGTGTTATCTCCAAATATTTTTATACTCTCCACCAGAGGTATAAAGAGTATAAGTATATTAAGTTTGTGCAAAAATATGAAACAGGCAGAAGGAAGCATCTCCAACCCTATAAATTATATATATTCTTGATCAGCATCAACAGCCGATTCGATTTAGCCATGTCCGTCCGTCTGTCCGTATGAACAAACAGATCTTAAAGATGGTAAGAGATAGAGGTTTGACATGTATGGGCCAAATGTTTCTTATACTTGCAGGCAGATCAAGTTTATTTTAAATATTTGCCAGGCCCCCTTCCGCCCCCGCGATATCAAAAAACGTCATATCTCCCACAGTTTTAAAAGATAGAAGGTTTGTTCCTTTTGGATATATTAAATAATCAGGATTATTTCTCGGACCGCCAAAGGAATGGTAAAGATCAGATGAACGATGGTCGAGCTATAAGGAAAACAAACAATTATCGGCAGCACCGGTCGCAACGGTCAAAGGTTCTAAGTATATTATAGTCGGGCTTGACCGACTTTCTAACTTGTTTTTTTATTAACTTGGTGTAACTTGAGGTACGAAATTGCACATTAGGTGATTTGAATTTACATAAGAATGCAAGTAAAAGTTTGATGGAAGAAATATTCTAAATAAGCACTTTTTCATCTTACTTGGACTTGGAAAAAAAAAGCTCCGGCTACCATTCTTAATAGTTTAAACCTGTAAGAAAGTCACTAATCTTATTTCGTAGTCAGATACAGTCAGATGTGAAACAAACATTTTTTTAATTGTGCCCATATATTTTTGTTATTCATTTTGAACTCGTCATAAGTCAAGCGTATATCAAAAACTGTCCACGTCCGACTAGTTTTAGGAGTACCCCATATGGAACTATAAAACGATACGCCATTTAATTTTTTTTAGATTTTAACCCGCTTTCCCCTTTATAAGTCGGCCCCCTCCAACACGATCGAAATAAACTGCCAGAAATGAATTTAGAGCACCCAAAAACCAATAAGATGATACTCCATTTGATTTTTGTTTAATCTTACCGACTCCTTAAATCAACCGCCCATTCGGGTTTTCGGTACAAAGGGATATGAGCATGCCTATCTGGCCGACTACCAAAAATTGTAACATGGTGTCTCTGGGAGAATAGGCGCCAATATTTCCAAGAGTGGGAAAGGATCGGCAGTGAACTTAATGTAACCATTAACATATCGGACCAAAATTCAGGAGAGCTTAACTACTTCAACGATATAAACAAACTGCAACACTTCAGATTAATATGCCGAGCTCGTAGGGAATGTTACCTCTTAACCATAAGCATCACATGGAATCGACAAACACGCAATAAGGTGCATTGATGCTACCTCGGAGCTGTAGAAGATGTGCTACATTTTATCGCAATGTGCCCAATCATTAGCGAAATCAGAAATCTGCACCTAAAGCAACGCTTCCTGGATACCGAAGAACTCAAGGATTGTCTAAAGCCTGGTACGGAGAACTCCAAACAGTTTGTGCGCACGAAAATGCCATTTATTACGAAAGTGGATCGTAAAAACACATTAGTGTGCTGAGACAGCCAAAAAATACCAAGAATAAGGCGTTATTGGTAATTTTTAAAGGTACGGTCACACTTCCCCGGCTTACAAACAATTTAATGAGGATTTCAAGTCGCAACAATAAAAAAATTTGTTTATGAAATGGAGATCAGTAAGGTCCAATAGCGAGGCCAGGAGGCAGTTGTCCCCCCCTATATTACAGATTTTGCATCTGAAAACTCAAGTTTTCATTTATGCCGCACAAATTGCCTTGGATGAGGAAGGCAGACCATAAAAGAAGCAGACGCTAGCGTCTCAGTTGGCATATTTGAAAGATTTGCTAACGATATGAGTATATCGACATACCTAAGAGAGATTGTAAGATCTAATGTGATTTCACCAATAGTTCGAGTCACAGAAGTGTTCATTCAAAACTTCAAAATGAACGCCAACAGTTTTAATTGGCTCCAAAACAAAGCACCCGGTGCAGACCCGATACGAATCTGCAGGTGTGCGAGATCAATAATAAATGTTACTTATTTTCATTATTTATTTGTTTTTATTTCATAAACGTTAGTACATATATGTATATTAATGTGGTTTCTCTTCATCGACATTGGCCGTTGGAAGCAACAAATTGGTTGCTGCTCTTTTTGGATTTCTAGACTGGCTATGGCAACTGAATCTAAATACTCAAAATATTGATGAGGCCCCAAATAATTAGCTGTTTTCTTCCTCATGAAAGCGCTCCAATCGAGTTTTTATTTTTTTTTAGACATATTTTTGCTCTATCGACCGTCAAAATAAATAAATTTAATTAGTTTGGGCGCCCAAACAAAACTCGAACAGCTGTTCAATAAAATCCACATGTGCAAGTAGTTGGCAACGCGAAAGCGTCAAAGTGGATTTTACAACCCCCCCGTTTGCTGGTCAGCATACTAGTCGTCAAACGTT
This sequence comes from Lordiphosa collinella, assembly GCA_018904265.1. Lineage (NCBI taxonomy): Eukaryota > Metazoa > Arthropoda > Insecta > Diptera > Drosophilidae > Lordiphosa > Lordiphosa collinella. Next base: position 91,615 of record JAEIFV010000055.1, read on the forward strand.
TAACGTCAAAAATTTTGCGAGCGGTTTTACAGTGTCATTTTTATATGAAGATTTTTGTTTGCGAGCGCTTTTTTGCGATCTCCGTACTAGGCTTAAATGGAAAAGATTGGAAGGCGCTCGCAAACTTCATTTGCCATGCTCTCAATTATAGAGGGCAAATATTATCAGAATATTTTTATATGAACTATAATCATAAGACAGCGGATTTTTATCCTAGTAGGCCAAAGTTAATGTGCACAACATTATATGTTGTGCTGACTCCTTACGAATATAAAATTTCTAAAAATTCGCTTTTAATTTCAAAATGGCTTAAATTATTATATCATAAGCTGCACTATCAGCAAAAGACAATATGCAGTGAACAAATTGACAAAAACTTGTTAAAACACATTTGCCCTAGTCTACTAAAATTAAAATCGGTTTGAAAATATGCAAAACTCGCTGTCTAATAATCATACACAATTGTCATACATTCATATTTAAAAAAACATTTAATAACATACAGTATGTCAAGAAAGTGTTTTTACACAGTAAAAAGACTCACGTTTTTCACTTATTTTGCAAAAAAAAGTGTGAAAGTGATTTCTATAAATGGTAAAACTTTGTTTTTAATTTATTTTGATTCTTTATGGTTCTTAGAACTAGATTGCAAAAGAAAGTAACCAAATTCATCTAGATTTAGCATTAAAAAAAAATAAAAACGAAAAAAATCCTTTTTAAAAAGTGTCAAGAAAGTGCTTTTACATAATGTCTAAACTCATATATTCTCAGAACGGGAGCTCAAATGGTAAATAAAATATTTATTCTAGTGTCAAGAAAGTGCTTTTACATAATGTCTAAACTCATATATTCTCAGAACGGGAGCTCAAATGGTAAATAAAATATTTATTCTACGCAAGTTTTCCACGCTGAATCCGAATCTGCGTTTAGAAATTTCATATCTCTAATGGTTTAGCTGTAAATTTGGATTTAAAATGTAGAAAATGTCAAACCAAAATTGAATTTGAATACTAGCGCGCTCTTTTTCCAACATTTAATGTTAGTCAAGATGGCGTCGAAGAGTTAACGTTGAGTTGGATTTGGAACATTAAAAGAACCAGTTTGGAACTAGTGCATAGACAATCGGCACTTGAACGAGTTGCATTCATTGATACTCAAAAGTAAACTAATGTTTACCACATTTATTTATATAGCTACCGCGTTTTTTTTTAAGTTGTTGCTTTGCGAAGTGCAAATTGTAGATGTGAAGAAAACACTTGTTTGGGGTCCGGGACTGGACCCGGACCGGGTTGTTTTACCAGCGCGGTACTTTTTCGTTCATTTCATCGACACAGCCGGCAAACGGTAAATGAAACATTAAAACGACAAATGCAAGGTCTTAAAAATAAGTTGGTGGGTTCCTGGAGAGTGTGGCACTGTGGGTTCCTCTCCAGTGCGAGATAACTTTCGGTTGACTCTGTTGTACTGCTGCTGACTCCTTAGTCACCAGGAAGGTTTCCGCTCGCCACTTTCTTTATGTAGATTAGGCTGAGAATACATTTATGAAATTCCTTTTGCTTGCTTGTGCAAAGCAATAAAACAATAAGGTTTAACGGTCACGACCGGAGCAATGTACTTTATTCACCAATTGGTTTGGTTTTGCTTACAGAACAAATTGACAAAAATAAAGGTACGTCCAAGGCGGATGGACACAGTAGCAGGGGCAAAAATGCTGGGTAATTGTTAAGTAGAGCTACCACTCACCATTAATTCTGAACAAAAAATCCTCGATGGACCGCGAATTTACAAGAACTATGACGCCTTCAGATCGCGGGGGACATCCGCGGTTCAATGGTACAAATTTTTTTAAGTTGCGATTTTTTGTGTAAAAAACATATCTTAAAATGATATTTATTTGTTTCAATAAGTTTGATATTTACCCTTTTTATTCGGAGTCAAACTCGGCCAAGAAGAAACACTGAACATACCTATCTCCATACATACGCTAAATAGCAAGATGGAAGAGATAGCAGAGAAAGAATCAGAGGTAAAGTGGAGAACACAACCGGATGCAGAATCTCTAAAATTATGTGATAGATAAAAAACTAACGCACTATCTGCTACAGCTTCCAAGAAGAGACTGTAGACTGCTCAAAGGCATACTTACGGGACTCGGCCTAGCAGCCACTCACGCGATTAAGCTAGGCATTACGACAGAGGGCTGCCCAGCAATCGCAACGATATGATTAAAACTTTGCACCCCCTATTGCTCGCTTCTCTGGAAGAAGCGTTCAAGAGGCCCCCCAACCAATAACTGGCGTTCGCTAAAACTTCAAAGATCCTCCAGGATATCTGAGACAATGGTACCATACAAAACTCCCTGCCTCACTAAGGACCCTAAGGTCTATGTGTGACCCCAATCTGGGGTCAGAAGTTACTACCTACCATTTTTATTCGATTCCGACGATGAAAATGGCGCTTGACATAAGATGAAACTGCCCTAAACTATTTTCCACACCACCAATTTGAGGTATAGTTTAAGGCGCGTTTGTTTTTATGTGGTTTCCCCAGAATGTCCACTTGTGCTTAACACATGCTTACAGAGGCAAATCTTGCTTATGATCCTTCCGCTACTACATCCTTATCCAATAATTCCAGCGCCTCCTCCTCCTTATCCAATCCTTAAGCAAGTTTTGCGGTATGTATGTAAAAATTATATTTGGTAGACAATGGCATTAGCGTTCATTTTGCAGCAACAATCTCACATTGTTGAGCACACGAGAAATAGGCCTTCTGGGGAAACCACATAAAAAAAGCGCCTTTAGCTATACCTCAAATTGGTGTGGACAATAGTTTAGAGCAGTTTCATCTTATGTCAAGCGCTATAGGGTCTGAAGCCCCCCCAGAGCCCAACTATCTTAGTTCACCAAATATATGCAAAATGCAAAATATCTGCAGTAAACAAGAATTGCAGAAAAGACAATATTTTGAGTATTGCAAAATGCTATCAGCAGTGAAAAGCATTTACAAATTGGAGAACTTTGAAATATTATGAACGATTGTTGAAAATTTAGTTGGATATTAAAAATAAATCAGATTAGAAGTTTTGATGTGCCAAAATGTTGTGCAAAGATGCTTTCTTATCGTAACGCTAGATATATATTAAAAAGGTTAAAGATATCATTAGCTTCAGCTCGCTGATGTGATTGACTAATTACTTAAGACTACAAAAAATTGCAAAATTTTCGATGTAATTTTTGAAAAACTAGGGAGTTGGTGACGAAATGGGATTTAAGTTAAAAATGTCGCGGAAAAAGGAGATCTTACTTTCGCACCGGAGTACGCTTTTGAATACGGCTTTTGGAATCCATTTACAGTCTAAAAGACCCATTTTTTGTTGCCTGGAATGCTGAACTTATAAATCGATTTCAAAATTTTTTATGTTAGCGTTTTTGAAAAATGAGATTTTTAAAATTTTTTTGTTTGGCTCACTTACATTTTATTCCATATCTCAAGTTGGGCGTGTTGGGGTCTAATTTCGAAAATTATTGAAATCAAAAATGGTAACTCCGGAAAGCAATCCATTTAGAATAGAATGACATATTTATTTACTTACAATTTTACGTAAACGATTTTGTGATATGCTTAACAGTGCCACAATTTACTAGTCGTAATTGGCTTTAATTATTTTTTTCTGATTTTGAGATTGAAAGGACGTCCTAGCAAACAAAGAGTTTAAAATTGTGGAAGCTGCAAAACTGCGAGATTTCAGGGTTAAAAAGAACAGACTGCACTTTACGCGATAAGGTCTTAAAACCAAAGAAATTTAATTATTTTTCCAATTTTTCGTAATTGATTTCGACGATCCTTGTCACTGTGGCATCAGCTGGACGAATCTTTTCCCTGATAAATAGGTTAAAAGCCCACCTTCGTGTTAACATATACGGAATAGCTGTGGGAATCGAACACTAAGAAATCAAAATTTCAAATGACGGAGTATTGCAACATTGGACTGGGCAGTCTAGGATTGTTGATCAAGTACATATGAGATTTAACCACCATGCTATACAAAATCAACTTTTCTATTAAAGATCACATAAAAAGTTTAAAGTAATTTACATAAAATCTTCACCACTAAGAAATAATTTGAATGACTGCACTTAAAAAAATGTTAATTAGTTACCGGTTTTTAAGGTATTCTGTTCCTAAAATAGAGCTTTATTCGTTCTCATTCCGGATTTTATAGGCGAGGATACGTGAATCAATGCAGAAAGCAGAAAAAGTGAAATATAATAGAGTAGGTCGCTTATAAAACAAAAAATTCGGGATCAAAAGTTGAATCAAGAAAGTCGCTCTTGGATTAAGAATTTTCAGTCTTGCCGTAATTCTGACATCAAACATTCTTGATTTAAGCATGGAGTTCTCTGATTTACCTCTGGCGGTAATACACATTTCGATCAAAGAAATTTGTTTTGAGATTTTGAGAGGGCTTAAACTTGGACTGGAGTTTTCTTATGTGATGAAAGTGCGTACTAAGACGGGGTTTTGGAAAATTCCACCCGGAAAAGCGGCGGAAAAGTTTGAATGGGTAATTTCATTTGTCATCCGATTGACTTGAAACTGGGGTTGTAAGCAAAGTATACGAAATAATTGGACACGTTTTTCCCGTTTTCGGAAAATCTGAACGCAGGGAAATTCCAGGGAAATTCGATATGCAAAAATCTATTGTTCATCCGATTAACTTGAAATTCGGTTTTTAATGATAGTAAGTGAAATGAATTGAAATGTGATTTTGCGATGCTGGAAAATTCCCGGAAAAGCGTCTGAAAAGTTTGTATGGTGAGAATTTTACTTTTCGTCCGATTGACTTGAAACTCGGTTTGTAAGCAAAGTATGAGAAATAATTGGACAAGTATTTTCCCGACTTCGGAAAATCCACCCACAAGTAAAATTCCGGAGAAATTCGATATGCAAAAATCTATTTTTCATCCGATTGACTTGAAATTCGGTTTGTAACGATAGTAAGTGAAATAATTCGTAATGTAATTTTCTGATTGAAAATTTGACCTTAGGGTCGGAAAACTCTGCAGCTAAAAACCTAAGACCTAGAATTTTATTTTTCGTCCGATTGGCTATAAACTTGGTTTGTAAGGATAGTATAAGAAATAACGATGACGGTAACGATAGCGATATCGATAATGGTCACGATAGCGGTATCGATAACGATAACGAAATCAATAACGATAGTGATAACGGCATCGATAACAATAACGGTATCGATAACGATTGCGATAGCGGTATCAATAACGGTATCGATAACGATATCGATAACGGTTTTGATAACGATAAAGAAATCTATAACGATAGCGATGACGATAACGGTATCGATAGCGATAACGATAAAGATAACGGGTTCGATAACGATAAAGAATTCTATAACGATAGCGATAACGTTACCGATAACGAAATCAATAACGATAACGATAGAGATAACGGCTACGATAACGATGACGATAACGGTAATGTTACCCAGAACCGGTAGGAAAAGAAAAACTATATCGGTTTTATGTGCTGTCAGTATAGACTGACGGCGGCGTAGCGAAGCGCGCTGGGTACTTTGCTAGTCTCTATATACAAAATAGTTTGTCCTGACTGACTGATTGGCAATCATTGCACAGCCTAAACGCTAAGAGCCAGAGGGCTGAAATTTGGACAGGAGTTTCCTTATGTGATGAAAGAGCTTACTAAGACGGGGTTTTAAAAAATTCCACCCGGAAAAGCGTCGGAAAGTTTGTATGGAGAAAATTGTATTTTTATCCGATTGACTTCAAATTCGGTTTGTAAGCATAGTATGCGAAATAACTGGACACGTATTTTTCCGATTTCGGAAAATCCGCCCACAAGTAAAATTTTAAGTAAAGAATTCAATAACGAAAGCGATAACGGTATCGATAACGAAATCAGTAACGATAACTATAAAGATAACGGTTACGATAACGATAACGGTAATGTTACCCAAGCCCGGTCGTAAAAGAAAAACTATATCGGTTTTATGTGATGTCAGTATAGACTGCCGGCGGCGTAGCGAAGCGCGCCAGGTACTATGCTAGTTCATGATATTATTGCTTAATACTGTTATTATTAGACCTGGCATGGTTATTTGTTAACTTATATGCAAATTATTTCCTTAAAGATTCGAGTCTATGCCAAATGACAAAATTGTTGTACAAATCGTTGGGAACACGCCGAATGGGAAATGCCGCTCCAATGTGAATTTGATTGAGCGGGATGATGGCTCCATTATTGTGCGCTACACCATTGCCGATTGGTGCGAGCTACTGGAAATTCATGTAAAATACAATGGCTCGCATGTAGCAGAGTCACCATATCATGCTCAGCATAGGGTGTATTCGGAACGATGCCACTGCCCGCAGGAGCTAAGTCTTTGGATGTTGAATAACCGCTGTCCCGCCTTCTCGGACGACAAGCAAATGTCCTGGGACTTGCACTCCTTTAAGCGCGTCAACTTCAGCGCCATTCGAGAAAATCTATTGAAACGGTATAATGCACCTGAAAGCATCTCCCTGTGTCACTACGTGGTGAAAGATCAGCAAGTTTGGAGAACTTGCTATGGCAAATACACGGGCTTCAAGATGTTTATGGACGCAACGCTGTCGGCACTGATCCGCGTGGTTAATTTGCCCGACATGGAGTTCTACCTGAATCTTGGGGACTGGCCGCTCTCAAAGAAGGGAGGCCAACAGCGCACGTCTGGTCCGTACCCCATATTCTCCTGGTGCGGGAGCGATGATAGCCACGACATCACACTGCCCACATATGACATCACTGAGTCCACGCTGGAAAATATGGGGCGAGTAATGTTGGATATGTTATCCGTCCAGCAAGCTGAAATCCCATGGGAGAACAAGGAGGAACGGGGTTTTTTTCGTGGGAGGGACTCGCGGCGAGAACGATTACAATTAATTGACCTGGCAAGAAAGCATCCGGACTTGATAAATGCGTCTATCACGAACTTTTTTTTCTTCCGCAATGAGGAACACAAATATGGACCTAAAGTGCCCCATATATCATTCATGGAGTTTTTCAAGGTATGTCCCAGCGGGTTGCACTTACCACCGATTCAATAGATATATAAGAGAGTTGTTCGATTTGAAGAATGCAACATCAAAAAATTTGGTTTCGATCTCTGAGCTAACCCCCGTGAGTTCATACGCACTAACCGGCTTCCAGTGTTCGTTGTCAGTTGTCTTCTCGAACTTGTATGATCGCTAGAGGCAGTCCCATTTGACTTTCTCATTAGACAGGGGATTTTCCATATTTTTAAACCGATTTTTATCCTAGTAGATTGGGACAAATGGGCTTTAAACAAAGGGTCTGGCCCGATAAGGGAAGGGGTGCGGCCCAATGACGGGAATTTTGAAATTTCCTTTTTAATTGAATAGGTTACTTTAAATAAAACTGATCTGTCTAATTTTTAAATTTTTTTGTGCAATGTCCTTAAGATATCGCTAAAAATCGGTTTTTGACAAGGTTTTTTTTAAATGCCAATATCTCGGGCCCCAGAGTAGCTAGCGACATGAAATAAAATCCCACCGACAGAGAATTGAACAAGGTTATAGAAAATGAAAAACTTAATTACTTACACTTAAAACTTTTTTGTGTATAATTAATTGAAAAATATAATGAGTAGGTTTTGGTAGTTCCCGTTATAGCGCCACCTTAAAACTTTTACAGTATCTTCTTTGAACCTCGACGCTTATTACCTGAAAGTTTCAAAAAAATCGATGATACGCTTCCTCAAGAAAAATTTAAAAAAAAGTTCGCACTTATTTTACTTACTCATCATCTTCACTATTTTCATTTATGACATTTGCTCCTTTGGACTCAAATATTTTTGATAAAATTGCTGCTGGACGGATAATGCGTGATAGATATCTTGCATGAGTCAAGTAATATATCACACTTGCAGAGTGTGAGCAACAGCCAACAGTCCTCTTTCCGTTGGGACAACTACAGCAATAGCGTTTTATGCCTACTATGCTATTGCGGTTGGAAATGAAGTCGACATAAACACTATACCACTTGCTGTTTATATGCCTCGATCGAACCTCGAATTTTGTTATTGAGGGATTGAGGGATCGTTCCGTCCTCATTCAGGATTTCGGCTAGATATGAGACGGCTAACGACAGTTGGTAAGATCCAGAGAATAATATTTTAAGCTCGTCTTCTGTGAGTCTAGGAAATTCTACAAGCGATGACGTATTTAATGGACTTAAAAGACTTCTTCTTCTGCCATAACGCTCTTTCTCAACTTCTTCTGACAGAGTGTTCGGAGCGTTCATACGATTTTTAAAATGAGAAAGTATTCTGCTTCCTAGTTCCTTGTCTGAGTTCAACCTCTTTGCAAACATGTTGTTGAGATACCCAGCGATTCTGCATAGATCGCCAACTTTGGTTAGGTATTTGTTGTCCAAATTGTGATGCAAAAGCTTATATTTTTGAGCAATTGCTCCATGGACGGCTTCAACTACCCATCTTATTTTGGTTACTTTCCGAGACCCATTTGCTTCTTCCGTATCCAGTTGCGCTTTTTTTCCTTTTAAAGCTGGCATCAGAACTTTAAAGCCTTTTCTTTCTATTTCATCAACAACATCGCGAAAACCCCTATCCACAACGAAGATGTCATTTGGACGCAAGAGCATAAGTAAATTCGTGTTGGCAAGAACTTTCTTCATAATCGAAGCATCGTTTTCTTTTCCATAAAACGGACCACATATGTCAAGAACAAATCCATTTGTTGTACAAATGGTAAAGGGTTTGCATAAATGGGTTTTTTTCTGTCCCGAATACGATTTTCGTTGATATTCATTGTTGCTGCTCTTTTGGTGCCGTACGTATGTGCCATCGAAAATTAAGACCAGTTGGTCGCTTTCTAGGGCCAACAAATCTTTCACTGTATCTGACGTATTTAGAAGTAAAACATCTCGTGTTATACCGTCAATCCCAAACGATGGCAATACGTTTCTTCTAAAACCATCAATCACTTCACTAAACATTTTTGAAACATGTTGCTTATATTTTAGTCCAAAAACTGTTGCCGTCAGTTGGTCGGAAATACCAGTTTTTAGTTTAAACAAAAATATTATAACGGCTTGAATAACAGTTCGTAGTTCCGTGTTTCTTAATGAAGTTAACTTACGCTCCAATATTTTAATATTTTCCCAGCATAGTCCAGTTAATTCAACGATTTGTTTCTCAGGAATTTTTCGATCTCTAATTTTTTCAAACAATGGAAGGCTTCCAATGGAAAGGTGTTGAAAAAACGCTTTGATCTGAGCAGTTGTCATCGTTGTTTTATGGTCTATTACTTCAAGACTTTGAAGCTCATCTTCAAAGAAAATGTTTCCAATTAAATGCAATGCGCAGCAACGGTTTTTTTCAGGAATATATATGTTTGCTTTTGCGTACGCTTGACAACGCGCTTGAACTGGAATTACAACCATTGGTCCTCTGGACTTGCAAATGGTACAAACATTATGCGTTGCAGCAACACGTTTCATATTAAATTCGACTTTATCTACTAGATCAAAATTAAAGTTGGGATCATTGTCCGAATCGGAGGAGACTATCAAAGAAGAGCTTGTGTCAGAGTCTACGTATTTTTCATTCGGCTGCTCATATTCGGGAGCATTATTGAAGCTGGTTGACGACTTCAAACGTCTACACTTATCGCACAGCTTGTCGTTTATTAATATTGTCTTTTTGGTTATAATAGTAAAAAAATGAGCCTCCTGCAGGCTGTTAATACATTTAGGCCGACCTTTACTTTCTTTTAAAGAAATGTTACAATTTTTGCACTTTATAAACATTTTTTTTTGGGTTTATTGTTTCTTACAAATTCTCAAGTTGGATATTAGATTAAATATTCTTATTTAATTATTTTAATTCAGCACAAGTCGTCTCGACGCTTTGGAATTCCGAAATGAACTAAATATTATTAAGCAATTTAGAAAGAAGGACATGTTGAATAGCCATCTAGATTGGTTATGAATGTTATCATTGTTTTAAGTCTGAGTAGAAATATATTTTTTAATTTTTCTTGAGGAAGCGTATCATCGATTTTTTTGAAACTTTCAGGTAATAAGCGTCGAGGTTCAAAGAAGATACTGTAAAAGTTTTAAGGTGGCGCTATAACGGGAACTACCAAAAAAGACTCATTATATTTTTCAATTAATTATACACAAAAAAGTTTTCTGTGCAAGTAATTAAGTTTTTCATTTTCTATAACCTTGTTCAATTCTCTGTCGGTGGGATTTTATTTCATGTCGCTAGCTACTCTGGGGCCCGAGATATTGGCATTTAAAAAAACCTTGTCAAAAACCGATTTTTAGCGATATCTTAAGGACATTGCACAAAAAAAAATTTAAAAATTAGACAGATCAGTTTTATTTAAAGTAACCTATTCAATTAAAAAGGAAATTTCAAAATTCCCGTCATTGGGCCGCACCCCTTCCCTTATCGGGCCAGACCCTTTTCGTCAAGTTGTTCACTACATTTTGTGCTTTGCTGACGGGTAATATTATAAAATAATAATTTAAGTCATTTTGAAATTAAATTCGTTTTTTTTTTTTTTGCGTTATATAAATGTAAAAAGTCAGCACAACATATAATGTTGTGCACATTCACTTAGGCCTACTAGGATTAAAATCTGTTTAAGGGTACTGTATACCTTCAGGTGCCATTTTTTAAAGGTTTACAAAGAATTAAAATACCAAAAACTAAAAGAGATATTTACAATCGGTTTTTTTATTCGATATGTAATTGGTTAAATTCAATAAAGAAATGTTTGTTGTTGTTGCTGCAATTGTTGTATTTCGGTTCAAAGTTGAACAAAAATTTAAAACATAGGCCCATGTTTCACATGATTTGTTGAGAACGGATTATGCGAAATTAAAAATAAAAAGGGGTTTTGTTTAGAGCTGATGTAGCTATGGAGTGAACTAGGATATTTGGGATCGTTCAATTAAGTAATAACTGAAATATGGGTTTTCAAAGTAAAAATATCGAAAATCTTGCTACTCTAATTAGACTTTTTTCTAATACCATTTGCGACATTTTGAAACAAATAATTTAGTTTTGTATGCTAAGTGTGCTAATCTGCTGTAGATTCTGGCAATAATTGCGAAATAAATTAAGGCAACTACTATTAACCAGTTGGAGATCACTTATTTGCGAACAACAAGCACTAGGTGTGACTTGCCATCAATTCAGCTTATGTGCACATCTTCAATAGAAAGCGCGACCCACCAAGAGGGATGATTCAACATGGCCGACCTCATGCTGTTTAACGCATAATTTCACTCAAATAAAACCGGTTTGTCTTGGCAGAATGGCCAGTCGAATTGCTGCCCCAAATGTGCTACTTTTAATTAACAATTTGCACAGACATTTGTTTACCTCTTGCCCAGCCGGCATTCAATATGCCGCTCACACACTTTTAATAGATATATACTCGTATGTATGTATATGAGCTGTCGGCTAGCCAGCACGATGACCTTTAATTAAACAGCACACATAAACCATACACATAGACTTCCTGAGAGTTTGTCGATCTCCTGCCATCCAATTCACGTGAAGTCTTTATAATGTTGAAATCATCCACCAGATCCAAGAGCAGCGTGCAATCCAATTTAGGGCCAAGTCTCCAACAAACACCGGCCGCGCAATCCCGATGTGAAGCCAATTCTCCAGTTCCACTCGTTGATCAACTGCTCTAGTTCTAATTGAACCTTATTATTAGTCCCTGCTCGGGCGCCATGAATATTCGTGGTAGTTTCCACGACCAAAAATAGAAAGGAGTCAGAGTGGCACGTCTGTTTGCATCAACTTTTTAATTCCAAGAGATTCATTGTTTAATACATACATACACCAGAAATGGTTAAAAATTAGTAAGCCCTAATCTCCGCTTACACTTCCAACGAGCCAATCTACTCACTTGGAATGCGGATTGGAACAATAATTAAATAATATTTATATTATATACAAACTTCATTTGTAGACTAAATTAGAATATAATTGGAGTACCTAAGTGATTCCACCAAACACTGGCTGTTACATAATTTTGCATAAACTTAATATACTCTGTGTGCCTCTGGTACAGAGTATAAAAATCACAATAAATAATTGATATACTTTTTCTCTGATATAATTAACATAGAATTGAAATAGATTTTTAAGCGCTAGGCGAACCTTGTTATAATTATTTTCTTTTGTATTTTCTTTTCAGTTTAAGTATCAGCTGAATATTGACGGGGCAGTTGCAGCTTATCGATTTCCTTATCTACTTGCTGGAGGCTCGCTAGTATTAAAACAGGACTCCCATTATTACGAGCATTTTTACTCCAAACTGGTTCCATACAAACATTATGTGCCCATTAAGCGAGATCTAAGTGACCTCATTGAAAAGATCAAATGGGCACAGGAAAACGACATGAGAGCAAAAGAGATTGCCATGAATGCTCGGAAGTTCGTCGAAGAAAACCTTTTGCCGCAACACATTTATTGTTACCATGTGGCGTTATTCAAAGAATGGAGCAGTCGATTGATATCGCCTGTAGAGGTGCTCCCAGGCATGGAGAAATATAGTCTAAGTCACACATGTTCGTGCCAGAAGAACCCGATCAAGGATGAACTTTAGCTAGTAGTTTTTACGATGCATTTTATTGTAAAATTAAGAAGGTTGCGCGGAAAATGCGTATGTAATCAACCCAGCCCAATTTAAACAAGACAAATCAGTCCAGGATCTCATTTAACGAACCGAGAGGTCGAATTTTTACATTCGATAAATTCCAAGTTACGATAAAGTGCCTGAGAATAAAATTTCTGGTCGTGTTCCGAGCTCTGAGTCGAATTCGTTATTATGTTATCGTTTCATTATGTTAATGTTTCAAGTATTTTTTAAGCTGTCCGCTGTAACTAGATGGGGTCGAAAGAAAAAGCATTTTGATCTGATTCAGTAACCGAAGATATGTTTGTCAATGCCGTCGGGCTGGAATGCATTTTTTATACATTCGGCCCTTTTCCAAATTACGCTTCGGTTTTCGTGTAAACGTTGGCTTTTCTAATTTAAATTTTACAAATTTATATGGAGGGTGACAAGTATATCTACGGCTAATAGGTTAGGTTTGAGAAAAATCGGAATTTCTAAAGCAGAAAATACCGATTGCTCATTGCCAAGTGGATCCAGTTCGACAAAATGAGACGACCTGATCTAATAATCATTGTCAACGGCTCTCGCGACAATCGGATCTACGTTCCGGAGCCGACCCAGGAACACTCCTGGTCAAGAATTGTCAACCCACGGACACTTGGAACAAGTTATGTACGCATCCCCCTGTTTTCATTTTCTTCTCCCTTTCGTTTTTTCCTCCTCTGAGTAGACAACTCCAGCCTGTATGCTTAGAACTCTCCTTCTCCGCGCCGGTGACATCGAGTGAAATCCAGACCCTTGGACCTGATGGTGCCCGATCTGCAAGGGCAAAATCACCAGTAGAGGGTACTCCTTCGAGTGCTCAGACTGCTTGTTGTGACTGCATCTAAAATGCTCCCGACTCGCCAAACCGCAGGAATACTGCAGGCCTTTTCATGGCCCTTGCTGCTCCAATCCTGTGGGTGCAGCAGTACATGCAACCACTGCCACCCAGGTTTCCCCAGCACTATTGCCGCAGTTGTGCACCAACGCGCCTCAACCATAAGCTCAGCCACCGATGGCAGCACCGCCTCTCGCGAGGCTAAGAGCAGCGCGAAATGTGGCCACACAACAGCGACCCCCAACACCTGTGCATATGCAGAACCCACCACCACCACACAATCAACCCAACACCGCAGCAACCACACCACTCACCATACCCCCAGTCGAAGGTGGTTTTCAGGTAGTCCACGGGAACTGCAATAGACTCCGAGCAAAGATTGCGAAGCTTACTGACTAAATATCCCGGGAAAAGATCCGGATATCAGCGGTTCAGAAAACGAATCTTACACCCAGCTGAGCAGGTTAAAAAAACACCTCCTTCTACCGCGTAAATCAGGATCAGCCCACTAGGATCACCCCAAGCTGTAGCAGTTCTCCTGACATCTCTATTGTCAGCGCCAACCTCCACACCATCACCGAGTGGAATGCCGACGTCGCTCTAAACTCGGGTCATCTGCCCATCACCCTCACGCTTCACGGTGATGCAGAATTTGTGTCGTCCGAAAGGACAACCTACACAAAGTTCTCAAAGGCAGACTGGAGTGCCTTCACAGCACTCACGTACAAAGCTGATTATGAATTTTAATTATAAAAGATTATAGGGAAATCGCCGTTATACTCGGAACAAACCAGATAACATATCCCAACCTCTCATTTAAGCTCAGCATAAGCTAAGTTCTTTGGTGTGGCCAAAAAGCAACAAATCGTATTTGCATAAGTTGCAGGCACGAAAAATCTTATTGTTCGGAGTTTAGCCTCTCCGGAGTCAGAGGCTACGAAATTTTTAGGAAATTATACATAATCTGAGCCGGAGTATTTAATTTTTCTCAACCAAAGCAAACTGAAAACAAAAAGGATTCTGAATGTTTGGTTCAGGGACTCGTACCCGTAGGAATGTCTAGGGTTCGGTTCGCAGACCTAGTCCTTCACTTATCAATCCAAAGATAAAGCTCGGCTCGGGGGTTATTAAGTCGGTGAGAAATTTTTTGGTAAAGAAAATAAGACATTTTTGTGAAGAACGTTCAGCTTACGATTAAGTAAAAATAATAAATCCTCGAATTGACCTCATTCATTATAGTTATCATTCATACATGCTCCGCCAGGCCTTAAAAAGTGCCTGGATAGTAAAATTGATTTGTTATCATTCTCCAACCCCATGTGACTACCGGTTAAACTATACGTGAATTTTTTGTTCTTACAGCGCTGGGCTGAAATAAATTGATACTGAAAAGCTAGCTTTGTGTACAAAAATTTTTATATTTGATCTGCTATTTTACAACCTGACTTATGCTTTGATTCTCAAAATCATAAAATGCGGAACATCTATATGATATTCAAATGATAAAACAGTGGAAAAAAGCCACTTTTGTGAGGTCAAGCCGTTTCAATGCTAAAATTTGGTCCAGTCCACAGATTCCAAAACTGGTCTTGGTCTGGTGTTTCCAAAATATAGCGGAAAATTATTTTTGCAGAATTTTCACACTTTTAAAAATTAAAATAACAAATTTATGAGTTTTATTGGGCAGAACACATATCAATGCAACCTAACAAAATCAAGCGAGCTGCATTAGCAAACCCAAAAGAGTCCAAATTGGAACTTGGCCAATTTTTCAAATTTAATCGCCATCTACAATCCAGAGCGGCGGTCGAATTTGAGTTAAAACCACTTGTGCATATAGCCCAAAGACTTTTATATTTTCACAAATTTTGTTGCATTTATAACGGCTGGATGGACACAGTTACAGCCGGTTAATCCCGAAAAATGAATTAAAATTTATAGCAGGACAAATACATAAATACACGAAAAGTGTATAGAAATTATTAAAAGCCTACGTGATCGAACACGGACCTTACATTAATAAGTAAAAGTAAAATCAGCCTCTCTCAAAGAGAAAGGGACCTACAGTTTACCGCCGAATCCAAACGGCAGTTTGAGAAGCTTTTCATGGCTAATTACTGCAATGCTGGCGCCAATAGCAAGAGGTGTGGCCGGGTGTAAAGTTTTATTCAAAGAAAAAAACTTTTTATTAGATGTTCCGAGGCGGGATCGAACTCACAACCTCATGCAGAGCGGTCGCGCTCTCTAGCCGCTGAGCCACCCAGCCTTACATTAATAGTCAAGCAAATGTACAATATTAACAGGTAGGACTAGAATCAAAAAATTTCCACCAAATTCATTTTTATTTAAAATCAAACAGCCTCGCGAGAATGACAATAACATTTGAAAAATTTGGCTACGAATGGACCGAATTTGTTGAATGTAGATATCACCAAAACTTGAGAACTATGGCCAGAATAGCCTTGTAGATTAGTACTTTGTTCCTGAGTGACAGCTTGTTGTTGGAGTTCAGGAGCCACCCCATGCGCCGTGCTTTGGCAGCAACTGCCTGAGCTTTTGTCTTGACATGGTGTCCAAAGGTCAGTCTTCCGCCTGAATTTGTTGACTCAAGAGTTTTCCACTCTATTTTATTTAACTCTGTTTGCTTTCTCTGTTCAAATAATTACCCACGCTTTTGTAGCTGTTTTTGTAGGCAGTTGCTTTGATATAAGGTCTAGTAAGAGGAGATGAAAAATAGTATTAAGCGCTAGGTTTTGTTCGGAGAGCGCCGCAAATACAAATTTCCGCACTTCTCTATACCTTATGCTTAATGTTGAGAGCTGATTGTTTCTCAAGCGCTAACCACCATACTAGTGCTCCGTAGAGCAGTATGGGGCGGACCACGGCTGTGTAAAGCCAGTGTACTATGGAAGGGGAAAAGCCCCATTTGCGGCCTATGGCCATTTTACACGAGAACAGGGCAATGATTGCCTTTTTTATGCGTTCGTTTATGTTGTCATTCCAGACTAGTTTCCTATCCAAAATGACTCACAAGTATTTGGCATTTTCTTCAAATGCAAGGCTTACATAATTGATTTTTGGCGGGACAAGATCAGGAATTTTGTACCACATGGTGAAATGCACTAGTTCCATCTTAGCTGGGTTTTCGCCCAAGCCGCAAGATATTGTCCACCGAGTAAGTGTAGTTAATGCGTTCTGCATGAGGTCACACAGCATCTGACGAAACATTCCACATTTAAAAATGGTAACATCGTCCGAGTAAGCCACCACTACGTGTCCCTCCGCCTCCATAAGCCGCAGCAGTTGGCTTACCGTTACAACCCAATGTATCATTACTTTGTAAATATATCTGCGAGCAGATGCATCACCAACTTTTTACACCTTATAGAGCCAGCGATTCCGCTCTCGATTTTTTTCGCCCCAAAGTGCGCTTTTGCGCTCTATTTGAGAGATTTGGCAATGTTGACTTCAGTGCAATGTGGCGGGATAACTAAGAAAATTTGTGACAATTGGTAATAAATAAATTTAATTCCGTTACAAATAAAGTTCATTATCTGCTTAGAGGTGATGGCATTAGGTTGGACGTTATTAAAGGCATCTCAATGTCGAGAAATGCTACTAGAGAGTTTTCCTTTATTTCAAGAGATCTTTCAAGACATGAGTTAACAAACTAACGCACTATCTGCTACAGCTTCCAAGAAGAGACTGTAGACTGCTCATAGGCATACTAATGGGACACTGCCTAGCAGCCGCTCACTCGATAAAGCTAGACATTACGACAAAAGGCACCTGCAGGAAATGCAAGGAATCTGAAGTCGCAGAAACTCTAGAACACCTCATTTGCAGCTGCCCAGCAATCGCAACGATAAGATTAAAACTTTGCACACCCCATTGCTCGCTTCTCTGGAAGAGGCCCCCCAGCCAATTACTGGCGTTCGTCAAAACTTCAAAGATCCTCCAGGATTTTTAAGGCAATATGGTACCCATGGAAACTTCCGGCCTCACTAAGGACCTTAAGGTCTATGTGTGACCCAAACCTGGGGTCAGCCGGTACTACCTACATATCTATTGGAAATTGAATTTACTAAAATAAATATTGTACTTATAAATATAAAGGGATTGAATTTCAATTTCACAATCAAACTACAAGAAAAATCAAGTTAAGTTTCGAGTAAATCGGAGCTCGCAAATAACTCTTAACACTTTGAGCGTGCCAACAAAAAACAGTTTGGTTACGGACACAACGAAAAAAGAGGAAAGAAAAACAATTCCAGTTCTGTTTTTGCTCAATTCTGTTGCACTCACAGCAAAGAAAGCTTTTTTCGTTTCTGTTTTTTTCATGTCTTTCCCTGACACTTTTCCCGTGAATAAACTTCCAAACTGTGTTTTGCGTATGTATGCGTGCCTGTGGGTTGCGGTCTTTGACAACAATCTTTGAATAACAAACGTCGCATGGCTGTGTGAATTGAAAGCGTTTGGATCTATTTTAATCTATCAAACTAAATAAAGAAAATATTAATTTTTAATTTACTTAATGACTGTTTAAACGACCTTTATACTCTTTAACTTGTAGTTTTTACAGGCTCGAAACTTAATCGAAACTTAATAAAAATAGTTTCATTTAAAACAACAAAAAACTCCTGTTTGTATATACAAACATTTTGGTCTTTTGTACCAGAGCGGCGGCCGTTGGTTGCACCTGAGTCCAAAGTCCAAAACAGAGGCCACACACTTACAAAGGGGAATGGCTGTCTTAAGCTGTCTTTTTGGTGTTTTGCGCGCAAAGCTGCCCTTTGGAATTCCCAAACGGTTTTGCCGTCGCAGGCATGGAGAGACTGCTGTTTGGACAGACATTTCAGGCTGAAGATCGCTGATGAGTGAGGTTGGTCCCTCATGAAACGTCGTCCGATCAACCTGAAGCCTCCTTTGTTGTGTTGTGTGCCTCTGTTTAAAGCTATGTCAATAACATAGTAAGACCTCGAGCCTGTAAAAACTACGAGTTAATTTTTAATTTAGCTTAGCGCAAAAAAAAGCAACATATTTATTTAATTATGTGTGTACATAAGCGCATCGCCTGCCACACGAACAAAACAACAGCAACATAAAAACACTTTTCGCAGACACTTATTGTATTCTGCTCATTTGCAGACAGTTGTTTAGTGAGCCCTCGCTTACAAAATTTTTTCTGTTAGAGGTCGCTAACAGACCGACTCGTTTGTTTTGCTTAACCGAAAACACGTAACAAAAAACGCATGAGGTGCGCGAAAAAGTGTTCCGCTCAGTAAGAGTCCGCTTGTGCTGCGTTTGTTTCTGTTTTTCACTGAAGCTGGTCGCATTGAAAATAGTGTTAACACCTTTTTGTGAGATATGGTGTAAATCGTTGTAAAGATAAGTTTAGTTCAGCTGCAGACACCTGCAATCGTGTAGTATTCCAACAAGTAACCCAAGTTTTTTGATTTGTCTGTCCTTATGAACACTTAGATCTCACAGACGGTAAGAGTTTTACTTTTGACATGTTTTGTACATAAATATTTTATACTTGCAGGCTGATGAAGCTTATTCTCAAGTTTTGCCACGTCACCTCCCGTCCCCCAATTTTGAAAAACCTAATATCAAAAAAAGTTTTGTAAAAATATGGTTTGGAAAGATTGGTAAGGATCGGATGATCGATAATCAAGGAACGAGCAAAAGAAATTCCATTGCGTCGCGGACATATCCAACCACGACCATTTTTGCACACTACAGTTTTTACTCTTCATAGACCTCACAGTTGAAATTTTAGCCGAATATTTGGACTAGAAGTATAGGAGCATGTATCGAGGAAATAGAACGCTCCTTTCAAGAGATACTGCCACCAAGAGCTACAATTGTATATAGATAGGCTTCTTATCGATACCGACATTCGTATACTGGCTCAATTTGGAAAGATAATTTAAAAATTTATATTTTCATGGGGGATAAAGTACACAGATTCGATGGAATTTGGTACCGTTCGGCAGTGGTTTTCAAGCTTAATACAAGTCAATTTTCGAAATTTCTTTAGCAGAAAATTCATTCGAGGAACAGCAATGACCTAATATTTGTTTTAATAAACTTAAAAAATACATTAAAACACAGTAAAGTCTTTGGCCAAAAATGTAGTATTCGGTCAGCAGAAACTATTCGGCCATAAATCCTTCTGCTGAACACAATTTGGCCATTTCTTGTAAGTTTATTCCATTCTTTCTCTTATTTACTTACCCTGACATCCTTTAGTGTTAAAATATCAGTAGTAAAGCTGTTGTTCACCACAGCTGGCTTGTTCTTCACGCTTGGAAAGATAATTCCGCCTTTGCGAGTGATTGATTTTGTAGGTGCTGCGCTCGAAGAGGATACATTTGATGCTGCCGGAAAAGTTGCATTAAACATAAAGCCAAGTATATTGGTTACACTAGTGCTGGATGGTGTAGGATGGGTTTGACTTGCAGTTGCATCTTCAAAAATGGTGGAAGTATTCGAAAGTGCTGTGGATGCAATGGGAGGCAGTACAGTTGATTGCGCCGAAGAAAATGTCGGCGTTGTTTGGGGAGTCACCTCAGTAAACCCGTCCTCGATAACAGAGTACCTAAATTAAATGCATTTCTGTTATAATAAATCTTTTTGAATACTAAATCCAATTACCTGTTTGGATCGTATTCTACCAAGCGATCAATAGTAGGGTCCATTAATAGCTCAGGAGGTCCCGGACGGTGTGCTAGTATCTGTACGTCGTCTTCTTGCTTTTTTAAACGCTTTTCCACCATATCCAAGTTGTTTATTATTAAGTTAGTTTTTGTCTTCAAGTCCTGATGTATTTCTCCAATCGCTCGTTCTTGGCGCTGAGTTTGTGAAAGAAGAGCATCAGACTTGGGCAAAAGATGATCAACAGTGGACTTTGTGCCAACCACGACATCCCAGACTTCATCCATTTTTTCAGAAACTGAAACCATTGGTCGTATTTGTTTAACAAGGGCGTCGATTTTGCTTGATTTGATGGGAGGTGGAGCAGTTGTGGTCACATTAAATCCATTAAACTGTTCGTGATGATCGACAACCGCATAGTGGATGTCGTGCACCATTCGGAGCATTCGACCAATATTTTCGGATACAATGTTAATGTGGAACTGTAATTTCTTGTCGATACTGTCAGTAGAATCACGGAGCTCGTTTAGTTCTGCGGATACATGAGCCATTGCCTCGGTGTTCATAGCTTTTGTAATTTCTATAACATTCATAGTAATCGGTTTTTTCTCACTGGCCTCTACGTTAAAATCATCGCCTTGCAAAAGATTACTATCAATTTGCGTTTTAAGGACCTCCAGCTTTGAATCTATGTCACTGACTTTTTGATCTAACTGGCTAAGTTGATTTTCAAGCAAATGACCGGACCGCGTGGCATGAGCTTCTTTGTCTGAATGGAGGGTCATTTCGGGCAAGAAGCTGCCATCATTTGAGAGTTTCGTTTCCAAACTTACGAGCTTAGATATAACAGCTTCCGTTTTTACAATATTATCAGCAACCCGAGTGTCCAAAATTTCCACGTGCCTCATCATAAGATCAACTGATCTGTCCAAATTATCGATACGTTTCAATTTTCCTTCCAGTGTAGTTATAATAATTTCAAAAATGTTCAGCAGCTGTTGTTCTCTGTCAATAAAAGTTGAAATTTAGTTATTAAAATAGAGAAGTATTTCCTAATTTAATTTAATTCAATTCAATTTCTGATTTTTCAGATAGCTCTATCAGGCACTTGACAGTCTGTGGCGCAGGGGGTAGTGCTCTAAGCCACAGTGGCTCGCAAATATAAAACCTATACCCTTACCATAGTTTACATATATTCATAGTCTCGAGCAGGGACCGTAATCATTATAAGTTATATAATAAAAATTACATAGTAATGATTATATTTTAATTTTTAACAATTTTGTTTAGTGATAATAATTATTTTTGAGTAATTTTATAAAACTTAGACCGTAATCATTATTTTTGATAAAAAAAACATAAAACTCAAAAATAATGATTATTAATGATTTTTACTTTTTTCTTCACTGATAATAATTATTTTTGAGTAATTTTTTAAAACTTAGAACGTAATCATTATTTTTGATCAAAAAAAAATAAAACTCAAAAATAATGATTATGTATGAGTTTTTTTTTTTTCGCTCGAAATAAAACTCAACAGTAATTTACGGCCTCTGGGTAAAATATTTTGCCAATATTATTTTTTATTCTTATAAATGGAACCTAAAGCTACCTCCCAGCGTTAATTTTTCTAAAAATTTTTTTTTTTAAATTTAATAATTAATTTATTATATATTTCAAATGATATGCAGAAATTGACGGCTATACAGCTTTGTGTCAGATTATGTGACACGTTTAATTATGTTTATGTGACTTGTCACCGAGGTTGCACCTTTGATCCGTGAGCATCATTTTGAGGGCCGAAAACGATCTTTTAACACTCACTTGTGTTGCAGGAACCGAATGTACTACTTTGGCCAGCTGGTATAAAGTTGGGTATATAAATCGCTTTTTCTCCCAATACTCCATAATATTGGAGGTCAAGCAAATTGGCTTTGGGGTATAGCCGTCAATTTCTGCATATCATTTGAAATATATAATAAATGAATTATTAAATTAAAAAAAAAAATTTTTAGAAAAAAAAAATAATGCTGTACTTCCTCCAGTACTAATGCTTTAGGTTCCATTTAAAAGAATAAAAAATAATATTGGCAAAATATTTTACTCAGAGGCCGTAAATTACTGTTGAGTTTTATTTCGAGCGAAGAAATCATTATTTTTGAGTTTTATTATTTTTGAGTTTTATTTTTTTTTTTTGATCAAAAATAATGATTACGGTCTAAGTTTTAAAAAATTACTCAATAAGATTTATCATCAGTGAAGAAAAAAGTAAAAATAATTAATAATCATTATTTTTGAGTTTTATTTTTTTTTTTATCAAAAATAATGATTACGGTCTAAGTTGTATAAAATTACTCAAAAATAATTATCAGTGAAGAAAACATAAAAATCAAAATTTAAAAATCATGACGGAAATGCAGATAATAAGAAAAAATAAAGATTATGGTGTGAACCATTTTTTTCTAGGTCCATTAGAAGTGTGTGATTTTTTTAGTTAAAAAAATAAAAATAATCATTATTTACGGTCCCTGGTCTCTAGACCTATATAACTAGCTTAGTTTATTTAGGTGTTAAAAATTCAAATCACGCTCGCATTTCCAAACGCACACGGTGCGCGCCACCGAACACTGAACTCCAGGGCCCCCACTAGTCTAATTAAAATAGACTCCACGGACGGGGAAATGGTGACTATGCTACTGGAGGAAGAACGGCAACAGAGTTGGCCATTCAAATGGCGAAGCATATGGAGGCAATCTGCGACGCCTCTATGGTCAGGAAAAGAAAATCACCCTACCATCGCAGCCCAACACATTGGTGGACCCTTCGTACAGCGGAAGCCAAAACTGCATGCAATCAAGCCAGACGGAGTTATCAGCGATCACGAGGCACACCAGACTTCTCTATGCTTCAGGAAATTTTTAGAGAAAAGCGACGGCTACAAAAATCTGCGACGACCTTGACGAAAAACCATTTGGCTTTGCCTACAAGCTTGTCACAAAGAAGCTGAAAGCATTTGGTCAACCATTCCCACCTGCCCGCAGCAAATGAAAAACATTGTTGGGACTCTCTTCCCACAGCAAAATCTGCTCTACCTGCAGACCTTTTGAGAGAAGGGTGGAAAGGCTCCCTGACCTGGAGTACCCAACAAACTGCTAAAAACAGTCTTCCAAAGAAACCCAGATGCCTTTGTCACACTATATAATACATGCCTAAAACAAGGAACTTTTCCGAGAAGATGGAAGATGCAAAGATTGGTGCTTATCCCAAAGGGAGATAAGCCAGTAGACGAGCCAGCATCCTACAGGCCGCTTTGTATGCTGGACACAACGGGAAAGCTTCTAGAGCGCATTATCCACACTAGGGTAGAAGCTGCAGTGACGCGCTACCTATCTCCGATGCTATTTGGCTTTCGAAAGAAACGATATACCATAGATGCGGTAAGCAAACTGTTCCACACAGCCAGCCATGCAATTGAAGGCGACCATTGCCTTTATGGCGCCAAAGAATACTGCCTAGTAGCGACACTCGACGTTAGCAATTCCTTTAACAAAGCAAAATGGAGCTGCATACTAAGGGCCCTTGAGAATTCTAAAGTCATATTACTCCTCAACAATATAGAAGCCGACTACTTTAACAACCGACCACGATGGTGTACTAAAGCTGCAACTTCCAAAAGGGGCGAACCTTATTGGATTTGCGGACGATATCGCCTTAATCGTCGTGGGAAAGCATCTCGCGAGGGGACCTGCAATCTTGCGGTGGCTATGATCAACCAATGGGTTAACACAGCAGGACTAGCATTGGCACAAAACCGTAGCGGTGCTGATAAGCAGTAGGAGACAGCAACCATTCGGATTGGAGACTCCATTATAACCTCTCGACCACACCTGAGATACCTGAGAATGACGATCGACCATCGGCTCAGCTTTAAAGAGCTCCTCATAGATGCGAGCGACAGGGCAAGCAGAACAGCAGCATCGCTGGCACGCATTATGGCCAACACCAGAGCCAAGTAAACCATTGAACAGGTCGGACGCGTTTTTGTCGCGCTCCGGTTTAAATCGTTTTAAAAGTGCTTGATTCGGTTGTTTAAAAAAACAATTTCGACCCTCGATAAAAGTCGCTAATGGACATTCATAAGCACTAATAAGCACGTTTTAAAAGTGCTTAATTCGGTTGTTTAAAAAAACAATTTCGACCCTCGATAAAAGTCGCTAATGGACATTCATAAGCACTAATGCTGTTGTACATAAATATCTAATAGTTTATCTTTAACTAAATTAAATTTTGATAAATGTCAACGTGTAATAATTCAACAACAGTCTGAGTGTGAAGAAGAGGCTCCAAATGCCGCAAAACCAAAGTCTCCACCCATCTAGCCCTAGTCATAAAGCTTGTTTCGCCAATAGGCAACAACAAATTTTATGTAACATCCACCAACAAAGGCAATATACGCGAAACAAAGCTCCAAGTCAACACCGAAGAAAATTATCGAGCAGTCGAAAAATGCCTAAGAGCTGAATATAAAAGCTACTACACCTACCAACTAAAAAGTAGCAAAGGCCTACAGGTAGTAATCAAGGGCATTGAATCAAGTGTACCTGTAACGGAAGTCGCATCTGCCTTGGAGGAAAAGGGATTCAAGGTCAAATCCGTTATAAACTTAATAGACAGGGACAAAAAACCACAGCCACTACTCAAAGTTGAACTTAGCCCGGAAGACACAGCTCCTAAAAATAATGTAGTGCACCCAATTTACAAACTACCTTTCTTATTGCACCGCAGAATAACCGTAGAGGAGCCGCACAAACGCACAAATCCAGTGCAATGCACCAATTGCAAAGAATTTGGGCACACAAAAGCCTACTGCACCCTGCCACCAGTTTGTGTAGCATGCGGAGAGCTGCATAACACTGCCTCATGCCCTGCTAACAAGGAGGATCCATCTGTCAAAAAATCGACCTTTGCCCCAACGACTACAACCCAAGGAGTTTCTTTCGCAAGCGCCTTAAAACTAGGAACTGATAGACCCGCCCCCATATCTACGGTTTCGCATGAAATTCGAGGTGAGCCGACCCTGCTTTCAAAACAAGCGGAACAACCATCAAACTATAGTAGCTTATAAACTATGTTTCTATCGTAACAGCAGACGCTCAAGGATTTTATGGTATATATGCAAAACGCAATGCAAGAACAAATGAGAACGCAAGGAATTCCCATTCAAATGCTCGATTCGCAACAATCCAAATAATGGTTCTCCTACGAGTTTCACTCTGGAATGCAAATGACATTCCTCGCCACAAAGTGGAGCTATCAAAATTTTTCCAAGACAATGTAATCGACATAATGCTTCTTGCAGAAGCTCACTTGACGGACCGATACAATTTTCAATTACCTTGGTATGCATTTTACGGCACAAATCACCCAGATGACAAAGCCCATGGTGGAACTGGCATCCTAGTCAGAAACCGCATCAAGCATTATCAACTATCAGGATTTTCGGAAAACTACCTACAAGCCACTTCGATGTGTGTAGAGTCTAAACGAGGCAATATCACTCTGTCCGCGGTTCACTGTCCCCCACGTTTCGCAATATCAGAAAATCAATTCTTAGATTTCTTTAATACACTTGGTCAACGCTTTTTGGCTGCGGGTGACTATAATTCGAAACATCTCCACTGGGGCTCTTGACTGATTAATCCCAAAAGAAAGCAACTCTACAGCGCTCTCATGCGCGCATCAAACAAACTCGACTATGTATCTCCGGGAAGGCCTACATACTGGACGGTAAACCAGAGAAATTACCCGATCTTATAGACTTTGCTATAACAAGAAATGGTCCACAAAACTTGGTAACTGCAGAAGCCCTTGCAGACTTGTCGTCAGACCATTCTCCAATAACATTCACCTTTCTGGAGTGCCCTCATGTTAGAGAATATCCTCGGAGACTGACATCACACAAGACAAACTGGCTCAAATTCAAAAAATATATCAGCAGTCACATCGAGCTGAGCCCAACCATAAACAGCGAAGAAGACATCGACAATACTGTTCAAGCCCTCACCTCTATCATTACTACTGCTCATCACTCAAACCCCCAAACGACAACAACAGCACCTCAGCAAGATCGTAGATTGACAAACAGTTACATTGACCGGCTGGTCACAGAAAAGCGTCGTGCAAGAAGAGAATGGCAAAGCTTTAGATCGCCTGCCGCAAAAAATCGTCTGAGACTTGCAGAACGCGTACTTCGCAAAGCACTCGAAGCCGAAGAGCAGCTAGCACATAGCCGTTATATCGAAAAATTATCGCCTACAAGCACCAAATTTCCCCTATGGAGGGCACGCGCCAGCATAAAGCCACCTGCAAAGGTAGACACTCCTCTAAGAGATCAGACAAGAAGATGGGCCCGCAGCGACGAAGAAAAGGCAACTGTCTTTGCACTTCACCTTAGAAATGTTTTCCGGCCAAATCCTCCAACCAATGGCTATGAACTTCTATTGGTTCTGACTGCCGCACAAACTGACCCAATCAAAGTTCATTCGATAGAAAAATAAAATGCTATTGGAGAGTTAAATCGCAGAAAAGCACCTGGACATGACATTAATACGCCTGAAATGATTATGGAACTTCCGAGTCCCGCCATTACATATATCTCTACAATTTTCATTGCTGTTCTGCGATGTGGATACATTCCAACTCAGTGGAGGAAGTCCACAATCATAATGATTCAGAAACCAGAAAAAGGTAAAACACAAGCGTCATCAAACAGACCCATTAGTCTGCTACCTTGCCTGTCAAAACTATTTGAGAAGATCCTACTCCGTTAAATTGATGCCCGTGCACAAAATATCATTCCCTCACATCAATTTGGGTTCAGAGCAAAGCACGGGACTATTGAGCAAGTCAACCGTTTAACTTCAGACATTCGGACAGCGTTTGAGCACCACGAATACTGCTCTGCAATTTTCTTAGATGTTGCCCAAGCATTTGACCGCGTTTGGTTGGATGGTCTTATATTCAAGATAAGGACAATGCTTCCCCCAAATACTCACAAGGTATTAGAAAGTAACGTCAGTAACAGAGTATTTACAGTTCGTCAAAATGAGTACACATCGGAAGAGTTCACTATAGGAGCCGGAGTGCCGCAGGGTAGCGTACTCGGTCCTCTCCTATATGTAATGTACACTGCCGACATACCAACAGACCCTCGACTTACAATAAGTACTTTTGAGGATGATACGGCAATATTAAGCAGATCACGATGTCCAGTTAACGCAACAAGTCTCTTGGCAAGCCACAAAAGTGTAAACATGTGACGTTCACACTCAACAGAAGCACCTGTCCCCAGCTATCCTTAAATGCAACCCTGATTCCGCAATCAAACGATGTATACCTGGGTGTGCACATCGATAGAAGGCTCACATGGCGCAAACACATAGAGTCGAAAAAAACTTCAAATCAAGCTAAAGGCCAACCGGCTCCACTGGCTAATCGACTCCCGTTCCCCTCTAACACTGGAATATGAAGTCCTACTTCACAAAAGCATCATAAAGACCTTCTGGACGTATGGCTCGCAGTTATTGGGAAATTCCTGTGCGAGCATTGTGGACATCCTCCAAAGATCACAATCAAGAATTCTTAGAACAATCACTGGAGCGCCATGGTACATTCGCAATGAGTGTATCCACAACGACCTCAGCATACCATTGATCGAAACTGAAATAGAGCAACTTAAACAAAAATATTCTGAGAAGCTTCTTACCCACCCAAGCCAACTTGCAAAATTTGTTTCCATGTTAGCAACACATTCTTGTCTCCGGAGAAGTAACGTGCCAACCCAAGGACTGACTTGAAGGGCAGCATAACACAAACTATCTCCAACAGGGGATGGTTTATAAAATAGTTTATAGATTTAGATCTGAAAGATTATTGTTAGTCTCATTAAGAGAAGATTCAATAAATACAAAATAACCTTTAAAAAACGAGAAAAAAAGCTAACTTCGTCTGTGCCGAAGATTGAATTCACTTGAAACTTTATAAGCTTAATGTCTTGGGTCATTAAAACATTAAATAAAAAACTAAAAAAAAAAATCGTTTGGCAGCTACAAGAAGCGACCATCTGATTTTCGAGGTTCCGACATATGTGCAGTTAAAAGATGACTCTGCTCGATAGCTTCAAAACTGAAGGACTACTTTGCGTAGAAGCAGACAGACGGACGCACGGACGGACGGACAGACGGACGGACAAAGCTTAATCGACTCAGCTCGTCATGCTGATCAAGAGTATGTATACTTTAAGTGGTCGGAGATGATTCCTTCTATGCGTTGCAAGCTTATGGGCAAAAATATAATACACTTTTCAAGTGTATAAAAATAGGGGAAAGCTGACTTCGGCTCGGCCAAAGTTTTGTATACCCTTGCAGCTTCCATTGAAAACGAAAAAGTTTTTCTATCTAAGACTTACTTGTAACTTACTTTTCTATGGGATCTATACTCTATAGATGTCTGATTTCAACCAAACTTGGTGAAATCATGGCAAAGCATAATACACTGTTAATTACGAAATTTGGAGGCGATCCCAACTAAAACAAAAAAGTTTTTCTCACTGGAGTTTCTTTTTCGAGCGATCATTCATACTGCAGCTATATGCTATAGTCATCTGATTTTGACCAAAAAATGTTCACTTAATTGTTGACAGCTGCTTTGCTTGCACGTGTTTTGGATCGTCTTCGATTTTTACCTATTCAAAAAAATGGATCAAAGAACCTGTATCAAATTTTGTGTGAAAAACGAAATAAGGTGCGCGGATGCATTCCGAATGTTGACTGTGGCATACGGAGAAGCTACCTTGGACCGAAGCAACGTTTATCGGTGGTACAAAATGTTCTCAGAAGGCCGAGAAGATGTGAACGACGAAGAGCGTGCCGGACGCCCGAGCACTTCAACAACAGACGAAAAAATTAATGAAGTGGAGAAAATGATTTGGACATGAGACGGGTCGCCGCGAAATTCGTACCAAAATTGCTCAATTGCGACCAAAAACAGCATCGCATGAACATTGCTAATGAGATGTTAAACTCTGTCCGCGACGACCCAAATTTGCTCCAGAGGGTCATAGCTGGTGACGAAGCATGGGTTTATGGTTATGACGTGGAAACCAAAGCTCAATCATCTCAACGGAAGCTGCCGCACGACCAAGACCGAAAAAAGCGCGCCAAGTTCGGTCGAGTGTGAAAGTTTTGCTGACAGTTTTCTTCGATTGCAGGGGCGTGGTGCATCATGAGTTCTTGCCACAGAGAAGAACAGTCAATAAGGAATATTACCTGCAAGTTATGCGCAATTTGCGCGAAGCAATCCGCCGCTACGCTTGACGAGATAAAGACGGCATCGAAGGAGGAGCTGAACAAGATAAAAAAAAATGATTTTTTGAAGTGCTTCGAAGATTGGAAAAACCGTTGGCACAAGTGTATAATATCTCATGGGGATTACTTTGAAGGGGACAAAATAGATATTCATGAATAAATAAATAATTTTTGAAAAAACACAAAATTCGCGATACTTTTTGAACACACCTCGTATATAAAATAAGTGTATGCCATTGATAAGTACGTTTTCATTAAAAACAAACAAGTTTTTTTCACTAGAACTATTTTTTCGACCGATCGTTCCTATGGGAGCTATATGCTATAGTCATCCGATTTCGACCAAACTTTGTATAATTGCGTAATAGTATATAAAATAAGTGAATGCCAATGATAAGGACGTTTTCATTAAAAACAAAGAAGTTTTTCTCACTGGAACTAGTTTTCCGACCGATCGTTCCTATGGCAGCTACATATATGCTATAGTTATCCGATCTCGACCAAACTTAGTGAAATCATGGGAAAGGATAGTAAACTAAGATATACGCACTTTGGAAGAGTTTCCATTAAAAACAAAACAGTTTTTCTCACTAGAACTAGTTTTTCGACCGATCGTTCTTATGGGAGCTATATGCTATAGTCATCCGATTTCGACCAAACTTTGTAGAATTGTGAAAAAGGACGTTTTCATTAATAACAAAAAATTTTTTCTAACTAGAACTAGTTTTTCGACCGATCGTTCCTATGGCAGCTAAATGCTATAGTAATCCGATTTTGACCAAACTTTGTAGAATTGTGTAATAGTATATAAAATAAGTGTATGCCAATGATAAGGACGTTTTCATTAAAAACAAAGAAGTTTTTCTCACTGGAACTAGTTTTCCGACCGATCGTTCCTATGGCAGCTATATGCTATAGTTATCCGATCTCGACCAAACTTTGTGAAATCATGGGAAAGGATAGTAAACTAAGATATACGCACTTTGGAGGAGTTTCCATAAAAAACAAAAAAGTTTTCTCACTAAGACTAGTTTTTCGACCGATCGTTCCTATGACAGCCATATGCTATAGTCATCCGATCTGGCCGGTTCCGACAAATTTGCAGACTTCGTGCAAAGTTTGGTGAGGATAGCTTTAAAACTGACGGAGGATATAGCATAGAAACCGACGGACAGGGCTAAATCAACTCAGCTCGACATGCTGATCAAGAATATATATACTTTATGTGGTCGGAGATGCTTCCTTCTATGCGTTACAAACATCCGGACAATTTTATAATACAGAGGGTATAAAAACAGAGGGCCAAAGCAACCGAGGCAATTATTGCTAGCAAGGGTAGTAAGCTCCACGCCAGACTTACGAAGATGGCTGTACAGAAGACATGGTCATATCGACTACTACCTGAGGCAACTTTTTACGGGACATGGGGGCTTTAGATCCTGTTTGCATAGATTTAAGAACAAAGACAGCCTGTTCTGTACTCACTGGGTGAGCGGTTCTGTACTCACTGGGTGAGCTCTGGGCAATCGAAGCGCAGAACATACATTTTTTGTCTGCATATTCTACATTAAAGCCGGGTATCCAGCAACGCAAAATCAAAAAATTCCTGCCAAAGTTCATATGATAAAAATTGTGCCAGGAATTTTCTGTGTACGATTTCTTTTGTTGTGTATCCAGCAACTTGAACAAAATCCACACTTTGTGTAGATAGCGGCGTATCGATAGCGGCGTTTCTCAAGCGTGTGTGGAACCCAAAACAGATATTGCACTGCTCAGGAATATATTGTTGACCATTATTTTGAATGTTATGAGCGCATAGATGTAGGCAAACGGGGGGTGGAGAACAAAAACAAAGCAAACGCCAGATACTGTTCATATAAATATAATATTCAATCTGATTTAATTTAATTAAATTAATAATAGCGGTTTTTGTTTTGTAATAGTTTCATTCTCCCTTGCTACACATGCAGCAGATTCATTTGGCCAAGGTACTGACCCGGCTGCTGAGCTCTTGATCTTATCTTGCATTCAAATATAACAGGCTTCATTTAATTGGCAACCAACCATTGAGTCTTATTTCTTTTCGGGCCACACTGCATCTGCCCAATAACTTAGAATAATTTCGAGGTGTGATGTCATCGAACCCGATCGTTCAATCAATAATAAACCACTAGACACGTCTTACTGAAATTAAATCTACAATGGTAGGCCGAAGTTGGTTTAACGTTATTTTGTTTTAATTTATTTTAATTCAAACTTGGCCAAAATATTTTACATGGGTTCCACAAACTCAAAATAAATAGCAAATTCCTGGCAGGAATTTTCCGCAGTGCTGGATACAGGCCTTAATGAAAGATGAAACCTAAGCATGAGGGTGGGGAGGATACCAGCCGTTTGTAACCTGGTAGATATCATGCTTGAGTTAGAACAAAATTTTTCAGCGGTAAGCAATATTGCCTCAGTAATATTCAAAGGAATGCAAAGCGCTGAAAGACAGTGCAACGGCTTATATTCAAGGAAAGAATCTAAGATGAGCCTTGGGCATTACCCCTGGCGAAGTAATACGTAGCGGTGTTGCCGCCGGGAATCGGGAGGAAGGTGGAATGTTTAGCGGGTGCCGAGTGCCACACTTCGGACACCAGTTCTTGGCGCCGATCAGGCTTTCAATGCTTTAAACCACTCTCATTAACAAATAAAAAAACAAGAAAGAAAGTCGGTCAAGCCCGACTATAATATATTCTGTACCCGTGAAGTGCTGCCCATCACCGTGCGACCGGTGCTTCCCATAATTGTTTGATTTCCTTCCTTTGGCGGATCAATAAAGAATCCCGATTAAAACTGTGGAAGATATGACGTTTTTTTCAATATTGCGGGGCGGGAGGAGGCGTGTCCAAAATTGAAAATAAACTTAATCTGCCTGCAAGTATAAGAAACATATGTCCCATACATGTCGAACCTCTATCACTTACGAACAGACGGACAGGGTTTTATCGAATCGGCTGTTGATGATCAAGAATATATACATACTTTCGGAGATGCTTTCTTCTGGCTGTTACATACTTTTGCACAAACTTATTATACTCTGAGTACCTCTAGTACAGAGTATAAAAATGAGAGCGTAAGTTAAAGTCTTCGACTTTGCTATACCCGTTACTCATGGAAATTAATTTCTTTTTTTTTTTTAAGCTTATTTTGTATTTATTGAATCTTCTCTTAATGAGACTAACAATAATTTTTCAGATCTTAATCTAGAAGCTATTTTATAAACCATCCCCTGTTGGAGTTAGTTTGTGTTCTGCGGCCCTTCAAGTCAGTCGCTGGGTTGGTAGGTCATTTCTCCTGAGGCGAGAATGCGTTGCTAGCATGGAAAGAGATTTTGAAAGTTGATTTGGGTGGGTGAGAAGCTTTTCAGAATATTTTTGTTTAAGTTGCTCTATTTCAGTTTCGACCAATGGGATGCTGAGGTCGTTGTGGATACACTCATTGCGAATGTACCATGGCGCTCCAGTGATGGTTCTGAGAATTCTTGATTGTGATCTTTGGAGGATGTCCACACTGCTCGCACAGGCATTTCCCCATAACTGCGAGCCATACGTCCAGACAGACTTTATGATGCTTTTGTACAGTAGGACTTTATATTCCAGTTTAAGAGGGGAACGGGAGTTGATTAGCCAGTGAAGGCTATTGGCCTTTAGCTTGATTTGAAGCTTTTTCGACTCTATGTGTTTGCGCCATGTGAGCCTTCTATCGAGGTGCACACCTAGGTATACAACATCGTTTGATTGCGGGATCTGGGTTGCATTTAAGGATAGCTGGGGACAGGTGCTTCTGTTGAGTGTGAACGTCACATGTTTACACTTTTGCTCATTGATTTTTATGCGCCAGTTGGCCAGCCACTCTTCCACTTTAGCTAGGTGGCTTGCCAGCAGACTTATTGCGTTAATTGGACATCGTGATCTGCTTAATATTGCCGTATCATCCGCAAAAGTACTTATGTAGTCGAGGTCTGTTGGTATGTCGGCAGTGACATTACATATAGGAGAGGACCGAGACGCTACCCTGCGGCACTCCGGCTCCTATAGTGAACTCTTCCGTTGTGTACTCATTTTGACGAACTGTAAATACCTGTTACTGACGTAACTTTCTAATACTTTGTGAGTATTTGGGGGAAGCATTGTCCTTATCTTGAATATAAGACCATCCACAAACGCGGTCAAATGCTTGGGCAACATCTAGAAAATTGCAGAGCAGTATTCGTGGTGCTCAAACGCATTCCGAATGTCTGAAGTTAAACGGTTGACTTGCTCAATAGTCCCATGCTTTGCTCTAAACCCAAATTGATGTGAGGGAATGATATTTTGTGCATGGCCATCAATTTTACTGAGTAGGATCTTCTCAAATAGTTTTGACAGGCAAGGTAGCAGACTAATGGGTCTATATGATGACGCTTGTGTTTTATCTTTTCCTGGTTTCTAAATCATTATGATTGTGGACTTCCTCCATTGAGTTGGAAAGTATCCACATCGCAGAACAGCATTGAAAATTCTTGAGATATATGTAATGGCCAGACTTGGAAGTTCCATAATCATTTTAGGTGTAATAAGGTCATGTCCAGGAGCTTTTCTGGGATTTAGCTCTCCGATGGCGTTTTTTATTTCTAGCGAATGAACTTTGATTGGGTCAGTTTGTGCGGTGGTCGGAACCAATGGAAGTTCATAGCCATTGGTTGGAGGATTTGGCTGGAAAACATTTCTAAGGTGATGTGCAAAGACAGTTGCCTTTTCTTCGTCGCTGCGGGCCCATCTTCCTGTCTGATCTCTTAGAGGCGTGTCTACCTTTGCAGGTGGCTTTATGCTGGCGCGTGCCCTCCATAGGGGAAATTTGGTGCTTGTAGGCGATAATTTTTCGATATAACGGCTATGTGCTAGCTGCTCTTCGGCTTCGAGTGCTTTGCGAAGTACGCGTTCTGCAAGTCTCAGACGGTCTTTTGCGGCAGGCGATCTAAAGCTTTGCCATTCTCTTCTTGCACGACGCTTTTCTGAGACCAGCCGGTCAATGTAACTGTTTGTCAATCTACGATCTGGCTGTGGTGCTGTTGTTGTTGTTTGGGGGTTTGAGTGATGAGCATCGGCTGTAATGATAGAGGTGAGGGCTTGAACTGAATTTTCAATGTCTTCTTCGCTGTTTATGGTTGGGCTCAGCTCGATGTGACTGCTGATATATTTTTTGTATTTGAGCCAGTTTGTCTTGTGTGATGTCAGTCTCCGAGGATATTCTCTAACATGAGGGCACTCCAGAATGGTGAATATTATTGGAGAATGGTCTGACGACAAGTCAGCAAGGGCTTCTGCAGTTACCAAGTTTTGTGGACCATTTCTTGTTATGGCAAAGTCTATAAGATCGGGTAATTTCTTTGGATCTGCCGGCCAGTATGTAGGCCTTCCCGGAGATACATAGTCGAGTTTGTTTGATGCGCGCGTGAGTACGCTGTAGAGTTGCTTCCCTTTGGGATTGGTCAGTCTGGAGCCCCAGTGGGGATGTTTCGAATTATAGTCACCCGCAGCCAAGAAGCGTTGACCAAGTGTATTAAAGAAATCTAGGAATTGATTTTCTGATATTGCGAAACGTGGGGGACAGTAAACCGCGGACAGGGTGATATTGCCTCGTTTAGACTCTACACATATCGATGTGGCTTGTAGGTAGTTTTCCGAAAATCCTGATAGTGGGTAATGCTTGATACGGCTCCTGACGAGGATGCCAGTGCCACCATGGGCTTTGCCATCTGGGTGATTTGTGCCGTAAAATGCATACCCAGGTAATTGAAAATTGTATCGGTCCGTCAAGTGAGTTTCTGCAAGAAGCATTATGTCGATTTCATTGTCTTGGAGAAATTTTGATAACTCCACTTTGTGGCGGGGAATGCCATTTGCATTCCAGAGTGAAACTCGTAGGAGAGCCATTATTTGGATTGTTGCGAAGCGAGCATTTGAATGAGAACTCCTTGTGTTCTCATTTGTTCTTGCATTGCGTTTTGCATATATACCATAAAATCCTTTAGCGTCTGCTGTTACGATAGAAACATAGTTTCTAAGCTACTATAGTTTGATGGTTGTTCCGCTTGTTTTGATGGCAGTGTCGGCTCACTTCGAATTTCATGCGAAACCGTAGATATGGGTGCGGGTCTGTCATTTCCTAGTTTCAAGGCGCTTGCGAAAGAAACACCTTGGGTTGTAGTCGTTGGGGCAAAGGTCGATCTCGTAGCTTTGGTGAAGAAGACTCCAGGGGTCGACTGCGAGGGTGTGATCTGATTAAGGTTTCCATTGGATCGGGCAAATTCTGTGCGCGTATTAATCCTGCTCTTCAGATCTTTGTAGACTGGGCAACCTCTGTAGTTTGCAGTGTGGTTACCTCCACAGTTACTGCATTTTTTGACAGATGGATCCTCCTTGTTAGCAGGGCATGAGGCAGTGTTGTGCAGCTCTCCGCATGCTACACAAACTGATCGCAGGGTGCAGTAGGCTTTTGTGTGCCCAAATTCTTGGCAATTGGTACATTGCACTGGATTTGTGCGTTTGTGCGGCTCCTCTACGGTTATTCTGCGGTGCAATAAGAAAGGTAGTTTGTAAATTGGGTGCACTACATTATTTTTAGGAGCTGTGTCTTCCGGGCTTAGTTCAACTTTGAATAGTGGCTGTGGTTTTTTGTCCCTGTTTATTAAGTTAATAACGGACTTGACCTTGAATCCCTTTTCCTCCAAGGCAGAAGCGACTTCGGTTGCAGGTACACTTGATTCAATGCCCTTGATTACTACCTGTAGGCCTTTGCTACTTTTTAGTTGGTAGGTGTAGTAGCTTTTTTTTCAGTTCTTAGGCATTTTTCGACAGCTCGGTAATTTTCTTCGGTGTTGACTTGGAGCTTTGTTTCGCGTATATTGCCTTTGTTGACGGATGTTATATAAAAGTTGTTGTTGCCTATTAGCGATACAAGCTTTGCTACTAGCGCTGCACAGTTGCTATCCTTTATGTAAATGGGTGGAGGCTTTGGCTTAGGGGCATTTGGAGCTTTTTCTTCACACTCAGCATCAGAATGTTGGCCAAGAATTTGGAACCTATTTCCAGTGAGGGGATCTTTGTCCACAGGTATATCGCTTGTTTTGTTTATCTTTGGAGTGTTGCCGCTTTTTTGTTTTGCGGGCTTAATTTGCGTTTATTTATTTGTACATACCGATCGATGCCAGTCTGCACATACGAACGGGTAGTAGGTGTTGCACTTTGTTGTGTTTGTATTTGCGGGAGGTCGTGCTGAGTTGACATTTTTGAAAGTAGGTTAGTGGGGAACGTTGTTTTCTGGATACTTGCTGTTGTTGTTGTTGAGCTTGTCGATTGAGCGGTGGTCAGCGTTACCGTAGTGGTTGTTGAACTTGACGAAAAGCTAGTCATTGGTGGCTTAGGGGGCGGTGTGGGGCATTGGGAGCTCCAAGTCGGAGTAGGGGTATGAGAGCTTGCGGTCGCTTTACTTGTGGTGGTTGCGTCGGGGGACACAATCGAAAAATAAGCGTTGTTGTTGCGTGTTATGGAGAGTCGTCGATCGTTTTGCTGTTGTAGCATTGAGTTCTCTCTGACTCATGGTGTTGTTGGTGTTTTTGCCAGGTGCATTTGTTGAATTATTACGCGTTGACATTTATCAAAATTTAATTTAGTTAAATATTAACTATTAGATATTTTTGGACAACATAAGCATGAGTGCTTATGAATGTCCGTTAGCGTCTTTTCTCGCGGGTCGAAATTGTTTATTTAAACAACCGAATTAACCACTTACAACGATTTAACCCGGAGCGCGACAAAAACACGTCCGACCTGTTCGGAGGCAAAAGCAGAAAATGGGAATTAATGATTAATAGCCTTCCCTTATGGTGAACAAATAAGCACTATGTTAGCAAACATCGCATGCGGCGTAGAAAAGTATGCAACGCTTTTTATAACCTAACTTTGTCATCTCTATGAAATTTTTCATGAGATTTTCAAGGATTGTAGATATTGGCCATATACAATGTATAAGTGGCGTAGCTACGGGGGTTTTGGGGGTTAAGCCAAAAACACGACTTGAAACAGTCGTCTGTAATGTTTGACTATTTACAAATAATTAAATTGCTGAACATCTTCGATTTCTCTGCGGCTAGGAGAAACGAAAAGTAAAACGTGATATATTCGTGTTCTGAGTTCCACATCACGAAACTCCGACCAGTTCGAAAATGCATTTATCAATCGATAGTCGTTTGTTGTTGGTTAAAGTGTTGCCAGACCAACAGAAAAATGATAATTTGGTACATAATCATGCAAAATTCTCTTGTGCCTAATTATTTCAATATGATGGCATTATGAGGAGATACAATGTGCACGACTGAATTGCACAATAAACTCAAAGATTAATTTGCTAAGTGCTAGTGCATACGCCTACAGTCAGCAAAGTCTACAGTATACGTTGCAGTCTCACAAGCCTTCTTTTTGAGCTATCAATTCTTATAGCCTCTGGTATGGTGTTGTATTTATTATTGTATAAATAACAAGTAAGGGAGCTGCAGTCGAGTGCCCCGACTACAAAATACCCTGTCCCCTTGATTTCGTGTGTTTTTTCTTTACATACACACACTCCAACATACGAGGTGTGTTCAAAAAGTATCGCGAATTTTGTGTTTTTCAAAAATTATTTATTTATTCATGAATATATATTTTGTCCCCTTCAAAGTAATCCCCATGAGATATTATACACTTGTGCCAACGGTTTTTCCAATCTTCGAAGCACTTCAAAAAATCATTTTTTTTTTAATCTTGTTCAGCTCCTCCTTCGATGCCGTCTTTATCTCGTCAAGCGTAGCGTAACGTCGTCCTTTCATGGGCCTCTTCAGTTTAGGGAACAAGAAAAAGTCACAGGGGGCCAGATCTGGGGAATACGGTGGCTGCGTCATCATTAGTGTGTTGTTTTTGGCCAAAAAGTCGCGCACAAGCAACGATGTGTGAGCAGGGGCGTTATCGTGGTGCAAAAGCCAATTTTTGTTCTTCCTTAAATCCGGGCGTTTCTGGCGGATTGCTTCGCGCAAATTGCGCATAACTTGCAGGTAATATTCCTTATTGACTGTTCTTCCCTGTGGCAAGAACTCATGATGCACCACACAATTGAGCAATTTTGGTACGAATTTCGCGGCGACCCGTCTCATGCCCAAATCATTGATAAAAATCGAATGGCACGAGCCAATCGATATGTTTAGGTCCTCAGCAACTTCTCTAACGGTGATTCGACGATTGGCCAATACCATTTTCTCCACTTCATTAATTTTTTCGTCTGTTGTTGAAGTGTCCGGCGTCCGGCACGTTCTTCGTCGTTCACATCTTCTCGGCCTTCTGAGAACATTTTGTACCACCGATAAACGTTGCTTCGGTCCAAGGTAGCTTCTCCGTATGCCACAGACAACATTCGGAACTTAATTCCGCGCACTTAATTTCGTTTTTCATTTCAAAATTCGCGATACTTTTTGAACACACCTCGTACACACAAATGCATGGCATGCGGCCGCGCGCGATAACTGACAATGCAAGGCCCCCCCCCCTCTCTCCCACAAGCAAAATTGATTCGTATATAACTTCGGTGTTTATTGTCCGATCTTAGTGATCTTTTCAAAATAGATAGATATTGGGCCTTACTTGATATATGTAAAGTTTGGAAGGTCTATCTAAAATTGTGGCTCTGACAGTTTTTTGCGCTTAAAGGGGGGAGGGGGAGGAACTTTCCAAATCTGAAACAAACTCGTTTTGTATCGGGTATACACCTATCTACATGCAAAAATTTGTGGCTCTAGCTCTTATAGTCTCTGAGAAACACGCGTTCATACGGACAGACAGACAGGCGGACATGGCTAATCGACTCGGCTGTTGATGCTGATACTTTATAGGGTCGCAAATGCTTCCTTCTACCAGTTACATACTTTTGCATAACTTCATGATCCCCCTTTTCCCATTTTCAATGGGAGCAGGGTATAAAAATTTAATCTAGTCTAATTTGCTTTTATTCAATAAATGTAGTCCCACAACTATCAATCGACAAGCGACAGTGGAACCACTAGTTCTCTCCCAATTTTAGCGTTAAAGTCGCCTGGCACGATCTTAAAGTCGTGATCGGGGCAGCGCTCGTATAAGTCTTCCATGCGATCATAGAATTCGGCTTTTACCGAGTCGTCCAGCTGCTGCTTTGCGGGTGCACCGCTCTGTTACCAGGGGTTATTGCGGGGAGGTGCGAATCGACTTGAGACGCAGTAAGCCAGTATACCGCTTGGTTTGCCATGTTAAACCGATTAGAAACTTTATACCACTACATACGCCCCCATATCCACGGGAGATTTCCTGCCTTGTTGCAGAGTTAAATATTTATTCGGGCGTGTCCCAGAAATCTCTAGAGATTTTCGTATAAGCGGCATTATTTCGAACTACAACTGCTTCCCCCTTTACATGAGAAGTTTCTCCAAAACGTAAGGCTACTAGATTAGATGACAAAAGTTGAGAGATTTGGAACTGACTGCACAGCGCCAAGTAACTTAAAAACCTAAGGTTTTTCTTTCCAATAACTCGGAGTGTTGTGACAATCGCTATAGTGGAGCAACAGTCAATGATGAGCATGAATTGCTCGGGGGACTTTCAATTCAATTTGAACCAAGATCGACGAGACAGGACTTCAACTTCAATATTGTTTATTCACAAACTTAGAACTAGTTGTAACAATGTGGGTCGGTAATTTAATTAATATGCAAAATAAGGAAAAACGTATTAAACGCGACCAGAACGCAAGCTTCTTCTATGACTTCTTGTGGACGACTATATTCATTTTAATGTGCGTAGGCAAGGCGAGCTTCTGGTGCTGATCAAAGAAGAGAGTTAAAAGAGAGGGAAAGAGAGCGAGAGCATGAACACTCTGCTGTTGTTGGGCTGCTTAACTATTAGGCTAGAAACGCCCGTACATGCCGCCCCCAATACTGGGACCAGTATTATAATCCTTTGAGACGCCTGACAACCAGCTGTAACGATAGAAGTGTTTGTTATGGTATGCAAGTGCGTGAGAAAAGGTACATATACGGTTTAATCACTAGCGTTTGTTGCTTCAGTAAACG
Organism: Lordiphosa collinella; assembly: GCA_018904265.1. NCBI lineage: Eukaryota > Metazoa > Arthropoda > Insecta > Diptera > Drosophilidae > Lordiphosa > Lordiphosa collinella. The sequence goes on from JAEIFV010000055.1 coordinate 132,385, forward strand.
TTGGGATGGGTAATCTACAAAGTTTCAAGAGAGAGCGCTTATATATGCCAGATGCCGTTTTAAGCGTTGCTACTCGAACGAGGTTATCTGTTCCAGGATGAAGTTCGATGACACGTCCTAATTTCCATTCGTTAGGGGAGACGCGGTCATCCTTGATAATAACAATGTCATTGAGCTGTAAGTTGCTCTCCTCAGTTCGCCATTTAGGACGCGATTGCAGGTGTGAAAGCCAGTCTGCGCTCCAGCGATGCCAAAATTGTCGAGTTATTTTCTGTCCTTCGAGAAATTGAGCATTTAGAGCGATGTCCTTAGATCTGGGATCAGGAAGAGCCATCATAGAGTCTCCAATGAGAAAATGAGCAGGAGTTAACGGGGAGAGATCATCCGGATCGGCAGTCAAAGGACACAGCGGTCGAGAATTTAGGCATGCTTCGATTTGAGCAAGTACGGTTGACAGTTGCTCATACGTCATGCATACACCTTTAAAGGTGCGGTAGAGATGCGTTTTAACAGCCTTTACGTTGGCTTCCCATAATCCTCCAAAATTTGGGCTATGTGGTGGATTGAAGTGCCATTGTATATTTCGGGCTGTCAGTTCTGGGACCACAGTGTTCGACAAATTTTGCAGAAAATCATTTTGCCAAAGTTGAAGAGATTTGTCCGCGCCAACGAAATTTGTCCCACAGTCGCTGTACATATGTTTGCAGAATCCTCGGCGACCAATAAAGCGCTGGAGGGCCCAAAGGAAATGTTGGGTAGAGAGTCCCGTAACGGCCTCCAGGTGTATGGCTTTAGTTGCTAGGCAGATAAAAACAGCAATGTAAGCCTTGTAAGTGTGATGTCCGCGAAATTTTGATGCTTTGATTTCGATGGCACCGGTGAAATCCACTCCTGTGGCTTCGAAAGCGCGTTTTGGTGGATTGACACGATGAACTGGAAGATCTCCCATCAGTTGGGAGGACGATTTTGGACGATATTTGAAACATTGGACACATTGGCGAAGAAGTTTTTTGACAGCTTGCTTTCCATTGATGATCCAAAATGTTTGTCTAACAGTCGCTAAGGTGAGTTCGGTGCCTCCATGTAACGTGTTGAGATGAGCGTTTCGAATGACGAGCTCCGTAAAGTGATGAGATTTGGGTAAAATGATGGGAGTCCGCTGATTCGCTGAGATGTGTTCAGCATTTCTCAATCTGCCTCGTACTCGAAGAATTTCGTTCTCATCTAAAAAGGGAGAAAGTTGACTGAGTGAATTGTGTTTAGATAAAGGTTTCTTTGATTGCAATCTAGAAATTTCAAAGGCAAATGCTTCTTGTTGGACTACTCGAACAATCTTAGCCAACGCATTTTGAAATTCCTGAACTAGAATTGGACCAGTGTGCCGAGTGCCAGGCTTGTGTTGTAGATTGTATAAGTAGCGCTGAACATAGGCCATGACGAATACCAATCTATTGTATGATGAATGGGATGTGATGAACGGGTCAGTTGTGATGCAAATATGTGTAGCTACTGGTATGGATCTTTGCTCGTCTATTGTGTTTTCCAAGCTAGGATGGCTCAAGTCGATGTTTGGCCATTGACTTTCGGGTAGTTGTAGCCAAGATGGACCAAACCACCACAGATCGTGAGCTGCTAATTGTTGCGGGTTAAGACCACGAGTAGCGCAATCTGCCGGGTTGTCTGCTGTTGGCACATGTCGCCATTGTGATGGAGTGCAGTGCTCCAGAATTTTCCCAATCCGGTTTGAGACAAATGTTTTCCAGCGATGTTGGTCACCACTAATCCAGAATAAGACTATCATAGCATCAGACCAATAGTGAACAGGAACCGTTTGATTTGGAATTCGCAGCTGTTGACAAATCCACTTTGCCAATTTTGTGGCTAGTACTGCGCCGGAAAGTTCCACTCTAGGGATCGTCAGTGGCTTGATGGGTGTGACTCGACTCCGGCTTGTCAGTAGATGGGTGTGCACGGTACCGTCCTTGCATTGAGCTCTCAGATAAGCACAAGCCGCATATGCCAGTGAGGATTCGTCACAGAATATGTGTAATTGGAGTGAGTCGAGGTCCGTGGGGTCGAATCCTAGCCATCTTTGGATTTGAAGGTTCTCAATTGCTGGAAGGGAATCGATAAATTCTTGCCATCGGATTTGAATAGGTTGTGGAACCAATTCGTCCCATTCCAAGGCGGAATAATGGTTATCCGGACGTTGTATTCGTAGGCTCCATACTTCCTTCAGTATCACTTTCGCTGCGGTAATGACTGGAACTATGAATCCCAAGGGGTCGTAGAGACGGGCCACTGTGGAAAGGAGAGATCTTTTAGTGAAGTTATTGTTAATTTTGAATTTTATTTTGAATCCATAAAAGTCTCGATTTGGATGCCAATACAAGCCAAGGGTCTTAATCGAATCCTTGTTGTCGATTTCCAGAATGCTTGTATTCGACATGTGTTCAGGCGGGATGGTACTTAGGAGAGCTGGGTGATTCGCTGCCCATTTCCTCAGTTCCATGCCTGCTGACTGCAATGCTGCGATGAGTTGATCTCGAATTTGTAAGGCGCCGTCAATAGTTTCATGTCCACTCTGTACATCGTCGACATAAATCTCGTTGCGAAGCACGTTTTCAGCTAATGGATATCGATCATGTTCGTCTTCTGCTAGCTGATGCATGATGCGGATCGCCGTATAAGGAGCTGATGCTGTTCCGAAGGTAACCGTGTTTAGGTAATATTCTTGAATTTGATCTTGTGCGTCGCGCCACAAGATTCGTTGGTACTGAGCATCTTCAGGATGCATGTCGATGCATCGGTACATTTTCTGGATGTCCGCAGCAAATACATATTGATGAAGTCGCCAATTAAGAATGACGCCTCCGAGGTCATTTTGTAATGCTGGGCCAATACATAAGATGTCGTTAAGAGACTTGCCATTGGAAGTTTTGCATGAGGCATCATATACCACACGCACTCTGGTGGTAACGCTGTCCTCCTTTACTACTGCGTGATGGGGCAGAGTACACGAGGAGAAAGCGACTTGTCCATTTTCATCCGTTAGGCGATGTTGGGCTTCTGAGTTCTTGACTTCTGAAATCTGGCCAAGGTCGAAGTACTCCTTGATGACGGATGCATATTGGGTTTGCATCTCAGGTTGTTTCTGCAATTTTCGCTCTAAAAGGTGAAAGCGATTTAAAGCCGTTTGTCGTGATTTGCCTAGAACTTGTGTTGGATCAAAGGCGGTCTTCAGCGGTAAGCGGACCATGTATTTGCCATTGGGTTGGCGTTCGTGCGTGCGTTGAAAATGGTCTTCGCACCACTGCTCCTCAGCTGTCAGCTGCCGGTCCGTGCTGATTTGATCTAGCTCGAACAATTTATGAACCAGGGTGTCTAGATTCGTTTGATGGCATCGGATTGACACCATGTGTGTGTGAGAGGCCTTTAATTGGCCGAAAACGATCCAGCCCAGTTGCGTGAGTTGAGCAATCGGCTGGTGTGGAGTTCCTTTCCGAATTTCGGGTAGCATTAGATGTTGGATTACGTCTACGCCCAGTAACAGATCTATACGGTTGGATCGCGTAAAGGTGGGATCTGCTAGTTGGAGTCCTTGCAGATGCTGACATCCTTCTATATTGAGATTTGTCCGTGGTAGGTGCGAGGTTAATGACCGAAGGATAAATGCAGTATCTACGAAGATATTAAATTGTGAATCTGTGCAGGAAGACAATGAGAATTCGGTACGGAATTTGCATTTATTGTTAGAGTTATTGCCCACTCCTGTGATTTCTGCTAAGACTCGATGACGCTTAAGCCCAAGCGTTTGGACAACATGTTCGGTAATGAGAGTTCCTTCGGATCCATGATCAATAAGTGCTCGAACCACAGCGGAGTGACCAGTTGCGTGATTGTTCAGCTTAACCAAGGCAGTTGCGAGGATCATATTACGAGGGGTGAGTTGAGATGCAACCGCCGTGACGAGTTGCATGGTATTGGCTCCAATCGACGAGTCGGTAGCTGCAGACGATGAAGGCGCAATTGGTGAACTAAAATTAGAATTAGTACTTGGGTGAGATTGCAGAGTAGGAAAGTGCAAGAGGGTGTGATGACGCTGCCCACATTGCGAGCAATTCCTACTGCTAGTACACTGAGACTGCGAATGTGAAGGGCTGAGACAGTTAAGACATGCCTTTGTGCGATCAGCAATGAGTTTTCGTGCAAAGCAATCTTTGGAGAGGAAGTCAGGACAACGTCTCAAAATGTGGTCGTTACTGCAGTGTGCACAACGAATGGGGCCACCAGCTCCAGCGGTAGTGTGGAAGCTGCTGCCCTTGTACATAGAGTTGCCTGATTGTTTGCCAGGATGAGGATACCTGTGAGAAGAAGGCTGCGGAGCGGATTGCCGCGCTGTTGATGAGTTTTGGTAGGTCGTCCGGTTCTCAATGATATCGATGCTAACCAGACGATTGTTAAGGAAGTTTTCCAGAGTTGGGAACGTTGGGATTTCCACAGAACTGCCCAAGCAGTGCTCCCAAGCTTGAAGCGTTGTAGTCGGCAACTTGGTGACTAGGTGATGTACAATCCAGTGGTCACAAGTGCTGATGTTGATCTTGAGTCGTTTAAATTCGTTAATACAAACGTTAGCCGCATTGAGCGTGCGCTTGATGTCCAATGAATTTTCCTTGGTGATCGTAGGCAGATTGTACAATGCATTCATGTGATGGATAAACTGCAGTCGTGGATTGTTGTACCGCTTGACGATAAGATGTTAAGTCCATTTGATGTACATCTTGATCGAGACCAGTCGGTAGAGCTGCTTCAAGAAGTGGAATTTTTGAACACTAGAAATAGCAGAATTCTCATGGATAAGTTGAACAAACATATCATAAAAGGCTGGCCAATCTGTAAACTTGCCAGAAAACTTAGGTACAGGCAATTTTGGTAGTTGTACGGAAGAGCCAACTGGTGCAGGGATCGCTGTCGAATTATGACTTTGACCACAATCATGAGCAAAAGATTCATTTGTAGCAGGCGGGAAGGCGGTATCATGTGCTTCTAAAACCGCGCTGTAGACTGTGAGGTAGTCTTCCTCAAACTTATTTGCCAAGCCGCTTGAGAAATATGTGTGCGAATGTGAACATTGGGTTGCGATTAATTGTTGATGGTTGCTGTTGAATTGTTTTGATAACTCTTCCAATTTAGTTAACCGCACTTGAAAATATTGTTTTGTTTTTCGGGCTGGGCTATCTTTCTTGAAGTTGCTATGTATTTGTTTTAACCGATCAATCATATCAATTTGAAGCGAGTAAGTCTTGTCTGCATTTGCAGAGCCATTCTCTCGATCCGATTCTGCGTTTGAGCCACCCTGTTTATTGTCATCGTCATTTCCCATTTCGCTTGAGTGATTTTGAAATGTCCTCAAAACTTTGCACTAACACACTCACAACAAACACTTACCGTTTAGCTCAAATGTTGTTGTTGTTGTCCTACGACGGCCAGGCAAGGTCGATGCAAGGTGATGAGCGTTGTCGTCTTAGAATTTGTCAGCAAAGTTCCAGCGAAGACGTGCGAAGTGGAATCGAAGGATAGGCTGCAACTGCACATGAGCCGCAATGTTCCAACGAAGACGTGCGAGTAGCGGGAATGCGATAGGCAGTAACGGCGAGTTAACCGTTGTTTCGTCTCTTTTGTGTGTGTGTAGCGAGTAGACAGCAAATTTTGTGATTGCCGTCCTCTTTGCTTTGCAGTTCTGGTTTATGTATGTATGTTGATTTGTAGGTTGCAAAAGACTCCACAAGTTACAAGCTTGACGACAGGTCCAATAGGCTATTGGATTGAGTTTGGAATATATTGAAGAAGTCTTGATTGAATTGTTCCTCCCATGGGCCACCAAAAATGTTGTGACAATCGCTATAGTGGATCAACAGTCAATGATGAGCATGAATTGCTCGGGGGACTTTCAATTCAATTTGAACCAAGATCGACGAGACAGGACTTCAACTTCAATATTGTTTATTCACAAACTTAGAACTAGTTGTAACAATGTGGGTCGGTAATTTAATTAATATGCAAAATAAGGAAAAACGTATTAAACGCGACCAGAACGCAAGCTTCTTCTATGACTTCTTGTGGACGACTATATTCATTTTAATGTGCGTAGGCAAGGCGAGCTTCTGGTGCTGATCAAAGAAGAGAGTTAAAAGAGAGGGAAAGAGAGCGAGAGCATGAACACTCTGCTGTTGTTGGGCTGCTTAACTATTAGGCTAGAAACGCCCGTACACGGAGTGACAGTCAAAAAACTTCTGGTATGCGACAAAGTGTAGGTTGTAGATAAAGTTAATTTTCGAAAAGAATTTTTTCGAAGTAGATATAGTTAAAAAATTATTTGTCTTAAACTATGCATCCTATAATAGTTTGTAATACGCCGTTGGAAAGAGAAAATTAACAGCTACATGTAAAAACAGATCGATTTTTTCAGTTGTAGCGACTTCACCGTACTTTAAACGAAAATTAATAATTCAAATTTGTTTAAAACAATTTAATTTTAGTATTCAGTTTGGAAAAAAAATTATTTTTGCCTCTTCTGCACCTTAGTTTATTAAAATCGAGTAATATTTGGTTGAGTTATTCAACTTTTTAGGAAAAAACAAGTAAGGGAGCTGCAGTCGAGTGCCCCGACTACAAAATACCCTGTTCCCTTGATTTCGTGTGTTTTTTCTTACATACACACACACTCATACATACACACACTCCAACATACACACAAACGCATGGCATGCGGCCGCGCGCGATAACTGACAATGCAAGACCCCCCTCTCTCCCACAAGCAAAATTGATTCGTATATAGCTTCGGTGTTTATTGCCCGATCTTAGTGATCTTTTCAGAACAGATAGATATACAGATACAGATAGGCCATACTTGATATATGTAAAGTTTGGAAGGTCTATCTTAAAAATTGTGGCTCTGACAGTTTTTTGCGCTTAAAGGGGGGAGGGGGAGGAATTTACCAAATCTGAAACAAACTCGATTTGAATCGGGTATACACCTACCTACATGCAAAAATTTGTGGCTCTAGCTCTTATAGTCTCTGAGATCGACGCGTTCATACGGACAGACGGACAGATAGACAGACGGACAGTCGGACATGGCTAAATCGACTCGGCTGTTGATGCTGATCAAGAATATATATACTTTATTGGGTCGCAAATGCTTCCTTCTATCTGTTACATACTTTTGCACAACTTCATGATCCCCCTTTTCCCATTTTAAATGGTAACAGGGTATAAAAAGCCGAATAAAAACAAGAAGGAAAGTCGGACAAACCTGACTATACCAACAAAAGTATATGCTCAGTGTAAATTTAGATGGTGCAGTAGCAGAAATAAACTTGATCTGCCTTCAAGCATAAGAAGCTTATGTCCCATACTTATCAAGCCTCTATCTCTAACCAATTCTGAGATCTGTTTATTCATTAGGACAGACGGATTGACAGACGGACGGACAGACTGATGGACAGGCGGACATGGCTATACAGTACTTATTAAATAAAACTGTTTAAGTATTTATTCTAAAAAATTCAACAACTTTACGGACGACAGTGCTATAATTATAGACCGATTGTAGAAACAAGGCACACGATTTAATCGTGAAAATGTGTCCGTTTTAAATAATAAAACAAATTTAAGGGGTTAATAGTGTTCAAAAACATCTTCAAAGTTCAAAATTTGTAAAAAAAAAAAAAAAAATTTTGGTTTACCTAGCAAATACTCCAAGATAAGAAATGAAACCTAACAGGTTCAGTCATGTAAGGCACGTTTAAAGACCCTAATATCTTCTTTCCAAAACCGGTAAAATATTGAAAATCAGTGGATATGTGACGAAGTTATGGGAGTATAAGTGCATGTGCGAAAAACGGGTTTTTTTTTACCGTTATTCAATGTTTTGATGTGCACCAAAAAATTCTAGTATGCCACAAAAATCTATTTAACTATACATACAAACTACGCTATGTACCATTCTGTTTGTTGTGTATCCAGCAACTTGAACAAAATCCACACTTTGTGTAGATAGCGGCGTATCGATAGCGGCGTTTTTAAGGCGTGTGTGGAACGAAAAACAGCTATTGCACAGCTCAGCAATATATTGTTGACAATTATTTTCGATGTGATGAGCGCATAGATGGAGGCAAACGGGGGGTGGAGAACAAAAACAAAGCAAACGCCAGATAATGCTTATATAAATATAATACAAGATTTAGTTAAAGCAGATTCATTTTGCCAAGGTACTGACCCGGCTGCTGAGCTCTTGTTCTTATCTTGTATTCAAATATAACAGACTTTTTTAATTGGCTATCAACCATTGAGTCTTATTTCCTTTCGGGACACTGCAAATGAAACAATTTTGGCAGAAATTCCAAATTTTTTTTTAAGTGTTATGCAAATCCAATTTATTACCTAGTGCAGTTAAATTATAGTCATAAATCATAGTGGTACAATTCAAATTAAAACCACGCGAATTTAGGCAGCCCTGGAAGTCAGCTGATCCTTTACCACAAGCTTTGACTTGCAAATAAGAGCACTTTTCAACTCAGTCTAAAATAAAAACTAGGTCGAATATTGATGTAAATCGAAATGGTAAACAAAGCTGAAGGTGTGTATATTATAGATGTTATCATGCATTTCTTGTTTTATGTGATTTGTCTTTGTTTATATGTGTTTTTGTAAAGTGATGTTTTCAGCAATTCTAGCCTCAAACTTGTTGTGTTTCGTGGAACAAAAATAAAGTTGGATTGACGCCAGTAGCGAATCTAGCGAAGGGGTTTGGCTCACTTACATTTTATTCTATATCTTATTTCGAAAATTATTGAAATCAAAAATGCTAACTCCGGAAAGCAGTCCATTTAGAATAGAATGACATATTTTATATTGAAGATGACCTTAAGATAAGAAGTCTTTTTGCCCGGATACTAATTTCATGACCTCTAAGTAAAATTTACTTACAATTTTACGTATACGATTTTGCGATACGCTTTGTGCGACAAAATAACATACTGAACTCCTAACAGTGCCACAATTTACTAGTCATTTAAAGTAGTTTAAAGTCGTTAAATTTTGTTTCTGATTTTGAGATTAAAAGGACATCTTAGCAAACAGAAAGTAACAAATTGTGGAAGCTGCAAAACTGCGAGAATTCAGATTTAAACAATAGCCTTGCAGTTTGTTTTTCTAAATAAGACTACTTTTCGGACCTTATTTTTCTATGGGAGCTATACTATATAGATGTCCGATTCCACTGTTAATTACGAAATTTGGAGGCGATCCCAATTAAAACATAAAAGTTTTTCTCACTAGAACTTCTTTTTCGACCGATCATTCATACTGCAGCTATATGCTATAGTCATCCGATTTTATAGAATTGTGTAAAAGTATATAAACAAAATATATGCCAACGTTAGAGACGTTTCCATTATAAGCAAAAAAGTTTTTCTCACAAGAACTAGTTTTTCGACCGATTGTTTTTATAGCAGCTATACGCTATAGTCGTCCGATTTTGACCAAACTTTTTAGAATCGTGTGGAAGCATATAAAACAAATACATGCCAATTTTGAGGACATTTCCATGGAAACCAAAAAGATTTTTCTAACTAAGACTACTTTTCAGACTGTACTTTTCTATGACAGCTAAACTACATAAATGTCCGATTTCGACTAAATTTGGTAGAATCATGGAAAAGCATAGTAAACTGAGAAATACGAAGTTTGGAGGCGTTTCAATTGAAAAAAAAAATGTTTTCCTCACTAAAACAGTAAAACTTTAAAACTGACGGAGGATATAGCATAGAACCATGCGGACAGGGCTAAATCAACTCAGCTCGTCATCCTGTTCAAGAATATATATACTTTATGTGGTCGGAGATGCTTCCTTCCATGCGTTACAAACATCCGGACAATTTTATAATACCCTCTGCAAGGGTATAACAAGTAAGGGAGCTGTAGTCGAGTGCCCCGACTACAAAATACCCTGCTCCCTTGATTTCGTGTGTTTTCCTTTACATACACACACACTCACACATACACACACTCCAACATACACAAAAACGAATGCGCGCATGCGGCCGCGCGCGATAACTGACAATGCAAGACCCCCTGTCTCCCACAAGCAAAACTGCTTCGTATATAACTTCGGTGTTTTTTGTCCGATCTTATTGATCTTTTCAGAATAGATAGATATTGGGCCTTACATGATATTTATAAAGTTTCGAGGGTCCAACTTAAATATTGTGGCTCTGACAGTTTTTTGCGCTTAAAGGGGGGAGGGGGAGGATTTTCCCCAATCTGAAACAAACTCGATTTGAAACTGGTATACACTATCTCTTGTAGTCTCTGAGATCGACGAGTTCATACGGACAGACGGACATGGCTAAATCGACTCGGCTGTTAATGCTGATCAAGAATATATATACTCTATAGGGTCGCAAATGCTTCCTTCTACCTGTTACATACTTTTGCACAACTTCATGATCCCCTTTTCCCATTTTCAATGGTATAAAAAGACCAGACTGCTCTTTACGCGATATGGTCTTAAAATCAAAGAAATTCAATAATTTTTTCAATTTGTCGTAATTGTTTTCTACGATCCTTGTCACTTCGTCAACTGCTGGACGAACCTTTTCCCTGATTAATGGGTTGAACGCCCACCTTCGTGTTAACATATACGGATTAGCTGTGGGAATCACTAAGAAATCAAAATTTCTGGGCAGTCGAGGGTTGCTGATCAAGTACATATGAGATTTAACAACAATGCTATACCATAGCAATTTTTCTATTAATGATCACATAAAAGGTTAATATTATTCTTCAATATGTTTATAATGCGAGGATATCAATCTTTTTTGCACCTTTTTGCCTCTTTACTGAAAAATCGCTTTTAAAAATGGACAAAAACATGTGTACTAACCAAATTTTAGTTCAATTCCTTAAAAATCAACAAAGTTTGTGCAAATCGGCTGGATCGGTTATATGGCAGCTATATAAAATAATGGTCTACACGAGCGAATCTTGGCAAGATTTCTTGGGGCACCGAAATATGTGTACAAACCAAATTTGGGGCACTTCCCTCAATAATTCTAGTTTCTGCCAAAATTTTTGGAATTTAGACCACTATGATTCGGCCCAATAATTTAGAACGAATTGTGAGAACAATGAGCGCATTCACCAGCACACACCAATCATCTAACATAAATCAACAAACAAATAAAAAGTGTTTGACTGCTAGAATTTGCAGCCAACAAAATTATCGATATTAGTGGCGGAAGTTTTAAACTTTTGACCGTAAATAAAAAAAAATAATAAAATATGAATAACATCAAATAAAATTTATTACATTAGATGTGACTGTCGTCTAAAACGCCGATATGGCGAAATTTCGATTTGCATTGCACTGGGAGCTTATATAGTGCACATGCTGCAGGAGGATTGGCCGTGTGCTATTGAGGTGATCAATAAGTTCCAGCAGCAGCGTATACCAAATGTCAGTGAAGATGTGCAGCTCTAGATCATGCTGGAGGTGCTGCAGGCCATACCAGAATAGATAGATATTCATACAAGTCATACACACCATTTTAGGGCAGAGCTGGAAAAGCGGGTGCCCTTGGTGAGGCAGACATGCGAGACGTATTTAAAGCTGCTAATGGGACGCGGTATGCGAGGGTGTGGGCACCTGGATTAAGAACATTGAGGGCTTTTTGGTATGTCGAAACGGTCACCTACTGATGAGAAGGACTCTCGTTTTGCCAATATCCAAACTGCAAAAAGCAAAGACGATTCCTTGCCCATTTTGCTTTATTTTCACAAAATTTATTCTATGTTTATTGCTGTCAGCTGTTTGCCATCGATAACAATCACAAATAAAATCAATCTAACAAAGTAATACAAAGTAACACAATCACGAAATTGGACAAGGGATCATGATTGTACATCACGCCAGTTCACCAGCACAATCTAACAAAAGTAGTCGATTTTTGGTCATCGATTTATGCTGGTGAACGCCACCAATGTGGCTGATGTCGAGGTGTTATGTCACCACACCCGACCGCTTAATCAATAAAAAACCACTCGACACGTCGTAATGAAATTAAATCTACAATTGTAGACCGAAGTTGGTTTAAAGTTATATTGTTTAAATTGATTTAAATTCAAACTTGTCCAAAATATTTTACTTGGGTTCCACAAACATAAAATAAATAGCAAATTCCTGGCAGGAATTTTCCGCAGTGCTGGAATTTTGAAAATCATTTATTCACTTTGGTTGGCACTTGAGCAGTTGGGCAGAAGTGCTAGACTAGTATTGAGAGCAGCCCCCTTGTGCACGAGTCTGGATTTTTGACGAAAACTTAAAATAAACTAAGTACAACATAAGAAAAAATCATGATTATCAAAAGCCGCAGGAAGCGCAATTAGTAGTATTTTTATTTTCTAAGTTATAACAAATAATTTAAGGCCCTCTTCTGGTTCAGGCGACTGAATTTTACCTGTTTTTTTTTTAAGCTTGTGGAAAAAAATAGGGAAAAGATTTTGGAATTCGTTTTTTTTTTAATTGGTTGCACAATTCATTAAAAATAATACAAAACTAAAAATGTTTAAATGCGAGGGCTGTTTTAAAAGTTCTCGGCCTCCTAAGTAGTGTCTTTTTAAAAAAGATGTTTCGCAGCGTTCCGGAAGTCACCATAATCGGAAAGCAAAACGGAAGAAGGGAAGTTGTTTGGAATGAATGCCTTTATGGCCCAAAGCAGAATTATGAAGGAAAAATTATTTGTAAAAATGGCGGCGATATGAAAATGAGAAATCGATTTTTGACAATTTTTTTTGCAGTCCAACGAACAAAAAAATAGTAAAAAATTTTGTTCGCAATGATGGAGGTATCGGCCATAGTCACGTTAATTCTGCGTCCATTAATCACTACATCATTAAAATCGATTCAGTAGAACTTGAGAAAAGCCGCGAACCAGTTAGAAAAAACAGTTAGAAAAGTTTGCAGTTGCTAGGAAATTTGGGTCACTATAAATGTTATGTCACCGTAAGTGTTCCGAATTTTGAAAAACTCTTTTGTGATATTATTTTTGAATATCTAAACTAAAAAAAATGTGAAAACAAAAATTCAAAATACAAATTTTTCTAGACCAGAAGAGGGCCTACGCTCATTCAATGCGACAGCCGAAGCGCGCCATAACCATCCCTATCGATGACACACCAGCTTAGTACAGGCCGCTCGCTGCCTACTGCGGGCATCCGGCTATAAAAAGAACGACACCTCACTTAGTGCGCAGCTTAGGTCGAGACAACACCTTGGAGTAGCAGATCTACATGAAATTCTCAAAACAACTTTGAAATTATTTGATTACTTTTAAAGATAATTAACCAATTCTTATGAAAATTCTTTCCTTTTAAGTAAATGTAACAATACAAGTCTGGTGCTGAAAACCGTAAAGAGCGTGCAGAACGCGAGGAAAAAAAAAGAATCGCAAAAAACAAACATCCCTCAACTTCTATTTGAAGTTGCAATCACAGCAAACTATACTGCCCGAACACAATGACAAACCACCAGCAAATTCATCATCAGGAGCAACAGGAGCTCTGGAAGCTGATTTATGTGGAATGAACGGTCATGAAAAAGTCCGAAATTCTCCAGTAAAGAGCAATGAAGAACGTGACTCGGAAGACCTTAAATCGTTTCCACAAGTTCAAGTACAATCCAATCGAGCAGAGCAACTGAACAATTTTGATATTGGCACACTGATAGATAAGATTTTGAATCCACAACTGTCGGAAGATGCCATTTATCGTGGCCATGAGAAATGCCAACAAAATTTCCTCGAAATCGATTGATTGAGCGCTTTCCGATTTCATTGCTGCATAAAGAAAAAGTTGAACGGAACTGGTTAGTCTGGAGTCGGACTCTTGAAGCATTTTTTTGTTTGTCATGTCGTCTATTTGGATCGAATACTGCAGCAAGTCGTTCTCATGTTTGTTCACCCGAGGGGTACAAACGTGGAAGAAACTGTACGAGAAGCTTTCAGCTCTCGAAAATAATCAAGACCATAAGCAATGCTATGTCAAGTGGCGTGCTCTTGAGACAAGACCTCAAAACGACTCTTCAGTTGAAGCATTGTTGTCCACGCAAGTAGCAAATAAAGCAAAGAAATGGAAAGAAATTTTGATAAGAGTTCTGGACATAATTTTGTTTTTGGGCGAAAAACGGTAACTTTTTGGGAGTTTTGGAGATGATTAGTCACTACGATCTCATGTTGCGTGATTTTTTTGCAGAAGGTCAAGGATTCCCAACAAAGTCATCATCGATTGCAAGTCCACTATCTGTCCCATGAAATCCAAAATGAATTTATATAACTGTGTGGCCGACTTGTAGAAGCATAAATTTTGAAAGAGCGAGCAGATGCAAAATATTATGCTTTGACTGTTGACTCAACGCCTGATTCTTCGCATGTGAAACAATCAACTTTTGTGCTGCGCTTCCTTCTTTTGATGCAAAATGAAAGGACGTTTACCATTAAAGAAAGATTCCTGACCTTTGCTGATTGTAATAAAAAACTGGTCGAGATATCGGGCCTTCTTTGGAAGAAACTCTCCTGTGGTTATGGGGGCGTATGTAGTGAGGTAAAGTTGCTGACCGGTTTCCTTCCCTGGGACAAAGAGGGGGCGTTACTTCTGGCTTGGCACTCGGTTATCGTCTAATTCATCCGCCAATGAAAACTGAAAAAAACAATGCCTCGAAATCGGACCACCATCGGCGTTTTAAGGACCACGATTTGAGGATATGCACCTGGAATGCTCGCACCCTCAACAGGGAGGGTGCTGATTACCAGCTAGTGAATGTTCTCGAGGAATATTCATCGTACGTTACCGCTCTCCAGGAAATGCGATGGATTGGACAAGGGATTGGAAGCAGACCAACAACAACAACAGAAAAAAAGTCTGCAAGCGAGACACACTAAATTTTTTTTGGTTTTGCAATCGTCTCGATCGCGCACACTGCACCTGTTTTGGTGACTGCTTGTGCGACTTATAGGCGCCCTGCGCTGATGCGCAATGTATTTGTTCATTTAACTCGCTTCGAAGCGAGACAACTATGTGCAGCTGGTGCCACGAACCGTGGCAATTTTAATTGCGACTGCGTGGCGCCAGTTGCCGTAAAATAACTTTCGGAGCAATGGGAGCAAGAGCTTGCCCATCGCTGTTCCATACATATTTAGTAATCGAGATTCTTTATCGATCCGCCAAAGGAGTGCTAAAGATCGGATGAACGATAGTCGAAGTATAAGGAAAACAATCAATTATGCTGGGCAGCACCGGTCGCAACGGTGATGGGCAGCACTTCACAGGAACAGAGTATATTATAGTCGGGCTTGACCGACTTTCTTACTTGTTAGATGTCCCGAGGCGGGATCGAACCCACGACGTCTAGCACAGCGGTCGCACACACTTGCCGCTGAGCCACCCCAGGCCAGAATCGTTTTGCTTTGGACAAAATTCTATAACTTTTGAACAGCTCAATAATTTGAATTTAATTTTTTACACAATTAAAAAGTGTATTATAATTTTGTCCAGAAGTTTGGAACGCATAGATGGAATCATCTCCGATTACATAAAGTATATATTTTCTTGATCATCGTGTCGAGGTGGGTCGATTGAGCTTTGTCCGTCCGTCTGTCTGTGCGTCCATCCGACAGTCTGTTTCCATGCAAACTAGCCCCTCAGTTTTGAAGCTATCGGCTGAAATTTTGCACAGAGATATCTTTAGCTGCACACTGCACATATGTCGGAACCGCGAGAATCGGATGGGCACTTCTTGTAGCTGCCATACATTTTTTTTTTTAATTTTTTATTTAATATCCCAATGACACAGGAAATAAAGCTCATATATTAATTCATCGGTCACTAAAGTTTCAAGTGTATTTAAACTTCGGCACAGACGAACTTAGTTTTGCTTTCTCTTTTTTAATTGATTAGAAATTGTTCAAGGTTTCATATTAATAAAAGTTTACTAAAATTGAGTGAGCAGTACGCCAAAGTTATCATTTCTTAAAAAAAGTTTATATTTAAGGTCCTGCAAGCCATATTATTAAAGCTAAGGTGCTGATTCTTGGTCAAAGTACACATAATATGAAACTCAGCTGATTTTTCAAAACTAGAAATTAATCGGTCAAGGTTTTGGGCATTTTTATACCATTAAAATTTTCCACACCTTGCACCTGAAATTCACAAAAATTAATGTAAGGTGTCACATTTATGTCAAGCCTTTTTTTACTTTATTCCATATTTCAAGCTAATCTGACATCATTTGGTTAAAGCTCCCTTAAATGTTTAATATTTTTCATAGAAAAATTCGCAATAGTAAATATTTACAAATATTTATCAATAGTGGTTTTCATACATCCGCCAAGATTCAAGTCAATCGGATATCTATAAGATATAGCTCCTTTACAAAATAAATATTTTTTCATACATTTTATAGAAGAATTTGCATTTTTATAAATATTTCGGAAAATAATTTTCAGGCATGTTCTCAATTCTGCAACGTTTTCAAAAGTAAACCGAATGCATTTCCGTTTCGGTTTGGATTGGCTGTTCTCAATTCCGAATAATATTGCTTACGTTTTACTTTTGGCAAACCACGGGCCAAACGAAATCGGCACGGGAGAGTAAAGCGAAACGATGGAACATAAGGAAACTTATCAAAAAATTATTTTTTACTAGGTTCGCCCTGTGGTCGAAATTCGTCCATCGAACAAATTAACACTTAACATTAAAGGATGTACACTCTTAAGTCTAAAATAATATGTCAAAAAAGTCTTAAATTTGCATAGTTTTTGGTCCAAAAATAGTTTTACCTGATTTACATGTATTCCAGTTTTGAACAGTCAGCCAGCATTTGGTTAACTAACTTGACATAGTTTGATTTTTTTTTATACTATCTTTTGTAAAAGCTTTGTTAAAGTGTAAGTCTCAAAGCAATTTTCAATGCATTTCTTTATTTTTGAAGCGGACAACCTGGCAAATGTTGCTTGAGGATGGCTCCAAAGAAAGTGTGAAGAGACAAAATGTATACATTTTTTTTGAAGGGATTTTGTAGCGCAGTGATAGTGACTGACCCTACCATAGATTCGATGTATTTCCGATTCGATGTAATACCGATTCGATCTCAAGATCACAGCACAGTCTCCAATTGTGCTCGGTGTATTTCAATTTGATTAGTGAATTTGCCATCGAATTGTATGTTTCCTTATAAAGTACCATCCTGTCATCTCATCGAATTTCCCGAACAATATTGACTATTTTCGCACTAACTTTTTTAGTCAATTGAAACAAAAACAATGCGCTGGGCTGCTCACCTATCTGTGTAAAGTGTGTGTGTGTGATTAAGTACAACTTTTAGTTCGATCTAAATCAATAAATAATTGCAATTAATTTTTTTTTTACAATGGCGGGGTCTAAAAACTCATTCGAACATATGGTATAAATTTTGGGTTAATTGAATTTGTTTTACTATGCTAAAAAGGGGGCCGTACATTCGTATGACAATTTTTTAGCGTATTAATATATAGATTAAGTTAAAGACTTAAGTGAAATTTAAAGTACATAAAAAGTTTTACATTGATCACAGAATTAAGGAAAATTAACTTAATGTACATATGGCAACTGTACGAATGCTTAAAACTCTTTCGTTTTCGTGTTGCGAGAAACTGAAACAGTTCCGTTTGCGAAAAGTTGCATTGGAAGTGAAATTGAGAACATGCCTGAATATTTATTTGAGTTGGTCAGGTTTTAACTTAGTTTTTTAGTTGTTTCCATACTTCCACCAAGTTTCAAGTCAATCGGACTTAATTTAGATAAAGCTCAAATATAAAATCAACATTTTTCAGTGAGAGAGCGCATGTAAATTGCTGCGACCGGATGACCAATAAAACCTTGACTTTTTTCACAAGAATCACTTTTTCTCGAGTTGGGTGTCATTCGGTGTCGGCTTATGATATGTTCCTTAAAGGGGACACTTTAGATTATAAAATGAAGCAATCAATTCTTTGAAGACTTTTGAGGACAACTTTTGGCAGTTTAAAAACAGTTGTAAAATTGGTACCTGCGGCAAAAGTAATTGTTCACAAACCACATCTTGGATTTTCAAGTATTTTAGATATATTTCTAAAAAGAGGAATAATAGACCTATATAACAAGATTGCACACAGCTTAACAGCTTAAAAATGTTCACTACAGCCAAAGTTATGATAAGTCAAATTTCACTAATTATTTTGAATACCTTAACTTGTGTATTTAAACAGTCGATTTAGTCAAAAAAAGTTTAACTTTTCAGCACAATTTAAATTAAGGGGTTTGTCCAAGATGGGGCTGATCTGGACCACTGTGCAACGTGAACACATAAAATTAACTTATAAAAAATGTTTACTAGAACAACTACAACCCCTATTAAAAGCGGGAATACTTTAAAAATTTAAAACTTTCGTGTTAGACCCAGTTTTATTTTCGGCCCATTGATCATACTTACATAAAATAGAAAGTAAAACGATTGGATTACAAAAAGGCATTCCTTTATTAAGAGGAATAATATAAAAGTGTATTTCGCATTGAATGTTATGCCCACTACCGCCTAGTTACACACGTACAATCGTACATTCTCACATGAATAAAACTATATTTCTAAGAGTATACTTATATACTAATGTACGTATGTATGGACGATATTTGCACGTTTGACTGTTTAGTTATAATACTGGCCACGCAGAGTAAGCAAATTTAATTATGTATTTGCATCACATTCACTTTCGACAAAACTGCCATAGACAACGAAGTTCGGCCCGATTTGACCATTTCCCACACCACCTAGCAGACCGGTTTTCCACTAAACCGACGAGTCAGCCCCCGACCCACTCTTAGTTTGTGTTCAAATTTTTCAATTTTTGCTTCAAATAATTTGATTTACCTTTTGAATGATTCTGTTAACACTACATTGCATTGGCGGGCGCACAAATGAATGGGAACATATTGGTAATGACATTTTTGTGGGTACTTTTTTTCAAGATTAGAAGATGTTATTCATCTGTACATATGTATTTGTATAGACATGCATACATGCATGTGCATGCTTATGCATGGACGTGTGTGAGCGGAATACTGTTAACCACTGTGCAAAAAACCAGTTTGTTGGCGCAATCTTTTGTTTTGACCAGCGGATCTTACACAAATGCACAGACTGATTACACACAAAGGCAGCTACAATACCAATGCATAAATACAATCCGCGCGACGTGAATAAGACATCCAAAATAATGCAATTCTTACATAAATTTACTTTAATTCACAAATATTTAAAGTTCCTTAACATTGATAAACAATTTCTAGGGATATTACCACTCAAACCAAGAAAACTAAGCAAAAGTCTTTGCAGGGAGGTGCTGACGTAAAAAAAAAGCTAAAATAATACTGAAAATTTTATAATTAAGTGTACTGTATACCTTCAGCAAATTTTTTTTTCGAATATTTTCATACACTTGAAAAGTGTTTTCGATTTTGCCCAGAAGTTTGGAACGTACAGAAGGAATCATCTCCGACCACATAAAGTATATATCGAGCCCTAACCGCGACAATAATGTAAGCGCCAAAAAGCAAATTTTTCAGGAGAGAGTTTTTTTAGTTTTTCTTGAAACATGCATGGTGGATTTTGTTAAAACATTAACTGTAGTCTATGTTAGATCTCATATAAATAATAGATACATTTTGAAGTTGCTTTTGTGCCAATTTCACTTTTTTTCGATACGTTTTTTTACTTTGTTGAAGCTATCAATGTGTCGTATATTTTTGAAGTCATATTGTTTTACTTTTGGAAAATATATTTGTTTCATTTATTTATTATATTATTTATTTATTTCTTATATTAAAGCATTTAACAATGAAAAAACATGTTAATTGTAGTAGAATATTTTAAGTGAACATTCTTAATCTTCTTCATCTGTTTCATTCAGCGAATCCTTTACATTTGTGGAAGATCGAAGACTGAGGTACTCATTACGAAATTGGTTGGGAATACTGTTCTTATCGCAAAGAGCTTTTAAATCATTAAGTGATTTCTAGCTCTGAAAAATATAAAGATTGCGGTATAACGGAATAGCTAAAACTAATTCTTATAGTTTTTTCTTGGCCGGTTTCAAAATAGCCTTACTTAAGTTTTAAGCCATCTTTATCAAAATTGCAGAGCGGAGCAAGCTAAAATTCAATTTGTTCCTTTTTGGTAAAGTTAAATCAGAAAATAATTTCCACTTTAAAAAATCTGAATATTTTAGTTCTATGCATTCATAGCTGAAAGGGTTGGTTCTCGAACTTCGAATAATTGTAGGCCACTCGCTAGGTGCCCATACTGTTCGACTTCGAGTAAATGATTCTATCGTACTATGAATAGAATCGACAGGCATCATGGTATGACCTGGACGATGACATAAAATACGCAATCATGATAGACATGGCTTTGTTACGATTTTGTCCTGCACAACTATCACTATATAAACTTAAACTCTTTACAGTTTTACTTATATCTAGAATAAGAAGGTATTTATAGATGGCAGTGCAAATCTCATTACATCCATGTTTGCGATCTTTTTCTCCTCACAGAAAACAATATCCATTTCTGGTCCCTCAAATTGTAATATGCGTATTTTCTCGCATAAAATAATGTAATGTTCTTACTGTGGGGAGTATTTAATACTTTTTGAAGATCGAAGCTTGCACATAGAAACAAATTATTTTCTTTTCCCTTTTTCTGCTCGCTTAAGAAAATATTTTTAATTTTGCCTTTGTCTCTTAAATGTGACTCTAACTCTTCAGGCTTGAATCCTTCACTGTCTTCGCCTATCTTTTTTTTTGGCATATAAAAACCAATGTGAAACTCCTTTGGCAAATACAATTTAGTGCTCTTGTTGCGGCAATAGTGTGATGGAACTGTTGGTAATGCCTCAATATAATTTCTTAAAATTGCAACAGCCTCTTTGTTCGATTTATTATGCGGCGTCTTGTACGTTTTAGTGAAACTCTTCTTCAAATTTAGCACAATGCTTCTCATCTTGTGTTGCGATATATTTAAGGTTTTCAGAATGAAGTAATCATAACTTAGCTGGCGTCTACCATTCTGTACTCTGCTTCTTGTTATGTCCTTCTCCACAATGCAGGAGGCCAACCAGGATTGTTGTCTTGGCTTAGTCATGGCCCAATAATGTTCATGTAAGGCTTGCCGATCTACTTCTCTCATTTTGTTTGCGCAATCATTCCCACATTTTTTATTACGGCAAGGATTGGGTTGGACGATTGTTTTGGCGCCATTTGATATTTTGGCTTTTTTCTTTTATTTTTTATAGCCTCGTTTTCCAACGCAAGTTTCCTCTTCTAGTGTCCAGTTAATCTGTGTTTCTCTTTATCCGTTTGTTATTATTCCTAATTCTAAGGCTACTCGTAGTTTCCGTTATTCTGCTATTGATTTTTGAGGCGCTTTCGTTATTTTCGCGGTCAAGAAAAAAACATATGTGGCGCTTACGTTATAATTGAAAGTGCGATATCTTTGTAAATATATATAATTAATTTTTAATATTTGAAGTATAGATGTAAATGACATTGTAGAACCTATTTGCATTAAAAAAAATTTTCGAAGAAATGACGGTTACGTTATTGTCGCGGTTAGGGCTCGATATATTCTTGATCAGCATGACGAGCTGAGTCGATTGAGCTTTGTCCGTCCAACCGTCCGCTTGTTTGTTTTTATGCAAGCTAGTCCCTCAGTTTTGAAGCTATCGAGCTGAAATTTGGCACAGAGTCATCTTTTAGCTGCAAACTGCACATACTAGGGATGTCGAAACTATATCGTTTGTATGAACGATATATTTTCGACATCCCTAGCACATACACTGCCCGACAACCGATTAGCACACCCTATGCTCCTATGAGATGCATTTTTTTGTCATTAAAAGAATATTAAATTCTACACGAGATTTAATAATAGATAAGATATTAACTTTATTAATAACATTTTAAATGAAGTTAAACGAAATTAACATAAAAAATTAACTTTTATTTTTGCGACATTTGATTAGCACAGTCACTTGAAAACTTTAAATAACAAAAATTATTTTTTAACATTAATTTCAATATTGTCGATCTTTTTTAAACAACATTTAATAATGTTTTGAGCCTCCACGGTTAAGTATGACTTCGTACATCCGCTTGGGTAAGGAGTCATATTATTTTTTAATCTAATTGAGTGAAATAGCCTCCCAGGACCTCTTTATTTCTTCAATGAGTTGAGATTCGGTTGAATATTGCCTGCCGGACTCGTACACTTTGCGGGCTAACCATCCCCAAACATTTTCTATAATGTTCAGGTCGGGCGAGTAAGGCGGCCAATTTAGGAATTGAACGTTTTGACCCTCAATCCAGGACTTTACGATCCTGGCTGTGTGAATTGGTGCGTTATCCTGCTGGAACTTCCATTCCAAGGATCCAAATATATCCTTGATTGCAGGGAATGCCGTTTTCAGTACACCTTTGTACGCAATGGCATTCATAAGGCTGGTTAGAAATTGCAGTTCTATGGTGCCAAAATAAAAAATAGCTCCCCACACCATGACACCGCCGGCACGGCTGTGCAATCGATCCAGGGTATGCTCTTCCTTTCTGAGATCATGAAAGTAGTAGGCATAGCCATCTGGACCCTCCAAATTGACCCTTTTTCTCATCCGGAAAGACTACACGCTCCCACTCCTTGGTCCAGGTCATATTTGATCGATAGAAATCGAGCCGTTGCATCTTTCGAAGTTGGTTTAGAGGAGGTTTTTTTTTAATTTTAGACGCTTTATATGTTTAGCTTTCGAAATTACTCTTTGTACAGTCCGAACGCATGCTTTAACACCAGTTTTTTCTTTTATTTTGGTTGCTGAGTCGTGAGAATTAGATGCGTGCCTCAATATAATTCGCTTGTCGGCTGCTGTTATTACTGATGAGGGCCGACCTTTCATGTTTTTTCCATAGGTATCCTCATTGTTTAAGATGCGTTTAACATTTTTTGATATTTGGTTTGCCTTTTTCAGACTCATTCAACGATTTTGCTTTTCCCATTACTTCTTTACTTCTTTATTTTAATTTGAATTGATCACACTATATCAATAAAAGTTTAAATCAGCCAAACACGACAGCTTACACGCAAAAATTGACACTAAAGCAAAAATGTGCTAATCGGCTGTCGCAAAAAAAATTCATGCATTTTTGTCGCACTTCCAAGAAAATAGCAAAACAAAATAACGGTGCACTTCCAGAACTCAAAGTTACTTTTAGAATGAGTAAAAATGATGAAGAATAAAAAAGAAAAAAATGAGCTGAAACATATTCAGAGATTACAGTTATTTGCCTTTAAACAGATAGGTTAGAGAGTGTGCTAATCGGTTGTCGGGCAGTGTATGTCGGAACCGCGAAAATCGGATGGTCACTTCTTGTAGCTGCCATACAATTTTTTTTTTATTTTGTTTTTTTAGACATTAAGCTTATAAATTAAGTTATTGGTCACAAAATTAAGTTAGTGGTCACTAAAGTTTCAATTGTATTTAAACTTCAGCACAGACGAAGTTAGCTTTTCTTTCTCGGTTTTTGGCATTAATTATGTGTTATGGTGTTAAAAGCATCCCCTGAAAATATCAAGTCAAAAAAAAATATTTTTTTTTGAGGTAGGTCGTATTGTCGTATATCGAAAAAAATTTTTTTTTTTTGCAAATCAATTGTTTCAGAAAAATTCATTAAAAGAACACGAAAAAGTTAATAAACATTAGTTTTTTTTCTATAAATATGCAAATTTTGCAAAATCAAACTTCTTCATTTTCTTACGTTTTCCTACGATACCAAAATTACCTACTTTGACCAAAATTTCTTTCACTCAGCTCGTCGCCCTGAGCAAGAAAATAATGCAAAATTTTAATACCCTTTGAAAGGGTATACAAAGAGTCTGCGTGTTGCGTCGGCTGGTACAAACAAAACTCTTTCCGAAGAGAAATCAAGTTTCAAATTTTTAAAACTTTCGCTATAAATAATTGGAGAAAAATCCATTTTGGAATGCCAAACAATAGAATTAATTATAAAAGCTATTGGACTATGATAACTGAAATATGAGACAATGTGTAAATGTATTAGCTGCTTTTCAGTGCGACATAAAGAAGTGAATAATTGTAGACACAATATTAATTAAATTTACATATTAATTTATTAAACACATCATGTTAAGATGGGCAAACGTGAAAAGTTGCGCTAAAAAAGGTGTGTAAAAAAGGTGTTTAATAGGCTATTTCCACAAAAGAAATGATACATAATTTTTTAAATTACAAAAAATAAAGGAAATGAGATCATTTCAATTTGCCTTTCATTTATGTCATTTCTTAAAAATGAAGACATTCGCCCCGAGTGGATTTGAAATTTATATTAACTGTGGACCGGGTGGCTCAGCGGCTAGCGTGCGCGACCGCTGTGCAAGAGGTCGTGGATTCGATCCCGCCTCGGAACATCTAATGAGAAAGTTTTTTCTTGAATAAACTTTACACCAGGTCACCCCTCTCTGCTGTTGGCGCCAGCTTTTGTAGTACGTTAAACTGTGTAGGTCCCTTTCTCTTGTGCAAATATTAGAAGCGCACAAGAGATTAAGAGAAGCTCGGCTTTGGCCCTTTGGGGCTGTGTCAAGCCATCTTACATTTACTCTGGACCCAAGGTATTTCATGGGGTAGACTATTCCAACAGCGAACAGTATGAATAAAAAATTGTCTCTCTGACCTTGACAGTCTGTGTTTTTGGCAATATTGTGGGTTCTTCTTGAAAGGTTAATGTTTAGTTTTTCGTATAAGTCGGCGGTGTCCTAGAAATCTCTTCAAACAAAATTTCAACCCAAAACCAATTCTCGGTGCCCTAGAAATCTCTTTCGTTTGGTTTCAAAACTCTCGTATTTTGTTAGGAGATTTTGGCAAACCAACCAATACACAAACTAACCAAAAGCGACTTCGCGAACCCACACAATTTAGCACTGTTTTTGTAGTAGGGCCATAATCTTATACACATACCTTTTAACTAGACATTCGAACTAGACTTTCTAAGGAAACGAAATCTCTCGAAGTTCTGGGACACCGACGGATTTCTCGAGCGATTTGCAAACCAACCGAAACCAAAGTCTCTAGAGGTTTCCAGGACACCCCCGAGTATAACGGTTGATGTGTCCAAACTATTTTATGTAACAAAACAAGACTTCTAACATCCATCTACGATTGAAGTGGTAATTCAATTATATTAATAGATTCGTCAGATATTCTGTCATATCGTTTTTGATTGTAAATGTATCGAGCTATGTTGCTAAAGAACGAAAACTAGGAGGGTCTTGGCTATCAGCATGCCAAGGCATGACTGGTAGGAGGTGCTCGATCATGTTCTGGCTTCTCAGGATTCCACACAGCTTGCCTACGGAATCAACAATATGGTCATTTCATGTGAGTGTTGTGGAAAACACAAATCGCAACTTTTTGATTGATTTACACATTCTATGGCAGTTTTATTTCTTGTTAGCTGAACAACTTGAGGTATCAACGGGCTTCTTGCTAATAATTAAATACTTTGAATTAGGTGGCCATTTACTCATTTTACCTAGTTCGCTATTACAAAAATTAACACACTCATCAATACACACTTTGACAAAACACTTGTCCGAGGACCAATCCCTGTAGGACACCACGTTTTATAGTCCAAAATGACGAAGAAGCTCTTGAAGTAACAACAGACTGTCGTCGAGATATGAATTTAAGAATTTGACAGCAGTATTTTCACTTATATGGTTGTGTGTGCGTGCCAATTGACAATCAGTACTTGTGTAAAAGTTCTTAATTAAAAAATTTTCTATTATAGTGGTATTTCTGAAAGCGATTTAGAATTTATTTATATTTTGTGAAAGCAAATCTAAATCAGCTTACGGAACGACCCCTTTTATACCCTGTTCCCATTGAAAATGGGAAAAGGGGGATCATGAAGTTGTGCAAAAGTATGTAACAGGTAGAAGGAAACATTTCAGACCCTATAAAGTATATATATTCTTGATCAGCATCAACAGCCGAGTCGATTTAGCCCTGTCCGTCTGTCCGTCCGTCTGTCTGTCTGTCCGTCTGTCTGTCCGTCTGTCTGTCTGTCTGTCCGTATGAACGCGTGTTTCTCAGAGACTATAAGAGCTAGAGCCACAAATTTTTGCATGTAGGTAGGTGTATACCCGATTCAAATCGAGTTTGTTTCAGATTTGGTAAATTCCTCCCCCTCCCCCCTTTAAGCGCAAAAAACTGTCAGAGCCACAATTTTTAAGATAGACCTTCCAAACTTTACATATATCAAGTAAGGCCCAATATCTATCTATTCTGAAAAGATCACTAAAATAAGAAGAATAAACACCGAAGTTATATTCGAATCAATTTTGCTTGTGGGAGAGAGGGGGGGGGGGGGTCTTGCATTGTCAGTTATCGCGCGCCGCCGCATGCCATGCGTTTGTGTGTATGTTGGAGTGTGTGTATGTAAAGAAAAAACACACGAAATCAAGGGAACAGGGTATTTTGTAGTCGGGGCACTCGACTGCAGCTCCCTTACTTGTTGCTTACTGATTTAATTAAATTTCGTGCAAACTGCAGACTGACAATTGTCGCAAGATAAAACCAAGGCGTGAAAGCAAAAACATTCAAAAAGAAAGTGTCAAAAATATTTTTCTAAGCCTCTTACATAAAAGTTTCTTGGCAGAAAATGACGGATTAGTATGTACACAATTTTGCAAAAGTTAATACATATATATAAGTATGAATTTATTCATAGTGAATTGAAGCTACTTTTACAACTTAGCAAATCTGAAGTATACAAGGCAGGATGAAATTTTGGAAGAAATTGAGACGGAGGACTTAGGAGATATTGAATCCCGAATATCTCTGACTAAGTCACGAACAAGGTCTAAAAGCTCGAGCACTTTTGAACCGGGCACACTGGACATATTGTATAGAGCAGCAGTGAACGGCTGATCGGCGAAATCAAACTCACTTTCAGGAATGCCATTTATATTTTTCAAGGCGTGCTCGAACCCAGTGCTCCCGGATCACACCACAACCAGCCACATTATGAATGTGATGGAATTCTGGCCCTAAGCACAATCACTATTGTGCATACTATCAGATTTATTTAATCCTTTGCCAAAATTGATTATACTTGCATTTCAGCAACAGGCGTGTGTTAGCGTGTGAGTATTTGGTATGGGGCTTTCTTGTTTTATAAAACTGCTATTGCATCTGCCGAATTTCCCTTTTGAATACAACACTCAACAAAATCCTCTTTGGTGTGGTCTTATAAAACTAGGCTAACAAATCTGCTCCAATTGAACTGCAAGACTAGTGCGTCGTCTTAGGTAAGTCTAGAAATCGTCTTTTACTTTCAGTGTTCAGTGAAAAAGCGATTTGTCCAGTAAATAGTTCAGAGACTCGCTTAGTGAGTTGATTAGTAACTGTTATTTGCTCCCGTGTTGTTTAATGTAAGCAACATGGTGAGGCAACCGTTTAACAACTGAAAGACTGAGAAATTAGAAGGAGTTAACTCACTTAAAAAACAGAGCAAGTGAACGTAGTCAGTGAAATGAACAACCTTTACCCAACACTAAGTTTTGCATTGAAATCGTAGGTGTGTGCTCTATATGTGGAGCGAAGTGTTTGCATTCATGCGTATATGTACATATGTATGTACGGTACATGTTTAAATATAATACAATATAGCAAGCCCTTACCTTGTACGCAGGTTTCCATTGCGCGTTGTGTTTAATGATTTGGCAGCCAGCTTAAAACTGGTGGTGGCGCTGTTACCACTGTTTAGCTGGCTGGCACTCGTCCGTGGTAAGCGTGGATTCGCATTCCCGTTGCTCGGTCGTTGTGCACCACTAGCAGCGCCGTTGCTGGCTGCTACGACACCAGGCAGTAAGTCTGAATTTGCTCTGCTACCAATCCATAATAGTAAAATCGTTAGGGCCACCCGACTGCCAAAAGGATGCAGCGTTCTGTTGCCGTAAAAGATTACCATGACTGCAAACAGCAGGTTATGAAGGTAACTGTGATTTGCACTGTTCAGAACTGCAATGAAATTATGAAAGACCATATATTCAAGTGCACATATGTACAGTCGTCGGCATAACTATTTTGACAAAAATTTTTTCATAAATAAACCATTTTATCTTTTAAACAAAAAATCCTAAGACTTTGAAATTTTTATCGAATACTGGTATGAAAGTCCGCTTTCAATAATTCATAAGTAATATTAATCGAATTGTCCAAACGGAGGTGGGCATAAGTATTTTGACAAGATTTCAAACTTGATATATTCTTAGCACAGGATCTTTAAAGCTAAAAGAATGATGTATTCTAGACAAGTTTTTCACGCCGAATCCGAATCTAGCGTTAGAAACTCCATATCTCTGATAGATTAACTGTAAATTAGGCATGAAAATGCAGAAAATGGCTAATTTGGCTGTTTTACTTGGACCCAATGTGCTAGAAAAAATGTTGTTTTTAACAATTTGATTGGTTTATTGTATAGTTCATACTTTTATCTCTAAAATGTGATTTAAGCCTTATTTATTTCATAAGATATAAGTTCGTGATTTTCCTTGGGTAATTCTAAATTAAGTTCTCGAAAAATGTAAATTGTAAAACAGATTGTAATAATTTTCCAGATGTAAAGATTAATATCTAATCACTGACTACCACTGAACTGCTAGCTTTAAGCAAACTGTTAATATTACTGGGCAATAAAGCAAACCATTATTATTATTATTATTATATAAGTTCGTGATTGATCTGGCAAGTATGGCCGATTTGCATGCAAATTCATATTTATCGTTTTTTACAGTGTAGTTTTTAAAGCAAAACGCACCGTAAACTTAAAAACTTCACTTAAACTACACTGGCGCTCAACTAAAATACAAATCTTAATTTAAAATTAATTTAAACTTGAATTCTAATACAAATCGGTTAAACTTGGCAGATCGATCACTAACGAACTATTGCGAGATATTCTCTCGTACAGTGGACCACAACGAAATTAAATATAGTGCTGTGAGTTTTACAAAAAAAAGGAACTTATCGGAAAAATCAAAATTCAAATCCAGCGACAAATTGATGATAAAGGAGAAAATTCGATTAAGTGTTACAAAACTGTACATTATGGGTCAAAATGTCCTGAGCAGCAACGTAAGCCACGATGTACCATTTGTTATCGTACAAATCATGATTCCTCTAACTGTCCCGATAAAAGAAATCCGTCGAAAAGTAATAATGTAAACAAAATCCGGAAAACGACTTTTGTAAAAGTATTTCGGTTAACGGCAATCAAACCGATGCTTTTATAGACCCCGGTAGTAAACGAACATTAATCCGAAAATTGTTTGCTGTCAGAATTGGAGTGTCGCAAAATTGTGCGGTACTTTAAACGGATTTGGTGGCGGCAAGTATTTTTTTGCAGTCGAAAATTAAGCGCGATAATTGTAATCGACGAAAATTTGTACGAAATCGAAACGTTAATTGTAGCCGACAATCTACTACCCGAAAATGTTTTATTAGGTAAAGACATTTAATGCCGTGCGGGTAACAAAGTGATCATTCAAGAAAATGAATGTTGTGTCGAAAAAGTCCGAAATATAAATTCGAAAGAAAATCTCGAAATGGAGGAGAAACAAATGATTGAAAATGTGGTGATCAAAAACTATTCTTGCTTTGCGGAAAAAGCTAAAGATCTTGGAAAATGCTCACTTACGAAAAAGGAAATTACGCTAACCTCCGAACAAAACCGTGTCGCGAATCACTTGCTCAAAGACCTGTAGTTAAAAATAAAATTTTAGAACTAAACGAAATTGAAATTATTCATCGTGAAGGAACGAAAATGGCTCATGTCGATGCTATGAGCCGCGCACCTGATTCAACGCCTGAGATATTTTAACAAACCTGTACAAGTAAACACTAAAGATGTAGACGACTGGTTACTAATTATACAACTACAAGACTCTTCACTCGTCGGAATTATCAGTATTTTGAGAGGTATGCCATGATAATGCAGGACACTTTGGATTGGATAAGAAGATTCAACGAATTCAACAACGTTTCTGGTTCCCCAAAATGAGGAAATACGTCAGACTATATTTCTTCTTGTATCCAATGCTGCTATTATAAATCCAAAGGAGGGAAACCCGAAGGCAGTATGCACTACTGCGAGATAGAGCCTGTCCCACTCCGACAGCTTCATGTAGACCATTTGGGTCCATTCGTACGAAGCAATCGGGGAAATACGCATATACTTGCAATTTCCGACTCGTTTAGTAAATTTCTAATCGTTAAACCCGTGAAAAATACTAAAACCTTACCTGTCGTAAGCATACTCAAAGAAATATCAAGCTATTTTGAATTGCCAAAATGTATCAGATCCGACCGTGGAACTGCGTTCACATCGAAACAATTCAAAGATTACTGTAAGCTCAGCCAGATACATCATATCAAGAATGCTGTCCGAACTCCTCGTGCAAATGGTCTGGTTGATCGTGCGAACCAAACGATTCTGAATGTCATTAGAAGCTCAAAGGACAATGCCAAAGATTGGGACCTAACGCTCCGCAATCTCCAATATGCTAAGAACTTTCAACGAAACGAAACGTCAGGCTTCAGCCCAAACCATTTGGTATTCGACTTCAAGGCAGTCGATAATACGCAGAATCAGCTGACCGCAGCCATACATGCTGACTTTTATGACCCCGAACCAGACAAGAGCTCCACTCAAAAACGAGAGCAAGCTGCGATCAACGGTTTGATCGTAAGCATTATAATCCATCTTTATATTCCATCTTATTGTGGCGGATAATGAACCAGCTACCACAGGCGAATCCAGAAACTCTCTTTACCGTTGACCCTACCAAATTAAAAAGTTTCTTGGAAATGATCGCTATGTTGTAGAAGACATCCCTGGTATTCAAATCACAGCGCGTGAATACTGTTCTGTGTACTTGTCCGACAAGATGAAACCCTAGTGCTCCAGCGTTCCGGAGTTAGATGCATATATCTATGTTGAAAATAACGTATTTGAAGTCATTTATTACAAGGTAACAAGCTGGTCACACTCAAGTATGTAAAAGCGTCGGCCATTAGTCTGCATACGTTTGTATAAGTCAGAAGACGTATCGAGGTTATGGGCCCAGGTGAAAAATGGCGGTAGCATTCATTAAAATTGAACCACTAAAAGCGGAGAACTAAGACCCGTGGAAATTAAAGATGCGCGCTGTACTTGTGAAGAACGATTTATGGCCGTATGAAGCGGGCACAAAGGTGTGTCCCGTGGAATAAGTGGATCGAGCTGTGTGGTTGATCCAAGACGAGAAAGCACGCGCGGATATAATTCTATAGGTATGCGCATCGGAGTTGTCTTTGCTGGTCGGGTGCGACTCATCTAAAACTTGTTGGCTAAGGCTGCAGGAGCAATTTCAATTCAAGGGACCAGTGCGAAAAGCCAGACTGCTATGAACGAGGAAGGAGACGCACGCCAGCATATCCGCGAATTTTGCAATGCCGTAAACCAATAAAAGGAAATTGGCGTGGCGATAATTTGTTGGCAATTCTCTTATTATACAGTCTACCGGATTCTTACAAAACATTTCGTTGGGCTATGGAGTCAAGAGATGATTTGCCAAGTCCCAGTGTACAGCGAGTGAAAATTCAAGAAGAGTCAGAAAAGCGAAAAGAAATCGTTAAGCATAATCTCTTGGCTTGTGCGCTTCTAACTCTAGCACAAGAGAAAGGGACCTACAGTTTAACGCCGAATCCGAACGGCAGTTTGAGAAGCTATTCATGGCTAATTACTAGCTGGTGCCAAAAGCAGAGAGGGGTGACCGGGTGTAAAGTTCATTCAAAGAAAAAACTTTTCATTAGATGTTCCGAGGCGGGATCAAACCGACGACCCCTTGCACAGGGGTCGCTCACACTAACCGCTGAGTCACCCGGCCACAAAGTGGAAAAATTCACTGGCAAAAGTATAAAAGCGTTGCATCCGGAGTTTTGCAACAAAGATATAAATGCGTTTCTAAGGAAGCATTGGATAAGGCGATGTCTGACAGAGCCATACACGCCGCGGAGAGGCGACCATGTGCATGCTAAGGCAATCCGGTGCCCCACCATCAATGTGGGCTGAGGCACTTAATACGGCTTTCATCCGAAACAAATGTGCAACAAAAGCATTGGCTGGCGATATCCCATTCACACAGTGGATATCAAAAATACCAGTGGCAACATACATGCATGTTTTTGGTACAAAAGCGTATGCACTCATAAAATCCAAAAATAAGGACAAGTTCGAGTCCAGGTATGAAGAATGCTAGTTGGTTATGATTTGGCATCAAAAGCATATCGTTTGAATTCGCCAAAGAGGCGCAATGTCAGTAATATTCCAGGTTTCAGAAGCGAGTATTCAGACTTTTGCAATGATGAACATGAAGATGGTGTCGAGTTCGAGCAAAAATCGGCAGCAGCCCCTGCAACACGACAGTTCATCAAGTGAGGAGTAGACTGGGACAGAGGTCGCCCCAAATTTAAAGGACTGGTCAACCTGGCAGACCACGAAAGATATATCAGTCAGCTGCTTAATAGGCCGAAGACTGCAACGATGATGTGAGCGATGAATCATATAGAAATATTTAGAAGTATATTTAGTATATTTAGAAACATGCGAAATGGCACTTGCTGCCATAACAGAGGATCCAACAACTTTGAAAGACGCGAAGAGCCCCAGAGACGCAGTCGAGTTTACCAGATCAGTAGATGACTAGTATATGGCGAATATCATTAATGACGCCACACAGTGCGAGATTTTGCCAATCTAGGACTCAAAATTGAATTTTAGCCAAAGTTTTAAAGATATTAACTTTAAACTTGGCATGTTAAGAAGAATATATGTATCAATTTGGTTCAAAATAACTAGTTCCCACTAGTGTCTAAAGGAACTAGTTCCGAAAAATCCCTTAAAAGACTAGCTGGAGACATTATTTTTTATCGATTTTGATTTCAGATTTCGTCTTTTTTTTGTAATAAGCAAAACTTTTTGATATGGTGCTCGTAGATGTCCCAACAACCAGCAACTTCACATAACCGCGCACTCAGACGGCTATAGAACTCATTGAAAATATATTATATTTAAATAGGCAAAGAAGTATGGAAATTCGGTCAAGCCCCACTATAATATACTCTATACCAGGGGTGCCCAGAACGAGCTTACCAGCGCCTAAAAACCAATACACATACACCAAATATATTTCAAGCAATAACAACAAAATGAGATAGAGAGGGAGAACCGGATTTTTGATTTTGTGTGTGTGTGCACGCGTTCGGCCGCGATCATAAGCATTTTGTTGTTGTGTTCGAGTTTGCGAGAGTCATCGGAGAGAGGGAGAATAGAGACACACATGAAGTTGTTGTTGCAGGTCAGAGCGCGGCAACAACAAAACATAGAGCACGCATAAGATTTGTTTTTGGTTTTTACTGGCCTTATGGCTCGCGCAAAATGTATACGCGCAGGCTATCCCTTTGCGTAGAACAACAACACGCGCGTGTCTCGCGTAATGGGCATGGGCGCCCCTGCTCTATACCTACCAAAGTTTGTGCTAAGGTGTGTGAGGTGCTACCCATCGCCGTTGCAGCCGGTGCTGCCAATCATAATAGATTGATTTCTTTATAAATCGAGTATCGTTGATCCGATCTTTACCATTCCTTTGGCGGATCGATAAATAATTCTGATTACTAAATATGTTCAGAAGGTACGAAACTTCTATCTATAAAACTGTGGAAGATATAATTTTTTTTCCAATTTGCGGGGGCGGGAGGGTCCGTGGCAAAAATTGAAAATAAACTTGATCTGCCTGATTACACTGCCGGGATTACATCAATCCGAATCAGGATTGAAAACAGGGTAATCCCGGATATTCTTAAGACAATCCGAAAAAAAAGATTGATTTGATCTCACTTTTTTCAATCCTGAAAAGATTAAATTTATCCCGCATAAAGATTAAATTGATCAAAAATTCGAGCTCAATCTAATCCCAAAGCAGGATCACTTTAAGCTTTTTTGAGATTAACTTGCTCCCAGAAAGATTCCACTACCTTTCCTGTCTTCCTCCACTTTCCATAGGACACACCCACCGACACCAGTTTTGGTATATTTAAAGCTTCTGAAAAAAACAAAGAAATATAAAAATTATTGTTGTCTTGTCTGGGACTCGAACACACAACTTTACACTTTACACTGAACACGAATGGCATGCCATCTCATTGATTGTTGTCCAATATCTTAAATGCTATTTATATTTTTTTTTGCTATCATTCCTGATTTATGAACATTGTAATCTCGAAAGGGATTGAAGTAAGCACATTTAGAATGAAACAAGCTCGATAGGATTGCGTCAAGCTTTAAAGGATTGAATTGAGTAGAATATCCCGGAAATCGAGATTGAATTTTTAAGCTTTTTAAGCTTAAGAAAAAAAGGTTGAATTTATCTCGCCGTTTTTTTTTTCTGTGTACGGACAGTTAACTTAAGTTGGGTTAAGTTGAAAAAAGATTCCTTTGGGCAAAAAATGAGCAAGATTTTTTTTTTAGTCTGTTCTAAGAGTATGTATGCTTATCCTGAATGCTTTGCCGAAGGCGAACTACGCCGAACTTGGAAGTCCATGTTCATGAAAAATTTAAGATTTTTCAAATATGTCTTACCATTTAGATGATTATACAATAATTTTTTTATATACTTATGTACAAATGTAAGGGTCGCGTATATAAAAAACTTTTAGTGAATGTATTAACCTTAACTGCAAAAAAATCGCGTTCATCGCGTTCGTTAAAGTGAATCCAGTTAACCCAAAAATCAGTTTTCGGGTGCTGGATCTGGAGCCGACTCTTTGTGATCCGCTACATCATCTATTTACCACCCACTCAGTGACAACACCCACTTGGTGACACAACCCACTCAGTGCCCATGCCCAACATATTGTGAAGTGCAGTGCATCGCAAGGAGAGCTAGCAATTCCATCAACAACAAAAATACTCAAAACATTTATACATATTTATTTACAAACAAAAAAGAAGTCGGTCAAGCCCGACTATAGCATATTCCTTATATGTGATGTGCTGCCCATCACCGATTGGTGCTGCCCATAATTGTTTTCTTTATAACTCAAATATCGTTCATCCGATCTTTAAAATTCCTTCAGCGGATTCAGAATACTAAATATGTCCAGAAGCTTCGAACCTTCTATCTATAACACTGTGGAAAATATGACTTTTTCGATTTTGCGGGGGCGGGAGGGGGCGTGGCCAAAATCGAAAATAAACTTGTTCTGCCTGCAAGTATAAGAAACATATGTTCCATACATGTCAAACCTCTATCTCTTACCATCTCTGAGATCTGTTTGTTCATATGGACAGACAGACGAAGGGGCAGACGGACACTTTTGCACAAACTTAATATACTCTGTGTATCTCTGGTACAGAGTATTAAAATTTATGGTTTGGTTAGCTACGTAAGTCCTATTACGCCTTTTCGTTACGCTGTAACGAGTCAGTGCTGGCACTTTTTTCAAGCCGTGATTTTTGAATGTGTGTTTTTAGCCGTTTTCTTAAAGTCGCCCAAATTCTTTGGTGGTTTTCCCTGTTTTTCGTTGAATTGTTAAATTCCTGAACAGTGATAAAAAGAAATTTATTTCTTCTTACTTTTCTGTACTGGAAGAAAACAAAATAAAGCAGAGGCATATGATGGGGATTTGGGTGAAGATAAAATCCTGCGGTTCAAATGGATAAACCAGTAACATTAGTCATTGCGGGTAATTTATGCGGGTGCTACAGATAAACCTGCACCGCTGCACTTCTACTTCGTCTATCTCCGGGCGAAGTAGATATTGTGTTAGTTCAGGAGCCCTGGATATCTGGAGACAGTATCAATGGCTTAAGAACTCCAAAATATAACCTTTTCCATACCAATCGTAAGGAAAAAATTCGTACATGCATTTTAACCAAAAATCATTACAATACACTTTTACTTCCTCAATTCAGTGATGGTGATATCACCACGGTCAGCCTGGAACTGGGGAGTTCAACTATCAGGCTGGCCTCCTTTTATATGGTTCATGACACCGAGAGCCCTCCACCACCTATTTTATACCGGAACCTAGCTGGAAACAGCACACAAACTAACTCAAGCCTCATTTTAGGAGGCGATGCCAACGAACACCACACACTATGGGGCAGCACACATATTGACGAGCCCGGTGAGTCTCTGTATAAGTACCTTTTACTGACAATAAAGGGAACGGCCCTACCTTTATTATAAAAAACTGAAAAGAGGTTTTAGACATTACCCTCGTCTCCGAAGACCTCTGTGACCATTTGATATCATGGAAGGTGTTGCCAGAGCATCGATACATAGAGGTCTTACTTACAAGTAAGTGTCCTTCACCCAAAAAGATACAGACAAAATTCTCTCTAAAAATCTTGAACCGTCTCCACCGTATACACCAAGTACGGGAAAACAAATAGATCAGCTTGTTGATACGCTCACCAACGCGTATACGGTCTCGTTTAATAGGGCCTGTCCCCCTAGAAAAATAAAATCCACCTTTTAACCACCTTGGTGGTCGGCAGAGCTTGACAAGCTCCGGAAAGAGTGCAGACATGCATTCAACGGAGCCAAATATAACGATCAAACTACCGCTTGCGAGTTATATAAACAAAGGCAAAACACTTATAAGAAAGCTATCAGGAAGGCTAAACGCTCCTCCAGGGCCCATTACTGTAGCAATATAGAATCCACTTCTGATTCATCTCGGCTCAGAAAGACCCTGGCAAGGCCACCAACCTCGCCAAAACTCTTACAAAACATAGACGGAACCTGCACCGACTCAAGCGAGGAATCTATAGATCTTCTGCTAAGCACTTACGTTCCCGAGTGCTCCCTTAACTCAATAACCCAACCGACCTTTCTACAAATCATGTCAACACCATTGTTACAGAGGACAGAATTAAGTGAGCTATCGATTCGTTTGAACCATTTACCGTTCGGTACACAATGACCTGGCTTTACACAATCTATGTAAGCTGTCCCCAGGTCAACTATATCCCCACCAGATGAAGAGAAACTAAAGTGGTATTCATACCGAAGGCTGGCAAAGCTTCACAGGTGAAACGATTATAGGCCAATCAGCCTATCTTCATTTCTACTCAAAACTCTTAAGAGACTTATAGACGCATACCTGAGGCAAACTATAAGTCACTCTCGTCTACCACGCACCCAACATGCTTACAGCAAGGGAAGGTCTACCGAAACTGCCCTGCACTTTCTGGTCTCAAAAATTGCTGCGGCTTATGGAGGCGGAGGGACACTTAGTGGTGGCTTACGCGGACGATATTGCCATTTTTAAATGTGGAATGTTTTCTAAAATGCTGTGTGACCTCATGCAGACCGCACTAACTACACTTACTCGGTGGACAATATCTTGCGGCTTGGGCGTAAACCCAGATAAGACGGAACTAGTGCTTTTTACCAGGAGGTACAAAATTCCTGATCTTATC
Organism: Lordiphosa collinella; assembly: GCA_018904265.1. NCBI lineage: Eukaryota > Metazoa > Arthropoda > Insecta > Diptera > Drosophilidae > Lordiphosa > Lordiphosa collinella. Next base: position 170,107 of record JAEIFV010000055.1, read on the forward strand.
CCGCCAAAAATCAATGGAGTAAGCCTTGCATTTGGAGACAATGTCAAATACTTTGGTGTCATTTCGGAGAGGAAACTACTCTGGAATGACATCATAAACGAACGCGTAAAAAGGCAACAGTTGCCCTTTTCTCGTGCAAAAAGGCCATATTCCGCAAATGGGGTTTTTTCCCTTCCATAGTACGCAGGCTTTACACAGATGTGGTTCGTCCCATACTACTCTACGGAGCACTAGTACGGTGGCCAGCGCTTGAGAAACAATCAGCCCTCAACAAGCTGCATAAGGTACAATGAAGTGCGAAAAATTTGTATTAGCGGCGCTCTCCGAACAACACCTACGGAAGCGCTAAATACTATTTTACACCTCTTACCACTAGACCTTATATCAAAGCAACTGTGTAATACAACAGCCCTTAGACTAAGAGAAGCCGATGCTTGGAACGGGGGAAAGTCGGGACACTCAACCATGCTCAATGACCAAACGAGTATACCGTTAAATACGGATTACTGTATACCACAAACGACTTTCGTCAAATCATACGACGTCTGTATTCCAAGCCGTCACGTTTGGGACAATCTTCCCCACAGCAGAGCCAATGCCATCATCGTCTACACTGATGGCTCTAAGCTTGACGAAAAAGTAGTAGGGAGAGTCTTCTCCTCCAACCTAAATTTGAACTTATCGTTCCGCCTTCTTGATTACTATAGCGTGTACCAAGCGGAGGTGGTGGCCATCCAGGAAGCAGCCACCTATTAGCACACTACCAATCCGAGAAGGAAACGTCTTCATAGACTCAGACTTATGTACCAACAATACTAAAACGCTTACTGAATGCCGCTCATCTCTAAGTGAGATCGCACGAGACTTCAGTATACACCTTATATGGGTGCCTGGATATAGCAACATAGAAGGAAACGAGTCTGCGGACAAACTGGCCAGAATAGGAACCGCCATCGAGCTCCTTTCAGAGAAGAGCACGATAGGGATGCAAAAAAAGCTCCACACAAAAGCTGAAACACGTCGTCTCGCTGCGGATAGGTGGAAAACCCTTTCCTTCTGTACGGTAGCGAGGCTTACGTGGCCAGCACTAAACCTAAAGCGTACCACCACTCTTTTAAGCCACAAAACCTTAACAGGTCACTGTCTTATCGGCAGACAAGGTGCACGCCTAGGCATCACTCACCATGATTTATGCAGAAGCTGCAGGTACGAAGAAGGGGAGGAAACAGTACAACACCTCCTCTGCCATTGCCCCGCCCTGAGTAGAAGGAGATTTAGGACACTAGGTCAACCTCTCCTACTCAACCTATCGGAGACATTTTTACTCAAGCTATCGGAGACATCCGAACTAGAGATCCCTGCTTTAACAAAAAAGGGTTAACAGGGAACACATATGGCATCGCAATGGGTCCAAAGGGGTCTAAGTGGCAGAGCGACTTGTCGCTCTCAGCCATCGCAACCTAACCTAACTGCAGTAAAAACTATATGGTGAAAATCACACGCTTAACTTCTATTTAATCGCTCAAAGATTTGTTGTCGATGCAAGCGCGTGCTTATTGGTTTTTTTTTATGCTATTCAATAGCACGTGTTTGACCGCTTTTATTATGCCAATGACATTTCTTTTGTTATCTTTTGCGATTGTTTTTGTAACAATTGGGGTTTGTTTTTAAAGAAAATTTTTTTTTGCCATTTTGAGTCCTAGATTGGGGAAATCTTCCACTGTGCCACTGCACAGATAAAAAAAGTTCTTCTGGTGGCTAAAGGCTATGCGCAGCGACCTGGAGAGGGCTTTCACGAAACCTACGCACCCGTATTACGATCAACGTCAGTAAGTTTACTCACAGCACTTGCAGCAGAATCAGATATGCAGATTCATCGGATGGATGTCGTCACTACCTACTTTAATGGAGAGGAACCGGAAGGTTTTTCTGAATTCTTGAATTCTTGTTCAGATCGAATCAGAAACCAGGTGAACCTCAACGTATTTCAGCAGCGAATCAATGGCGCGTGGATCAAAACAGGATGAAGAATCCTTCTTTGATAAAGTAAGTGTACAGCATTTTTCATCCACATTAATTTGATTTCATTTCTCGTGTAAAATCACGCGCAGAAACCGAATCTGGAGTTAAAAAAAAATTTAAGAAGAACAGATTTCGAGATGGTCCAAAGTTATCGTTTTTTGCATTTTTTAAATTTTCTAAATACCAAATTAAAGCTAATAAAATTATCTTTGAATCATTTATACGTTATTTTATTGTCAATCTTGTAGTGTGGATGCCATTAACTAAGAATTTGAACCTTTCATTTCAATTTTATAGAAAAATTGAATAACCCGTTAATTACACCGTTATTTAAACTAACAAAAAAATTCTTCAAAATTTCTTTCCCTTTTGGATGATTTAAACTAATACATAAAAAATTAAAAAGTGTTCATTTATCGAAATCTGTTGGAAATTGTATAAGCTATTAGCATTTACTTAAAAAATTAGCAATTTCAGTTTTACCGTTCAAATGGTATTCAAAATGTCTATGGTCCGTTTTGCTCCGCCGTTTGTGTGCACAGTTTTCCTCTCGCGTGAGAAACCAACAAAAGTCACCCGAAATGGCCTTATTCCAAAATCCTTGATAGCGGAATTCCATAATATTCATATCCAGAAGAAATCACTCTCATCGACGAGGTTTTCAGGGGAGAATTCCAAAAAATGAATTATACCGAAATTTTTTCTCCTGTTTGCCATTGTATTGCAAGCGTTTGGATACAATAAAAATTAATATAATATACAACATTTACATGTTTTCTGTTTATTTCTTATTAAAGGTGCGACGACTTCTTTGTAGTTAGAACTTTCGAAATTTCCAAAAATTGAAGTGACAACATGAAGGAACGAATTCCATGCGTCCTCTTATCCTTCGACAACATTAAATATAATTTGGAGTTCTCCAAAAGTATTTTAGTTTTCGGCCCAACAAACACACCCTCTTTGATTTTTGCCTAGGATAGAAAAAGGAACACGCTCTTCAAATATGCAATTGCATCACCGTTTTTGTAAAGCCTTCACAAAATATTGAAACAAGCCAGTCTTATACCTCTATAAAAGAACTATATGTGATAAACATAATTGTAACATAAAAAAAAGTACACGGACAGGTATAAATATTTTTGGTATGCAGTTTTTACGTATAGTAGTAGACAACAAAAAATGACAAAAAAATTTTAGAACTTTTATTTCAAAACAAACTTAATTTAAAATTTTTCTTCTTAATAAATAATTATATGTGATATTTAATTTTTTTCTTAAATTAAAGGTTTAATTCAGTTCAACTACTGCAACCCATTGTTATTTATCTTAGTTTATAATCAATAGACTTCAACTTATTCATTTATACTGAACTTTGTAGAAACGACATGGAACTAACCAATGATTTTAGGTGGAATGGGTCAATGCTTGCCCGTTCTTTAGCTCTTCTGCTGTCTCGAACCGCCGGCAATCCTTGAACACTTCGGCAGATAGGATACCCCAGAGGTCCTCATTTCGGATTGAGGTCGGAAATCAATGCTGATCAGTTTAAAGCTGGTACATTTCTGTCATTAATTAACTTTGTTTTCAGCTTTGCGCTGTTAATTAACGCATTATCCCTCTCATACATTTGCACGTTCATTTTGATCGGCTTGAAACACATCGGACTCCTTCCTCAATAGCAAAATGGCCAAACTTTTATCAGGTATTTCTACCCTGTCGCATATCAGTCAAATATTGCTTGCAACTGTCAGGACCGTCCAGAATAAGCTTTTCTTCTTTACAGAAAATGACATTACGCCATTCCTCGTCCCAGAATTGGTATTTATGTGGAAACTCAATGTGCGCCATTATAAGGCGAGGTAAAAGCTCTTACCATCTCTGAGATTTGTTTTTTCATACGGACAGACAAACAGACAGAATGACGGACGGACAGACGGACATGGCTAGATCGACTCAACTGTTGATGCTGATCAAGAATATATATACGTTGTAGGGTCGGAGATGCTTCCTTCTGCCTGTTACTTACTTTTGCTCAAACCTCTGGTACCTCTGGTACAGAGTATAAAAAATTGCAATTTAATTTTTATTAAAAATGTTTAATTAAAAATTGTGAACTAACAATACAAATTTACTTTTTATTTAAAAAATGTATTATAATGGTTATAACAGTTACGGTCCCTGAAAAAATTGCTGCATTGGTCAACACGACTGGGTGATCCGAATTTAAAAAAAAGCATTTTAATCTGTGTGACTGCGACTACAAGATGAACTAGGATAATTTGAAAATATTGAAAAATAAAAATTTTACTTTGAATTTCAAAAAAAAAACTTTGGACCTGTGTTGTTGCATACAAAAAATTCGACGTGACCTTTTTTAATCATCCTAGTTCATCTTGTAGTCCCACATGTGCTAAACATACCCTCAAAATTTGAAGGCGATCGGTCAAGTCGTTTTTGAGATATCATGTTGACCAGTTCGGGAACGCTATTTTTCGAGAAAATCGCTTTTGAAAGTTGAAGTACGCTCTGCCGGGCGATCGAACACATTCTTTTTTAGCGCTATAACTTTCTAACGAAAACAAGCAAGAAAGTCGGTCATGCCCGCCTATAACATACTCTGTACCTGTCACCGGTGCTGCCTATAATTGTTTGATTTCCTTATAACTATTGTTCATTCGATCTTTACCTTTGGCTGATCGATAAATAGTCCTGATTACTAAATATGTCCAGAAGGTAAATTCTATCTACAAAACTGTGGGAGATATAATGTTTTTTTTTTTCAATTTGCGTTGCGGGAGGGGACGCTCAGTGGGGTATTTGACCCCTAAACTGTAGATTAATTCACACAGTTACTTTTGCATTAAGCTTAGTGCAATTTAATTTTTTTTAATTGTTTTTCTGAAAAATCACATTGGGCGTGTTCACCAGCACACACCAATCATCTAACATAAATCAACAATCACAATAAAAGTGTTTGACTGCTGGTGAACGGTTTTTGATAGAATTTACAGTCAAACAAATTATCGATATTTTTTATTGGCGGAAGTTTTGAACTTTTGACCGCAAATAAAATAAATAATAAAAAAAATAATAAAATATGAATAACATCATCGTCAAAAACGCCGATGTGGCGAAATTTCGACCTCTTCGGTGGCGACTTGGTTGTCTCTGGTTTGCCCAGATTGGCTACTTGTAAGCAAAGAGGAGAACGAGGAGTTTCATGCGGCCAGGTTTGAGAAATCAACTTGGGGGCCTTCTTGCAGTTCTATGATAGACTCGGAGGAAAGCTGTCTCCCAACCGATTTGGATGAGATGCAGAGCACGAACACTCGAGACCATTGTACAGTTTGCGGGAGGACCCAAGATTATGCTGCCATCGTCTATGCATTGCACTGAGAGCTTATATAGTGCACATGCTGCAGCAGGACTGGCCGTGTGCCGTTGAGGTGATCAATAAGTTCCAGCAGCAGCATACGAGGTGTGTTCAAAAAGTATCGCGAATTTTGTGTTTTTTTAAAAATTATTTATTTATTCATGAATATCTATTTTGTCCCCTTCAAAGTAATCCCCATGAGATATTATACACTTGTGCCAACGGGTTTTCCAATCTTCGAAGCACTTCAAAAAATCTTTGTTTTTGGCCAAAAAGTCGCGCACAAGCAACGATGTGTGGCAGGGGCGTTATCGTGGTGCAAAAGCCAATTTTTGTTCTTCCACAAATAATATTCCTTATTGACCGTTCTTCCCTGTGGCAAGAACTCATGATGCACCACGCCCCTGCAATCGAAGAAAACTGTCAGCAAAACTTTCACATTCGACCGAACTTGACGCGCTTTTTTCGGTCTTGGTTCGTGCGGCAGCTTCCATTGAGATGATTGAGCTTTGGTTTCCACGTCATAACCATAAACCCACGATTCGTCACCAGTTATGACCTTTTGGAGCAAATTTGGGTCGTCGCGGACAGAGTTTAACATCTCATTAGCAATGTTCATGCGATGCTGTTTTTGGTCGCAATTGAGCAATTTTGGTACGAATTTCGCGGCGACCCGTCTCATGCCCAAATCATTGATAAAAATCGAATGGCACGAGCCAATCGATATGTTTAGGTCCTCAGCAACTTCTCTAACGGTGATTCGACGATTGGCCAATACCATTTTCTCCACTTCATTAATTTTTTCGTCTGTTGTTGAAGTGCTCGGGCGTCCGGCACACTCTTCGTCGTTCACATCTTCTCGGCCTTCTGAGAACATTTTGTACCACCGATAAACGTTGCTTCGGTCCAAGGTAGCTTCTCCGTATGCCACAGTCAACATTCGGAATGCATCCGCGCACTTAATTTCGTTTTTCACACAAAATTTGATACAGGTTCTTTGATCCATTTTTTTGAATAGGTAAAAATCGAAGACGATCCAAAACACGTGCAAGCAAAGCAGCTGTCAACAATTAAGTGAACATTCAAAATGGCCGAGCTTGTCGGCATAAGTGAGAGACATGAGTACCAACATAACGCCACAAAAAAATCGAAATTCGAATATACGTAACCCGCGAAAATTCCAAAATTCGCGATACTTTTTGAACACACCTCGTATACCAAATGTCAGTGAAGATGTGCAGCTCTGGATCATGCTGGAGGTGCTGCAGGCCATACCGGAGCAGGCACAAGTCATACACACCTCGGTGAAGCGAGTCATCTTTAGGGCAGACCTGGGCAAGCGGGTGCCGGTGGTGTGGCAGACATGTGATATGTATTTGAGTGAGTGAGTTTGGGCACCTAGATTAAGAACATTGGCTACTCCATTGAGGGCTTTTTGGTATGTCGAAACGGTCACCTACTGATGAGAGGGACTCTCGTTTTGCCAACGTCCAAACTGCAAAAAGCAAAGACGATTCCTTGCACATTTGGTTTTAATTTCTACAAAATTAATTCTTTGTTTATTGCTGTCAGTTGTCTGCTATCGATAACAATCACAAATCAAATCAATCTAACAAAGAAATACTTTGATGGATTTACATCTAACACAATCACGAAAATTAGCAATCATGTTTGCACATCACGCCCGTTCACCAGCACAATCTAACAAAATTAGTCGATTTTTGGTTATTGATTTATGCTGGTGAACACGCCCATTGTTAGGCTTTTTCGATTAAACATTTATAATTTGTGAAACACTTAAGATATTTTCAAAATATAAAATATAAATAATAGTGAATACCTTATGCTCTAAAATGAGTGCTCGAACTGGGTGCTTTGATATACGCTACCAAAGTTCAATTTTAAATATGCAACAAGAATTTAATTTTTATTTTTTCTGCTTTAAATAAATTTGAATAAACAAAAAATTAACTTCATTTTATGTTTTGACTATGAGATTATGAGAGCTTATATAATCTACGTCATCACAGTCGCTAAATTCACTACCGCTGACAACTGACTGACAAACTGTTCAATTTCCTTTTTTGTACCTTCAGTTTACAGGGTCAGAGCTAACAAAAAGCATATCCAAAATGTCTTGATTAGTACTAATTCTACTCATTTTTCTAGCGAAATGCACCCTATACTTTTTAAAGTGCTTGTGGCGAGCTTCTTGTGCTTCTTCAGATAACACAGTGCTAAAAATTTCACAAGAGTGCAAAAGCCCGGGAAAATTCCTCGGGGAACACCAAAATCTGAAGATATGGCCCAAAAACCGTTTCATCTATTTTTAATTGTGTCCATAACTAGAAGGGGGATATGAAGACTAGCGGTGTTGCATCATGAAGGTTTTGTTGCTTTAAAAAAATACGGTAATGCGAGTTTTTTTTTTCTCTATCTATAAAAAACTTGAAATTACAAGACATACTGTGTTTGGTACATCTCTTTTTGAATTTAATTCCTTACTTTCTCGTTGACTTTGTTTGCCCAGTGTGGATTCGAATTATCATTTGCCCATTAGGTTTGGGGAATATCAATTGGTATTGCTATATCTTGGAATACGAGCTGCCAATGTATCCCATAAAATGTCCTAGATGTCAGGAGTAGCAAAAATTAAAATGCAACGTGATTTTGAAGTATATAATGGTTTTCCATTTAGTTTTTGTCGCTTTGGCTCTTATCATGTTTGAGATCATTCGATTTCCGTCCCTTGGTATTGAGTATACAATCGAACTTCAATTCAAAAACAAGAAGGAAAGTCGGTCAAGCCCGACTATAATATACTCTGAACCTGTGAATTTCTGCCCACCACCGTTGCGACCGGTGCTGTGGGAGATATGACGTTTTTTCGATATTGTGGGGGCGGGAGGGGGCGTGGCCAAAATTGAAAATAAATTTGATCTGCCTGCAGGTATAAGAAGTTTTTTTCCCATACATGTCGAACCTCTATCTCTTACCATCTCTAAAATCTGTTTGCTCATACGGACAGACGAACATGTTTGCACAAACTTATTATATTCTGTGTACACCAGCCAACAATCAATTTGGCTAAGATACCCTGATTTTGAAATCATATGCATGAAACATACGTTGAATAAGAAGAGATGGTACTACTGTAGTCAAGAAGTAAGTATTAATTGTTACAAGTACAAGGTAACAGCTTCCAAACAGTCCAACATCGTGAAAAATATATCTGTAAAAATGTATGTAACTATGAAAAAAAATATTTAAATTTCCCATCTAACATTTGGAAAGTATACTTTTTGGGGATTTTATGTTAACTGAAAAGTTATTCTGTAAACACATTAAAAATAATACTAGAAAGCCGATGTTTGCTCAGAAAACACTCATAACTTCGGCAAAAGGTAAACAAATTCATCTAAACAACATTTGTCTGATGAAGAATTCAATGGTCTATAACAGTGGTGTCCAAACTCACACAATAAAAGCGTTTGCTAAACTAAAATTTAGTTTGTTTTGTGTTTGAATCGCACGCATTTTATTTTTACAGTGTAAAGCAGTAAAAACGTCACCTTGCCTTTGTGATTCGCTGCTTCGCACTTGGACACAACTGATTTATAGAATACACATATTGTCTCCGCTGCGACGCCGGCAGAATTTGGCTTGCCAACCACGCGTGGCTGCCTTTTTAAATTTTGGACATCGCTGGCCTATAATAATAAAATCAAAGAAAAAACAGATTGTTAAACCAGCAAGGGCTAAAGTAGGAATTTCAAAAAAAAGTTGAAAATACCAGATCTGTAACTCGCATTTATCAGCCATCGCGTTACATCTATGAAAGCATTGAAAAAAATATACGGGCTTAGTTTATAGAAAATCATATGGTCCAATCGCGAGTTATTTCGTGTTAAGTGAGCAAAAAGAGCACAAAACGGTTTTTGGGCCATATATTCAGATTTTGGGGGTCCCCGAGGAAAGCCAAGTATGAGGAAGTGCTATACGCGACCTGCTCTACAGCGTAAGCTACGTGATTTCCCATGTTTTTTCGCACTGTAGCACGGTGTAATTGGTCAATCGGTAACAGAGCACGTTGAAGGATCTCTGGACGATGTATACAAAATATATGCACCGTGGGAGGCACGGCTACAATTCCGCATAATATTTAGCTGGGTGGTACGAAAATTTTCGGAACGTTTCTGTGTCTACCTCATGACCGGAAGCAACAACAATCATTATTATGTGGAACTTTTCTTATGAAATACTTCAATACTGTCTGACTGACTTCAATACCCGTTGTTTTCGCAGAAAATATAGCATTTGGAAAAAATCGCCTAGCATTGGAGTTACCAAATCCAGGCTTAGGCTGATCATAAATGCCTTTTAAATTTTTGTCTTTGTTTCTAAAACAATTTGTTGTTTTTTTTAGGTGATCTTGCTTGCTTCTTTTGTTAACAACTTATAAGACAATTGCAAAAACACACTCAAAAAATCATCTCCAATCTTGTAGAATGAATAATCATTGTATTGTTGCGACAACTGACCTTGCCAATGCCAATTTATCCTCAATACACAGCTTCAACGGAAAGTTCCTTCCGTTCTTCCCTTCTGTTTTTCTGTTCAGCAGTATCAAAGTCGCCATTTCTCATACATTTTTAAAAAACGTTCCCCTGCTGACTAGGCGACAGTTGAAACAATTAAGCACAAAAAAATATTTCCTTTCAAAAAGGCGCAGGACTCCGTATAGGTCAGAATGTTGGAGTATGCTTCTTGTTTAAAAAAAAAATTATCGGTGGTGGCCATCGTCTTCTCGACTATATGTACATACAAAGCAAAAAAAAAATACATTTTATAGACTTTTAAGATAAAATCATTTTCACACAGAAAAATTTTTTTATTATTATTTGGAATAACACGCGATCCCTAATTAAAATGTAACCTAGGCTTAACGCGTTAGCCGAATCTAACCGCACTTAAAATTTAAGAAACGCGTACTAACTATCTCGCGCGCGTGAACTACACACACACACACACACAATATCGTAAAGCAAAATATTTGAGCATAACTTTTGTTTCGATCATCCGATCTTAACCAATCCTTTGGTGAATTGTTAGAGTAGTTTACAGTAGTTTTTTTGAAAAAACTTTACACCCGGTCACCCCTCTCTGCTGTTGGCGCCAGCTTTGTAGCAATTAGCCATGTAAAGCTTCTCAAACTGCCGTTCGGATTAGAAGCGCACATGCCAAGAGATTTGAGAGAAGCTCGGCTTTGGCCCTATGGGGCTGTGTCAACTTGACAAGCCATTTTACTTTACTTTTACTTGATATAACATTGGCGTCACTAAATGCTGTTACATTCATGGAATGCTACGTTAACATTTGCGGATAGTAGAAGTATGACAGTACTATTTCTTCTTCTTCCCCTTGGCCCGACATGTAAGTCACAACCGCCTAACAGTATCCGCCGCTGCTATTATTGCCAGCCAGTCACTTCTGTTTTTTACGAGCTGGCACCAATTGTACTATAGACTTCGTGGAAAGTTTCGTGAAGATTCAAGCTTTCAAACTGATGGAGGAAATCGCATAGAAACAGACGGACTGACGGACAGACGGACATGGCTAAATCAACTCAGCTCTCATGCTGATCAAGAATATATATACTTTATGTGGTCGGAAATGCTTAATAGATTTCAAACATGGATTTGGTGCTTTTGGGTGTTAGCTTTCATTGGACTTATCAATATCGGTTAAGGAGGAAGTACAATTTGGGCCGGAGAAAAAATCGACTTTTTTTCAAAAACATTTTCCCAAAAGGATTTTCGAAAACTCGATTTAGTTAAGGAGCTATAGCCCTTTCAGCGACTCAAGGTGGCCCAAATGTCCTAGCAACTGCCAACTTTAAACGCGCTTTCAGGCCAGAATTACATCGAAACTAAACCAGAATCTTTTTTCCTTTTTGAATTCGGATAACGGAGTGACCTCGAATCACGGCCGCCATCGCACTTTTTTTCATACCACTTTTCGCAGAAGCCGGGTACCCAGCAAAGCAAAATCAAAAAATTCCTGCCAAAGTTCACATGAAAAAAATTGTGCCACGAATTTTCTGTGTACGATTTCGTTTGTTGTGTATCCAGCAACTTGAACAAAATCCACTCTTTGTGTAGATAGCGGCGTATCGATAGCGGCGTTTCTAAGGCGTGTGTGGTACCCAAAACTGCTATTGCACAGCTCAGGAATATATTGTTGACAATTATTTTCGATGTGATGAGCGCATAGATGGAGGCAAATGGGGGGTGGAGAACAAAAACAAAGCAAACGCCAGATAATGTTTATATAAATATAATACAAGATTTAATTTAATTAAATTAATAATAGCGGTTTTTGTTTTGTAATAGTTTCATTCTCCCTTGCTACACATGCAGCAGATTCATTTGGCCAAGTTACTGTCCCGGCTGGTGAGCTCTTGTTCTTATCTTGCATTCAAATATAACAGACTTCATTTAATTGGCTACCAAACATTGAGTCTTATTTCTTTTCGGGTCACACTGCATCGGCCCAATAATTTAGAATAATTTCGAGGTGTGATGTCATCACACCCGATCACTCAATCAATAATAAACCACTAGACACGACGTTCGAATGAATCGCGAACTGTACGAGGTGTGTTCAAAAAATATCGCGAATTTTGTGTTTTTTCAAAAATTATTTATTTATTCATGAATATCTATTTTGTCCCCTTCAAAGTAATCCCCATGAGATATTATACACTTGTGCCAACAATTTTTCCAATCTTCGAAGCACTTCAAAAAATCATTTTTTTTTTTCTTGTTCAACTCCTCCTTCGATGCCGTCTTTATCTCGTCAAGCGTAGCGTAACGTCGTCCTTTCATGGGCCTCTTCAGTTTAGGGAACAAGAAAAAGTCACAGTCTGCCAGATCTGGGGAATACGGTGGCTGCGGCATCATTAGTGTGTTTTTTTTGGCCAAAAAGTCGCGCACAAGCAACGATGTGTGAGCAGGGGCGTTATCGTTGTGCAAAAGCCAATTTTTGTTCTTCCACAAATCCGGGCGTTTCTGGCGGATTGCTTCGCGCAAATTGCGCATAACTTGCAGGTAATATTCCTTATTGACCCTTCTTCCCTGTGGCAAGAACTCATGATGCGCCACGCCCCTGCAATCGAAGAAAACTGTCAGCAAAACTTTCACATTCGACCGAACTTGGCGCACTTTTTTCGGTCTTGGTTCGTGCGGCAGCTTCCGTTGAGATGATTGAGCTTTGGTTTCCACGTCATAACCATAATCCCACGATTCGTCACTAGTTATGACCCTCTGGAGCAAATTTGGGTCGTCACGGACAGAGTTTAACATCTCATTAGCAATGTTCATGCGATGCTGTTTTTGGTCGCAATTGAGCAATTTTGGTACGAATTTCGCGGCGACCCGTCTCATGCCCAAATCATTGATAAAAATCGAATGGCACGAGCCAATCGATATGTTTAGGTCCTCAGCAACTTCTCTAACGGTGATTCGACGATTGGCCAATACCATTTTCTCCACTTCATTAATTTTTTCGTCTGTTGTTGAAGTGCTCGGGCGTCCGGCACACTCTTCGTCGTTCACATCTTCTCGGCCTTCTGAGAACATTTTGTACCACCGATAAACGTTGCTTCGGTCCAAGGTGGCTTCTCCGTATGCCACAGTCAACATTCGGAATGCATCCGCGCACTTAATTTCGTTTTTCACACAAAATTTGATACAGGTTCTTTGATCCATTTTTTTGAATAGGTAAAAATCGAAGACGATCCAAAACACGTGCAAGCAAAGCAGCTGTCAACAATTAAGTGAACATTCAAAATGGCCGAGCTTGTCGGCATAAGTGAGAGACATGAGTACCAACATAACGCCACAAAAAAATCGAAATTCGAATATACGTAACCCGCGAAAATTCAAAATTCGCGATACTTTTTGAACACACCTCGTATATGCAATTTCTTTTACCAATCCCAAATCTTTATTCCTTGTTGAACAATAAGTACTTGGCATTTCCATCCACACGCAGAATGGGAAAAGACAGTCAAAGATTTTTCTAAATTACTAGCTGACCCGACAGACGTTGTTCTGCCTTCCCCTATTATAACAAGAAAGAAAGTCGGTCAAGCCCGACTATAGAATACTCTGTACCTGTGAAATGCTGCCCATCACCGTTGCGACCGGTGCTGCCCATAATTGTTTTTTTCCCTTATAACTCCACTATCGCTCATCCGATCTTTAAAATTCCTTCAGCGGATCGATAAAGAATCCAGAATACGAAATATGCCCAGAAGCTTCGAACCTTCTATCTATAAAACTGTGGGAGATATGACGTTTTTTGGATATTGCGGGGCGGGAGGGGGCGTGGCAAAAATTAAAAATAAGCTTGATCTGCCTGCAAGTATAAGAAACATAAGAAATATAAGAAACCTCTATCTTTTACCCTCTCTGAGATCTGATTGGCACGCATAAAGTTCTCGGTCGGTCAAACGCTTTGCTGTAATCTAAGAATGTTAAGCAAGTAATATTACTATCTACGAAATATTACTATCTACGATATTACTATCTAAATATTACTGTCTACGAATGTCTTCAACTATTTTTATACCCCGTTCCCATTGAAAATGGGAAAAGGGGGATCATGAAGTTGTGCAAAAGTATGTAACAGGTAGAAGGAAGCATTTGCGACCCTATAAAGTATATATGTTCTTGATCAGCATCAACTGCCGAGTCGATTTAGCTAAGTCCGTCTACCCGTCCGTCTGTCCGTATGAACACGCCGATCTCAGAGACTACAAGAGCTAGAGCCACAAATTTTTGCATGTAGGTAGGTGTATACCCGATTCAAATCGAGTTTGTTTCAGATTTGGAAAATTCCTCCCCCTCCCCCCTTTAAGCGCAAAAAACTGTCAGAGCCACTATTTTTAAGATAGACCTTCCAAACTTTATATATATCAAGTAAGGCCCAATATCTATCTATTCTGAAAAGATCAATAAGATCGGAAAAAAAACACCGAAGTTATATACGAATCAATTTTGCTAGTGGGAGAGAGGGGGGCCTTGCATTGTCAGTTGCCGCGTTTGCGTGTGCGTGTGTGCGTATGTTAGAGTGTGTGTGTATGAGTGAACGTGTGTATATGTGTATGAAAACACTAGAAGTTAAGGGAACAGGGTATTTTGTAGTCGGGGCACTCGACTACAGCTCCCTTACTTGTTAAAATTACTGTTGTGCAACTTTTCCCTTCTTAAAACCAGATTGTTTGTCGCTGAGCATCGAATTTTCGTTTAGAAATCTTTGCATCTGGGATACCATTAATTTCTCAAATACAATGGAGAGGAATGGCAAGATAGAGATTGGCCTGAACTCGTTTTTAGATTTCGGTATGGGCAGAATTTTTGCAACTTTCCAGCAGGCAGGAAAATGACTGCTGCTTTGTTCTTAGTATTTTTGATTTTAATGGAACACATGTGTCAAATAGATAAATGTTTGAATTTAATATCAGAAGTTGATTCTGCGCAGTCGTCGAGTCATAAATAGAAGCCCAGTAACAGTTGTCAAATTCAGTCAGTAATATATCGTAGTTAATAGATTTAAAGTCCCTATAATTAATTGTTTGGTTTACGTATTCCACAGGAATTTCATAAGTCAAGAAAATCATGTCATGTTTGGAGAAAGCTGGGGCTGGCACCTGGTCATAAAGATTGATTTTTCTTAGGTCACTAACAAAGAATATATCTAATAGGGTGCTGCTGTTTCTAGTAAAATGAGTGGGCTCAGAACTCTTTGCCAAGGATTAGCCTAATGATTCCATTTCGGACAGAATAAGTTTTTTGGACAGAATAAGTTTTTCGCAGAATAAGTTTTTCGCTAAGGGATACGACATTGAAATCTCGGACACAACATGTATTAATTCTTGAAAATCCGTCGTTTGATGAGGTCTGTAAATACATCCAATTAAAGTTTTCCTTTATCTTTTGTGCTTGAGACGTAGAACGACCAATCGAACCTTTTTTTAGGAAATAACTGCACAAAACCGTTCAATCTGCATCTTCCATTTACCAGCGCCTGCATTGTAATCTCAAAATTAAGCGCTTTCATAAATATGATCATTTGATAGTTTAGCAAATTTCTCGATTTTAGGATCATTTTCCGCCCATTAATTCAACTTAGAAACCTTTGCAACCACCTTGCAATCGGATGATTGGTATTATTTTTTTAATTTCGCGGGCTTTGGACAATTTCCTGCTCATTTCTTCAACTCAGAACTTTCCCGGACAAGCGTCCAACGAAGTCCAAAAGTTTCATCGCAATTGAAAATTTGGCTAATTTCGCTGTTTTTTGACCATTTTCCGCTCATTTCTGCAACTTGGAAGCCTTTCAGGGCAAGCGAATAGCCCGAAAATTTCATTACAATCGGATGGATGGCATAATTTTGCTAATTTCGCTGATTTTGGAACATTACTCGGTCATTTTTCCAACTTACAAACCTTCCCGGGCCAGCGGTCTACCATTTCCCAAAGTTTGATTTTTTACACCGGGCCCGGACTTCTGAGAGGGGCCTGGATCCCGGATTTTTGGCGAAAACTTAAATAAATTATGTACATCGAAGACCACCACCACATTTGTCGATGTGCCGCACGATACCGGTTTTTTCTGACAACTGCAATGAGAGGACCGTTCGTTGCGACCTCTGATGGCATACATTGCAAGATACGAACGCGGTCAAAAGCCGGGTCTACTACATTTCAATTACAAAGTTTACAACTCTACGATTTTAATGGCTAGGTGTAGGTCAAGACTTTAAGTTTATGTCTTCCGCTAGCTTCTGCCAAAACTCCCACTTCCTCGGTTTCAGTTTATACATTAGACTCAATAACAAAACTGCAAATTTCCTCGCTAAACACTGTTTTATGACCTTTCGTACTGAAGATAGAAATCCTGAACCGAAAACATATATGGTATAGCTGAACCGTTCACACGCACTTAATTAATGCAACCATTAATATTGTGTCATACGGGCTTAAGCAGTCAAATTTTATTATTTTTTATGTGTTTAGTTATATAATTGACTTTACTGCCCCAAAAGCCAAGCCGAGCTTCTCTCAATTTCTTGGTTTGTCTGCTTCTAATATTCGCACAAGAGTAAGGGTAGGTCCCTTCCAGAGAACTGCAAAAATCTAAAAGTAAAGTAAAATGGCTTGTCAAGTTGACACAGACCCAAGGCTTGTCAAGTTGACACAGCCCCAAAGGGCCAAAGCCGAGCTTCTCTCAATCGCTTGGCTCGAGCGCTTCTAATTTTAGCACAAGAGAAAGGGACCTTCAGTTTAACGCCGAATCCGAACGGCAGCTTGAGAAGCTTTTCATGACTAATTACTACAAAGCTAGCGCCAACAGCAAAGAGATGTGGCCGGGTGTAAAGTTTATTCAAAGAGAAAACTTTTCATTAGATGTTCGGAGGCGGGATCGAACCCACGACCTCTTGCACCCGGCCACTAACTGCTAAAATCTCTTTTTTTATTATTTTATCATAAACAAAAATTCCCACTCACATTTAATCACTCAACAAAGCATCCCGTTGAGTCAAATCAACGTCAAATTAGCGAGAGCATCAATCGGTTGATTACAATCAATCTCTCTCTCTCTCTCTGTTTTTCACTTATGTCAGCAGCGCTCATACGCGTTAATTCTCATTCTAATCAATCGTCAACAAGGTTCGACTGCCATTGAATGATTTAAACTCAAGAGCGAACATATGTGTGTGAGCAAAACTGATTGGTTGAACACAATAGCAAGTTTATTCGGGTGTTGATTATGAACGTTTTGCAATCACCCTAAGCCGTTCTCTGGTCCCTACCTATTGAGAAGCTTTTTTAAGGCTAATTACTTCACAACTGGCGCCAATAACTGGTGAAGGTGTATGTAATCGATCGATCGATCCCACGACCTCTGGCACAGCAGGCCCACACACTACCCGCTGTACCACACCCGGCAATCTTTATAGTATCTATAATGCCATAGTATTACTCTAAACAAACTGTACACAGAGTATATTGGGACTGGGTAAATGTATGTAACAGCCAGGAGAAAGCATCTTTATAAAGTATATATATTCTTGACCAGTATGAGCAACAAAATTCTAAAGAAAACCTCCTGTTAATGCTTCAAGAGAGACGATTACAATAAATTTCATAAACGAAGGCCCAAAAAGGACACATTTGTGAGGTTTTTTTTAGAATTTTGTTGCTGGTTTATTACAAATGACTAGCCAATTTTACTGTTTTTAGGAAACGAAAACATATTAGAGTCTCTACCACCCATTGCATACTTTGAGGAACCAGAAATAAATAGGATATTTTTGGATTATTACACAAGAGGTATATCTCCATTGATAAAAATCGCAGAATTGCTTAGGATAGTTCATATTAAAGCTAAGGAGTGGTACTTTCCGATGGTATCAAAGAGATTCCAAACCATAGAAAAGATTCCCCGAAAAATGCTCCTAAAAAGGGTCAAAATAGGCACTTTTAACAATTTTAAGCTCAAATTACTAAAAATCTCGACGTGATGGACAATTTCTGAAAACGCAGTCTTGCTAAGCACACGAAAATCATCTAGAATCACTACCAACCATTCAAGATACTGGACCTTATTGCCTAGTGTTATTATTAAAAAATATTGTAATCACTTGTAAAAAAAAATGTTTGATTACTAATTGATTACCATTATAAATAATCAAAATATAATCGGGATTAATTCAGATTTCCAAGAATAATAAGAAATAATCAAAAATAATCAAATATAATCAAATATAATCTTTTAGATTATTTATGATTATTCCTGATTATTTTCTAGGTTTTTATGCTCTCCTAAATATCTGATTTGTCAAGTAGCTCTATGAAGTAGAGGTGAGGACTCGAGTCCCACTGGGGGAAAGCCAATTTTTTTGTATTTAATAAATATTATTATGAGTTCTAAAATAATTGAGGCAACTAAAGACGGATTAACCAAAATTTAGCCTTTTGTTTAACATTAAAAAATCAGTTGGCGCTGATTCTTATTTATTTTCATTTAACTTTTTGTAAATGTCAATAGCAGAACAAACTGTCCTAAATCCATTATATTAAAACTGTTATATTAGCTAGTATATTAGTCTCCTAATTATCTAGTCTTTCAAGCAGCTTTGTGGAGTATAGGTGATAGATTCGGCGCTTGTAAAAAGAGAAGTGGGCTTGAGTCCCACTGGGGGAATGATGAAATATTTTTTTTGGATACTCTGTACCGAAGTAACCCAGAGTATATTAACTTTGTGAAAAATTATGTTTTAGCCGGGCGTGACCGACTTTCTTTCGTGTTTATTTATAAATTTGGTAATGAATTCTAAAATAGTTGTGGCAACTAAAGTTGTTTTAAAGTTGGTTTATACTAACGCCGAATCGATTACCTCTACTCCACTGAGCTGCTTGACAAATTAGATATTTAGGAGACTAATATAATAGCTATAACAGTTTTAAAATAAAAGTTTTAGGACAGTTTGTTCTGCTGCTGACATTTAGCAAATATTTTGGAACTCAAAATAATATTTATTAATTTAAAAAAAAATTTAGCATTCCCCAGTGGGACTCGAGCCCCGTTCTCATTACACAAGCGCCGAGCCTATCACCTCTACGCCATAAAGCCGCTTGACAAATCAGGTATTTAGGAGAAAGAATTAACTTAGGTGAGCAACAGCTAGCATAGTTAAGGCCAGTGATTAATACCGGAACCGATAACCAAAATAAACCGCTTCAAATATTTTTTTGAGAACCGAATACCGTTTACCGTTATTATTGGAACTGATTGAACCTGATCGAAACCGAAACGTTGGTACCGGTACTGTTTTTTTTACTTTTGCAGAGCGCATTGTAATTTTGGTCAGATGTCTGTAACGCAAAGACTGAATCATAAGACGTCCTTTACACGATATAAGATTTTCTTGCCCCCTTTCATAGAAGGCGTAAAATTTAAGCACCCTCTAAAAAATGACTTGCACGAAAATCTCGCAGATTCTAAACGGCGCTTAACGTATGTTCGTAAATTGAATGATTTGTCTTACATTCTCTCATACGTATGTACATTGGCCAGAATCTAAAATATGTATGTGCATGGCCCGCGTACACAGGCCCGTCAAAAGGGGATTCCGGGCCCGGGGTTTTTTTTTCATGTTGTTCATAGTTTATTTAAGTTTTCGCCAAAAATCCGGGCTCCAGGCCCCTCTCAGAAGTCCGGGCCCGGGGGGAAACACCACGTCCCCTTTCGACGGGACTGTATGTACATATATGTGCATGTATTAAAATAAGTGACTCGGACGTCAGTTGTATATGTGCCGCGAACTTAAGCACGGGCCACCACATAAGTACATAAATATGTACAAATTGTCGATCCTTTCTTTGTATGTACATTGTACGTACAAACGTACTTACATAAAAATTCGGTTGTCTTTCATCGATTATTTGTTAAAAATGTTTTCTGAAATTTTCTGTTGAGTTGCGTTTGCTGTTATACGCCACACTTATCGCTACTTTGCTTAGATCGCGATATTGCCGTTCACAAACAAGACACTCAAGCGTCGCTTGCGCCGCACTGCGATAGATATTGCGAAATTATCAAACGTGTAAACGCTTGCCGCCTTTTTGCCTATTTCTTTTTTCTTAGAAAGAGACTAATGTATAGGTTAATAAACAGCCAAAGAAGAAGTGCAAAGTTCCAAGTACTGCTGTCTTCTGCTGTCGAAAAAAATTGAGTTTGTGTCGGATCAATTATGAATCGTGCTAATACAAATCCCGATCGGAAACACTTTTTGCTTGATATTGAATCATGTGTGAGCAGCTGTGTAGTTGAAAAAGATGGTGTTAAAATTAAGGTAAGTTCTCATATTTACAAATGTACATATGTACATTTGCAAGGTATGTGTGTACAATGTACGCACTGTACATATGTCTGCATGTAATCGAATGTATAAATATATGGGGGCATGAAATAACGCCAAAAAGTGAAATAAAGCCCGCGGGCCTTATTTCACTCCAAAAAGTGAAATAAAGCCCGCGGGTGTTATTTCACTTTTGAAAGTGAAATAACACAGTGCTACAAATTCCAAAAAAGTGCAAAAACCCGTGAAATGACCTTGCGTACACTGTAGAGCAGGTCGCATATAACACTTCCTCATACTTGGTTTTCCTCGGGGACCCCCAAATTCTGAAGATATGGCCCAAAAACCATTTTGTGCTCATTTTGCTTACTTAACATGAAATAGCTCGCGAATGGCCCATCTGATTTTCTATAAACTTGTTAATTCCGATAGCGACGACAAGAATTTTAAATATTATATGCAATGCTTTCATAGATGTAACGCGATGGCTGATATTCAGCATTGCTCTAATTATTAACTCCTTAGAATTATTTAAGTAAAATAATTCGACGATAAATTATATGTCTAAAAGATGAAAAATTGTTTTGGAATAATTTTTTTTTTGTATATGTATTTTAGCTTGCTGTCATTGTCAAAAATAATAATTCTACAGAAAATGTCTCTAAGTAACAAAAGAATATCCTGAATAAAGGGCTCATAAGTAGAAAAATCTATTTAATGCCATAAAATATTAGACAATACATTAGACAGTACATTTTTCAAGCCGTTGAGTATAGAAGAAAATGAGGACGTTGCCGTGGCAGTTTGTATAAATTGCCTGCCCCGTAATGTGAAAATCAAGGGAAGCTTGAGCTCCAATTTCTCAAGTCACCTCAAACGCAGACATGGAGGCCATTGAATGGAATGAAACCACTGTGCAGAGCATTAACCAAATCGAGTTTAATGCCACGAATGACACTCAAGCTGTGCTGAAAACACGCCATTCAGCCCTCGGAAAAATGCATTATAACAATTAACAGCTAACCATACATAAAACATATTTTTATTAAATTCAACACACCACTACCATCTTCGTCCACTGTAGACTGATTTTATTCGCCACTATGACAAACACACCAAAATGTAACAAAATACCAGACGAAATGATAAAAGAACTAAAATAAGAAATAACATATATGTTTTTTTTGTTTTATAATTTTAATATCCCGATGCGTCGTATGCATGATTTTGCTGGTAGGGTGGGAGACGCATTCACAAATTGTTGTCTAGTTACTTATTTCTTAATTTGGAAAAGCGGCATATCTATCAGATCAGACAAGAAGGCGTCGAGAATCCCAAACAGCAGGACAAAAGAAGTGACTAGCGATATATGCGCGTCAGGTTAAACGTCTTGGTTTTGGAGAATACAAGAGCTAAAGCAACCAAATCATGACGTTGGGACAGGGCTTATGCTGGATGCATGTTTCAAGGCTGGGACTTTCATCCAACCAAAATTAGTGCTGCTTGTTTGGGAAAATGAATTGATGTACCCTCCTAGTATGTAGGTAATATGTCTTTCTTGTGATTTTGACACGCCTTACTAAGCGTAAAATGATTTTATGGGCTTATACAGCAAAAATATTTGCTATCCGTAAAAAAATTATTGGCGGATAATTTATTCGAATAGACAAATAAACTTTGTTTGTCTTTATTTGGAATACATTTTTTCGAATAAAGCATCATTTTAGTTTTATTCGAATAAAAATAATTTTCTGAAGAATTATTCGTTATCTGTAAGAGATCATTTGACCCAGTTTTCTAAGTATTTACTACCATCTCTTAAAAGTGAAGTGAACCCCTCTCCATTTGCAGCTCTATATATTAGCTCAGATATTCGCTTTAGCAAAGATTTTTGTTTTTGGCTTTGATTTTTGAAATACATTAAAATTCAAGCAATTTATACTGGAGTCATTTTTCCATGGTTTAACTAGTTGAGCTTTTTAAAAGACTTCCATGGTGTGCTGCGCTCTTAACTGGAATTGTAGACCAGTCATGTCCAAGCCACATGCCCGCAGGTAAGTGATCCAGTTACTTTTAACCTCACATATGTACATAGTGCAGCGTCTCTGAGCCTCCGTAACTTAAAGCTTTATTTTGCCTCTTATTTCTTGTGCTGCAGCTAAAAGCACGAGTTCGCGCAGAACCTCTCAAATGAAATGCACTAACAAGGCTTTGGATTGTATAATTGCATTGTTCGTGAAGTTGAATTTCATATTGCTACTTCGCATAGTACATAAACCTATGTACTGTAAGTAAGTACATAGACTTACATACATAGTGTCGGTTAGTGAAAGCAATAAAGATGTTGTTATGACATAATAGAGTCTCTGAAAAAACTTGACAGTCAATTCATTAAAGTATTTAGAAAAATACTAAAATAAAATTATGGTTTGTTTTGTGGCACTGATTCTACTTTAAAGACGCCAATAAAGAAAATATCTCCTCACTTTTAATTTTTACAGGATATTTGTAAGTATTATTAGTAATATCAATTTAAATTGGGACTACTTTCATTTTGCAGATTTGATATATGTATATAGGCTACATATTTATTTTAAGTGAGTAATTTTAATATAAAGTTGATTCATCGTATGAGTGTTATAGTTTTGATGTTGTATAAAAATCTATTGTTTCGTCAACCAAATTAAATGGCATCGTATCTTATTTAACTTAGGTTTTCACATTTTATCACAGACTCAGTTCGGCTCTTGCTTTGTTACGATGTGGTTTATGTATGCATTTTCACCTATGCATGTGTCTGCATACATATGTATATACATATATTATTAACCAAAAGTCTTTGATCACTTTCAAATGCAGCATCCACAAGGTAGTTTTATTTGAATGCCTCCGAGCAATTACTTCAATCGTTTTGGTAAGGTTTTGTGGAAACACATACATATGTACATACAAAATATACTACATATGTACACATACGAATTTCTATGTTGCATATATAAATGTATATATTTCTGTTGCAATTTCAATTATATTTTAACTATTTTTAGGCAAACAAGTTTACATACACAATCACTATTTTGAAATGAAGCTTATGTCCATTAAAGCCATTCCATTTCCATAAATTAACATTCAAATACGTATGTATGTATGTAATTTATTGTTAAAAGCTGTTTATTACTGCACTGACGCGCCGAACAATCCACAACCGATTTAAACCATGGGTGAAACTTTACTGTTATAGATCTCAGCTATAATGCAGCTTGCGAAAAGTTTTGCCCAATACACGAAACAACTGAGCCCAGCTTTACAACATGAACAGAAACTCACCACGACAAGAGCTCTTGTGGAACACGTTTACTCTAGCTGAAAGTGAGAGTGGATTAATTTAACAGTGAAAAATATACAAACTTATGTACATATGTCTATACCATTGTAATACGTACATATTTAGATGCAGACCAGACCGAGACGTCTACATTTTTAAGTTTGTGTGTGCGCTTAGAAATTCATATGTACATTCATTCATACACATATGTATGTGCATAGCAGTGATGTTTCATTGTCATCATTGAACAATTTCATTGACTTTAGTTTGTTAAGGTACCTTTCAGCTACGATGACTCTCCGATGTTGGCCATTTCTGCTCAGTGAATGCAGAAACTGTTGTGATTTTATTAAAGTACTTCTAGTTGGAAGACGCATGATTGATCACATATAGTAAATCAGATGTACATACATACATTAACCAAGAGTGGCATCCTCTACTTTTTCAATCCCTGCCCAAGCATCTCAGCTACATATATGTATGTTGTTCGCGCTATATATGATAAAAAAGGGTCTCATGAAGTTGAAGATATGTACATATGGAAAAGGTAGAAGGGAACATTTTAGACACTATTAAGAATACATACATATTTCTATTACATTCCAATTTTTCAGGTCGAGCAGAGGCGTAGCGTGAGGTTCTGCTGCCCGTGGCGGAAGTCGAATTTGCCGCCTCTACCCCCACCCACCAAAAAAAAAGGAAAACAAAATATCCAAAACAATTTCCAAATCAATTTCCAATTAATTTACCGTTAAATTCCGTTTTGAGGACTTCAAATTTTATTTTTACTATTTTAAGCTCGAAAAGAACCTTAATAATAAAATCAATATCTAAGGATTCACTTATTTCTTGCTCAATGGATAAAATACCAAGATTTGTTTGAATATAATTTTTAAAATATATTAACGTATTAAACCGATGTAGACAATCGATTCAACTCAAATATTTATATTTATTGTTTCAACTGTTATACTGTTTTTTTTAGCAAAGTAAAAAATAGGTGGCACTTTGAACTTTATCAAAACGATAAGACACTTATAGTTTTAACACTTAAAGTCTATAGGAATAAAAAGAAATAACATTTAAACCAATTCAAACCACTAATTTAGGCATTAACTGTAGATCCCCTACATCTTTCAACATCAAAATTCTTTTTATACCCTTGCAGAGGGTACTATAAAATTGTGCGGATGTTTGTAACGCATTGAAGGAAACATCTCCGACCACATAAAGAATATATATTCTTGATCACCATGACGAGATAAGTTCATTTAGCCTTCTCCGTCTGCCCGTCCGTCCGTCTGTTCGTCTCACTGTTGCCAGAACATGAGGTTCAAAAGTTGCTAGGTTTTCAAAAAAAATTTGCTAGAAATAGCTAAAAAATAAAAAAAAGTTGCTAAAAAAATAGCTAAAAACTAAAACTTAAAAAACTGTTGTTTTCGGACTGAAATCCAATAGATTTTTGTAAAAAATTAATTTGTAATGAGTTACGAAAACAAAAATACTTTAAATGAGGTTTGCAAACCGCTCTGGAACAGTGGAACAGTAAGAGATCCAAAAGCTGATAAGTGTGCGCAAAAAAATTGCTAGAAATAGCTTAAAATTGTAAAGGATAAAACTAAAAAAAATAGTTTTTGAGACTAAAGTCCAACAATAACTAAAACATTACGGTAATTGTCTATTATACATAATATCGGTACAGAATCAGCAAACTTTAATTTTAATTTATAAAGAAACCATGAATGACCGCTGGAAATTTAATGATAATTCCTCTTAATGATAATTCCTCTTAATTCGCGGTGTATTGAAGGAAACAATTACCCCAAATGGCTTTTAAAGGTGCTATCACTAACAAATTCTTCAAAAAGGAGTTTTTTTTGCTCATTATAATAAATAAAAATATTTTGTCAATTCATTGTAGTCAATTTTTACGAAAGAATATAAAGACTGAAGACACCCTGAATGTTTTCATACTGTGGTTCTACTGTGGATAGAACCCGTCAGCTGATTTGGAAAAGTTGGTACTAAAAACATGGCTTTCCTTGCTTGCTTTTCGGTCATAAATCTAATGCTGGCAATCTTTTATGACTTTCGCTTTTTAGACATAAATTGAAGTACTAAATCTCGTGAATAGTGAAACTCAACTTAAATCACTTATGAACTAAAACAATTTTTAATGATTATCACTCGGAAATTCACTACCAAGACTTTTTACTTAGGGGAAGTTCTGTAGCAAAGGTTTCAAACCAATTTAATATGCGTTATTTTTCACTTCGTCTTAAGAATACAAAAATTGCTAGAAATAGCTAAACATAAATTAAAGGTTGCTAGATTTATTGCTAATAGCTTTTTCGAAAATTTATAAGCATTTCCACTTTAAAAAATGCTAGATCTAGCAACTAAATAGCTAAAATGGCAGCACTGGTTCGTCTGTCTGTTTCTATGCAATCTCCTCCGTCAGTTTTAAAGCTAATCCTCACCTAACTTTGCACGAAGTCTTTTGGTACAAATACGCTGCACATTTGTCGGAACCGGCCGGATCGGATGACTATAGCTTAAAGCTGCCATAGGAACGATCGGTCGAAAAACTAGTTCTAGTGAGAAAAACTTTTTTGTTTTTAATGAAAACTATAGCATAAAGCTGCCATAGAAACGATCGGTTGAAAAACTAGTCTTTATAAGAGAAAAACTTTTTCGTTTTTAATGGAAACGCCTCCAAAAGACGTATTTCTTAGTTTACTATCCCCCCTTCCCATGATTTCACTAAGTTTGGTTGAAAACGGATGACTATGGCATATAGCTGCCATAGGAACGATCGGTCGAAAAACTAGTTGTAGTGAGGAAAACTTTTTTGTTTTTAATAAAAACACCCTTTTTATTGGACACAATTCTAATTTGGTCCAAATCGGATGACTATAGCATATAGCTCCCATAGGAACGATCGGTCGAAAAATTAGTTATTGTGAGAAAAACTTTTTTGTTTTTAATGAAAACGTCGTTATCATTGGCATACACTTATTTTATATATTTTTACACAATTCTACAAAGTTTGGTCGAAATCGGATGACTATAGCATATAGCTCTCATAGGAACGATCGGTCGAAAAACTAGTTCGAGTGAGAAAAACTTTTTTGTTTTTAATGAAAACGTCCCTATCATTGGCATACACTTATTTTATATATTTTTACACAATTCTACAAAGTTTGGTCGAAATCGGATGACTATAGCATATAGCTCTCATAGGAACGATCGGTCGAAAAACTAGTTCGAGTGAGAAAAACTTTTTTGTTTTTAATGAAAACGTCGTTATCATTGGCATACACTTATTTTATATATTTTTACACAATTCTACAAAGTTTGGTCGAAATCGGATGACTATAGCATATAGCTCTCATAGGAACGATCGGTCGAAAAACTAGTTCGAGTGAGAAAAACTTTTTTGTTTTTAATGAAAACGGCTTTATCATTGGCATACATACAATTTAAATACTTTTACACAACTCTACAAAGTTTGGTCGAAATCGGATAACTATAGCATATAGCTCCCAAAGGAACGATCGGTCGGAAAACTAGTTCTAGTGAGAAATTTTTTTTTAGTTTTAATGAAAACGTCCTTATCATTGGCTTACACTTATTTTATATACTTTTACAAAATTCTACAAAGTTTGGTTGAAATCGGATGACTATAGCATATTGCTTCCATAGGAACGATCGGTCGAAAAACAAGTTCGAGTGACTAAAACTTTTTTGTTTTTAATGGAAACGCCCTTTTTATTGGCATATTCTTATTTTATATACTTTAACACATTTCTACAAAGTTTTATAAAGATCGGATGACTATAGCATATAGCTGCAGTATGAATGATTTGACGAAAATGAAGTTCTAGTGAGAAAAACTTTTTTGTTTTAAATGGGATCGCCTCCAAATTTCGTAATTAACAGTGTATTATGCTTTTCCATGATTTCACCAAGTTTGGTCGAAATCCGACATCTATATAGTATAGATCCCATAGAAAAGTAAGGTCCAAAAAGTAGTCTTAGTTAGAAAAACTTTTTTGTTTTCAATGGATGCTGCAAGGGTATACAAAACTTCAGCCGAGCCGGAGTTAACTTTCCCCTATTTTTTTCATTGAATCTATCAGATTCACTAATAACTGCGGTTCAATGAGGTTCCATTCCCTTAAAATCGCACTTTTAAGGTTGCTTGTGTTTTCCTTGTAGACACGTCTTGCGAGGATTCCCCAAATATTTTCAATTGGATTTAAGTCTGGTGAGCATGCCGGCCATTTCAATAATTCGACCAAACACTGTTGTAAAAAAGCTTTTGTGACCCGACTAGTGTGAATTCGGGCATTGTCTTGCATGAAAATATAGGGAGCTTCCCGGTTTTCATTTAAATAGGGGAGCAAACTTTTTTCTAGGACTCGAATGTAGTCTGCACTATTCATTCTGGAGATCGCAAATTGCAAATCCAGCTTTCCAAACTTATTAAATGCTCCCTATATCATTGCTGACCCGCCACCAAAAATTTCTTTTCGAAAAGTAAAGGGGCTCCTTTCTTAAATCACGCCAGTAATGACGGAATCCATCAGGACGATCTACATTAAACTTTTTTTCATCCGAAAAAATTACCTAAGCAAAATAAAATTGATTACAAATATGTAAACTAACAATGCGACATTAATTACCGAGGCCCAGTTTGTTGACAAGTTTTCTAGTGCAAATTCGATCCGATCTGCTTTGTGGCGGGCTGTCAAATGAGGAATTTTTTTAAGTACACCTCTCACAATGTGATCAGATTTATTTAAGACTCTCCAGACCGTCATAGTGGACACTTTTTTTGCGCTGAGTGCAGCAAGTTGGGAGCGTGAGGCGGTTGAATTTCTCACGTTGTTAATAATGCGTCGCTTGCTACGGTAATTTAACCGTATTCTTCAGGATTCTTAAAAAAATTGGCAATAACTGTGCGACTGCGAACGATGTCACATGATTTTTGGCTTAAATTCAAGCCGGACTTTGAAAAGGCTAGAATTACGAGCCCTTTTCTTTCATGCAAAGCAGTGTTGATCGACCCATTATATTTCAAATTGCTTAAATTACAATCGTGAACAAAATAATTACAAGTGGAGTTGTTTTTAACAGTCTGTCCTTAGGTTTCGTTATGTGTCTTATAATTCTGATACAGCTGCAAGCTAGCAAATTTCTACTTTTTTAAGCAATGATCAAAATCGCAACCAACGGTAAATTTTCATTGCGTATGTGTTTTCCTTTCGTTCGTAATATTTGTTTCTATTATATTTCAGTTCAGAAAGATTTTGCGAGGAAGGATACGCAAGTTATAAAAGTGTCTTATAATTTTAATATGGACTTTATATATTCTAATCAGCAAGTAGAGCAGAGTTGATTTAGCCCTGTCCGTCTGTATGTGCGTCCATCTGTCCCGCTGTCAGTTTCTATGCTCTTCACCAAACTATGCAGGAAGTCTTTTGGTACATATACGCTGTACATTTGTCGAAACTGGCCGGATAGGATGACTATAGCATATAGCTGTCATAGGAACGATCGGTCGAAAAACTAGTTTTAGTGAGAAAAACTTTTTTGTTTTCAATTGAAACGCCTCTAAGCTTCGTATTTCTTAGATTACTGTGCTTTTCTGTCATAGAAAAGTAGAGTCTGAAAAGTAGTCTTAGTTCGAAAAACTTTTTTGTTTTCAATGTTTTCAATTAGTTTCAATGTCCTCAAAACTAGCATGTATTTGTTTTATATGTTTCCACTCAATTCTAAAAATGTTGGTCAAAATTGGATGGCTATAGCATAAAGTTCCCTTAGGAACGATCGGTCGAAAAACTAGTTCTTGTGAGAAAAACTTTTTTGTTTTCAATAGAAACGTCCCTTTCGTTCACCATCGAACGACAAATTTACGTCTTGCTGTCATCGTTAAAAATATGTTTCTTAACTCGTCGCCAGTGTGGTTCTATAGATATGCCAAGGTCTTCAAACATATCTTCAGCATAGCGAAGAGCGCCGTCTGTGCATTCCTCTTGTTTTTTTTGTTAACGTCGTCTGCAGAACTCCTATTTTTTGAGCACTCAAAGTTATATTAAGGCCCTTTGCTTGCAGAGACTTTTGGGCATCTTCTACTTCAACCAGCACAGATTGCCAAAGGCTTAAGAAACAAAGAAAGGAAAATGACTGCATGGCAACTACCAAAGTTCCAGCGTCTGATCTGGTGATTAAACTTTCATCCATCTCAGTCAATTTTTTCCGAGTGGCCAATATATTTTTTTAGTGATTTCGACCTCAGCTTTCGCGCTCCATCGCGTAAATTGTACCTTTTTATACCCTTGCAGAGGGTATTATAAAATTGTCCGGATGTTTGTAACGCATAGAAGGAAGCATCTCCGACCACATAAAGTATATATATTCTTGATCAGCACGACGAGCTGAGTTGATTTAGCCTTGTCCGTCTGTCCGTCTGCCCGTCTGCTTCTATGCTATCTCCTCCGTCAGTTTTAAAGCTATCCTCACCAAACTTTGCACAAAGTCTTTTGGTACAAATACGCTGCACATTTGTCGGAACCGGCCGGATCGGATGACTATAGCATATAGCTGCCATAGGAACGATCGGTTGAAAAACTAGTCTTAAAGAGAAAAACTTTTTTGTTTTCAATGGAAACGCCTCCAAAGTACGTATTTCTTAGTTTACTATCCCTTCCCATGATTTCACTAAGTTTGGTCGAAATCGGATGACTATAGCATATAGCTCCCATAGGAACGATCGGTCGAAAAACTAGTTCTAGTGAGAAAAACTTTTTTGTTTTTAATGAAAACGTCCTTATCATTGGCATACACTTAATCTATATACTTTTACACAATTCTACAAAGATTTATCAAAATCGGATGTCTATAGCATATAGCTGCAGTATGAATGATCGGTCGAAAAAAAGTTGAAGTGAGAAAAACTTTTTGTCTTAAATGACATCGCCTCCAAATTTCGCAATTAACAGTGTATTATGCTTTTCCATGATTTCACCAAGTTTAATAGAAATCAGACATCTTCATAGTATAGATCCCATAGAAAAGTAATGTCCAAAAAGTAGTCTTAGAAAGACATTTTTGTTATCAATGGAAGCTGCAAGGGTATACAAAACTTCGGCCGAGCCGAAGTTAACTTACCCCTATTTTTTTACTTCTTCCTGTCGAGAGAGGGGTGGGACCGGGGTGTTTCCCCCGGGCCCGGACTTCAGAGAGGGGCCCGGAGCCCGGATTTTTGGCGAAAACTTAAATAAATTATGTACAACATGAGAAACCCCCCAGGCCCGGAATCCCTTTTCGACAGGCCTGGACATGGCAAAAAATGAATAGCAACGTTTCAAGGTACCGAAAAAATTTTCTGCACCTTTCTTAACAGACGCGGCGTGCAAACAGGCCAGGTTCAAAGAATGGTTTGCACATGGCACGAAATCGGCTTTAGGACTTATTTCTTAAATCTTTTGCTGAACTTCTGAATGTTTTCCAGCCATAGCAGCTGGATTGTTGTACGCAGGGCCTCTACAGTTTAATATGTCCAACCCACCAGCTTTAAGCTTGACCAAAATCATTTTTGATTGAATTTTATAAATGACTCGACCACTTGGACTTCTTGTTTTTCGACGTTTATATACCTTAGTACTTGTAAAACTTGGCTTGTTTGGTCCTTGTGAGAACGAAATTTCCAGTGTTTCCCTAAACATTGATGTGAAAGATATACAAAAATATTTATTTAAGCAAATAATCAATTCACATTGCCGACCCTCAAATTTGCCGCCCCCAAAATGTGATGTGTGTATTTTTGCGCTGTGATATGCAATTGCTAAAAATCAGGGATGCAAACCGCTCGTATGTAGAGTACTGGTTCGGTACAGTGGTTATTTCAGTTTTAAAACTGCCTGGTTGGTTCACTACATGAGTTTTGGAGCAAACTGAACCGCGGCCTCGGTTCGGTTCAATGGTTCACTCTTAGTTCATCATTAATTTTCTGAATTATTTCATAAATCTTAAAGTGTACATGGGTCTTTTCGCTTACTTTCGAAATTGAATTCCAAGGAAACATTTGAATAGCTTTAAAATCCTTACAAATATGTAGGTCGGATATAACGAAACAAAAAGAATGCGTACCAGGCTTCTTTTTCTCCTGGATAAAGTTGGTTGACAGTAAAGAAGCGCTACAGAATATTGAGATCAGGAAATGCGATACCTTAAACACAAATCAATTAGCAACTTCCAAGGAAGATATATAGTCTCATGTCGGTAGGTCTTAAAATGGTTGATATTTGTATAGATGTGAGTTGAATGGGGTTTGGGGTCACATTTCTAGGTCTTTGAGCCACATTAAGTAACTTGTTCAAACCAAATTGATTTTTATGTAAGGTGCATTGAATAACGTTACAGAAACCACAAAAACGAAATTTTGATTTGTTTCTTAATGTTGCTACAGGACTTAAAAATGTAACCAAATCTCGTTTATCAAATAGTTCTTAAGCCCGACCTGCTGGGGAAAACGGACATTCGATTTGAGTTTAGCGTCTAAAAACACATATGAAAAGTTTGCTATCTTCTCTGGAGCAAGAGTTGGATTTGAAAACCTGTGTAATCGATTATTTATTTATTGTGAATGTTGATCAATGTTCAGTCAAACAGAATATAAAATTACAAAATGTACAATGAGTATCCAGAAATAACGATCTCCGACCAGGTGGGACTAATTTATTGGCTGAAGCCAGCTATGGTCCAACTCACAGCAAAGGTGGTCAGAGTGTACGTTATCTGGAGATTTTTCAGTTAAGAAATGACATTAAGGCGTTTTTTACATTTAAAGTAGAGTAATCGATAGAAAACAGGTGATAGTACTCATTATAAGCAAGACATAGGCAACGGAGGGGGTCTTGATGATCATTGTTGGTAAGGCAAGGCGGGAGGTAGATTGGCGAGTTAATCTGGGTGGTACTGTCAATTTAATAAGGCTTAAAAGAACCATGGAGTCCATCTCACCCGCCAAGAGCTTGTGGACAAAAATTACCGCTTGACAAATTCTCCGGGGTTTAAGTGAAGGAAGGTCTATTAAACGAAGTCTTTGCTCGTATGGAGGCAAATGCCTGTTGGTGTCCCAGTTTAGATCACGAAGGGCAAAAACCAAAAACTGCTTCTGAACTGATTCAATTTGATCTTGGTATGCCAGATATTGCGGAGACCAAAGACAGGAGCAATATTCCAGATTTGGTCGGACCAGCGAGGTGTAAAGATGTTTGGTAGTGTAGGGATCATTAAATTCTTTGGACCATCTCTTGATAGATCCAAGTACATTTTTAGCCTTATTGTACATCACTGAAATGTGGCTGTTAAAGCTAAAATTGGGTTCAAACAGAATACCTAAATCATCGACTTTATAGATTCGGCTTAATGAATCCCTATTAATGACGTATTCGTATAGATACCGCTTGGTTCTATGAAGAGTCATAATATTACACTTGGTAATATTAAGGGGGTGGCTGGGTGGCTCAGCGGCTAGTGGGCGCGACTGCTGTGCATGAGGTCGTGCGCTCGATCCCGCCTCGGAACATCTAATGAAAAGTTTTTTTCTTTGAATAAACTTTACACCCGGCTACACCTCTTAGCTGTTGGCGTCAGCATTGCAGTAATTAGCCATTAAAAGCTTCTCAAACTGCCGTTCGGATTCGGCGTTAAACTGTAGGTCCCTTTCTCTTGTGCTAATATTAGAAGCGCACAAGCCAAGAGATTGACAGAGGCTCGGCTTTGGCCCTTTGGGGCTGTGTCATCTTGACAAGCTAATTTTACTTACTTACTTTTTAATATTAAGGGGGAGGCGATTCAGTAGGCACCAGGAACTCAGAGAATTTAGATCACTTTGTAAAAGAAGTGGAGAATCTGGATCGTTGAAAGAGGCACATAGCTTGAGATCATCAGCGTACACAAGGGCAGTTGAAAACGAAAGCACTTGAGGAATATGATTGATAAAAAGTTTAAATAACATGGGACCAAGATGACTGCCCTGCGGGGCACCCGAGGCAACGTGAACAGTCTCAGATACTGCAGACTAAAAACGCACCCACTGGGACCGATTGGTGAGGTAAGATCTAACCCAGCCGAAAAAGTTGGTTGGGAGACCTATTAAGCATAGTTTATGTAGAAGTAAGTTATGATTAACAGAATCAAAGGCTTTGCTGAAATCGGTATAGATGACATCTATTTGTTTTCGATTAAGAAATCCCTGATGTACTATTGATGATAATTCAAGTAGGTTAGTGGAAACAGAACGCCGACGATTAAAAACGTGATGGGATGGTCAAGGAATGGGTTTGCAAAAGTGTTGTAGTTGGGAAGTAACTATTTTTTTTTTTTTAAGCTTATTTTGTTTTTATTGAATCTTCTTTTAATGAGACTAACAATAATTTTTCAGATCTTAATCTAGAAGCTATTTTATAAACCATCTCTTGTTGGAGTTAGTTTGTGTTCTGCGGCCCTTCAAGTCAGTCGCTGGGTTGGTAGGTCATTTCTCCTGAGGCGAGAATGAGTTGCTAGCATGGAAAGAGATTTTGCAAGTGAATTTGGGTGGGTGAGAAGCTTCTCAGAATATTTTTGTTTAAGTTGCTCTATTTCAGTTTCGACCAATGGGATGCTGAGGTCGTTGTGGATAGACTCATTGCGTACCATGGCGCTCCAGTGATGGTTCTGAGAATTCTTGATTGTGATCTTTGGAGGATGTCCACACTGCTCGCACAGGCATTTCCCCATAAATGCGAGCCATACGTCCAGACAGGCTTTATGATGCTTTTGTACAGTAGGACTTTATATTCCAGTTTAAGAGGGGAACGCGAGTTGATTAGCCAGTGAAGGCTGTTGGCCTTTAGCTTGATTTGAAGCTTTTTCGACTCTATGTGTTTGCGACATGTGAGCCTTCTATCGAGGTGCACACCTAGGTATAAAACATCGTTTGATTGCGGGATCTGGGTTGCATTTAAGGATAGCTGGGGACAGGTGCTTCTGTTGAGTGTGAACGTCACATGTTTACACTTTTTCTCGTTCATTTTTATGCGCCAGTTGGCCAGCCACTCTTCCACTTTGGCTAGGTGGCTTGCCAGCAGACTTGTTGCGTTAATTGGACATCGTGATCTGCTTAATATTGCCGTATCATCCGCAAAAGTACTTATTGTAAGTCGAGGGTCTGTTGGTATGTCGGCAGTGTACATTACATATAGGAGAGGACCGAGTACGCTACCCTGCGGCACTCCGGCTCCTATAGTGAACTCTTCCGTTGTGTACTCATTTTGACGAACTGTAAATACTCTGTTACTGACGTAACTTTCTAGTACTTTGTGAGTATTTGGGGGAAGCATTGTCCTTATCTTGAATGTAAGACCATCCAACCAAACGCGGTCAAATGCTTGGGCAACATCTAAGAAAATTGCAGAGCAGTATTCGTGGTGCTCAAACGCAGTCCGGATGTCTGAAGTTAAACGGTTGACTTGCTCAATAGTCCCATGCTTTGCTCTAAACCCAGTGTGAGGGAACGATATTTTGTGCATGGGCATCAATTTTACTGAGTAAGATCTTCTCAAATAGTTTTGACAGGCAAGGTAGCAGACTGATGGGTCTGTATGATGACGCTTGTGTTTTATCTTTTCCTGGTTTCTGAATCATTATGATTGTGGACCTCCTCCACTGAGTTGGAAAGTATCCAAATCGCAGAACAGCGTTGAAAAGTCTTGAGACATATGTAATGGCGGGACTTGGAAGTTCCATAATCATTTTAGGTGTAATAAGGTCATGTCCAGGAGCTTTTCTGGGATTTAGCTCTCCGATGGCATTTTTTATTTCTAGCGAATGAACTTTGATTGGGTCAGTTTGTGCGGCGGTCGGAACCAATGGAAGTTCATAGCCATTGGTTGGAGGATTTGGCTGGAAAACATTTCTAAGGTGAAGTGCAAAGACAGTTGCTTTTTCTTCGTCGCTGCGGGCCCATCTTCCTGTCTGATCTCTTAGAGGCGTGTCTACCTTTGCAGGTGGCTTTATGCTGGCGCGTGCCCTCCATAGGGGAAATTTGGTGCTTGTAGGCGATAATTTTTCGATATAACGGCTATGTGCTAGCTGCTCTTCGGCTTCGAGTGCTTTGCGAAGTACGCGTTCTGCAAGTCTCAGACGGTCTTTTGCGGCAGGCGATCTAAAGCTTTGCCATTCTCTTCTTGCACGCCGCTTTTCTGAGACCAGCCGGTCAATGTAACTGTTTGTCAATCTACGATCTGGCTGTGGTGCTGTTGTTGTTGTTTGGGGGTTTGTCAACGCTGTTTATGGTTGGGCTCAGCTCGATGTGACTGCTGATATATTTTTTTGTACTTGAGCCAGTTTGTCTTGTGTGATGTCAGTCTCCGAGGATATTCTCTAACATGAGGGCACTCCAGAAGGGTGAATATTATTGGAGAATGGTCTGACGACAAGTCAGCAAGGGCTTCTGCAGTTATAGCAAAGTCTATAAGATCGGGTAATTTCTTTGGATCTGCCGGCCAGTATGTAGGCCTTCCCGGAGATACATAGTCGAGTTTGTTTGATGCGCGCGTGAGTACGCTGTAGAGTTGCTTCCCTTTGGGATTGGTCAGTCTGGAGCCCCAGTGGGGATGTTTCGAATTATAGTCACCCGCAGCCATGAAGCGTTGACCAAGTGTATTAAAGAAATCTAGGAAGTGATTTTCTGATATTGCGAAACGTGGGGGACAGTAAACCGCGGACAGAGTGATATTGCCTCGTTTAGACTCTACACATATCGAT
The DNA here is from genome assembly GCA_018904265.1 of Lordiphosa collinella. Classification (NCBI taxonomy): domain Eukaryota; kingdom Metazoa; phylum Arthropoda; class Insecta; order Diptera; family Drosophilidae; genus Lordiphosa; species Lordiphosa collinella. The sequence goes on from JAEIFV010000055.1 coordinate 206,578, forward strand.
GTGGCTTGTAGGTAGTTTTCCGAAAATCCTGATAGTTGATAATGCTTGATGCGGTTTCTGACTAGGATGCCAGTTCCACCATGGGCTTTGTCATCTGGGTGATTTGTGCCGTAAAATGCATACCAAGGTAATTGAAAATTGTATCGGTCCGTCAAGTGAGCTTCTGCAAGAAGCATTATGTCGATTACATTGTCTTGGAGAAATTTTGATAACTCCACTTTGTGGCGGGGAATGCCATTTGCATTCCAGAGTGAAACTCGTAGGAGAGCCATTACTTGGATTGTTGCGAAGCGAGCATCCATTGGATCGGGCAAATTCTGTGCGAGTATTAGTCCTGCTCTTCTCATCTTTGTAGACTGGGCAACCTCTGTAGTTTGCAGTGTGGTTACCTACACAGTTACTGCATTTTTTGACAGATGGATCCTCCTTGTTAGCAGGGCATGAGGCAGTGTTATGCAGCTCTCCGCATGCTGCACAAACTGATCGCAGGGTGCAGTAGGCTTTTGTGTGCCCAAATTCTTGGCAATTGGTGCATTGCACTAGATTTGTGCGTTTGTGCGGCTCTTCTACGGTTATTCTGCGGTGCAATAAGAAAGGTAGTTTGTAAATTGGGTGCACTATATTATTTTTAAGAGCTGTGTCTTCCGGGCTTAGCTCAACTTTGAATAGCCACTATGTGGTTTTTTGTCCCTGTTTATTAAGTTTATACCGGACTTGACCTTGACTCGCTGTTCCTCCAAGGCAGAAGCGACTTCCGTTGCAGATACACTTGATTCAATGCCCTTGATTACTACCTGTAGGCCCTTGCTACTTTTTAGTTGGTAGGTGTAGTAGCTTTTATTTTCAGCTCTTAGGCATTTTTCGACTGCTCGATAATTTTCTTCGGTGTTGATTTGGAGCTTTGTTTCGCTTATATTGCCTTTGTTGACGGATGTTACATAAAACTTGTTGTTGCCTATTAGCGATACAAGCTTTGTGACTAGGGCCGCACAGTTGCTATCCCTTATACTATATAAATGGGTGGAGGCTTTGGCTTAGGGGCATTTGGAGCTTTTTCTTTACACTCAGCATCAGACTGTTGGCCAAGAATTTGGAACCTATCCCAGTGAGGGGATCTTTGTCCACAGGTATATCGCTTGTTTTGTTTATTTTTGGAGTGTTGACGCTATTTTTGTTTTGCGGGCTTAATTTGCGTTTATTTATTTGTACATACCGATCGATGCCAGTCTGCACATACGGACGGGTAGTAGGTGTTGCACTTTGTTGTGTTTGTATTTGCGGGAGGTCGTGCTGAGTTGACATTTTTGAAAGTAGGTTAGTGGGGAACGTTGTTTTCTGGATACTTGCTGTTGTTGTTGTTGAGCTTGTCGATTGAGCGGTGGTCAGCGTTACCGTAGTGGTCGTTGAACTTAACGAAAAGCTAGTCATTGGTGTCTTAGGGGGCGGTGTGGGGCATTGGGAGCTCCAAGTCGGAGTAGGGGTATGAGAGCTTACGGCCGCATTGCTCGAGGTGGTTGCGTCGGGGGACACAACCGGGAAGTAATTATGTGCTCAAAAAGTTAAGGTGTGGCAGAAAGTTTACAGATTCTATAATTTGCTATATCCGACCTGGACCTCTTTTTAGGAATGGGAGAGAATCTGAGGGAATCTGCACAATATTTAAGTACACTACTGGGGACATTGTCCGGTCCAGGTGAAAATGACGGCTAAGGCGCCTTTAAATTTCATAAAAGATCACAATGATCAATTATTGGAGAGTAGATGCAGTTAGAGCGATTAATATGGTTAGGATAGCTTGGAAAAAATATCATAGTTCGTATCCGGTGGAGCATAGCATAGTTAGAAAAAAAAAGACAAATAGGCTGGCTATATCACCATCATTGTCGGCATATGCATTGTTAAAATGCATTCAAGCTCGAAATTATGTGGAGTTTCGTTTAGAGCGGGTAAAATCATAGAATTTTTTATGGTCGCTTTGAAAGTGTTGCTTGCATCTAAGAAGATAATCACTATAACACTCCGTGTTATGCTGTTCAAATTCAGAGCGCGCACCAGCATATTTAACGTAGTCGGCATGAGATCCCGATCGCTTATACTTTTTAAACAGCCTCTATTTTTCAGGCTTGTCAAGTGGCGAGTAAACCATAGAGGAGTGCGAGACGAACAGGAACAGAGTCATTAAAAATGCCGAAAAGAGCATCATAGAAAGCGCAAGCCGCTCTCTCAACATCCCGATGACGGTCAACAAAGGACAAGCCATACAGAGAAAGTGAGAGATCTAGTGCACAGAAGTCTGCCTTCTCGGCCGCAGCCACTAATGCTCGCCACTCGCCTCTGTCCTGAGCGACATTCCACCAGAAGGACACTCCCAGTTTCGCAATGTCTCCCTGCACCTAGTCACGCCATCTCCGCTTTGGTCGACCAGGCGGGGGAGTGCCTCCCAACTCTATCGCATGCCGATTGTACACACGCTTTGCTGGAGCGTTATCATCCATACGGGTAACATGTCCTATCCAGCGCAAACGCTGTTGTTTTATGCGCTTGACTAGGTCAGTGTCCCCATAGAGCTCATACAGTTCGCGATTCATTCGGATGCGAAATTCGCCGCCAACGTTTAGAGGTCCATAAATCCTCCGAAGAACTTTTCTCTCGAACACGCCGATTGCCGCCTCATCCTTTTTTGACATTGTCCATGCTTCTGCGCCGTATAGCAGGACTGGGATGATAAGCGACTTGTATAGCGCAATTTTCGTTTTCCGAGAGAGGGCTCTGCTCTTGAACTCCTTATTGAGCCCGTAATAACATCGGTTTGCAAGAGTAATTCTTCTTCGGATTTCCAGACTGGTGTTGTTGTCGGTGGTAATCGTCGTTCCGAGGTAGACAAATTCCTTAACAACCTGGAAGCTGTAGTCTCCCATTGCAACAGATTGTCCAAGCGTAGACTCACTGCGCGTTGATTGTAGGTACTTCGTCTTATCCTCATTTTCCGCTAAGCCCATAAGTTTTGACTGCTTCTCTATCTCTGAGAACGCCTTTTTTACCACAGATTCGCTTTTGCCGATGATGTCAATATCATCGGCATATGCAAGTAGCATGTTATCTCTGGTAAAGATGGTGCCCGTTCTGTTAGCATTTGGGCACTGGCGCAGTATGTACTCCATCAGTAGATTAAAGAAGTCGCACGATAAGGTATCACCCTGCCTAAAACCTCTTTTGGTATCGAAAGGCTCGGAGCGGTCTTTACCTATTTTGACGGAGCTTTGTGTGCTTCTCAACGTCATCATGCAAAGTCGAACGTACTTTGCTGGAATACCAAAGGTAGACAGGGCTTCAAAGAACTTTGACCTTATCGGCGTGTCAAAGGCGGCTTTGTAGTCAACAAAAAGGTGGTGGGTGTCGATACATCTCTCTTGGGTCTTCTCCAGGATTTGTCGCAATGTGAATATCTGGTCCGTGGTGGATTTGCCAGGTCTAAAGCCACACTGATAAGGTTCAATCAGTTCACTTATTCTCGGCTTTAGACGTTCACATAGGATGCATGATAGAACCTTATATGCGATGGGAAGGAGACTGATCCCGCGGTAATTGGCGCAAACCGCAGGGTCTCCTTTTTTAAATATTGGACAGAGCACACTTAGGTTCCAATCTTCGGGCATGCTTTCTTCGGACCATACTCTGCATAGGAGTTGGTGCATGCACCTTACCAGCTCCTCACCGCCAGCCTTGAACAATTCAGCAGGCAGCTCATCAGCGCCAGCAGATTTGTTATTTTTTAGCCTTTTTATGGCTAACAAGACTTCATTATGGTCCGGCGGATCTATCTCTATGTTATCGATTGGTGGTGTCGCTACTTCCCCAGAGGCGGCATTGTGTTCGTCATCACCTCCCAGCAGGTTAGAGAAATAGTTTCTCCATTTGTCTAGTGCCACTTCCGGATTTCTGACCAGATTTCCGTGCTCGTCCTTCAATAGTGTGACTCTGGGCTTAAAACCTTCGGTTAGTTGCCTAATCTTTTGGTAGAATTTTCGAGTCTCACTCCTTCCGAACAGCACTTCGACTTCCTCCCTCATGCGCTTTTCCTGCTCATTTTTCTTCCTTCTGAAAAGGCGCTTCTCCTCTCTCCTTTTCTCCCGGTATCTCTCATTAACAGCCCGCGTTGCTCCCGACTGCAGAGTTCTCCTGTAGGCATCGTCTTTCTCTGCAGTAGCGCGGCGGCACTCATCATCGTACCATGACTGTTTTCGGGAGTTTTCGGCGAAACCGAGAATCTCCTTGGCAGCTGTACTCATAGAGTGTGAAATATGCTTCCACTGTTTCCTCTCAAGATTCGCTATACAGAAGTTCGACTGTATTTCATAATATGCCTTTATGAACCACTGAGCCGAACCGAAACCGCGGTTCAGTTAGCTCTTAAAACCATGTAATGAACCGAACTGGCGGTACAGAAACTGTGTGAACCACTGAACCGAACCAGTACTTATTTTCGAGTGGTTTGCATCCATGGTATAAATTATAAAACACATAAATATTAATTATATATGTTTTACAGTATTATTTATATACATTAATTATTTGATTTAATATTTAATACTTATATTTTTCCTATTTATTATGTCTTCAATAATTATCCTTCTAGTTATATTCATTACATTTTACTTTTAATTGTCTAATCTAGACTATTTATATCAACGCTTTTATTTAAAGGGGTTCCTCGCGCGCAATTTTTTTTCGATATTTTGTTTGATTTCTTTATAGATTGGATATTTGAGAATATCGACCTAAAAGGATTTTTTAAAATCCGTTTTTATGACCCAATGGACCCAATTCGCCAAGAAACTGCAAGCTCTAAACGCATTTGCATATCTCGAAACCACGTTTTGACAGTTACACTGAACCGATTTTGATTTAGTAGTTTACAAAAAAAAGGGCCGAAAATCGATTTTTTTTTTCAAAGCGGCAATTTTGTTAAAAAAAATCACAAAATATTGTTCGAGGCTCAGACCAGAATGAAATCTTTACTGATTATAGCTGATTATAGTTTTTACTTTTCATTTCAAACTACCTGGAGAAGAGAAATCGTGGCCGCCAGCACTATACCATTTTTGAACAGCCCTCATAAATTTGTTTGGTTTACTTTAATCTGTTTGTAACAAAATAAAAAAAACAGAATTGGAAAAACTCTGCGTTTTCAAATGAGATTTTTATAAAAAAAAAACAAAAACAGCCGCGGCATGGAGAGCTCCCCCTTAAATCTAATGCTACGTTTATGCTAGCAGTATCATGTTTAAAATCATGCTTTTTGAAATGCGCCTGTTTATGCTTATTTACAAAAACCACGATATTTTTGCAATGAGATGCCACCTATGAAAAAGTTATAACAAGGTGGCAGCACTCTAGCACAATCAGCTGATTAATTGTAAAAAAAATTAACTCCTACAAGAATTTAAAATGGAAGCGTTTTTCATTCAAGGGCAAAGGCGTACGTCAAAGTTAGTGCTTAATCTTCTGGAGTTTAGAAAGCAGCGCATGAAGACCCTAATACGTGGAAGGCGGATATCCCAGGCAAAGTGGCAACAAATCTTTATGCAGCATTACTCAAGTGGACTTGCTATCATGGGAACTACTGGAAGCTGATGCAAAAACCAGAAAATAAGCACTTATTTTTTTTAAATTTTCGAATGAGAAGAACTCATTTTTTGAACTTTGCGAACTTCTAGCTCCACACATGACCCAGCAAGTCTACATTATGACGATTCCAGTGGCTTTGGAAAAGCAGGTGGCCATCTGCATCTATAAGCTGGAATCCTGTGCAGATTACAGAGTAATTGGAGATGTTTTCGGTGTGCACAAAAGCACTGTGCACAAATATTTCCATATGGTGGTCAATGCAATTCTAAAGTTGTCGAAAAATGTAATATGTTATCCGAAATTGGAGGAATGTCTTAAGATCTCTGAGGAGTTTGAAAAATCATCTTACAAACCCAATATTATTGGCGCAATTGACGGGTATTAAAAATTTCTTATTTTTCAATACCTATAAGTATACTGAAAATTCACTATTTTAAGGTACATATATACCGGTGAAAGCACCGAAGAAGGGGTACATGGATTACGTCAAAAAAAAAAGAATGGACTTCAATGGTGTTGCAGGCGGTCGTTGACCATAACTATCTGTAAGAAAATGCGTTGATTTTAAAAAAGCTTTGTTCTAAAAGAATTTGCTTTATTTATACAGATTTCGAGACATCAGTATGAAGTTCCCAGGTAGTGTGCACGACGCCACTGTTTTTAAGGAGTCTGGCATTTTCCAAAGGCAAAGCATGTTAAAAAAATTAATAAAAATGATTGAATCAAACATTCAGTTTATGGAAACTAATTAAGTCTTGAATACAGTTCATTCTGCAATTATTTTAGTATTTTTTGTCTCTTATTTGTTATTTAGCAGCTCTCTCATGAATTTTTGATTCTCTTCGCGGTCTTCAGCTAGGATTTCTCGCATGTTCTGGTTAAATTTGTCATCTGTGCTCTCCATAGCTTCAATAAATAGCACATTTTGGCGGTCGAGCCTGTCCAAACCATCTTTCAGGTCATTTGACATGTCCTCGAGCACTCGTAGTACGTTTTTTTTTTTAAACTAAAATTAAAGAATCATAAATTAGTTGCATTAGAAACGCTTAAGCTGTTATTACTTGAGGTCTGGCGACGCCTGCCCATGGTATCCTCAGGAACTGCGTTTAATTCGCTTTCTCCTGGAGTTAAGTCGGACACATCATTTGGCTCAAAGTTCTCCGGCTCGTTAACATATTCAATTATGTCGTCCAATGCGGTATTGACCTGCCTCAGCCACTGGAAGCGACCCGTACAGCTCGTTCAGATCATCAAAGTGTGCGCACATCTTCCTGGCAGCACCGCTTGTTCCATTGTTGCGTTTTATCTTCATATAATTTCTTTTGAGCCCACGCAACTATGTTTTTATTTGCTCACTGCTCTTTTGCATGCTTTTCTTCTTTATGCATTCCGCAATGCCTTTATACACAAGGTTATTTCGTTTGGTTTTTCCATCTAACTGGCTCAACACATCCGTCTCCTTAACAATTGTGACAAGCTCAATGGTTTCTTCTGCTGTCCAGTGGCTTCTAGTGGATTCCATGATTGTTGCAATTTATATTTTGTCCAAGCGCAGTTAACCGACAGAACAGCTGTTTTTTAAAAGTGGTGTTGCCAGACTGCTTTATTTAAGAAAAAAATAGTGGTTTTTCCCAAAAACCATAGTCAAAATTCGTGTGTAGCAAAAAATCATGCTTATGTGTTTATGCTTGTATTTTTTGGAAAAATCATGATTTGAAATCATGGTTTTTTGCAAGCATAAACCCAGTATAAGTCTGATTTATTTCGTCTTTTTTGTATGCATTGTTTTTTATGCAATACGTTGCCTTGCTTTGCGCCTTCTCTGCAGGCTGGGTGGGATCGATCTGACGAACTGCTTCTGCAATACAGTTGTAGTAGTATTATTTATAAATTTACCTATGTGGTGAAGAAAAAATGTTCATACGCAAGCTGCTCCTTTTAGTTCGGACTCCATCCACGTTGAAATCTAGCACGTTTTCCTCAGCCTGCACCGGCTTCAGCGACCATTTACTTATTTAGCGATTTATTCAATTCACTTATCACTAGTTACCTAAATCAATGTTTAATATACATATATATGTGTGTAGCTGTTTTAAGTAAATTGTTTTTCTAATGAAACATTTAGTGCGCTGCCAAAATGCTCTGATCAAATTTTTGCTTGCAAATGACGAAATGGAAGAGGTGGCACGCGTCAAATGCAAACGAGAGCGTTAGTTAAAAATCGGTCCTGCCCGACTTCGATATACCCGTTACACAGGCAATTAGTGTTTAATAAACTTTGCCTATGTTAATTAACAGAGCATTAACATTAATGTGACCATTTCAACATTTTGTGAGCACAAAATGCATGTAGCGCCAAAAAGTATGCAACGTTTTTCATAACCATTATAACTCTGACATTCATTATCGGATCTTTATGAAACTTTCAGAGATTGTAGATACTGGGCACATACACTACACTGCTTGATATCTTTAAAATTGTTGGAGCTATTTCACTAAAGATCTGTCCAATCAACTTATTCAAAATTCTTTAAAGTCCTTAAAAAAAAGGTTTTAAAGCTCAATAAAATTTTAAGGGTATGCAAACTTTTTTGTTCGGCGATGGCAAAACTGTTTTTGGGTGCCTGTGTGTCGCAGCGCATCGGCTGAACTTTTTTTCCGACTGCAGTAGGTAAAATTGCAATAATAAATACACACAGATTTCTTTTCTGCCGACTCGTCGAGACGTTGACGTCAAAGCAGATTCGTGAATAAGGCATGAATTTGACGATGCGTGAGTTCTAGAACTGAAGGGAATCCTTAACACACACTCTCCATGTGGGTATCACTAAGCTTGTAAAACAGAGGCATTTCCCTATCTCACCTGCTGTTGAGAAAGTTATGTACGCTGAGATCGACCGAATGATAGAATTAGGTGTAATAGAAGTTTCTGACAGCTCTTGGTCGGTAGATTGCCCAAAGTTGAAATTATAACAAGTCTTGATCTAAAAGACAGCTATGGGCAAGTGCCTTTAGATTCAAAATCTCGAGACAATACTGCCTTCACAGTACCTGGTAGGCCCCTCTACCAATTCAAAGTCATGCCCTTTGGGTTATGCAACAACACCAGTACTAGATTGATGGACAAAGTTGTTCCAGCTTATCTCAGAAACAAGCTATTTTTATATCTGGACTAGCATAGAACCCGGCGCGCTCGCTACGGCGCCGTCAGTCTAAGCTGGATAAGTAAAGCTATTAAAAATCATCACATAAAACCGCTATAATTTTTCTTTTTCGACAGAGATTGTGTAACATTACCTTTATCGTTTTCGGTATCATCATTGTTGTTGTAACCGTTGTCGCTATCGTTATTGATTTTGTTATAGCTATCGTCATCGATATCGCTATTGATTTCTTTATCGCTATCGATGCCATTATCGCTACCATACCGTTATCGTTATCATTACCGTTATCGTTACCGTTATCGATACTATTATCACTATCGATAACATTATCGCTATCGTTATCAATACCGTTATCGATACCCTTATCGATACCGTTACTATGTTTATCGTTATCGTTATTGATTTCGTTATCGGTACCGCTATTGTTATCGATACCGTTATCGCTATCGTTATCGAAATCGTTATCGCTGTTGTTGTCGGTGTTGTTGTTGTTTGTTGTCGTTGTCGTTGACGTTGTCGTTACCGTTACCGTTTTCGTGATCGTTATCGTTATTTCTTGTATAATTCTTACAAACCGAGTTTGAAGCCAATCGGATAAAAATAGGTTTTTTAAATGCACAGTTTTTATTAGTTTCCCGAGCTTAACGTCAAATTTTCGAACATCAGAAAATCACATCACGTATTACTTCACTTACTATCCTTACAAACCAAATTTCAAGTTAACTGGATGAAAAATATATTTTTGCATATCCAATTTCCCGGAAATTTTCCTTGTGGGCGGATTTTCCTTATTCGGTAAAATACATGTCCAATTATTTCGCCTACATTGCTTACAAACCGAGTTTCAAGTCAATCAGATAAAAAAAATAAAATTCTCCCCATACAAATTTTCCCGACGCTTTTGCGACTTTTCCGTGTGGAATTTTCAAAATCCCCGTTTTAGTGCGCACTTTCACCACATAACTCCTGTCCAAATTTCAGCCCTCTAGCTCTTACCGTTTAGGCTGTGCGATGATTGCCAGTCAGCCAAACTATTTTATATTTATAGAGATAACACAAGTTTACAAATTAATAACCATTTTGAGATCCCGGACATTTGGCAGCCATTTCATGAGAAAAACCTTCCTCTGATTCCAAAAATCAAGTATAATAATTTTTTGGCGGGGCCGCTTTCGAGAAATTGCGAAAAAACTAGATTTCTTATTGTGTAAGAAGGTAGCTAAATAAAAATGTGTATACAGGCCTGTTCTCAATTCCACTGCAACTCTTTGGAAACGAAATTGATTCAGTTTCTCGCAACACAAAAACGAAAGCGTCTTACGTTTTAAAAAGTAATGCTTGCTGCTCGGTGGAATGAAAAGTAATTGACAAACTACGCACTCGTTAGTTTATTAAATGTATATTAAGTAAATTTTTTTTAATTCGATGATCAATGTAGAACTTGATTTTGTACTTCCAATTGCATTTAAGTCTTTAGCTGAATAAAAAATAATTTTTTATTTAAGTGTCTCAAGAAATTGGCAGCGCCTGCCAAACCGAAAATTAAAATGTAAAAGTCAGCCTCTCTCGTTTCCGCATGTTCCATATTCCATAGTTTCGCTTGATTCTCCCGCGGGCCGATCTCGTTTGGCCCGTGGTTTGCCAAAAGTAAATCGTAAGCAAAATCATTCGGAATTGAGAAAAGCAAATCCAAACCAAAACGGAATTGCTTTCGGTTTACTTTTCAAAACGTAGCGGAATTGAGAACATGCCTGATAACTTCAATTTTGGCTTGTGTCTAAAGCAGGGGCCGGCAGCTTGCTATCTCGCGTATATAGGAAAATTCTCAAAGCAGCGCTGCTTAAACACGCATAGTATAATCTGTATAAGCGCCGCTGCGTTGCTTGCTTTCCTACGCCGCGACGCAGTCGTTGCTACTGAAATTGAGAGCAATTGAGAGCAATTTATGAGCTGCTCTCACACACACCAATGCATTGCAATGCAAAAATGTTAATGTATTTCTTGCCTCCCTCTGGTCTAAAGGTAAAGGAGTTTCACTATTCAAGAACCGAACCGATTTGCTTGCGGATTTCGCATTGGTTTTCCATTTAAAAAAAAAAAAAGACTGGCTTAGTTTAAGAGTTGGTAGAAGAGCTGGAATAAGCAGATCGCTTCAAAACTGATTGGCAGACCTGTTTTTAATTGATGTTCTTTTGATTCTGCATCGAATTTGACTGTTTTCTGCACTCATTTCTCAATATTAAATAACAAACACTACCACAGACCCAGAATAAATTTGACAGAACATGGTAACCCTTAAAAATAAAAGTTTGAGTACAATTTTGTGTTGACGACCATCTAAAGTTTGAATGTTAACTATGGGCGTATTCAGCAGATAAATCCGATTTACGATTTCTGATTTACGATTGCGATTGCTTATAATTCTCTGCTGAATGACAATGATAGCTAAGTTTAGGTTATTTTCTGGCTTTAGTATATTTGGTCAAAAATACATTCACACCATAAAAAATTTAGGCTTTGGTATTAAATACATTTGACATTTGAAAATGGATGTACGCGTTGAGAGTAAGTAAGAAATTTAGTGGGTTTTTAATCAATGACTTATATAAGGACTTATATATAACATACGTCTTGAAAAATAACCGATTGACCTTGCTTTCTGTTGTAGTAATCTATGGCACCCATCAATTGCCCCAATCGCTCCTGGGACTCCATGCGATTTTTGTTTAAATATTTGTGCAGTAAAAGCTTGCTGGGAGTCATTTGGCCAATTCACATATGTAGGCATTAGCATCGATAGAGTCCCTGTTATGTTGTAAAATATTTGGTGGCCTGAACTTGTTGGAATGTCGAATCGATCGCCAACAGACGAGAAAGATTTCTGCTTACTTAGCAGCCAAATTGAAAAAAGCATCTTCTTTGAAAAACATACATTTGCAATTGTTTCATTCTCTGTTAGTGCCGTTGCATTTGCTGTTACACCAAGAAGTTCCTGGAAAACGCAAAGTTAACAGACTTCTATTATCATTCATAAAACGTATTTCATATATGAACCTCAAAAGTTGTGCGTGACATCCTAAAATGCGCCTTGAATTGGTCCATTCTGTACCTGGGAACTGTGTCCTCGTAGGATGATTTAGAGCGAATGCGATTCCTTTTGATTTTTCGATTGCCACAATAGCAGCTACGAATGGGTTGCTCATTGACCAGATCAGCAATTATACCCATATTAAATTCATCCCAACCGTCCCAATTAAATTCATGTTTCCACAACTCATTTTATGCACAATTTTTTAGAGCTGTCAGTTTATTTTTAGTTTTGGAGTTAACAGTTGGCCTTGCAATCGGTAAACGGTCTCACCAATCATACATTTTATATGATTCCATCTCAGCAATCATGTTCGTCAAATTTGTCAATCGCAATCGGCAATCATTGTATTCAGCAGGTAAAATCGGCAATCATAAATCAGAAATCGGAAATCGGATTTATCTGCTGAATACGCCCTATGCCTTCTATGATGAACAACAAATTATTGAAACTAAGTCTATTTGTATGAACTTCAAACCTTTGATTTCGTACTTAAGTGCATATAACTTCTTTATTCTTCAACGGATTTAGGTCAAATACATCGCATTAGAGTTGAAATGGATGTTCCTATGACGATCAGCATACAAATTAATTTTGGAGAGGTTTATTCGTGCAGAAAATCGCGTTTGAAATCTAGCTTTTTCAAAAAGTGATAAATTTAAAGCAAAGTGGCCGATTAACACCTTAATAGCGGCGAAGTTCACCATCGGATTAAAATGTGATGTATGAATGATTAATAGGGCAGTCAATTTTCTGTCAAGTAAATCTGACCATTTTAAAATCCATAAGCCAAAACTGAAGTTATACACATTTTTATGGAGGTACCTTTTTACACAACGAGAAATCCAACTTTTTCGTCATTTCTAAAAAACGGCCCGCCAAAAAATAATTGAACTTGATTTTTGGAATCAGCGCCAGGTTTTACATATGAAAAGACTGCCAAATGACCGGAATACAAAATGCTAAAATCTAGTGTAATTTGTCATTTACAAAATTGTTATTTGCCAATAGGATGTGCGTGTAAACGTATTAACCGTTTATTGTTTCTGTAGCTTCTAGTTAAGTTAGATTTAAAACACTTTTCCATTTTTGAGTACGATTGGAAGAAATGAATTAATTAATAACAATAGAGTGTATAGAATAGCATTCCGGAAAAAGTGAATAAGTACATTTTTAATTAGATATAACATTCATTTTAATATAAAATAATGGGAGACTGTTTCTTAAATATCCTGTCTTGTCTTGGATAGCACAGTTCAACAAATATTGAGACATCGCATTCCCTCGAAATAAATTGGCATCATTCGACAGAGGCTTTCAATCTGAATACAAATCAACTTTCAGAATTGTTTGCCACGTCAAGTTTTTGAGAAATCAATGGTCAAAGTTGATAAAAATGCCTGAAATGGCACTTTTCAAAAATTAATTAAAAATCCACCTTAAACGGAATAATACATTTGAAAATTTAGATAAATAGAGGGAACTATAATCTTAGGACGGCAATAAACGAAATTCCTGGTTGTTGATTAGGTTGTTTGTTCCGACAAATAATTACATTTTCATTTCGGATTTACCGGCTAATACGTGTTCATTAATTTCACTTACTATCCTTATGTGGCTTCCTCACTAAAGCATATTTTCAAAAAAGTTATTCTCATCACTGAAAATGCAGTTTGCTGTCCTCATTGTGTTGCTTCTGCATTTGCATTTTAAAAATATCTGTTCTTTGTTTACAATTAGCCTAGTGCAAAAGCACTATGCACTTTGTGCCAAGCACAAAAGCATACAAATTAAACATATTTGATAAATAGGAGTTATTTAGCTGCTAGAAACATAACATCTAGTGTTGGCAAGGGTTTAAACTTTAAAGCCTCGTACGGAGAACGCAAAAAAGCGCTCGCTAACAAAAATTTTCATATAAAAATGACACTGTAAGACCGCTCGCAAAATTTTTGACGTGAAACGTTTTGCCACTAGTATGCTGACAAGCAAACAGTTGGGGTGGTAAAATCCACACAAGCGTCCTCGCGTTACCAACTACTCTGAGCATGTGGATTTTATTGAACTGCAAAAATATGTCTAAATAATAAAAATTCGAATGGAGCGCTTTCATGAGGAAGAAAAAAGCTTATTATTTGGGGCCTCATCAATATTTTGAGTATTTAGATTCAGTTGACATAGACAGTTTTCAGATACAAAATCTGGAATATAGGGGGACAACTGCCTCCTGGCTTCGCCATTGGACCCGATCTCCATTTCATATACTAATTTTTTTATTGTTGGGACTTGAAATCCTCATTAAATTGTGTGCTTTAAAAATTACCAATAACGCCTTATTTTTGGTATTTTTTGGCTGTCTCAGCACACTAATGTGTTTTTACGATCCAATTTCGCAATAAATGGCTTTTTTGTGCGCACAAACTGTTTCGCGTTTTACGTACTAGGCTTAAAGCTCATCCATGTCAATTTGTTCTCTGTTAGTGGTTGAGCTATTGCAGGGGCCTAGCCTGTGCTCTGGCCAGCAGTCCAAAAGATGGCTTTAGGCCCTGGCCAGAGGTCCAACAGAAGGCCTCTTCAGACCAATTGCAAATACCTTGGAAGTCTTAACATTCTGCAATTCATTGTGTAATTGTTTAAATTTGTAATAAATAGAATGCAAGTTCTAACCATCTGTCATCTGACAAAAATAGTCTGACAAAAATAGTCGACAAAAATAGTCGAGTATAATAGAAACTATCTAACAATCGAATGGCTAACGAGTAATGCGACTACATTTTTACAAAATGCACCTTTCTGCCCTCTCAGGTGGCCACATATTTTTGTATGGGAGAAAATGTACATTTGGCCCAAAATGCGAAAATGCAAAATGCAGTTGTAGTGAGGACAGGGCATTACAAACCGAATTTCGATTCATGAATTTTCTAACCCTACGCACAGTGGGCGAAATAATCTATATAGCGTCGTTTAATTCAATTTTCAAAGTGTTTACATTAAAATTCAGTCTCCATCGATTACTAATATAATGTCCTGTCCTCACTATAACTGCATTTTCGCATTTTGGCAAAATGTACATTTTCGCCAATTGACGAGTTTTCCAACACTACATTAGGGCGCGCCAAATGGCAGAAGGTTGGAACCTGCAATGAATCTATACTTTCATAAACTAATCAATAATAACTCAATGAATTGCACAAAGTTAAGACTTCCAATGTAATTGCATTTGGTGTGAAGAGGCTTGGTTAATTGAAAACAAAGAACATATTTTCTCAAAATGCAAATGCAGAAGCAACACAATGAACACGATAACTTTTTTGAAAATGTGCTTCAGTGAGGAAGCCATATTACACTGAGCTTATCGAAAGGTTCTATTTCGATTGACATGCTCTAGTTGATCAGCTGAGAGCACAACATATGTTTCAGCAGGTGCATCATTAGGCTCTTCCGCGCGTTTTATGTGCGTTGCCAAATTTGATCTAAAGTTGCCTTTGTTATAATTAACTGCAAGAAAAGTGTTCTTTTTTATAGCTAGAGGTTTGTATTAACTAAAAAAATTTTTAGAGTTGTATAATCAAAATGTAGTTAAAGTTGACTATACCACTAACCACATGAAAACAGCGAACGTAAGACTTCCGTGGACCAGAACTTCCGAGATTCGTGGGTACTCGCGATAGAATTTTTTATTAAACTACTATGTTGTCTTTAGTTTGTGAAATGTCCAATACCAACTTTATATGATATTAAATTTTTCAGGCACAGAGGACGAGACGACAAATTTAGCGATTTTAAATTAATATCTCCCAAGCTAAATGAGATATTCGATATATTTTTTAGTAAAAAATTTAAACAAAATTTAAAAAAATTTATAATAACATGTTTTTTAATTGCTTAAATTAAAAAAAAAAATTTAATTTAAAAAAATGTATTTTATTTTAAGCATATTTTATACATCAATCCCTCATGCCAGACTCTATCGAAGGCTTGGCGTACATCTAACAATACTGAATGTGTTCTACTGCACTGTGGCGGCTGTGAAATCCAAACTGGTGATCTGGAAGCGCAAACTCAAAAGAGTCAATAGTCAAAAGCCTTGCTAGAAGAAGTCGCTCAAAAATCTTAGAGAAGGAAGGCAGGAGGCTAATAGGGCGATTAGAGTCCACATTATGTGGGTCCATGTTCTTTTTCGGTACCATGACCACCAAGGCACGTTTCCAAGAGCTTGGAAAATGTCCAACTTCCGAAACAGCGTTAAACAGCCGATATACGGAGATTGCCTCATTTGGGAGTGACTTGACTACCTTTTCCTTGCAAATTTCCATGATGCACAGCCATGGTTTGGTCTGGTGCTAAGATTCTCCACAAAAAATTCTGACTTGGCAGCGCGCAGGACACTCCTTAGATCCGCTGTGGCACTCTTCCATCTAGCAAGATCAAGAGGGTGTCGCGTCCTCATCCAGATGCGCCGCAATGAGCGCTTGGGTCTCACCAAAGCCACAATTTCAGGCTTTGAGCTGGACCAGGAGAATGGAGGTACACGTGAGGTTCTAACAATAGGGCCGGCAGCAAGATGGGTTTTGTCGACAAAGCTACTTGCTAAGGTATCAATCGTATCAGGCGAGTCAATACAATAGTGAACGTCATCAGCAATTAACGACATCAACCTTGTCCTAAATCGTCTTATATCTGAGCCCCTTGGTAGAAGCCTGGGCTTGCTAGCCACCGTGTAAGCAGGTACTCAAAAATACACTAGTAAAGGGATGTGATCAGAGGATAAGACTGCGCATTCTGAAATGACAAGATGGCTGCAAGGTATTCCCCAGTAGACCGCAAAGTCAATAGCTGAAGGGAGACTGTTGGCATTTCCCGGAAAGTGGGTAGTGGCCCCTGTTGCCAGAATCTGAAATCCAGATCGAAAAACTCGCGTCATTAACACGTTACCTCTGGAACAGGGTCTCCTGTAACCCCCGAATGGATGAAGGGCATTCCAATCACCACCAGCCATAAGGCAACTGCCCAAAGTGCCTAACAAACGGGAATATTCACCAGAAGTCCAGCAGTGTTGATTCCCAGGCGGGCAGTAGACAGCAGCAAAAGTGACATTACCAATATAGTGGCCAGTGATATGGCTATTGCTTGTAGATGCGGCTCAATCACGTTAGTAGTCATATGCAGCGCATCCACGAAGGCGGTCACCTGGGTGGTTAGCACATAAGACCTCATAGCCCTAAATACGTAAGTTTGAGCGTCTGTTAAAATGTGTCTCAGAAAGCAAAAGAATATCTATGTTGTCCTGAATGAACTGCTCTAATTTCAGGACCTTGCCATTGAGACCATTGGCGTTCCAAATAATAATGTTCAGACCATAATTAGACATCCCGGGCAGTAGGCAACGGGACAGAGGCCAGTTTGGCCAACAGGTATGAGGCTCTAGAGGCAACAGCAGCTCTCCCAGTGCCAAGAGCTGGCCTGTCGTGAGAGTTAGTGAACAGCGAGGATACTTGGGGTTGTGTTATAAGCCAAGTGTTCATCTTGGGAGCTGTACAATTGGATTTTTGGTTTTGCAAGGGATGATGTGCAGCAGAACTAGTCGCTTTACGTTTGTTGACTGCCTCAAAATAAGCTGGACAACCTCGAAAACTTGCACTGTGATTCGACGCGCAGTCTATACAAAAGTATAATTCCGGAGACACAGCTGGACACACCTCAACGTTTCGGGTTACATGGTCACCACCGCATTTTGCACACTTAACAGGTCTAAAGCAGTAAGCTCTTGTGTGTCCAAGCTCTTGACAGCGAAAGCAGCGAACAATACCAGTTCGAGGTTTCGGGGGCTCCATACTTATCACTTGATATCAAAGGTTCCTAATCTCATAAGTAGACAGCGGATTTTGCATATTTTAAAACCGATTTTAATCCTAGTAGACTAGGGCAAATGTGTTTCCAACAAATTTTAGTCATTTTGGTCTCTGCATTTTGTGATTTCCTGACGGTTTAACTTATTAAATAATAATTTAAAACATTTTGGAATTGAGTGCATTATTTTTTGAAATTTACTTTTGCCTACTAGGATAAAAATCAGTTTGAAAATATGCAAAAGCCGCTGTCTACTCATAAGCATCGGCATTGGTTGGGCCTGATTCCAGTTCAATATAAAATATACTGGGACTAGGCATATCTCCCGCACCAGAAGGATTATAAACATTTACGGACCACATGACCACGAGCAGTAAGCTCTGGCTAAATGTCAGCAATATCAGTAGAGAAGTGAAGGCCAACTCTAAAAGAACGATCATCCTTCAGTTGATATGAGCTAAACGGTATAGCTTTCTCCCGCAACATCTTCTGAACAATCCTGTAAGTGTCCCCGAAATTCACGGTTAGTCTTGCCGAAGACGGACCCGTAGTCTTTAAGCGGAAATCACTTGTAGCCGACTTAAAAAGTTCAATCAATTTCGGAAAACTAGTGACACCCTTAATAATAATAATAATAGGGCAAGAAGTTGAGTCAGTGCCAAGATCAGGAGGAGACTTAGCGCACTGTAATCGGGTTCTCGAAGATACATGACCAGAACGAATGTCTCTTAAGACTGGGCTATTTATGGAGGTACCCAAACTTGCCAAATCATCAGGGGACTGGTCTGCTGGCGACGACATCAAGACACAGTACTTGGTTCAGGAAATGCCCGAGAATGCAGCCATCCAACGGCAAGGCCGAGGCTTATAACCTATTTCCACTATAGCAAATATGTACATATTCTCACATATTATCACATACCCAAAAATATGCAACATTTTTTCCATAGAAAAAAAAATGTACATATTTAATATATGTGTCCATTCGCCACGAGTGATAACAGTGTTGTAAAAGAAAATACTAGATTATTTGGTATTAATGTCACAAAAAATCAACCCTGATGTTATCGATGTCACAAAAAGTCAACCCTGGTTTAAAATTTATTTGAAATGATAATTGAAGGTAAGGGCTAGTTAATAAATTAATAAATTTGATTTCAAATGGCTCCAAAACGTAAGTCAGTGTCTTGGAAGGACTCCATAAAGTCATGCTCATGGATCTGTGGGAGAAGAATTTTGTCGCGGGACACCAATTTATTTGGAAGGATGGTTGCCAAATTAATTGAATGGAAAGACGTTCGCAAAAAAAATTGGACATTTAAAGCGCAAATACAAGCAAATACGAGATAAGTAGGGATTTTTTTATACAGGTCTGAACTAAAAACGCAAGGTGACTCGTGTGGCTTACTGGCCTCACATGGGAATTCAGTTTGCCTGTAGAAACGCAAGCTGGACCAGGCCGAGATGACCCCGTTTGTAAAGGCTATGGTGGCTGCCACATCAGAATAGATGGAGGTACTTGACCGACAAGCAACTGCTCGCTTGGAGATTAAGGAGCGCATGGAGAATGCCACTATGGAATTTTAGTCTAATATGTTCAAACTATAAAAGAAAATGTTCAGAAAAGCATAGAAGCTAGTACATTGTTTTATTTTATTTGATGTTGAGTCTTTAGGAATTTTTTCTTTAATTTTATTTGGCAAACACAAATCAAGCTTGTAATTTGTTTGTCTTTATTATAAAATAATGTCTCATACCAAAATGCAACTGCATTTATTGTTTTGAGCTCCATAGAACTTAGTGCAAAGATGTAGTGCATAATAACTCAAATTTGAATTGTCAGCTGCCATTCACATGTTTACGAATCTGTAAAATATGTACATATTATATGGAAACGCTCAGAAAAAAAATATGTACATATCGAAATATGTGATCATAGTGGAAATAGGCTATTACAAATAAACTCACAAAGGTTCCACCAAAGGTCCAAAAAACCAAAAATAGAAGATAAAGACTTTTAGTCCATTTTTTTTTCGAGAAAATAAAAAAAAATAAATATTTTCGGGAGCACAAAAATTGACACGCTTACACTATGACAGCTTTATCGATGAATGACGCAAAATGAATATTATTAATTTAGCGATGACAAATGCCGCATATTAAAGTTATTGTCGAGTTCTTCGAATGTTTTGAAAGTATAAGGCAGAAAGGCACTTTTTTGTCCCAGGCGGTAGTCTGAAGCGATTGGCTAGACGATATTGCCTCCAACAACAAGAAGAACAATTTAGACGGCAAAACAATTATTTGAATGGGCAAAAGAAAATCTTAAAAACCTTAAAGTTTTCTTTTGCAAAAGAAAATCTTGAAAACCTTAAAGTTTTCGTTTGCCCATCCAGCAAATACGAAGAGTCTGCGGAATACTTGAAGGCAAGGTTGAAAACTTGTGAAGCTATTAAAGGTCCCCTGCGAATGAAAACTCAGTAAATGTGACAACAACTTCAAACAGCTTAAAAATAAGAGTCATAAAAATATAAACGTTAGATGGGTTCAGAATTTTTTTCGCCTTCGATTTTCGATATCCATGCAAATTCTGAAAAGGCATAGACAAAAATACCTGGAAAAAAAATTTTCAGCTTAATAGCGACTTTGCACAATCCGAAAATGTGGTTTTATTTAAGATTTTTTTCTACAGTGCTTTGATGTTAAAAAAATGTTACAGCTTCGTTCCCTTAAAAAAATTCATAGTTTGCCTTACAAAAATGGCTATTACTCTGGTTTTTATTGCCTGACCAAGTTGTTCCCCCTCTCAAAATTTTTGGGAAAAATGCTGCTTTAAAATATATTTTTTGGAAAACTTTTGAAAAATGGTATTATTTGCTAGACCAAGTTTTGTAAAAAAAACATCTCTTTTAAAAAAATCTTTTACAATTTTTTTATTGAATTTTTTTTAAACATTTGTTTTTCGAACGAGATGCAAGTCCCAAATGTTGAAAAAATGAACATAATTCTAGCTTTTTCCGTTTTCAAATTAACCATTAATATTGGTGAAAGGTTACATTATCGGTGATGGAGGTATTCGAACCGATCCTGAAAAGATATCGGCTAGATATCAAAAGGTTACTCTGATTAAAACCATCGAAATGCCCGTTGCGTAATTAGAATAAAAAATTGGATTAATAATCTAATTCTTCAGACTTTAATTTAAAACAAGTTTCATAATGGTCCAGAGGATATCAAAATACCTTGTTTCAATAAGAAAAAATAAATTAAAAAAAAATTTACTTTACGTTCCTTGCCTGGGAATTGAACCCGGGACCTCGTACTCTCTTTCTGAACAGGGAAGTCGGCATCTCGATTGTCGACTCCATGACAAAATTGGACAAAATCTCATTGTTGGAAATTCGATGTAGAATTGGGCTCCAAAACGTAATTTTTAAAGCAAACTTTATAGCCTCGTCGCGGCCATTATTACCGATTTTATTTTTGTAAGATAATTTCAATGTCTATAATACAAAAGGAACCTTTCTAGGGGCCGCCGCTAATAAATTTAAATTTTGCCCTTAAAAAAAGCAACCTAATGTACATAAGTTGCCCAGACTCGTGCTTTCTCGACAAATGTCCGAAATTCAACATTTATTCGAAAAGGAAAGACTAAATAACCTAAAAAGTGGATTTTAGTTTTGCATAAAATGTAAAATGGCTTGACACAGCCCCAGAGGGCCAAAGCCGAGCTCCTATCAATCTCTTGGCTTGTGCGCTTCTAATTTTTGCACAGCTTAACGCCGAATCCGAACGGTATTTTGAGAAGCTTTTGAATGGCTAATTACTTAAAAGCTAGTGCAAACTGCAGTAAGTGGTGATCGGGTGTGAAAGTTTATTCAAAGAAAAAACTTTTTCATTAGATGTTTCTAGGCGGGATCGAACCCACGACCTCTTGCACAGCGGTCGCGCACACTAGCCGCTGAGCCACACCCTGGCCCGAGTTTTGCATATTAAGCGGACTTTATAAATTCCAGCTGCGCGTCAAATAATCCAAGTCGAAGGAATTAGTGCGTGTGCAAACTATTGTATTGTAGTCTCACCGCGACCAGCGTCCTGATCCCAGGCTGATTCCTGGTATATTCTTTGCCATTTGGAGCGGCTTGAGGCTGCGCACAGCAACAGGCTTGGCAGCAGGCTGCTCTGCCATTTTTTTTTTAAATTTTATTAGTTATGCAAATGAACGTAACAGGCAGAAGGAAGCATCTCCGACCCCATAAAGTATATATATTCTTGATCAGCATCAACAGCCGGGTAGATATAGCTATGTCCGTCTGTCTGTATTAACACCTAGATCTCGGAGACTAGATCTTTGAAAGTTTTATAAAGAACGGATAATAAATGGCAGAGTTATAAAGTTTATTAAAAACGTTGCATATTTTTTGGGCGATGCATGCGCTGTTTGCTCATATAATGTTGAAATGGTCACATTAATGTTAATGATCTGTTAATTAACAAAGGAAAAATCTATTCAACGTTATTTGCCCTGAGTAACGGGTATTTCGAAGTCGGGCAGGACTGACTTTATCTTACGCTCTCGTTTTTGATTAGTTACCATGTATACTGTAGTATGTAAGGAGTATCCAACGAGTTTGTAAGTAGTTATTAAGCTATACCTATCTGGCAACGTGCAATGTTAACCTAACTAGTTGGAAACGCCACGCACCTTTGATTGTAAAAATAGACTTAAGCATGTACATATGTGAGTTAGTTCTATGCTATCTAGCCAACCGACAGCATAACAAATAAATGAACGCGGATAATTAAAACCAAAGAGCCACCTACAAGCCTCAGAAGTAGGATTAGGTCTATTTTATTTTTTACTAGCTGAACACCCGGCGCACAGTGGCCGGATTCGCGAATTTGGCGTTGCAAAAATCGTAACTTTTTAACGGAAAGAGATATTTGAAAAATTTCAAAGGGGCGAGGATAGAGAATTCCCGTAGCTTTAAAATGAGCGTACGTTCATCTTTGTAGGTTAACAGGAGGACTCAGGATCGGCTGCCAAAGTTGATAGTTTAATACTCTGAAAAAATTGCATGAAAAAGTCTAAGTATTTTAATTTTTTAAAACCGATTTATTAAAAATGAAGTTGTAATACTATTAAAAATTAACAAAATTTTATAAAAGGATAATTTGTACTTATTAAAAAAAATTTATTTTCATACAAAATTAGTTCTAACTTGGGAATGGTTAATTTTCTTCTAAAATGTTGTCAGTATAGGTATTCATATCATTAGTGCTTAATAGACTTAATATTTCTGGTGAATATTCGTTGTTTAATTCCGCGAGTGTCCTGATGTGTCTGAGAGATGAGATACGAGGATCAGAGGAGGCCGACAACATGTTGAAAAGGTCTGTGTTTTCTTGATGTCGAGATATTTTGCACGTGTTCGCATATCTATACCTTTTGTAGTCCTTGTTTTTAGATTCTTGGGCTTCCTCTGACAACTCTCCCATCGATAAAAGTTGTTGTTGTATAAGCTTCTCACCATGATCCAAGGTCCTGAAGTTTTACTTGTGCCGATACTTCGGTGACTTCCACAGGGACTGGAACTGCCTCCTTTTTTGCAGCAGTTATGTCTTCGTAGCTGGGAAGAATGTCCACGTTGTGCTTCCTTAACGAGTCTCTCATCATCTTATACTTCTGCTTGGAAAATCCCACGTCCAAAAACAGGGCCAAAGCTTCTTCCTGAGTGTACTTGGTGGGCTGCGCATTTGGCGGTGTATTGATGTTGTCCTTAATGCGCTTAAGACGAACAGGACTAGCAATTGCTACAGCTTTTGTTATAGTAGATCTGTTTCTCTCCAGGTCTTTTGAGTATTTGACGGATAATGCCTCCGATAGATGCTCCGTGCTAATTTCCATTGTGGTACCTTGAAGCTTCCTTTTCCTGGTAAACGTAGAGCACTCATCGATAGATTTCGTTGGTCTGCCTCGTGGTTGCCCAGAAGAAGTGCTGGCCATATCGTCATTATCTTTGAAAGACGTAAATCCATCCAGCCAATTCGAGTTTTTAAGTATAAATCCATTCTCAGTTCGATTTGCTAACTTCCATTTAGATTGTAGTCTGTAGAATATGTTTTTTATTTGCGTCGTAATGATTTTCCCATCCTTCAAATCGTCATTTGTATAATTAAGTTCGGTTTTTACTAACGACTCGAAAGCTTTTTGGGATTTCGCGGTTTTGAAGAACTCAAATAATTTGCTGTTGTCCATTTTCGATAATACAAATATCACTATGTGTGCGTACTTTTTCGCTCGACTGTTCAAATCTGAATAATCTGCCTTTACTGGAGTAAGCCCTTTATAAGTATGTTCACAAGGAACACAGGTAGCAACAGGTAAAATAGGCATGGTCTGAAAAAAACTAAATTCTTTTGAAAGGGTTACGCAATATTAGGTAACAATTCACAACACAATCAAAAGACAAGGACCAACTTCATACATAGCTAGTACCTATTGAAAGGGTCACTCGAGGGTAGGTAAAAAAATCCACCCACTTGCTAGTTCTAACGCGGAAAATCAGAAAAGGTCAATTGTAACTACCTATATTATGTGTTACCTATCTCAGTAAATCACAAAATACGCTATAAAATCATTTTACCTGCAACACTTTTTTGTTCTTCTTCTTCCCAAATATTATTTATCTACATATTAAATCGCATATATCACTGTAACGTTTAATCCGGCAAGTTTCGGCAGCTGCAAATTTTACAATACAATAATAAATAGACTAATATATAATACGTATGCTCCGAAAATACTGAACTCTGCTGAACTCGATGTTTCCGGGTCTATCAAAGTTCAAAAACTCAACCAAAAATAGTGTCCACCTAAAACGTGAATGTGGAACATTCTACTTTGAAATAATACAGTTTATTAATGTATTCACATTAAGAATTAATGCATCTTTTCAAAAAAATCAACCAAATTCAAAACGGGATTACCGTTTGGTTTTTATAGGTTCACAAAGTTGACATTTGTAACCAAAAAAATTAAAAATTCAGCAGTTTAAAAAATTGTTCAACTTTGAACCACTGTAACAACCGAAATAATTGACCAAATTCAAAAAACCAAAGTTTTCTGGGCTATCTAGGGTTCCCTTTATTGAATTAAATTACTTTGGTCAAAAAAATCGACTATCAAAAATTGATTTTTGCAACGCCAAATTCACCCGAATCCGCCCACTGTGCGGCGTCCCCCGGGTTCTTATGATTCTTCAAAAAGCGATAATTTTAATCTATTATACTGCAGCTTTTTGGACCGTTTGATCTTTTTCTCTATATACACGTCTTCATGATAATCTATAATCATAAATATTTTGCAAATTTCGTGACTTTTTGAATGTTTGGTTAATACTTTTTATTTACCCGTATACAATTGCCGTCTATCAAATCTTCACAATAATCCAGCCTCCATTTACCAACGCCGGCATTGTAATATAAGCACTAAGCGCTTTCATAAATACTCATAAGGCTATTTTGCAAATTTCGCGATTTTTGGACCTTAGAAACCTTCTCGGGCAAGCGTTGCCCAAAGTTTTATGGCAATCGGATGAACGGTATAGTTTTTGGAAATTTCGCGGTTTTATGAGCATTTCCGGCCCTTCGAAACCTTCGCGGCCAAGCGTCTAGCCATTGACCAAAATTTCATCGCAATCGGATGAACGGTATAGTTTTTGAATTATCGCGGTTTTTGGTTTCCCGCCCATTTCTTCAAATCAGAATCTTTTACGCGCAAGCGTCTAAACATTCTCCAAAGTTTTATAACAAACGCACATTTTGCAAATTTGCGGGCAAGCGTGCAACCATTCCCAGATTTTCATTGCAATCGGATGAACGGTATAGTTTTACAAATTTCGCGGTTTTTGGACCATTTCACAGACATGAGATATAGCATATGACACTTTCCTGATCGACATGAACATACTGTGAAAAATTCGTGAAGATCGGTTCAGCAGTTTAGACGCCCATAAGGGACAAACATACAAAGATACAACCATACTTTCACTTTTATATAGATGTATCGATTGTTCAATTGACTTATTCACACCTACACACACCAAAAACCATGGAGAATTGGCGGAGCGATCAAGATCTTGAGATGATGACGGAGCCCAACAAAAATTATGAAAAAATTTAGGGAAACTTACAGTTAGACAAAGATCGACAGCCAAACAAGAACTTCGGTGTACATGACAATCAAGACGTAAAGGGAAACGCAGCAAGAATTACAGTTATCGCAGACAAAGAAGACGAGCAATAAGTGCAGCAGCAACCAATCGTTACTCCTGCGGGCAAAGGCACTGCCAAAACATTTAAAGCAAAGAAGAAGTCAAACGTGATTAAAATTGCAGAGACGAACCAGAAAGATATGGAGCGACTATTAAGAGAACTGGAGCTGCTAAAAAGAGAGATCAAACTGCTTAAGAGAGATCTAAAACTACTACAGATGCAGAGACCCACCCCCATGAACAAACTGCCGAAAGCAGCTGATACTTTTAAGGTTGTCTGCAGCAATTTAGCCGATTACGATGGAACAGGTATTGCACAATTTTGAAGCACACAATTATCAAGTGTGGAAGCGGCCTACAATTCAGATGACAACTTCGTAAGCGCCTTGTTTGCTTCGAAACTGGCAGGCAAAGCGAAGCGGTGGCTGCATGCACGGGAAAATTCTGCAAGGGAGACAATAGACGAGCGGATGCAAGCATTTCTGGTAGCGCTTGGGTCGCAAGGAAGTAAAGTGGAGCAGCCAAAAAATTTTTTGGCTCAGTCCAGAGAAGATTTCGTCGACGATTACAACGATAAGCTGTTGTTGTGTGCTGGTCTGGGCCTGGACGAAGAGGAGCTGCTTGAGTGTATCATTGACTGGATAACTGACAACTATATTAGAGTCCAAGCCTTGATGCAGCGCTACATGGGAAGAGAGCAGTTGGTGCAGTCTCTTCGAGGTATAAAGTGGGCACAAACCCAACGAACAAGAGGTGTAAGGTCAAAAACTGCAGTCGGAGGAAAACTTAAGGTTCGTTTCTATAATTGCAAAAGCGTTGGCCACTATGCGGCTGACTGCGCGGGGCCAACTCGTCGACCAGGCACCGGCTACGTTTGCGGTAGCGATAAACACATAGTCGCCGAGCCCGGCAGTACAAGAAGGCCAAGAAGACAAGATTTTTTTATACTCTGTACCAAAGGTACATAGCGTATAATAAGTTTGTGCACAAGTATGTAACAGCCAGAAGGAAGCATCTCCGACCCCATAAAGTATATATATTCTTGATCAGCATCAACAGCCGAGTCAATATAGCCATGTCCGTCTGTCCCTCTGTCTGTCCGTATGAACGCACAGATCTCAGAGATGGTAGGAGATAGAGGTTTGACATGGGACATATGCTTCTAATACTTGCAGGCAGATCAAGTTTATTTTCAATTTTTGCCACGCAACCTCCCGCCCCCGCAAATTGGTAAAAACGTCATATCTCCCACAGTTTTATAGATAGAAGGTTCGTTCCTTCTGGACACATTTAGTAATCAGGATTATTTATCGATCGTTATTTATCAATGGTAAAGATCGGATGAACGGTTGTCGAGCTATAAGGAAAACAAACAATTATGGGCAGGACAGGTCGCAGCGGTGATGGGCAGCACTTCACAGGTACAGAGTATGTTATAGTCGGGCTTGACCGACTTTCTTTCTTGTTTTTTTTTATACTCTGTACCAAAGTTACATAGAGTATAATGTTTGTGCAAAGGTATGTAACAGCCAGAAGGAAGCATCTTCGACCCCATAAAGTATGTATATTCTTGATCAGCCGAGTCGATATAGCCATGTCCGTCTGTCTGTCCGTATGAACGCACAGCTCTCAGAGATGGTAAGAGATAGAGGTTTGACATGTTCTTATGCTTATGCTTCATATACTTGCAGATCAAGTTTTTTTTCAATTTGCGACACGCCCCCTCCCGCTCTCGCAATATGCAAATAACGTTATATCTCCCACAGTTTTATAGATAGAAGGTTTGAACCTTTTAGACATATTTTCTAATAGAAATTTTTTTCGATTTGCTAAAGGAATGGTAAAGATCGGATGAACGGTAGTAAAGATATGAGCAAACGAAAATTCAATATATCTGGGCTGCTCCTGCAGCAGCAAAACACATACATATGTATGTAGATGTATGTATATATGAGCAACGACTACACAGCAAAGTGATAGCCAACAATATTTTAGGACAAATTTTTATTTAACGATTCATATTGGATCGTTGTGGTTGTGATGACCCCGCCAAAAATTCCACCTTTTAAATGAATTAAACCTGCAAATATATTGTCTGAGTAATTCCAACAACGAAATCCTATACAAAACCTAACAGCTATGGCTAGCTCATTAGATCCAATTGGATTCTTGCAGCTAGCTGGGACGCTCTCATTTTCCCCCCTTCCCTTTCCCACATACACAATATTGAGAGAGAGATATTAGAGATGGACGCGGGACAAATATATCGCTCGATACCCATCTGACTACTAAGACGAGGATTGTTTAAATTGCAAATAATATAAAAATAGTTTAGTTCTGTTAAGTCATTCTGGTCACTCCGGAGTCCCGCGTAGTTTTCGATGTACGCCCATCTCTAGCTCTGGCAATTGCAAAGGTTTTTTTTGTCTGCGGCGCGTGCCAATCCATGTTCCCCACAAAAAAAAATATAATATAATCGGGAGCAAATGCGAGCGGCGACCCCAACTGGTAAAGAGTATAATATTGTCGGGCTTGACCGACATTCTTATTGTTATTATCTAAATTAAAAGACAAAAAGCCATAGAAATTAAAAAAAAAATCTAAGATATTTTAAGTTTTTTCTTAAAAGTAAAACTTGAAAAAAATTTTCAACAGACTCAGGAAGCCCCATCATGACTGATGCATCAGTTTGATACAAGAGAAGTACATCACAGCAAATGCGGAATTGATTAAAATAAATGATGAGAAATATTATACACTGAATAAGACCGAGATTGAGATGATGGGAAAATTATTGTGTTATGTTAAAAGCCCCCAAAATTCGAATAATGTTGAAATCGAACTGATGGTGGTCAAGAATGATTCTATGGGATATTCTGGCATTTTATGAAGAGATTTCCTGTTAAAAACAAACAGTAAAGTAATATGGGGAAGCCTAGATTCAGTGATGAATACGAATAGTTTAACAGAGAACAGTGATA
Source organism: Lordiphosa collinella (assembly GCA_018904265.1). Classification (NCBI taxonomy): domain Eukaryota; kingdom Metazoa; phylum Arthropoda; class Insecta; order Diptera; family Drosophilidae; genus Lordiphosa; species Lordiphosa collinella. The sequence continues at coordinate 235,565 of JAEIFV010000055.1, forward strand.
TCCAAAAAGAAAATGAAATTGAATTAAAAAGTGAAGGAAATTATGAGAATAACCAGTCAGAAAGTTTTGAGAGTCAAATTATGTTTATCGATATTAGCCCAAATCGCTCAGAGCTAGACTTACAGATTATCGAAAATGTTAACAGCGAAGTCAAACAAAAGTTTTTAGATATTTTTGAAAAATTTTATGTGAATATGAAACGCCCCAAAGAGCCGACGGTAAAATACGAGATGAAACTCGTGTTAGAAAATGAAAAACCATTCTACTCTCCACCGCGAAGACTTTCTTATAGCGAAAAGCAAGAAGATCAGAAAATTTCAGATCAGTTATAAGAGAAGGGCATTATCAGAGTGAGCGAGTCTGAATTAACATCGCGTATTGTTTTAGTCCGGAAAAAGACGGAAGAGTTAAGGTTATGCATAGTTTTCAGGAAACTAAATAAGAATACAGCAAAAGATAATTATCCGATTCCTTTAATCGACGATTTACTTACTTCTTCTTATTTGGCCCGATATTTCTATCACAACCGTTTGACGGTCTCGGCCGCTTCAATGATCGCTTCGCCTCTGTCTTGAGCGAGCTGGCACCAGTTGGTCAGTTTAAGCGCCTTAATGTCTTTCAGTACCTGTTTTCCCAACTAAGTTTCGGTCGTCCTACACTTCTTTTTTTCCCTAATTCGTTAGCCTTCCGCCTGTACATTTTTTTTACTGGAGCTTCTTCATCCATACGAGTAACATGTCCAAACCAGCGCAGCCGATGTTGTTTTATGCGCTTGACTAGATCAGTGTCCCCATAGAGCTCATACAGTTAGTGGTTCATACGGGTGCGGAACTCATCGCCAACTTTTACAGGTCCATAAATCCTCCGATGGACTTTTCTCTCGAACACGCCGATCCCCTCCTCATCCACTGTTGTTAAAGTCCATCCTTCAGCAGATTAAAGAAGTTACACGATAAGGTGTCACCCTGCCTAAAACCTCGTCTGGTATCGAAAGGCTCGGATAGGTTCTTTCCTATTTTGACGGAGCTTCGTAAGCTGCTCAACGTCATCAGGCAAAGTCGAACGTACTTTGCTGGTATACCAAAAGTAAACAGGGCTTCGACGATTTACTGGAGAGATTAAATAACAAAATATGGTAAGCAAAATTAGATCTGGAAAACGCGTATTTTCATGTACCGAGGAAGCATGAGTACACGTCATTTATTAGTGCTTTCGGACAATTTGAGTTTACAAGATTACCTTTCGGGTTGAAAAATGCTCCTCATGTCTTTCAAATGTTCATTTATAAGATTTTTGCAGATTTTGTGAAACAAGAAAAAGTTATCATACACTCAAAAAAAAAAATCAATCCAAACGAGACTACATCAATCCAAAATAGGTTTGAAACCAGTGTAATCCCGGATATTCTGAAGCCAATCCGAAAAAAGATTGATTTGATCCCACTTTTTTCAATCCTGAAAAGATCGAATTTATCCCACGGTAAGGATTAAATTAATCAAAAAATTCTAGCTCAATTTAATCCCAAAGCAGAATCACTTTAAGCTTGTTTGAGATTAATTTGGTCCCAAGAAAGATTCCTTAACCTTTCCTTTCTTCCTCCATTTTCCATAGGACGGACACCCACCGACACCACTTTTGGTATATTTAAAGCTTATGAAAAAAACAAAGAAATATATAAATTATTGTAGTCTTGTCTGGGACTCGAACTCACAACCTTGCAGTTTTGCACTGAACACGAAGGTATCTTATCGCACAGCACCATATTACATGATTGTTTTCCAATGTCTTAAATGCTATTTAAACTTTTCTGCTATTTTTCCTAATTTATGAACATTGTGATCTCGAAAGGGATTAAAGTATGTTATGAAACAAGCACGAAAAGATGAGTCAAGCCTTAAAAGATTTAATTGAGTAGAATATCCCGTAAATCGAGATTGAAATTTTAAGCTCGTGCCGTTCTCAAGAAAAAAACACTTATATTTTAATATTTACACTTTGATTTGACTATTTTCACCATTGATTTAGCGTTAAATATGGAATTCGTATATCTAAAAAGAGTGAACACTTCAAATTTAATATTGGAAATAGTTAAATTAAATATTGGAAGTAGTTAAAATTTTTTTTTATTTAAAAATTTTGCCAGCCAATCTAAACTTAATTTATTTTGTAATGAATACAAGTGCGGAAGAATTATATTTGATTTGGTTCTGAAAAACTAAGAACTCTATAGAAATTAAATGAATGTTTGTAGATTTTTACTTACTCTGTGGGGGACTCGAACTCGGGACCTTTGCGCTTGAACAAAATTGGCATGCCGACTTACCAGTTGCACTATCACACATGATGGTTGTCACACGGCTTAAATTCAACTTATATGGAATTGCCTTAAAGTATACTTCAATATATTTCTGGCATGTTGTCGCTTGTTTAGCCGCTTGTATATAGTTCTCAAGTTGGAGTTCCATGCCTTGGGAATATAAAAGGGGTAACTGAATTTCGCCGTTCAAAAATGTTTATAGTCAATTCAATATGACTTTCAATTAATTTTAATACAATGTAGGAATAGTTAAATCAAATATGATTGTTATAGATTTTACGATGCGTTTTCCCTGAGTGCGGGATTACTCTAAGGAAAACGAGAGCGCAAGTTAAAGTCGGTCCTGCCCGACTTCGATATACCCGTTACTCAGGGCAATTAGTGTTTAATAGTCTTTCCCTATGTTAATTAACAGAGCATTAACAGTAATGTGACCATTTCAACATTATGTGAGCAAAAAGTGCGTGTAGCGCCAAAAAGTATGTAACGTTTTTATAACCTTTTTTTTATGACTGTTAACCTTTATAACTCTGCCATCCGATCTTTATGAAACTTTCACAGATTGTAGATATTGGGCCCATACACTACACTGCAAAATATGAACTACTGAAGCAGAAGCGAAATTTCATAGCTACGAATTGGAGACACTAGCGATAATTTATGCGTTGAGACGACTTCATGTTTATTTACATGGCAGACAATTTAAAATCGTTACAGATGGCCATTCCTTGACTATGACATTCAACTAGCAGGAATTAAGCCCTAGAATTGCTAGATGGGCCCTCGAAATGCAAAATTTTGATTATGTAGTAGAAGTCTGAGTATTATGGTAGTCGAGACGAATACATTTGAGGAAAATTTTGTGAAATGAGAGCACCAATTTTATGAAATGAGGAATGGAATCCTTTTTAAGAAGTTGGAGAATAAAAAGTTACTGTTCTATGTTCTTGCGGCATTGGAATCACACGTGTTGCATAAGTATCACGACGAAATAGGCCATGTAGGCATCAACAATTATTATTAAAAGTTATTGTGTTCGAATATTAAGGCAAAAGTAGAAGAGCATATTAGGAATTGCTTGAAATGTATAGCCTTTTCGTCAAAAAGTGGGAAGATAGAAGGATACTTGCACAATATCAGACAATTCTTTTACAACGATCCATATAGATCATTACGGGACAATAGATAAAAGTACAGACAAAAACATTTACTGGTAGTGATAGATGCGGCAACAAAATTTGTGAAACTATACCCCACCAAAACTACGGCAACAAAAGAAGTCATTGTGGCAATACAGTATTACTTTCGCTAGTATAGCAGACCAAAATATATTGTCGCAGAAATCGAATGACTTTGCACAATTCACCGAGGACAATAATGTCCAACACATTAAAATTGCTACCGGCTCACCACAAGCAAATGGTCGGGTCGAGAGGACGAATCGAAATTTATGACCAATGATAGCAAAACTTACTGATGCCGATAATAACTTAAGATGGGATAAAGTCATAGAGACAGTTGAATTTACGTTGAATAATACAAAGCACAGAATGATCAATGAACACCAGAGTGTATTTGGAGTAAACCAAAAAGGGAAAATTGTAGACAATATTAGAGAAAACTATGAAATACAGGATGAATGCACCCACAGGATGAAAAATCCAAAAAGGGATAATATGATAATTCCAAAAGGAAAAAAACGGTAAAATACAAAAGTGGAGATTATGTTGTGATAAAAAGTTTCGAAAGCAATTTAGGAAAAAATTAATTCTGAAATTCAAAGGACCATACGAAAGTTTTATGTACTAGAAGAACGTGGATGTATGTACTAGAAGACGTGGAGGGTTTTCAACAGACGCAACAGACAGTCCCTTACAAAGGTATCTGGGCCTCACAAATTATTAAATTTTGGTTTCAGGGTAAAAGTCATGATAACAAGAAAAATGAAGACACATTTAAGGAATTAGAAACGGAAGAAACTTAGGAAAATCAAGACTTGGAAGAGTTACAGCAAGATACAAGCTTAGTTGAAATTACAAATTTGGATGAAAACGTAAAAGATACAGATATTGATGGAAGTGTAATTGGTACAGATATGGATGAAGATTTAAAAGAAACAGATATGGATGAAGATGTAAACGATAAAGATAAAAATATAACCGATTCGGACTTTGATGAAAGTTCCAGGAAGCATACATATAAATTAAGAAGCAGGAAGAAATGAAAAACGTAAAGTCGAAAGAATCAGGTGATCCTTGTAGTCAGAAAAAACATGGTACAGTTACAACAGAGAAGTGATGAAATGATTCCTTCGACGAGAAAAATCAAGAAGAGTGCTGCAAAAGGGCAGTCCCAGGGAAAAAAGGCTGGCAAAAAACCAATGCAAGCTGAAATCGAATGTGAAGTTGAACAAATTAACGAAAAAACTTATATACTTAAAAACAAGTCTGCAGAAAAATTAAAAAGAGAGCAGAACACGAGTATGGAAAATACCAGCAGTGGCGAGTGTGAGAAAGAGCAAAAGAGTGAGAACGAACAAAAGAGTGAGAAAGACAAAATGAGTGAAAATAGCGAAATGTCTGAATTCATAAAATTGCTTGCTGAAAAACTAAGCTAAAATGATGGTAACAAAAGTGGTAGCGTGTCGGTTGAAAATTTGTCCAAAGTAATACCATATTTTGACGGAGATTCGATACATATTAAACAGTGGCTTTGCAATTTTAACGAAAACGCTGAAGCATATGACCTGAACGAACAACAAAAATATGTGAATGCCCGTAATAAAATGAAGGTTGCCGCTGCTCTCTTCCTAGAAACTGTTATGGTGGCTAATTACGAATCTCTGTGTAAAGTTTTAATAAGTGCGTTTGATCTGAAGTTTACAAGTGCAGAAATTCACAAGCAGCTCAGTTCGCGAAAATGTTAACGTCGGAAAACTTTCACGAGTACGTTTTACAAATGAGAAAATTGCTTCGCTCGGTAACATTGAAGAGGAATCGGTTTTTTCCTATATAGCTGAAGGTATAATGTTCGAGAAGACAAAAAATATTCACTCCATTCCCCTGGGTCGTATAAAGAGTTGATAAAAGCATACCGTAAACATACAAAATAAGAGGGAATATTCAGTGGAAAATCATGTTGACAAAAATCAAATTCCAAAGCGCAAGCAGCAGCACTGTTTTAATTTCGGATCAGCTGATCACAAAAGAAGTGAGTGCAAGGAAAGCACTAAATGTTTTAAAAGCAATGGAAGTGGACATATGGCTAAAGACTGTGGCTCTACAAACAAGAACATAAGTGTCGTTAGAAATGAAAAGCGCATGAAATCAATTCAGATCTACAACCAAAAGCTGTGGTGCCTAGTGGACACTTTTGCAGATGTGTCTCTTATGCGTATGGGTGTATACTCTAAAAATTTTTCCAGCTGCAAGTTACAAACCGTTGTTTGAAGTTGTATGGATTGGGCAATGTCGCTACTTCGATGTTGGGTACATTTTCCGCAGATGTCATCGGGGATGCCGTTAAATAAACGTGGATGTAATTGTTTGCTACGATTTCTTGGAGAAATTAAAGGTAATTATAAACGCTGGGAGCTACACTTTTGAAAAAGTCGATGAAGCTGAGGGCGATCCAGAGTGTCACGTTTATAATGTAGTCGATCAACATAAAGAGGAAGAAGTGGAACCAAAATCCAAGGAATTGGCTATGCAGATGATTAACAACTACAAGCCGGCAAAAGAAGAAAAAAGCTGCCCAATAAAACTAAGAATTTTGACAGACTGCAATGAAATTGCCTTTCGCGAAAGTCCAAGTCGCTTATCAGCACCGGATAGAGAGTTTGTACAAAAGCAGGTTAAAGATTGGCTTCAGCAGGGTATCATACAGGAGTCTTGTTCAGATGTTGCAAGTAAAGTTGTTCTAGCTAAAAAGAAGGATGCTACACAACGACTCTGTGTTGATTATCGAATATTGAACAGTAAGGTTCTGAAAGATCGTTTTCCGGTACCCAGAGTAGAAGAGGTCTTAGAGAAGATGCAGAACGCCAGGTTTTTTACGGTCATGGACCTTAAAATAGATTTTTTTCACGTTGACATTGACATTGAAGAAAAGAGTCAGAAGTATAAGGCATTTGTAACTAAGGAAGACTGTATGAGCTTAAGAAGGCGCCGTTCGGGTTTTGCAACTCCCCTGCAGTATATGTGCGTTATGGAATTATATGTTGACGATATCGTCATATTTGGCCAATCAGCTCAAGAATGCTTGGAACATATGCGAATTGTGCTGAAAGAAGCAGAACGACACGGCTTGGAAATTAAATGGTCAAAGTCCCAATTTCTGAAAAGCAGAATAACATTTCTGGGTCATGAAATTAAAACGGACAAGTGTGGCCAGGACAACAGAAGGTCGAAGCTGTGAAAAACTTTCCATTGCCAAAAAGTATAAGAGGGGTGCAAGCTTTTCTGGGATTAACAGGATACTTCAGGCGATTTATTCAGGATTACGCTATCAGAGCCAGACCATTAGCACAAGTTCATAAGAAAGATACTGAATTTCAGATGAGGGAAGCAGAAGTAAGAGCGATTGAATCCCTAAAATTGGCTCTCACAGCAGAACCAGTTGAACAAATTTACCAGAAGAATTTGAGTTGGTCACTGACTGCGCAGCCTTCAAGCGGACAACTACTCAAAAAGATGTTCCAAGAGAGGTAGTTCAGTGGATTTTTGAACATCGACCAGGCAGCCGAATGAAACATGTTGATAGTTTGAGTCGCTTCACAGTATTGACTGTCACGTTGGAAGTTCACGCTCAAATCTTACGAGCCCAGGAGAAGACGATTTTTTTTAAAGCGGTATCCGAAATTCTTAAAGAAAAGCCGTATGCAGATTTTACCATAAAAAACATGTTAATCTACAAACAAATAGAGGCTCGAGAACTCTTGGCAGTGCCGAAAAGCTTGGAGAAGGAAGTCATAAGAAATGCACATAACTTTGGCCATATGGGTTCGCAGAAGACGATACATGCTATCCGTCAGGATTATTTTATCCCTCACATCGAAAAGAAAGTTCAGGAATTTATTCGAAATTGCCTAGAATGCATACAACACAATCGAAAGCTTGGAAAGCAGGAAGACTTTCTTCATTGTATTGATAAGGGGAACAGGCCGATTTCCACTCAATGTATCGATCACGTTGGATCCGACATCTAAGAGTTACAAATACATATTTGCTGTTGTGGATGGGTTCTCCAAGTACGTCTGGATGTATCTAACAAAATCAACAGATGCCCAAGAAGCTGTTCAGCGCCTAGAGTTTTGGATTACAATTTTCGGCAGTCCATATCGGATTATCAGTGACAAGGAAGCAGCATTTACATCAAAATTGTTCAAAAACGTTTGTGAAGAGAACAAAATCAAACACGTTGAGTCCACAACCGGAGTTCCAAGGGGAAATGGGCAAATCGAACGCTTCAACTGAGTCATTTGTCCGTCTTAGCAAAGATGTCAGCAGCAGAGCCGTCCAGATGGTATAAGTACACATCAAAGGTGCAACGTGCTATAAACGCGCATGTTAACTCTTCCGCCAAAATATACTCCATTTGAAGTATTTATCGGGTTAAAGATGCAAAATGAAGCCGATTTGGAGCTGTGAAAACTGCTGGAAGATGAGTTTCTACAAGACCTACAAGTCCAAAGCGATGAGATGCGAGCTGAAGTTCGAGTAAACATTCAAAAGGCTTAAGAAGAGTACAAGTCGAACTACGATAAGAAAAGAAAGAAACAACGAGGATATGAGTTAAACGATTTGATCGCAATTAGGGTCACTCAGTTTGCAACGGGCAAGTATATCGGGCCTTATGAAGGTGTGAAGGTGAAGAGGAAGGAAGATACGATGTCAAAAAATCAGAAGATTTTCTGGGACCTCAGCAGACGTCTACAAGCGATGACTTCGCGAAACTTTTGCGATATTATGAGCAAGAAGAAGACGAGGACTCTGAAGCTCATTCATCTGGGACAGGTTAAGAACAGGATGGCCGAGTATAAGATGTTGTAAGGACCTGCATGCAGCGAGGTGGCATCCCTGTTAAGGCGGAAGACGTTATTATCGATAGGTCGGCAGTCATCGTTATCAGTCGCTCAGCAGCCGCCGTGATCAGCAGACTTCAGCCGTCAGTCGTAAATCAACCGAAATTAAGCCGTTAGCTAAACTTCAAACACACTCTCATCTTATCGTATTATTATATTACCTAACTACACGAATATCTATAATAAAGACACATATTTATCTATATAGATATATATTTAATATAAAATTACAACAATATATAAATTTATAAATATATAATAATTATAAATATATAAAAGTTGTGCAAAAGTATGTAACAGGTAGAAGTAAACATATCCGACCCTAAAAAGTATATATATTCTTGATCAACATCAACAGTCGAGTCAATTTAGCCATGTCCGTCCGTCTGTCCGTCTGTTCTTATGAACGCGTCGATCTCAGAGACTACAAGAGATAGAGCCACAAATTTTTGCATGTAGGTAGGTGTATACCAGATCCAAATCGAGTTTGTTTGAGATTTGGAAAATATCTATCTACTTTGAAATGTACTATAAGATCGGACAAAAAACACCGAAGTTATATACGAATCAATTTTGCTTGATGGAGAGAGGGAGTCTTTGCATCGTTATTTACCGTCTGCGCGCGTGCGTTTGTGTGTGTGAGTTTTTTTTTTTATAAGGGGGAAAGCATTGAAAGCCGGATAGTGTGGGACTTGGGACTGCCTCACTCACTAAAACCACCCCTAATCTCCGTTTCCCTCTCGCGGTACCACCGCATAGTATTACTTCACGAGGGGGAGCTGGCATGAAAGCCTCCACTAGATTCCTATCTAAGATTTGAAGTCATTCTGCGCTGTCTTTCAGCGCAAACAAGTGTATCATTATTTGTGCTGCATAGTTACTAAAAGCCGACCAATTGTTTTGCGAGCTAAGTAGAATACCCTTCAAGTCATTGACTATGAATGGTTTCCCAATCTTTAACCATAGCTCTTTCTGTTCAGCAGCGAGTCTTGGACAGACAAAAAGGACATGTTCAGCGTCTTCTGGGATCCCTGCACAGTATGTGCAAAAGGGATCCGTCTCATGCTTAAACCTAAACAAGTAGGACTTGAAGCATCCATGTCCCGTCAGTGCTTGCGTCATGTAAAAGTCGTTTTGCCCGTGCGTCCTGCAAACCCACGGTCGTAAGTCTGGTATTATCCGTCTTGTCCATTGACCGTTTGTAGCAGTTCTCCATCTTCTCTCCCAGTGTGCGAGAGTCTCTTCCCGGCGATCAGGGGGCGCATCTCTTCTGCGGGCTTATCTTGCGAGTAAATCTAACGGGGCCATGCCTGCTAGGACCAGCGCAGCATCCTCAGAGATGGTGCGGAAAGCGCACAACACTCTAAGGGCGCTCCTGCGGTATGCAGACTTGCACTCCCGGCTGTGCGTGGGAACCTCCGTTGCAGCTGCCCCTATCGGTGCTCCGCAGAGTATGACTGACTTCACCACGTTTGCGATCAGCATCCTACTTCGCTCACGAGGTCCGCCAATATTGGACAACATTCCCGCTAATGCAGTTGAGATCCGTGCTGCTCTCTCGCCGGCATACTCAAGATGTTGCTTGAAGTTTAACCTGTGGTCAAATATTAGGTACTTGATGGCAGGTTTCGATCTTATCAAGCAGCTTCCTTCAATGATGGCGGACTCCACTTTTTTCCAGCTACTAACCAGCACCGTTTCCGTCTTGTGGGCCGCACAACTTAACCCGTTTTCCCCGAGCCATGAGATAACCATGAGATTTCCCACATATTTAGCGACTGAGATGACTGCAATGTCATCAGCGAATCCTACTATTGTACAGCCATCAGATAGCGGCAGGCGCAACACTGCGTCATACATGACGTTCCAGAGTGTTGGACCTAGCACCGATCCTTGCGGTACGCCTCCAGAAATCCTGCGTTGCCGTTCTCCTGCTGCAGTTTCATACAAGAGTACTCTGTTCCTGAAGTAGTTGCATATGATCCTGATGAGCTATAAGGATACTAGAAGCCACTGCAACGCTTCAAGAATACTGTGCCAACTAGCCGTATTAAAAGCATTCTTGACATCCAACGTGGTAATAAGGCAGTACTTCTTGCGTCCGCAGCGCCACCTGGTGTCTTCGATAGCTTCTCGCGCTATGCGTAGGACTGTCGAAATTGCGTCTGTGGTGCTCAGCTTCTTGCGTTTGTGTGTATATTGGAGTGTCCCACCCGACAAGCGGTATCGAGAACGGATCCGTTTTCGACATTTTCTCGAAGGTTTCTCTCACAAAACTATCGAGATGTGTTCCGTTATCGGTCCAAAAAAGTATTACCTGTCGCTCAGTTTGTGGCAGCAAAAGGTAAGTTCTCAATACACGTTTTCGGATCCGTTCTCGACACTTTCTCGATAGCGAAAACGGATCGAAAACTAATCCGTTTCCAATACGTTTTCGTTATCGAGAAAGTGTCGAGAACGGATCCGAAAACGTGTTGAAAACGTTTAGTTTCGCGATAGTTGAAACAATGTTTTGTTTCATCCCATTTTGTTTTGTTTGTATGTATATATTATCCATTACATTTACATTTTACATTAAATTTACTACATTCTCTGCTAGCTGTCCCAGAAACAGCGTTATTTAAATGTTTAAACTCGTTGATATACTGGCGTCTTTTTCTTTTTATTGGCATTTTATCTAAATTTTATTAAACACTTTTATGAGCAAAAACCGAACGAACCTTTTCAAGCACAATTTTCACAAATGACCTGACGCCGTCATCAGCACAAAGTCAACATTTGACTTCCGAAAAGTGCGTTGTGTTGTTATTGTTTCGCAGCTGAGTTTCTGTGCATTTTACTTTTTCCTTTGTTTCTCTTCTTTGCTGCTGTCACATATAGAGAAAAAATAGCTAATGTCCTTTTGAAACCCGCATCTCTTAAGAAAAACGGATTTCGATTATAAGAGAAACTATCGTAATTCTCGTATGTCCGGATACATTCGAGAAATTGTCGGGTGGGGTGTGTATGTGTGAGTGTGTGTGTATGTGAATGAAAACACACGAAATCAAGGGAACGACTACAGCTCCCTTACTTGTTTTCATTTGGTTTCTTTAAATAATGATTTTGGTTTAAATTACTCATAAAAGTTTTCATTTGATTGATTTTGTTTAGCTAAATAGCAAATTAAATAACCATTAAGATCACGAGGAGTCTTATAGGTTGGAATACTACTATGCGTTTATTAATATAATAAAGTATGGCTTAGCGCGGTCCACGACTAATGCTCTTGCATTCTCTTTGAAGACTAACTATGCCAGCGATTGACATGTTCGTCGGTATCTCTAATTGATCTGCTTAACGAAGAAGTACAAGACATGAGAGACGCACATACACACCAGAGAACTGCAACGAGCCATCACGAATACACTCGCTCACCCGTGCTTCAAATGCGATGCAAGTAAACTAAGCGCTCAAGGCTTGTTGAACTTGTTCAAACAGCATACACAAAACAAAACTCCCAAAAAAGTTCGAGTATAGGCGAATAATTGCATTTTCAAACTCGAGTGTTTTCCGTACATACACTCCATTTGACTCAGAGCTTCGGACGCGAGTCGTAAAGAGTAAAGTTCGTTCGGTACAAATACTCGCGAAGTACTCTTAGCTTCGGACGCGAGTAACCGAGATTACTTGTTGCCGAAGTCAAAGATCTGCCGCGTGTTGTTATGGTCAAAGCTTGTACACACATCATTTCTACGCCAGAAACAACAACTTGTGAGAGCAAAAGAGATAGCATGATAGCCTACATTTTGCATTCCTTTGAGTAAAAAGACGGAACGATTTTACTTCTCAATTGCATTCACTTCTTAATTGCTGTCCTTCACCTCTAGTTACCGATTGCGTAAAAAATTTGGCGCATCACAACCTTCCACATCAACAATCAAGCATGCACTGAACGTTAACGGACCCATAAACGATCGACTTGGTAGTCGACGAGACCAGTGTGTAAGAATGTTGCTTGCCTTAAGCTCTCTGTCAACAAGGCGAGTAAGAGAGAGTAAGAGTAAATTTTGATGGGAGTGCGAGTAAGTCAGAGTGCAGACGAACTTGTTCATATTTTCACTCGTGCAAAGCAAACAGCTTACTTGTTCTGACTTAATGTGCTTTCGATCATTTCGAGTGTCGAGCCGAGGCAGCAAGCCCAAGCAAGACAAGTAAATGCACGAGTATGATCGAGCATTAGAGGCTTGTTGCAGGTCTCTGATACACACATACATCTTCTAATCTCTCTATGTACATTATGCATACAGAACAATACAGTAAGTTGGGAAACATTGTTGCTTTGACAAACTTCATACATAATTTTAACAACGCTCCCTCAAAGTAACAATATACTTGACTTAAATATAAGTGACGCCCAATGATTAAAATCACCTATGATGTTTACTGCTCTTAAGGCCTTTCGTCAGGACGTCCGCTATCATCTGCTCCGTCTGCATATACTCAACTTCAGTGTCGCCACTCTGGTATTTCTGCTTGATGAAATGGAGGCGCACGTCTATATGTTTTGTACGAAAGTGAAGTCCGAAGCCAGTAACCAATTTTTGTGCGCTCTGATTGGCATTATAAAGGCGCACCGTCTCGCACCTTCTGCCAACGCTTTTTAGGAGAGCCTTTAAGTATGAACCTCACTGACTGCTTCGGACATTGCCAAGTATTCCGACTCGGTACTCGATAGGGCCACTGTTCGTGGCTGAACGCTTGCCCTGAATAGAAGCGACTGACTGGATATTGCTGAATAAATAAGTACTTTTCAAAAAAAATTAAAAATTCACCTTTTCCTTTGAACACACCTTGTTTGAGTATTGGTTTTTATTACTTTGCTTAAAATCTAGCAGAGCCCACAATAACCTTTCCCTTGTCTAATTTCTTCCTTTTTAAATTTTCGTAAACAATCGGGTCGGTGAGAGTATTGAGTATTGGTTTTTATACTTTTGGCTTAAGATCTAGCAGAGCATTCAATAGTCTTCCCCTTTTCTAATTTCTGCCTTATTAAATTTTCGTAAACAATCGGTACTAGAGCTGGACAAACATCGATGGTAACATCGATGTCTTAATCGAAGCTGAAAACATCGATTTTTTCCCACAATCGATGCATCGGTCACACTATTTTCCTACTAAATTTACTTGGCGTCTTTAATAAAGTTAAGATGCCCCATTTGAGTCTCTTAAACCTTTTAGTATAATATTTATTTTAATCTTAAGACTTAAAATCAGGGATTAATACCGAAATGACAGGTACCGGAACGAACCGAAATGAATGTTTCGGTAAAAGGTTCTATTTCGGTCTTAAATTAATTTTGGTTTTCGGTTTCGATAAGGTACCCAGTTTTTTATTTCGGTATACCGGTACGTACCGGTATAAATAAAATTTTTTTAAATATTGTAAAAAGCAAATTCTGAGATAAGTCTAAATCGTTTTAATTCTTTGTAACATAAAGAAACAATATTCAAAAAAGTTTCAGTCGTTTGACATTCAAAGTAAAATTAAAATCGATTTTCACATTCGTACTATTTTACAGAAAGTACTTACTTTAGAAATCTTATACAATTCTGGGAACTCATATAGTGTTTTTTTAGATCGTACGGCTGTCAAACGGCCTTAGAGCATTGGAAAGGTCGCTCTCCACTATGAGTACGGATATGCCTCTTCAGAGAGTCTTTTTGAAGGAAGGATTTCGAGCACTGAGAGCAGTTGAAGGGTCGCTGGCCGGTATGAGTAAGTAGGTGTTTATTTAGAATGCTCTTTCGGCCAAAAGACATTGAGCATTCAGACCATGAGTGAGGTCGCTCGCAAGTACATGAAAGTTGGTGTCGCACCAAATTGCGCTTACTGCGAAAGGTCTTCGAGCAGTGGGAACCCTCGAAGTGTTTCTGTATCTCGGGAGAATGAGTACGTAGGTGTCTTCACAGCAAGGCGAAGAGGATGAGTTGGCTACTCAACGCCAACAACAAACTCTCGCTAAGGAACAAGGTCCTCATATACAAAGTGATCCTGACACCGATTTGGAGGTACGGCGTTTAGGTGTATGGCATCGCCGCGAAGACCCACCTGAACAAAATACGGGGTTTTCCAGGCCAAAATCCCGAGGAGGATTACTGGAGCCGAGTGGTTCATCCGAACTCGAGACATTGAGAGAGAGTGTGGCGTTCCGAGTATATTGTAAAATTTAGCCTTAAGGTATCTAAATAAACGAATAATTTAAATGAAAAAAAAAAACGTAGGTGTTGATTAAGATTGCTTCTTGTGTAAAAGGTCTTCGAGCACTGCGAACATTGGAAGGGCCGCTCACCAGTATGAGTACGCAGGTGTGCCTATAGAGAGAGCTCCTGATGGCATAAGACAGTCTTACTAGGCACTAGGTACACTTAAAAGGGAGTTCGCCAGTATGCGTGTGCAGGTGTTCCTTCATATAGCACTTTACGGAAAAGGTCACACAGAAAAGGACATTCGAAGGGTCGCTCGCCAGTATGCGTGCGTTGGTGTCGCCGCAGGTGTCCACACCAGCATCCGGAACGGCCAAGCAAACGCAGCATTGCTCGTCCACAGATAGTCCCCATATTATATGGTTCAATCTGTTAATTGCAAATTGAATGCTTCCAAAGAGTTAAAATAGAAAAATGTAATATATTTCGATATCAGTGTGACCGTATGTGGCAAGAATAAAAATACTGATTCGAGCTAGGCACCAACCGAATGCAAATATGAGAGACAACTAAATTTTATATGTAATGTTGGGTTTATACTGCTTCACTGAGTATCACATTTCAGTGTCACAGCTCCATATGAATTTGACACTGTGACACTGAAATGTGACTCTCTGTGACGCAGTATAGCCACTGGTTTTAATACATACGACATGCACATGTACAATAGCATGTATGTATAAAATGTAAAATGGCTTGACGCAGCCCCAAAGGGCCAAAGCCCAGCTCCTCTCAATCTCTTGGCTTGTGTGTTTGTAATTTTTCGCACAAGAGAAAGGGACCTACAGTTTAACGCCGAATCCAAACGGCAGTTCGAGAAGATTTGCATGGCTAATTACCAAAAAGGTGGCGCCAACAGTGAGGGGTGACCCACGATCTTTTGCACAGTGGTCGCGCACACCAGCCGCTGAGCCACACCCGGGCACAAACATATTTTAGATTCTTGCCAATGTACATAAGTACGAGGGAGGTCCCAGAAATAGCCGACCTAACTACTAAAACACAAAAATTTATCATTTTTTTTTTTTCAACATCCTTTTAGGTCTTTTAGCTTCGATACCTTTTTTATAATAAGAACTGTGAAGCTCTTCAAAATAGGTATTAACCTCGGACTCCACCTCTTCATTTATGCCAAATCTTTTTCCTCCGAGCCATTTTTTCAAGTTTGGAAATAAGAAATAATCAGAGGGAGCTAAGTCTGGCGAATAAGGGGCGTGAGGTAGCAATTCAAATTTTAATTCATTAATTTTAGCCATTGCAACGGCTGAGGTGTGAACCGGCGCATTGTCATGATGGAACAGCAATCGCGGCACCCATCTTGCGCATAACTTTTTCATGTCCAATGTTTAGGTCAATATGCGATGTACAGCACTTTTTTAAATGCCTACACATTCAATCGCCGGTCATTCAATACAAATTTTTTAATTTTGGCCACCATTTCTGAAGTGGTCACCTCATTTGGACGCCCATTACGATGTTCATCTTCGCAGCTCAAACGACCTCGCTTAAACTCAGCCACCCAATATTTTATTGTTGTAAACGAGGGAGCAGAATTACGTAAGGTAGAATCCAGCGCCTTTTTAATATTGGTTGGACTAAGACCTTTTATATAAAAGTATTGTATCACATAACGATGACCAATTTTGTCCATGCTTGCAAATCAATAACAAGCGTTCTCTATTAAAATCGACCAAAAAAAACTGTGCAAGGTAAAGGCACCAAACTTCAAACTTAAGCTTTTAATATTTTTTTTTAATAATTTTTAATATTTTTTGTGAACATTTTCCAACACTACTGTGCTAGGTCGGCCATTTCTGGGACGGACCTCGTATGTATGTATGTAAAACAAATCAGTCAATTTACAATCATACGTTAAGCGCCTTTTAGAAGTTGCGAGATTTTCGTGCAAGTCATTTTACAGAGGGCCTTTTAAGCATTCTATGAAAGGTGGCAAGAAAATCTTATATCGTGTAAAGGACGTATTATGAATCCTTCTTCTCGTTACAAACAAACATCGGACCAAAATTATAATGCGCTCTGCAAAAGTTAAAAGAAAAAACCGAAACAGTACCGGTACCAAAGTATCGGTTTTTTCGGTTAACGGTTCCGATTCCGGTTATAATCCCTGCTTAAAATATATTGCGTTCAATTGCGGTAGTGTTGGAGTGTGTGCGAACGTTAAGATCCAATTGAATCTATTTTTAGTTTTTTTTTTGTTTGATCTGAATATGGGTTTTTTTTATTTTAGCTCAGCCGAAAGCTATGGAAATGTGCTTGAAGTTTTCCCGATATGTTAAATCTTTGATTTGGTTGGCCACTGTTAAGTTTTCTGAACGACGCGTAGTCATAAATAAACATATGTATTTGCCAAGATTTCTTGTAAGCATTTTAAAGGGTTTGTTCCCTTTTATAAATACCAAGGTATTTATTGATTGTTTAATAGAGAAACCGTTAAGGTTTTTACAGCACATATTCCATCGAGGATTCTGTTCTTTACTGTAATAATAGAATCGATTGGATCTTTTTTAGAATTCTCAAGTTTTAATTGTCACACTACCACAAAGTAAGTTCAAATGAATATGTACATCTAACGAAAGTTGCCAATGAAGGTGACAGAAAATTTATATAATAACAATAAAAAAAAATAAAAAAAAATCAAGTGCAATCGTCTTGTTGGAATCAGCGCTTGAAACTCACTGATGAGGTTCCCAGTCCATCGAAACAGTCTGTCTCTGTATCCAAAGCTGCCCATATGAACCAAATCTTTGTTGATTTCGTTGTTTATAATCAATCCTAGAGGCGGCTAAAAAGCACTTTGATAAAAATCAAAATAGGTCGCTAAAACCCATATACATTTGGGGTGTTCATTTAGTGTTGTATCATTGCACATTGTGCAAGCCGCTCCAACAACAATTTGTACTGAGTCAAGTTTGCACTTTATGCCAAACCCCGACCCATGACTACAAAAATCGTTGCAAGTGCAAATCAATATTAGTGTTAGACAACAATAAAAGCGTGACAAGTGTTGCACAATTTTCTGGTATTTTTTGGTGTAATTTAGTGCTTTATGTGCTAAATCAAAACAAACAGCTGTTTATTGTGCCCAGCTGCTAAAAGTAAGTGAGGGTTCCTTTTGCTAATTTTCTTAAGTATACCGGTCTTTACTTAATTTATATATTTAGTAGCAACTCAAACTACACTCACAATAACAAACTCAGCGATAACCATAGCGAACAGCTGATTGCGTTAACTTACAAGACTTACAACATTCAAATCGTTCAAATGGGTGTTCACGATAGCTCTGCTACAATGTTGCACTTATACAAAGATACTACACTTAATGAACACCTCTATTATTTCTATTTAATCTCAATCAAGAAAGTGATTTGCAGACTCTTAAAATTTGAAAAAAAAACATCGATATTGCATCGATGTTTTATTTGTAATCTGTACAGAGAGACCCCAGTATGAAAACCGAAAAGAAATCAGATTTTTAATTAAATTAAATAAAGTTAAATTTAAATTAAATTAAACTAAAATTAGCTTTGAAAAAAATTAAATGGAAGAAAGTTGAAAGCAAAGCAAAGTAAATTGAAAAGTAATGTAATTAAAATCAAAAGAAAGCAAAGACTACTTTAAAAATTATCTGAATTAAATGAGAGTTTAGTATTATAACAATTATGTACTATACTCTTATGAAACACTTCAATCTACAGGATAAGTAAAAGTAAAATCAGCTTGTCAAGATGACACAGCCCCAAAGGGCCAAAGCCGAGCCTCTCTCAAACTCTTGGCTTGTGCGCTTCTAATTTTAGCACAAGAGAAAGGGACCTACAGTTTAACGCCGAGTCCGAACGGCAGTTTGAGAAGCTTTTCATGGCTAATTACTGCAATGCTGGCGCCAACAGCAAGAGGTGTGGCCGGGTGTAAGGTTTTATTCAAAGAAAAAAAACTTTTCATTAGATGTTCCGAGGCGGGATCGAACCCACAACCTCATGCACAGCGGTCGCGCACTCTAGCCGCTGAGCCACCCAGTCACAATCTACAGGGTGGGGCAATATAACTCCCGTATCTGAAATGAGCATCATTCCGCTCAACGATAACCTGGAGGGCTAGCCGTGGTCTCATTCGAAAGGTGGGGTTTTAAAGTTTTATTTCCTCCCAGTCAGGCGTGATCATGCGGTGGAGCAACGTGCAAAGAGCATTTGCCGTAGAGGCCTATTTATCCAACGATCGCTCAGTGATCGCAACGAAGCGAGTTTAACCCTAGATTTAACCCCTTGCGACTTCTTTATGTGGGGTTACCAGAAGTCCCGTGTCTTCAGCAACCGTCCTCGGACTCTTAAAGACCTGAAGACGAACATTCGAGAGGAAGTGGCCAATATTCCGCTCATCATGTTGGAAAGAGTGATGTGAAACACCCGTTATCGCTTCGTTCATTGCATAGAAAATGGGGAGCGTCACGTGAACGACATAGTTTTTAAAACCATGTAAAAAAACTTTAAGGTATTTCCTACAACTAAAAAAAAATAATCAAATATCTTTAGTACTTTTTGTTTTATTGTGTTACGAAATACGGGAGTTATGTTGCCCCACCCTGTATATTACGATTATGTTCCTATTGGAATTTAATCTCTTTTTATTATTTTTTATTCCCTAAACTTAATATCTTGCCCAAAATGGGATTTTCTTCTTACCCCGAATACTTTTCTGCTGAGTTAAATATTATAATGAATATCAACTTTTTATTTTTTAAAGCTTATTTTGTATTTATTGAATCTTCTCTGAATTCTTCTCCTCTCTTAACTAACAATAATTTTTCAGATCTTAATCTAGAAGCTATTTTATAAACCATCCCCTGTTGGAGTTAGTTTGTGTTCTGCGGCCCTTCAAGTCAGTCGCTGGGTTGGTAGGTCATTTCTCCTGAGACGAGAATGCGTTGCTAGCATGGAAAGAGATTTTGCAAGTTGATTTGGGTGGGTGAGAAGCTTCTCAGAATATTTTTGTTTAAGTTGCTCTATTTAAGTTTCGACCAATGGGATGCTGAGGTCGTTGTGGATACACTCATTGCGAATGTACCATGGCGCTCCAGTGATGGTTCTGAGAATTCTTGATTGTGATCTTTGAAGGATGTCCACACTGCTCGCACAGGCATTTCCCCATAACTGCGAGCCATACGTCCAGACAGCCTTTATGATGCTTTTGTACAGTAGGTCTTTATATTCCAGTTTAAGAGGGGAACGCGAGTTGATTAGCCAGTGAAGGCTGTTGGCCTTTACCTTGATTTGAAGCTTTTTCGACTCTATGATACGACCTAGGTATACAACATCGTTTGATTGCGGGATCTGGGTTGCATTTAAAGATAGCTGGGGACAGGTGCTTCTGTTGAGTGTGAACGTCACATGTTTACACTTTTGCTCGTTGATTTTTATGCGCCAGTTGGCCAGCCACTCTTCCACTTTATCTAGGTGGCTTGCCAGCAGACTTGTAGCGTTAATTGGACATCGTGATCTGCTTAATATTGCCGTATCATCCGCAAAAGTACTTATTGTAAGTCGGGGGTCTGTTGGTATGTCGGCAGTGTACATTACATATAGGAGAGGACCGAGTACGCTACCCTGCGGCACTCCGGCTCCTATAGTGAACTCTTCCGTTGTGTACTCATTTTGACGAACTGTAAATACTCTGTTACTGACGTAACTTTCTAGTACTTTGTGAGTATTTGGGGGGAGCATTGTCCTTATCTTGAATATAAGACCATCCAACCAAACGCGGTCAAATGCTTGGGCAAACATCTAAGAAAATTGCAGAGCAGTATTCGTGGTGCTCAAACGCAGTCCGAATGTCTGAAGTTAAACGGTTGACTTGCTCAATAGTCCCATCAACAATAGACCTAATCAACTGAATATCAACTAAATAGATTTAAAACTCACTCTAACGTTCTTGCCGTCGTAGGTTATATGGTTATGCTAACAGAACGGGCACCACCTTTACCAGAAATAACATGCTACTTGCATATGCCGATAATATTGATATCATCGGCAATAGCGAATCGGTGGTAAGAAAGGCGTTCTTAGAGATAGAGAAGCAGTCAAAACTTATGGGCTTAGCCGTGAATGAGGATAAGACGAAGTACATACTATCAACGCGCAGTGAGTCTACGCTTTGACAATACAACTTCAAGGTTGTTAAGGACTTTGTCTACCTCGGAACGACCCTAACCTGCGACAACACCAGTCTGGAAATCTGAGGAAGAATCACTCTTGGAAACCGACGTTACTACGGGCTCAGTAAGGAGTTCAAGAGCAGAGCCCTCTCTCGAAAAACGACAATTGCGCTATACAATTCGCGTATCATCCCAGTTCAGCGCAGAAGCATGGAAACAACAACGGATGAGGCTGCAATTGACGTGATCGAGAGAAAAGTTCTTCGGAGGATATATGGACCTCTAAACGTTGGCGGCGAATTTCGCATCCGAATAAATCACGAACTGTACGAGCTCTATGGGGACACTAAGCTTGTCCAGCGCATAAAACAACAGCGGCTGCGCTGGATGGGACATGTTTCCCGTATGGATGATAACGCTCCAGCAAAACGTGTGTACAGCCGGCATGGAAACGATTTAGGAGGCACGCCCGGGCTGGCTCCCACCGAAGCGAAGATGTGCCCTTCTGGTGGGATGTCGCTCCCAGATGGCCAAAGAAGAAGAGTTCGGAAGGTCGCCGCCCGACTGGAAAATGTCGAGCGATTCTGACTGTCGCCGCCGCCTGTCCTGCCAGCTCCAAACCCAGATTTTATATGGGATGTCATCGAATCCGCAAGCTGGTGCCGGGCGGTCGATAAAAGTGACTTGCCGTACGGCAGGCTGTTTGGGCACGCCATACAGCAGGCGGTATAGACCATGCAAGGCCAGACGGTACTATCAATCAAAAGAGTGAAATAAGAAAGATTGGTTGTTATCTCAATATCATTATTGCTTGTAGTATTCCATAAAATAACGCGCAACATAATTACTACTTTTTTTAAATGTGTTTTGTTAGTGCAGTATGTAATTTGAATTATTTCGATAAGCATACCTCTTCTGGGATTTGAACTCGGTACTGTTTTTTTATTAGTCAAATGCTTTAGCTATACGTCTGCTAAGTTCATAAGCCGAACAAATTGTGCTATATATTAACATTGAATGTGCTAGCCGAAGGCTGCCCCAAAATCACCTGGTGGACCGCAGACATTTCATGTACAGTCTCTCTTAGTCGTGGCCGGTTGTGATGCAGTGGGTAGGGTGAATTGCTGCTGTGCTCTATTTGATTTTAAGTACCTAAACCATATATACGGATGACATGGTGCTTTTGGTGGGCTTCCCAACTATATGATCGATTGCTGCACAAAACCGAATCTTTAGAAAATCACAGATAAAGCAGTCAGACAGAGCAATTATCTGGATGTACTTATTGTGACCTGGTATGGAGCAGCGGGTAGTGTATCTGCCTGCTGAGCAAGAGGTCATAGGTTCGATCCCGCCTCGGGACTTATAAATAAACGAGAACACACAAGCCAAGAGATTGTGCGGATCTGCCGGGCGTACGGTTATCCCAAACAGACTGCCGGACGGTAAACGAAATTACCCAAGCCAATGGCTGCATGAAATCGCCATGCAGATGGCTGACATTTAATGTACAAACTCTGGTATTGCTTTGCGGATCGGGCAGGCCATTGGTTTTGTTTTGGTAGCTCCGTTATTTAGGTGTATACTAAGCTTTTAAAATAGATGGACATTTACTTCGGCTTGGCTGAAGTTTGTACACCCTTGCAGCTATTAAATAATTTTATACAATAATTATATATTAGCTTTGAACAATGCTAGCTGAGATATTTCCAAAGCTGACCGATCGATGGCCTCTCTTCTGTGACCAGTTTTTTATATAGGGTTACCACCTCGGTCGCGTCTCTCGCCCGGCAAGTTATCAATGTATAGTGGAGGGGAGTATAGGTATCCGTGGAAAGCGGGAAATTTGAAAAGTGTCAAATTTTTTCATGCTTTTGTACTTTTGCAAATTTTTTTTCACATGTATTTTTCATTCATCATCGCTTTTCGAAGAAGTGGACCTTGTTCCGGTCGAACCAAAAAAGAGCAAATTCTTCTCAACTCATATGGAAATTTAATTTCGTCAGAGGCTCTGCCTTTACCTGTTCGACTCTCATTAGATTCCACAAAACGGTCCAAACATTCTTCATTTCTGAAGGCATTGCTGATGGTGATCGATAAAGCTTTTCTAACAATTAAGGGCAATTGGACAAAACCGTCAGAACATTCGAAAATTTTTACCCATTTTATATCGACATGGAGGTCAATTTTTGGGATTTTGGGGATAATCTTCGCCAAAGAAAGTGTTTCGTCTTAAAGAGGTTCAATACTGAATAGTGTTGAAATGGAGATTTTTCAAAATCTTACCATTTTCCCAAATATGGCACGATGTTAAACTAATATTGCCTCTCTCGAATTTCGATCGTTGATGCTGTGTTAAATGAGGTAGACTTGTGTCGACTCTAGAAGCAAAGTACTTGTCATCCATTCTGGCTTGCAACCCGTCTCTCAATTCAGTTATTACACTGTGAAAGTGTGTACTCATGACTGTTCCTTTTTCCAGATTTTTCATACTTTTGGTTATGTGGTGCATAAAATGATGAACGAAGTACAAATAGCATTCTGGGAACGTTAAATTTTCGTTAAGATCGTCGTTAAGTTCATTCTCTTGATCTTTCACAAAGCTCTAAATCGATTTGTCAACTTCATCTTCTCCTTTATTGATAAAATATTGCTTTAAACCCGGCTATTTTTTTATAGTCCACTCGATTGCTGGAAAAGGGACATCCATTTGGTCACATGTCGCAAAACGTATTCGTACTCCATATCAAGATCATCGAAACAGTGCTTCAGAACGTCAACGGATTTGGCACTCATCGAAAATTCAGCGAAGATATTCACCACCAGAGTTTCCAAGTCGAATGATAAAGCATTGCGGGCATTTCTACCAGCATTGTGGATAACGTGTGCATTACAATTGCTTTTAATTATTTTCGAATTTGGCGAGGTCAGCTTCTGATGAACGGATAATTATTTTTGAATTTGGCGAGATCAGCTTCTGATAAACGGACTTATGCTTTCCATAATTCACGGGTGCATTATCTGCTATTTACATTTTTCGATTTCGAGGTGGCGACTTTTTAGCTGATCGAATATCGCTTGTAAGGATTCTTTACTATCTTCGAAAAAATCGATCATTCTGTCTTCGAATTTACTTGGCGGCCCGGCATTGCCGGGCGAGGCCCTTGCAGGTATCAACCCTATTTTTATATGACAGCATTTCGATATAAACCTCCGGTTTTTATCAAAATCGGACAAATTGTGCTGAAGCAGATAATATTTCTATCTGACCACTTTAAAGACGCTACTATTGATAACAAAAATGCTTCTCTCACTAGAACTGGTTTTTCGAATTGTGTGAAGGCATTTAAAACAAATGGTAAATGTCTATTATATGTCGTTACTCACCAAAAATTGAAATTATGTTTCCTCGATGGACTGGGAATTATGAAGAATTATCATGCAAAAAAGTCGCGGCGATCATCCCTGGATTGACTGATTTTGCGCCAATATTGTGTAAGTGCTTTTCGTCAAATGGCAAATAAACCAAAAATTACAGGGTTTGAACGACTTACTCCTTGAATCAAAGGTAGCTGACACTTAAAAGCCCTTTTGCTCAAAAAATTTTAAAACAATGTCCTTCAATGGACCGCAAATTATGAAGGTTTTTCATTTTGGTTAAGGGGAGATATACACCTTCTTCTTATTTGGCCCGATATTTCTATCACAACCGTTTGACGGTCTCGGCCTCTGCTATTAATGCCCGCCACTCGCCTCTGTCTTGAGCGAGCTGGCACCAGTTGTTCAGTTTAAGCGCCTTTATGCCTTCCAGCACCTGTTTTTCCCAACTAAGTTTCGGTCGTCCTACTGCTCCTGCTTTCCCTAATTCGTTCGCCTTCCGCCTGTACACTTTTCTTACTGGAGCCTCTTCATCCATACGAGTAACATGTCCAAGCCAGCGCAGCCGCTGTTGTTTAATGCGCTTGACTAGGTCAGTGTCCCCATAGAGCTCAAACAGTTCGCGATTCATTCGGATGCGAAATTCGCCGCCAGCGTTTAGAGGTCCATAAATCCTCCTCCAAGTGCCGCCTCATTTGTTGATGACATTGTCCATGCTTCTGCGCCGTATAGCAGGACTGGGATGATAAGCGACTTTTATAGCGCAATTTTCATTTTTCGAGAGAGGGCTCTGCTCTTGAACTCCTTACTAAGCCTGTAGTAACATCGTCTTGCAAGAGTTATTCTTCTTCGGATCTACAGACTGGTGCTGTTGTCGCTGGTGATCATCGTTCCGAGGTAGAAAAAGTCCTTTACAACGTTAAAGTTGTACTCTCCCATTGCAACAGATTTTACAAGACGCGTAGGCTCACTGCGCTCTGAGACTAGGAACTTTGTCTTTTCCTCATTTACCGCTAAGCCCATGCGCTTCGACTGCTTCTCAATCTCTGAAAACACCTTGCTTACCGCCCGTTCGGATATGCCGATAATGTCAATGTCATCGGCATATGCAAGTAGAATTACATATTTATAAAGATATACCATACACGTAGACGTTTGAAAAAAATCGATTTTTTTTTTTTGCATTTTCTTTAAGTTTGAGGTCGTTTTTCTCGAAACCGCGTTTTTCAACTCGGTACCCAAAACTTCTCCAAAATTTTTGAACCGATTGCCTTGAAACTGGTTGTGGAATAAATTCTATCCACTATTTTCTAGCAGATGTCAGAGGATTTTTTTCTTTCCTTAGTTTTTTGTTTATAAATAAAATAATTATTAATTTTTGGCCCAAAAATCATTTTTTATGTTCAAACGTAAATCGATATTTTCAAAATGACAACTATGAAACTACTAAGTTATAGTAGATAGATTTATATTTATTTAGAATAAATATGATATGGATACAACGGCATGGATTTCAATCCGTCCGCCGGTAGTGTGTATATTGTCAAACACTGCTTTGAACTACTACACCGGAGTTGCCCAGCTCGTCGCCAGTTACACGATCGATTGTCGTCCACAGTATACAATCATTTTTCTGATGATTGTTCAAGAACCGCCTGTGGGTACCGTGTATGAAGATTTTTTGACGGCGCTTCAAGGAACATGCGATATCTCGAAATAATTTTTATATATTTTAATAAACAAAAATTTAACATAGTTTTAAATGTGTATACTCTTATTTAGTTTAAATTAAGCTCCGATCCGAAATTTAATGTAGTTTTCCTACAATAAAATCTCAAAAATGACCTTCTTTTGGCCTTCTAGATGTATATCTCCTCTTAAGCACAAATGATTTTTACTGTCTAAAATATGATTCAAATGCGTAGCGAGTGGTCGCAAAAATGGTTGATTCATCAAATTATTTTCGGTGACAAAGGGTTTTTGTGGTGAAAAATTTAACGAAAACGGTGCAGTAAGACTGGAATGACACTTTCAATTTTTAGGGACAATATTTTTCGTCTATAGAGAAAAGGCTTTGGTGTGAAAAAATCCGAATGTGCTTGAAAAATCCGCACAACGATTTTGAACAGAACGAGACTATACACCACATCGACTTTTCTACATTAACGAAAAATTGCGACAATAATTGTCTCCAAAAATTTAAAGTGTCATTTCAGCCAAACTCCCGCACAACGCAAGGAAAGGCTCTGGCGGGATGTAAAGAGCGAAGTTATTTATTAAGGCCTCAAACTAAATACAATATTTCGAACAGGGCTGCAAACCTCCTAAAAATTGGGACGGGTTCACTCCGGGGTTCGAACTAGCGAAACTTTTCGGGTTCGGGTTCAAGGAGCGGGTTCAGAAAGTCGCTGAACCCAGGTTCAGGTTCAAACCAGGGTTCAGTCATAATTTTTATTTTCGCTAATTTAGAAAACATGTATGTAAATTAAAAGAAAATTAAACATTTTATCATAAAAGTTAAGAGTCTTGATGTTTTCAATACAATATGGTATTTAAGCTTAGTTTAAGTTAAACATTAATATGTCTTCCAGTTAGTTTTTATCTTTGCTAGCTCTTTGGCTGGCTAAAACAAACTTAAGGAAAGAAAAAGCGCACTCGACTTATACGTCAGTTGTAGGAACAGCTAAAACATACAACAACTGTGAAGTTTTTGACTTCTTTACAATGAAAGTTTTCCCCAAAACTTTAAAACATTCGAGTTTTCAGACAGTCTTAAAATTCCGTCAAAGGAGGCAATGAACTCGTTTGCCGATTTTATGTTTGTGAGTTTTTTAGGATCATATTCATTCATCATTGCAATATGTTTCTTTGCGAGCTATTATTGTTCTTAGGTCAAAAATACTTGGTTTCTTGGATCCGGAATATTACAGATGTAAGAATGGAGATTAAATGTAGGATGTGAGATCGTTTTTCTAAGCACTTTAATAAGGTATTATTGTACCAAGTTGAGAGGAATTCGCTGGGAAATTTTTAAACCGAGTCCCTCTCTGTTGGCTGTAAGTTTAACTCTTTTATATCTGCAGAGCTTTTTATACAGAATTCTTTCAAAGTTAGTAATTGCTCGCACATTTTTTAGGCGTTACGCAGTCAAGCAGTGCTTTGTTAAGATTTCCGATCAAAGAAGAGTTCGCAAAGTTTTACGAAGAGTGCGAATCTTTGATATATCTTACAAAAAAAATCATTGGCAACAAATTTCAAAGTCAGCGCAGCACAATTTTTTTTTTGAACCGAACCCTCTTCTATATTTTCTTGTTCTTGTCCCTGATTTCAAATGTAGATCCCTTTTCCGATTCTACAAGTTATTCCAGACACAAAGACCGTATACAGAGAATAATTCATGCGGCGAATGAGCGTAAAGTTTTCTAATCCTCGACAATTTATGTCATTCCTTATGTAAAATCACTCGCTGAATCCGAATCTGGAGTTTAAACAAGAAAGAAAGTACCTGTGTACCTGTGAAGCAGTGTTGCCATTTCAGCTATTTAGTTGCTAGATCTAGCATTTTTGGAAGTGGAAGTGCTTTTAAATTTTCGAAAATGCTATAAGCTATGAATCTAGCAATTTTAAAATTATGTTTAGCTATTTTTAGTTATTTTTATATTTTTAAGACAAAGTGCGAAATAATGCCTATTAAATTGGTTTGAAACCCTTGCTATAGAACTTTCCCTGAGTATAAAGTCTCAGAAGAAGAGCTCGTAAATAACAATTGAACATTTTTGCTTTTGCGGTCTGCTCAATAACAAAACCGAAAAATACATGCACGCTTACTTTCGCTCTGAGCAGAACACTTCGTTTCTCCTTGTTTTTGTTTTCAGTTGATTGTTCTCAGTTGAGTTTTTCTTGTTTTGCTCATTCAATACCAATTAATAGACAGCGAACCGACTGAGCGCTCGCACATAAAAAGCCGAATGACTTACCTCGAAGGGTCTTTTTTCTTTTATTTGATTTGTGTGTGTATGTGGATTGTGTGAGTCGCAAGCCCAAGCAAGGTATACTTAATACGTTAGCCGCACAGGCTCTCTCCCCCTCTTTGCTCGACGCTTAAGTGTCAGTCTGTGAACAACAGTCGGGAGCGAAGCATCTCCGCGGACGAATTTTTTGTGTTCTGCCTCTTAATTTTGTTTGACAACAACGCTCTCGCTCATTTTTACATTTAGATAAGAGGCGGTGAGAGAGCAAGTGCGGCTACCTTGTTGAGTATACCTTGAGCCCAAACACCCCACTCACACATAAACACACACAAACGCAAATGACTTTTATCTTCTTCGCTCGCGACGATTTGCTTAGTAAATGAGCAGAGCAAAATGTAAACAAATCCATTGGTTGTTCGTTGAGCACTGAGCGATTCGTTCATGAGCCGATGTGAACGGTTCATCTCTGAATTTATGCTCAAAGGGTCCGGAAAGAACTGTTATTTTTGGACAACGAAAAACAGTAAATTGTTATTTGCTAGCTCTGCTCAGAAGTGAATTTCGGAGAGATAATTTTATATTTTAAGGCATAATCATTAGAAACCGCCTTAGTTTGAGAATGATTCCAGTACTTCATTTAATGACCGAAGAACAAGTAAGGGATGCCATGGTTTCAGTATCAACTCTTCCAAATCAGCGCTAATTTCTGTACTCAGCCCTCTGATGGGTTCTTTCCACAGCACTCTGGGCCAGAAATCTAATTTATGGCCAAAACTCAGGCATTTCTACACCAGAATAGCCAGGAAAGCTGAAATTTTTTACGAAATGTTCTTAAAAGATTGAACTTAACGCACATAATTTTTAAAAAAATTTAAAAATTTTATAACATATTGATAATCAAAATCAAAGTTGGAAAATTTTTCAACATCTTTACCGATATCGCTTTCGATTTCGTTATCGATTTCGTTATCCTTACCGCTATTGTTACCTTTATCTTTATCGTTACCCTTATTTCTTATACTATCCTTACAAACCAAGTTTGAAGCCAATCGGTGAAAATAGGTCTTTTGCATGCAGAGTGTTCCTAAGGTAAAATTTTCCAACATCGGAAAATCTCATCTTATTTCACTTACAGTCCTTACAAACCGAATTTCAAGTGAATCGGATGAAAATACATTGTTTCATATCGAATTTCCTGGGATTTTACCTGGTGGGTAATATCTCCCACAGTTTTAAAGATAGAAGGATTGTTTCTTCTGGACATAATAAGTAATCAGGATTATTAATCGATCCGCCAAAGGAATGGTAATGATCGGATGAAAGATAGTCGAGTTATAAGAAAAACAAACAATTTAATGGGCAGCACCGACTACACTTCACATACCTTACCCAATACTTTGACACAGTATATTATAGTCGGGCTTGACCGACTTTCTTTCTTGTTTACATATCACATTGGGCGGAGTTGCCTTTTTTTTGGCATAAAGTCCAAAATTATTTATCTATATACACTCCGTTTCACTTGAATAGCACACACCAATTTTTTGTTTTTATTTGCTTAATTATCAAAATTCATTGACTCAACAGTACTTTTTGTTGTACCATTTTGTTCGTCTTCGAATCCACATGCTCTGCGTCAAAATTGACGCTCTGAAAGTTTACCGTTACATTTTTCTGCCCATTTCATTCTCGTTTGCTTCAATTTCTTTTGAATTTTTTGTTTCACATGAATAGCACATTTGCGTTAAAGTTTTATTTACGTCGTGCAGATGATCTGGAAGTTAAAGGAAAAGAATATTTTGAATATTTAAAATATATTTTAATAATATTCCGTAATAATGGGTCGTGGTAAAGCCTTAACAAACGACGAACAAATAAAAATAAAAAGTTATCGAGAATGTGACCTCTCAGTGGCTGAAATAGCAAAAAAAAATTGGAAGAAGTAGAAAAGTGATATATAATTTTATTCAGAGCAGCCCAAATTATGGGAAAAATATGAAAGGTCGCGTAAATAGTGTACTTTCCAATGCAGATAAGCGATCTTTATTGCGCGAGGCTTCCAATTCGCATGACTCTATTGAAAAAATAAGAGCAAAAGCTGGGGTTAGTGCAAGTAAAACTACTGTGTGGCGAGTGATTTCGAAGGCCAAACATCTAAAGCACCTAAAATTGAAGAAAAAACCACCACTTACCCCTCTTCGTAAAGAAGCTCGGCTTAGTTTCTGTAGAAACTATATGTCATGGGACAGAGAGTGGCAGCGCGTTGTGTTCTCGGATGAGAAAAAATTTAATTTCGAGGGTCCTGACGGTTATAATTATTACTTTCACGATTTAAGAAAGGAGACCCATCAATTGGAGCGTCTACACAGCAGAGTCGGCGGGGTTATGGTGTGGGGAGACATATCCTATTTTGGTACATGCGAGCTCCAATTTTTGACTCCCAAGATGAACGCGCAATCATACAAAGGAGTTTTGGAAAAGGCTTTTCCTCCACTAGAAAGTCTTTTGGACATTTGTCGTGGACTTTCCAACAGGACAATGCCCCAATTCATACAGCCCGTGTTGTCAAATCTTGGATCGAGTCAAAAAATGTCAATCTCTTAAACTGGCCTCCATACTCGCCGGACCTTAACATCATCGAAAATGTTTGGGGGTGGCTGGCCCGAAAAGTTTATGAGTCAGGAAAACAGTATTCCAACAAGGACGAGCTAATCAAGGCTATTCAGGAAGCATGGGCGCAAATTTCCCTTGATTATATTAAAAAGCTTTATGATTCCTTGCCAAATAGGATATATGAAGTCATTTTAAACAAGGGAGGTTCTACCCATTATTAAAACTGATTAATTATTTAATAATTTATATAATTAACCCAAAAAAATTTGTTTAAGATGAATAAAATAATATTTACTATAGTTTAATACAAAGTATGCTATTTAAATGAAACAATTTTTACGCACAATTTTTTGGTTATTTAGTTTTTAAGCCGTGTAAACTGAAAAATGTTCAATAAATTTTTTTTCGCTTATTAATAATAAAAACTGATTACTTTAACTATAAATTAAAGCTTTGAAATAATCTTTACTTTCATTTGCTTAAGAGTTATTGTGAAATGAAATGCACCTTGCCATGTGTGCTTTTTAAGTGAAACGGAGTGTATATAAAACTGTTTAACCTGACTGACTGACTGACTGGTGACCATCGCACAGCCTAAACGGTAAGAGCTAGAGGGCTGAAATTTGGACCGGAGTTTCCTTATGTGGTGAAAGTGCGTACTAAGACGGGGTTTTGGAAAATTCCACCCGGAAAAGCCGGAAAAGCGTCGGGAAAGTTTGTATGGGGATAATTTTATTTTTCATCCGATTGACTTGAAATTCGGTTTGTAAGCATAGTATGCAAAATAATTGAACACGTGTTTTCCAGATTTCGGAAAATCCGCCCACAAGGAAAATTCTCGGAAAATTCGATATGCACAAATCTATTTTTCATCCGATGGACTTGAAATTCGGTTTGTAAGGACAGTAAATGAAATAAATTGATAAGTGATTTTCTAATGCTGAAAAATTCGACCGTAGGGTCGGGAAATTCCCGGAAAAGCGTCGGAAAAGTTTGTATGGGTACATTTTTGTTTTTCATCCGATTGACTTGAAATTCGATTTGTGAGGACAGTAAGTGAAATAAACTGAAATGCGATTCTCCGAAGATGGAAAATTCGACAGTAGTGTCGGAAAATTCGCGGAAAAGCGTCGGAAAAGTTTGTATGGGGAAAATTTCATTTTTCATCCGATGGACTTGAAATTCGGTTTGTAAGCACAGTATGCAAAATTATTGGACTCGTGTTTTCCTGATTTCGGAAAATCCGCCCACAAGGAAAATTCTCGGAGAATTCGATATGCAAAAATCTATTTTTCATCGTATTGACTTGAAATTTGGTTTGTAAAGACAGTAAGTGAATTAAATTGAAATGTGATTTTCCGATGCTGGAAAATTCGACCGTAGGGTCGGGAAAGTCCCGAAAAAACGTCGGAAAAGTGTATATGAGTAAATTTTTATTTTTCAGCCGATTGACTTGAAATTCGGAAAAGTTTGTATGGTGAAATTTTTATTTTTCATCCGATTGACTTGAAATTCGGTTTGTGAGGACAGTAAGTGAAATAAAATGAAATGCGATTTTCTGATGTTGGAAAATTCAACCGTAGGATCGGAAAATTCCCGGAAAAGCGTCCGGAAAGTTTGAATGGGAAAAATTTTATTTTTCATCCGATTGACATGAAATTCGGGTTGTAAAGACTGTACATGAAATAAATTGAAATGTGATTTTCCGATGCTGGAAAATTCGACCGTAGGGTCGGAAAATTCCAGGAAAAGCGTCGGAAAAGTTCGCATTGGGAAATTTTTTTTTTCCATCCTATTGACTTGAAACTGGGTTTGTAAGCGAAGTATACGAAATAATTGGACACGTTTTTTCCCGATTTCGGAAAATCTGCCCGCAAGGAAAATACCAGGGAAATTCGATAAGCCAAAATCTATTATTCATCGGATTGATTTGAAATTCTGTTTGTAAGGATAGTAAGTGAAATGAATTGAAATGTGATTTTTCAATGATGGGAAATTGGAAAATTCCCCTGAAAAGCGTCGGAAAAGTCTGTATGGTGAGAATTTTATTTGTCGTCCGATTGACTTGAATTTCGGCTTGTAAGCAACGTATGATAAATAATTGGACACGTATTTTCCCGATTTCGAAAAATCTGCGCGCAAGGAAAATTCCCGGGAAATTCGATATGCAAAATCTTTTTTTCATCCTATTGACTTGAAATTCGGTTTGTAAGGATAGTAAGTGATATAATTTGTAATGTTATTTTCTGAAGTTGGAAAATTTGACCTTAGGGTTGGAAAACTCAGCAGACAAAAACCTATTTTCATACGATTGGCTTTAAACTTGGTTTGAAGGGATAGTATAAGAAATAACGAAATAACAGTAACTCGGGCTGCCGTTTTTCATTGTACTGGCTGTGTGCGGGACCTGGACCTCGACCTGGAGATGGCACTGGACCTGGACGTGGAAGTGGACGTGGACCTGAAAGTGGCCAATGAGGTGGCCATGGAGGTAACCATGGAGGTGGCCGTGGAGGTGGCCATGGAGGTGGCCGTGGAGGTGGCCATGGAGGTGGCAATGGTGGTGGCTATGGAGGTGGCCATGGAGGTGTCCATGCAGGTGTCCATGGAGGTGGCCATGGAGGTGGCCATGAAGGTGTCCATGGTGGTGGCTATGGAGGTGGCTATGGAGGTGGCCATAGAGGTGACCATAGAGGTGGCCATGGAGGTGGCCATGGAGGTGGACCTGTAGGTGAACATGGAGGTGGAAAATGGTCCAAAAACCGCAATATTTGCAAAATTCATAATCTCGGTGAAACTTTGGGGATTGGCTAGACGCTTGCACGGAAGGTTTTTAAGCAGAAGAAATGGGCGGAAAATGGTGCACAATCTGCGAAATTTGAAAAATTATAGCGTTCATCCGGATGCAATGTAACTTTGAGGAATGGCTGAAGAATTGGTGGAAAATGTTATTTGTTGGCCGATCTTTATCAAATTGTGTTTGTAAGCTTTAAATTTGAAAAGTTCACCACCAAGATCGGAAATCTCAGGAGAGACTTTATTTTTAACCGCGGAAAGGGGCATAAGAGTTAATCTCTGCTTTCAGCAGATGTATGTAAGATACGGTCAAATATTTTCCGACTTGTTAAATCCACCCGCAAGTCGGAAAAGAAAAACTGATACTCTTATCGGTTAAAATAGCTTAACTGACGGCGGCGCAGCGAAGCAAGCCGGGCTACTTGCTAGTGTATATATAAAACTGTTCAACCTGACTGACTGGTGACCGTCGCACAGCCTAAACTGTAAGAGCTAGAGGGCTGAAATTTGGACAGGAGTTTCCTTATGTGGTGAAAGTGCGTACTAAGACGGCGTTTTGGAAAAATTCCACCCGGAAAAGCGTCGGGAAAGTTTGTAAGGGGAAAATTTTATTTTTCATCCGAATTGACTTGAAATTCGGTTTGTGAGCATAGTATGAAAAATAATTGGACACGTTTTTTCCCGATTTTTAAAAAATCCGCCCAAAAGGAAAATTCTCGGAAAATTCGATATGCAAAAATCTATTTTTCATCCGATTGACTTGAAATTCGGTTTGTAAGGACAGTAAGTGAAATGTATTGAAATGTGATTTTTCCGATGCTGGAAAATTCGACCGTAGGGTCGGGAAATTCACGGAAAAGCGTCGGAAAGTTTGTATGGGTAAATTTTTATTTTTCATGCGATTGACTTGAAATTCGGTTTGTAAGGACAGTAAGTGAACTAAATTGAAATGCGATTTTCCGATGCTGGAAAATTTGACCGTAGGGTCGGGAAATTCCCGAAAAAGCGTCGGAAAAGTTTGTATGGGGAAAATTTCTTTATTTTATCTGATTGACTTGAAATTCAGTTTGTAAGCACAGCAAAATTATTGGACACGAGTTTTCTCGATATGCATTCGATATGCAAAAATCAATTTTTGAAAATAAATTGAGTTTTGATTTTCCGATGCTGGAAAATTCGACCGTAGAGTCGGGAAATTCACGGAATGGCGCCGGAAAAGTTTGTATGGGTAAATTTTTACTTTTAATTGAAATGCGATTTTCCGAAGTTGGACTATTCGACAGTAGGGTCGGAAAATTCCTGGAAAAGCGTCGGAAAAGTTTGTATGGGTAATTTTTTTTCATCCAATTGACTTGAAACTGGCTTGGTAAGCGAAGTGTTCGAAATAATTCGACACGTATTTTCCCAACTTCGGAAAATCTGCCCCAAGGAAAATTCTCGGGAAATTCGATAAGCAGAAATATATTTTTCATCCGATTCGTTGAAATTCGGTTTGTAAGGATGGTAAGTGAAATGAATTGAAATGTAATTTTCTGATGCTGAAAAATTTGACTAAGGTCGGTAAACTCATGGAAAACTCAGCAGCCAAAAACCGGTTTTCATCCGATTGGCTTTAAACTTGATTTGTAAGGATAGTATAAGAAATAACAATGACGTGTTTAAACTTGGTTTGTAAAAATAGTATATGAAATAACGATAACGGTAACAGTAACTCGGGCTGCCGTTTTTCATTGTACTGGTTGTGTGCGGGACCTGGACCTCAACCTGGAGGTGGACCTGGCCATTGAGGTGGACTTTGAGGTGGCCATGGAGGTTGCCGTGGAGGTGGCCGTGGCCTGAAGGTGGACCTGTAGGTGAACATGGTGGTGGAAAATGGTCCAAATACCGAAATATTTGCAAAATTCTTAATCTCGGTGAAACTTTGGGGATTGGTTAAACGCTTGCCCGGGAAGGTTTCTAAGTAGAAGAAATGGTCGGAAAATGGTACACAAACCGCGATATTTGGCCAATTTTTGATTTCAGTGAAACTTAGTGGAAGTGGAGAACGCTTGCCCGGGAAAGTTTCTAAGTTGAAGAAATGGTCGGAAAATGGTGAGCAATCCGCGAAATTTGAAAATTTATAGCGTTCATCCGATTGCAATGCAACTTTAAGGAATGGTTGGAGAATTGGTGGAAAATGTCCCAAAACGTGTGTTCAAGGCCAATCATTATTTTTGGGCCGATCTTTATCAAATTGGGTTTTACAATTTTTTAATTTTTAAAAGTCCACCACCAAGATCGGAAATGTCAAGAGAGACTTAATTTTTAACCGCGGGCGGGTCATAAGAGTTATTCTCAGCTTTGAACCGAAGTATGTAAGATACGGTTTTCCAATTTATGAAATCCACCCCCAAGTCGGAAAAGAAAACTGATACCTATATCGGTTAAAATAGCTTAACTGACTTCGGCATAGCGAAGTAAGCCGGGTTATTTGCTAGTATTTTTTTAGTTTTATTATTTTTCCATTTAATAAATGTCTACCCTAAAGAAAATAATAAAAAATTATTTTTTTCCGTGCATCCCTGGACTTTGAGAGCTCGTTAAAGTGAGCTTTAAAGAGTATTACTGCGTTATAAATATGCAAAATATTTCTCAAGGTATGTATTTTATAGTGTAGAGTGCTTAAATTAAATATGCTTTTGCTTCATGTTGTATTTGATGGTTTTGTTGGAACATATTTTTTGCCTCAATTTTTGTGTTTCGTGGAGCATATCAAGCAAGATTACTCAGTATTACCAAATTCCTAATGTGGAAGTGCCAGGTCGATATCCGACGTTTCGATTTGCTGGAAGTTTACGTAAACCAAAAGGAAGAAAACGTCGTCACGACTTAGAAATGATTTTATTAATGGTAAGGTATTTGTTTGGGCGACGGCCCAAAGGATTAATCGGTCATTACAAACTTCATGTAAAATCACTCAAGTCATTTACATATTGCTCTGAGCTTAACGTAAATCTCACTCATTGTTTGTTTTGATCTGCTCAGCTGCATTTGCTCTCTTTGTTTCTATTCTCTTTTGTTCTTGTCGCTTGCCTAACGCTGTGGCTAGGTCCAAGCCGGCCGCTGCAGCTTCTGCACGGTCAGTTCCTAATTAATTGTCTTTGGCAACGGTTGCGTATAATACGAATCTGCTCAAAATTAATTGTCTTTGATATCGGTCGCGTATGATACGGGCCAGTTATTATCTAATTATACAGAATTAGTTAATATTTTTTTCTCTCTCACTTATTGCGATTTGCGAACTTGTAAAGGCTCTGGCTCCGAGCAGCCACCCGTCTGAACAAATAAACATTTGTACTACATATACTTAAACGAAATTGCGGCTTCGTGTTTTGTGTATTTATTTGGAAGGATTTAACTCCTAAAGGGCACTGAAAAAGCTCAGTGTCACAACATATGGTGACCCCGACGTGATCTAAAGACTAATCTATATACTAACTAATTATATTTGAAAAATCTGTGAAAAAAAAGACGTGAAAAATACCAACTTGTGCAAAAGTACGGTTATGGCCGGACATACATAACCACAAAACCAATACCCTGTGCTGTGAAACACACGCCTGCCACGGACCGTTACTTGTCACACACGCGCATACATACATACAGCGATCAGCGGTAAACAATTTTTCGTCTTTCATTCTCGTCGTCTTTGCTTGATTCGCGCATACATACATACAGCATACACACAAGCAACGGTATCGAACTTTTCGTTGTGCATTTTTGTCTTCTCGCTTGTTACGCGCATACAGACACACCAACTGGCAACGGAATATAATTCCCCTTTGTGCGAGTGTTCGTCGCGACCAAATTGTGAAAATGGCAAACCCAAACAACTCAACATTGGTAGCGAGTGAAAACAGGGTGACTTTTTTGAAGAAAAAGGCCAAGTCAATTTATGATAGAGCCTTAGTGATGCAAACAAAGCTGGCAAGTGATGCCATCCATTCGATTGATGAAGACGGACTTAATGTTTATTTAAAATTCTTGGACAAAATGTTCGATTCATTTAATTTATGCCATTCTAGTCTAGAAGAACTGGACTTTGATGAAATTGGAAGCGAGTTGCGCAACCAATTTGATGACTTGATGGTGTCCATGGAAGTTTGCATTCGTTCAGCCCTGCGCAAGCGTACCTCAGTAATGCCTACGTGTTCAACTATGCGCCCTGATGCCAACACCTCTTCAACAACGGATCATGCATCTCTTGTGGGCCAGGTCCAAATGTCGTGTGCCGGAGCTGAAGCTGCCAACTTTCCGGGGTGGCTACACCGAATGGGCAAATTTTCATATGATGTTCAACACAGTAATCGACCAGGATCCCATCTTGTGCAAAATCGAAAAACTACAGCACTTGCGTTCTTGTTTGGCTGGACCAGCATTGGATGCTGTTAGCTCTCTGGAAATCACAGATGATAATTATGACGTTGCATTGGATATTTTAAACAATCGCTTTAATAATAAACGTTTAATCTTTCAGGCACACGTCGCTGAGATTCTGAGGCAGGAAAAGGTTGAAGAAGGGTCAAGTGCTAAGCTGCGCCAATTGTCTGACAAGCTGAATTCTCACATGCGAGCATTACAGGCTATGGGAACCATCAATGAAATCGCTGGATGCATAATTGTGCAAACTCTCTTCAAATATCTTGATGCCGACACAAAGACCAAATGGGAGGAGCTGGCGCCATCAGATGTGATACCAACGTGGGATCAATTTTCACACTTTTTGGAGAAGCGATGTCAAGCCATGGAGAATGTGGAACAAGCTATGTTGACTCACTCACATAGCAACCAGGTGGGAAAAAATAGAAAATCGAACCCTAGTAGGAGTAGTCTTGTTGCCTCAAACGCTCGTTTATCAGATTGTGTATTCTGTGCGAGCACAAGTCATACCATTTATAATTGTACCCGATTTGGAAATCTGTCTCCACTTTTACGGATCAAGGAGGCGAAGAAGCTTGATGTGTGCTTCAACTGCCTTAGAAAAGGGCATCGCCATAACACTTGCAACTCAAGTAATTGCCGCATTTGCGGTGCGAAGCATCATAGCCTTCTGCATGTAGCCAACTCCCTAGCATCAGCAACATCTTCTCAGCCTCAATCATCTCAGGATTCTAGACCAGACTTGAATTCACAAAATTCCCTTGTTGCTGTTTCATCACCTGTATCTTTATCCACTCAGAATCTCAGTAACGACGTAGTGCTCCTGGCCACCGCAGTTATCTTAGTCAAGAGTCGTTCTGGAGATTTTATACCTTGTCGAGCTCTTTTAGACTCGGGCTCACAGATTCACATGGTTACATCTCGTTTTGCCCAGCAGCTTCAACTAAAGCGAACTAAATCATCGGTTTCTATATCTGGAGTTGGTGCATCTGCTTCTTTCCAAACTGATGGTTCGGTCAACTTAATTCTACAGTCCAAAACTTCAGACTTTCTTACAAACATTGTTGCTCTAGTTGCCCCTCACATCACAGACAACCAACCGATGTATTCTTTTGACGTTTCTAAATGGAAAGTACCATCAAATATTTGCCTTGCCGACCCACAGTTCAATAAGTCTCAGCGCATCGACTTGCTTATTGGAGCCAGCTTATTTTTTGACATATTGTGCGTCGGGCAAATAAAATTGCTACCTGGATTCCCTCTACTTCAAAAAACCCGTTTTGGTTGGGTTGTCACAGGCGGTGGCCATCAGCCTCGCAGCGCAGCTCTTCTAGCTGCGGCCAGCTCTTCCGAATTGGATCGAACTCCATCTGTTGGATTGGATGAGCTGGTAAAACGATTCTGGGAAGTCGAGAATTCACATTGCTCTGCTGAAAGAGCTACCAAAGAGGAAATTGATTGTGAGAATCATTTTAAAAATACTTTCTCCAGGCTGTCTACTGGGGAACTTTGCGTTAGATTGCCCCTGAAGCAACAAGCTCATCGTAGGTTTCTCAACTTAGAGCGCAAACTTGAGCGCAACCCACATATCAAGGAGCAATACTGTGCATTCATGCAAGAATATTTGGATTTGCATCACATGTCTCCTGTTGAAGCTGACGCACTCAGCCAATGCAAGTTTTTTCTTCCGCATCACTGCGTTATTAGAGAAGATAAGACGACATCAAGACTACGAGTAGTCTTTGATGGTTCAGCTAGCACCTCAACTGGATATTCTCTGAATGATATATTGATGTCTGGGCCTACTATTCAACCTAAATTAGTAGCAATTCTGCTTCGTTTCCGCACTGTTGCTATAGCATTGACTGCAGACATTTGTAAAATGTATCGCTGTGTACGGATGTCACCCCTAGACAGTTTTCTCCAGTGCATACTGTGGCGTGATACACCTAAAGAAGAATTGAAAGCTTATAAATTGGACACCGTCACATACGGCACAAAGCCTGCCTCGTTTTTAGCAGTCCGTGCCATGCACCAGCTAGCTATAGAAGAATGCTCGACCTTTCCAATCGGCTCTGAAATTGTATTGCGAGACTTCTACGTTGATGACATGCTTACAGGAGGAAGTTCTTCTCATGATGTGCTAGAAATCGTTCAACAAGTATCTGGTCTGCTGTCTAAAGGGAATTTTAAGATCAGAAAATGGTGTTCAAATGATCCAGAGGTTTTGGCTCAAATTCCAAATGAAGACAAGGAAACTTTTGTGAAGTTTAGCGATGGCAGCGATGTCACTAAGACGCTAGGACTAGCGTGGAATCCGGTTTCTGACGAGCTATTGTTTTCGTTTTCTCCCAGTCAAGTTCCTGCAAAGCCAACCAAACGAGGTGTCTTATCAACTATAGCTCGCTTTTATGACCCTCTTGGGCTCATAGGACCTGTCATCACTAAAGCCAAAATCTTCCTGCAGCAACTTTGGAAGGAAAAACTTATATGGGATGAGAGTCTGCCTGCTGCGTTGAACACAGCTTGGCTCAACTTTATTGGACAATTTGGAACTATGCAGCAAATTTCCTTTCCTCGCTTATCACTTCTTCCAAGCAGCCAAATAGAGATTCATGGATTCTGTGATGCCAGCATGAGCGCTTATGGTGCATGTATCTATGCCGTATCTCCTGGCAGCAGCGGAAATAACGCCCATCTACTCTGCTCTCGGTCTCGAGTAGCTCCTCTGAAGACAGTCACCATTCCCAAGCTGGAACTGTGTGGAGCAGCTCTGCTCGCTAAATTGATGCATGAAATTTCTCAAATGCGATTGTCTTGTTCCTATTTTTGCTGGTGTGATTCAACCGTCGTGTTGGCTTGGATAAAGGGCGAACCATCCAATTTCAATGTATTTGTTGCTAATCGACTTTCTATCATTCAAGAGCTCACGGCTGGAATGGACTGGCACCACGTACCAACTGAACTCAACCCCGCAGATCTACTCTCAAGAGGATCACTTCCTGCTGAGATCATTAAATCTTCACTATGGAAGCATGGGCCTGGATACCTTGGTAGCAAGAAGGACGTGTGGCCTGTCTCTCCACATTTATCTGAACCATCGTTGGAGTTACGCAAGGTGGTCTTGGTATCCGCATGCCCCCTGAAGGACGTTGTTGAAGGATCCAAATTTGCCAATTCCTTCCCAAAGATGCAGCGAATTTTTGCCTATGTGTGCAAATTTATTCATGGCATAAAATCTGGCATCACTGTTTCTGATCTTCGCATGGGAACTGAATTGCTCCTTCGACTTACGCAACAATCACGCTTGGGTCCTGAAATTCAAGCACTGAAGGCAAGCAAGTGTTTAAAGCCCTCCAACTCCATTGCTTCACTTGCCCCATTTTTGGATGACAAAGGTTTGATTCGCGTGGGCGGTCGACTTAAAAACTCAACACTGGACTATGACGCTCGTCATCCAATTGTACTGCCAAAACAGCATCCTATTACCACAGCTCTGATCATACATTATCACGAGAAGAATCTTCATGCAGGACCTCAAACGCTATTGGCAATTATTCGGCAGACCTATTGGCCGATTGGTGGACGGAAGACTGTGGCACATGTGATCCAGAAATGTATCAGATGCTTTCGAGCAAAACCGCGAACGCTTGAACATATCATGGCTGATCTTCCTGTGGAGCGTGTGAGCGAATCTCGACCATTTTTGGTTACCGGAGTCGACTACTGTGGACCATTCCTATACAAGTCGGAAGTGCGTAACCGTCCGCCTATGAAGTGCTACATAAGCCTTTTTGTATGCTTCGCTACAAAGGCGGTGCACTTGGAGCTGGTTAAAGATCTCTCAACGCCAGCATTTCTCTCAGCACTTCGTCGCTTCATTTGTACCCGTGGCCGACCAATTCGCATTTGGTCAGATAATGCTACGAATTTTGTTGGAGCACGAAACGAGCTTGCCGAGCTCAAAAACTTATTTCTGAGCGATCCCCATCAAGAAGCAGTTTACCAGATGTGCCTTGCTGACAACATTGACTGGCGGTTTATACCTCCAAGATCTCCACACTTTGGTGGATTATGGGAGGCTTCTGTAAAGGCTGCTAAACATCACCTGCGCCGAACCCTTGGATCGTCTCTAATTGGATATGATGAGCTGCGCACGCTGGTGTGCAACGTTGGCGCTATAATTAACTCTCGACCATTATTTCCCATTTCAGAGAACCCATCAGATCTCGATGTTCTTACTCCAGCCCATTTCTTGTTTGGCGCTCCAATCTCTTCCTTTATGGAGCCTGACTTAGTGAATCTAAACGTGGACCGATTGGATCGTTGGCAGCGCGTTTCTCAACTCCAACAAATCTTTTGGTCACGGTGGCGAGAGGAATACTTATCCTTTCTCCAGGAGCGTTCAAAGTGGCGTACCCAGAGGCCTGCACTACAGATCAACGACGTCGTTCTTGTCAAGGACGAGAACTATCCGCCTCTCAAGTGGCCGCTGGCGAGAATTATTGAGCTCATCCCCGGATCCGATGGCGTCTCTCGTGTGGCTTTGATCAGGACAGCTGCAGGTGTCAGCCGACGAGCCATTGCTAAACTCTGCCTGCTTCCTCTGCGAGATGATGTTGAAAGCGCGAAGCTTCCAACGGGGGGAGTATGTTTGGGCGACGGCCCAAAGGATTAATCGGTCATTACAAACTTCATGTAAAATCACTCAAGTCATTTACATATTGCTCTGAGCTTAACGTAAATCTCACTCATTGTTTGTTTTGATCTGCTCAGCTGCATTTGCTCTCTTTGTTTCTATTCTCTTTTGTTCTTGTCGCTTGCCTAACGCTGTGGCTAGGTCCAAGCCGGCCGCTGCAGCTTCTGCACGGTCAGTTCCTAATTAATTGTCTTTGGCAACGGTTGCGTATAATACGAATCTGCTCAAAATTAATTGTCTTTGATATCGGTCGCGTATGATACGGGCCAGTTATTATCTAATTATACAGAATTAGTTAATATTTTTTCTCTCTCACTTATTGCGATTTGCGAACTTGTAAAGGCTCTGGCTCCGAGCAGCCACCCGTCTGAACAAATAAACATTTGTACTACATATACTTAAACGAAATTGCGGCTTCGTGTTTTGTGTATTTATTTGGAAGGATTTAACTCCTAAAGGGCACTGAAAAAGCTCAGTGTCACAACAGTATTAAATAGGTACTATAACCGGGACAAGTTCCACCCAATTATGTCCAGTTTGTTGGGCTTATCCAAAAGATTACTTGGACATTTAAACATTTCATGTCTAATCATTAGCGATTTTGACAAGGTCTCAATGTTGACACGCAAAAATGAAATAGATCTTTGGATTGTAATGGTATTACATATAAACAGACCAAACCAGAACGTCTCTGGACATTCCAATGATGGAACGAAGAGTGTTTGCAAATGTCCAATCATTTGCCTCAATATTGAACATAGATGAAGAGTTACTAAGCGATTTTCAATTAACTTTAAAAGTTTTTTCATGCGAGCTTAATATAAATGCAAATAAGTTCAAACAATTTGGAAGAAACTCATCGTTTGCACATGAGAAAATATCCGCGGTATGCAACGACAGCTACTGTGCACAAGATGAAAGTTCACCGTGCGCAGATTATTGAAGCATATGTTCTTCCTGTTGATTGCTTAGGAGAAAACGCATCTGAGGCTCATAATAAATGTTGTAAGTATGATAAAATATTACAT
The DNA here is from genome assembly GCA_018904265.1 of Lordiphosa collinella. NCBI lineage: Eukaryota > Metazoa > Arthropoda > Insecta > Diptera > Drosophilidae > Lordiphosa > Lordiphosa collinella. The sequence continues at coordinate 279,280 of JAEIFV010000055.1, forward strand.
GCCACGAATAAGAGCCGGCTGAACAATCTAACACACGTGTTCCGCCGAGCCTTTGCTTCTTCTGATCCGGATTTATCAAGCATATCCTCAGGAAAATTTATAGCCACACAAACTTTTTAAAGATGACACCCCGCTTTTGGAGACACCGCCTTTTGACTTACGAAAGACGGAACAGTAGATGATGACAACAATTTCAAAGTTTAAGACTATTTTCCATTTGAACTGAAAGTAAATATGGGTATTTCCACAGCACGCACGCGACAGCCGTACGAATTTATTAACCTTCATCATAAAACAAAACAAGGAAAAATTTTAAAATAAATTTATCCATATTGGTTTTTGAATTGCATTTTAGTAGCACTAATTTTAATGTATATGCTGCGAGTTGTAGAAAGAGAAGGTCCCAAGATACTGGCAAACAAAAAGGAATACGTTATGTTAATATATATTTAGATCTGATTCGTTGAAAAATAAATGTTGGTGTTTTTAATATTTGACTCATTATGATACGTTTATGTGACAAATTTTTCTCCATGATTACTTTATAATGCAAAGAAAAAACTTACTGTAAATTGCACTCACATAGTTTGTTATGGTTTCTTATGCAATTTTAGTTTACACTTTGTACCCTTAAAATGACTTTAGAGAGCAAAATTTAATGAAATCTATAGGTACACTCAGGGAAAAAACGCATAGTAAAATCTATAACAATCATATTTGATTTAACTATGCCTATTTCGTATTAAAATCATAGCACGTAAATAACTCTCAACCCAAATTTTCGGTCTGCTCTGCTCGCGACCGCAACCGAAAAAATAAAAATAAAAAGGGCTTGGTCTTCCCTCAACCGAATGTGTGCTGCTTTTGCGTTCGCTGTTAAGCGGCTGTTGTTGTGCACTCAGGCTGGTCGGTTTAACATCAACCCCATAACAGGCCCATTTCAGTCAAGCGGTCCCAAAGTGTGACTTATTCCAAGCCCCTCACATCAAAATGTTATTGTGAAAATGTTGCGAGAGCAGTCTCTGGTGCGATCAGAGAGTATCAATGTGAGAGACTAAGAGAGCAAATGCATAAACAAAAGTTTTGTTATTGTGTATGCAAACGTATTTATGCAGAAAATGTATAAGATGTAAGCACGCACTGAGTGAGCCCGCACACAAGCGTTCTCAGGCCCATACACACAAAAAAGACCTTTTCGGCAAGCGGTCGGTCCCAAAAGGTCAGCAAAAGACCAAGCCCGAAAAAGCAAAGACAAGTGTGTTTCTCTCCTCTCACGACCGAAAAAAAAGAGAGCGCTGTTAAAAGTTGCTTCCATCCCTTTCTGTCAATGCGCCGCATGAAACCGGTTTTTTTGTGAGTGCTGCAAAGAGAGGACCGTTTGTTGCGACCTCTGATTAAAATTAATTAAAAAGCATGTTGAGTTGACTAAAATCATATTTGAACGGCAAAATTCAGTTACCTCTTTTATATTCCCAAAGCATGGAATTCCAACTTGAGAATTACAAGCGGCCATACAAGCGACAACATGCCAGAAATATATCGTAGTTTACTTCAAGGCAATTCAATATAAGTAGAATTTTAGCCGTGTGACAACCATCATGTGCGATAGTGCAACTGGTAAAGTCGGCATGCCAATCGTGTTCAAGTGCAAAGGTCCCGAGTTCGGGCCCCCCACAGAGTAAGTAAACATTTATAAACATTCATTTAATTTTAAATAATTCTTAGTTTTTCAGAACCAAATCTAATAGAATTCTTCTGCTCTTGGATCATTACAAAATAAATTGAGTCTAGACTGGCTTGTAAAATTTTAAATAAAAAAAAAAATTTTAACTACATCTAATATTAAATTTAACTATTTCCAATATTTAATTTGAAGTGTTCACTCTTTAGATATACGAATTCCATATTTAACGCTAAATCAATGGTGAAAATAGTAAAATCAACGTGTAAATATTAAAATATCAGTGTTTTTTTCCCTGAGTGTACTTTTAAGAAAAAGGCCTGCAAATGAATGATAAAAATAAGAAAAATGGTGATTGCTCGACTTAGCATTTGAAAATCTCGAAATGGAATATATGTAAATTTAAGATTGGCTTAAACTAGTTTAGTTTAATTGTTTCCCGATAAAAGTATGAACGAAAAAGTGCTTTTAAGTACTTTTAATTTTTTGGTCTCGGTGGACCTTTCTGTGGAAATGCCCTTATGTATAAAAATTAAATTAAATGAATGGTAAGTGGTCGCACCGTCAAAAATAAAATAAAAATTACTGCATATATATTTAAAGTTTCAAGTTTCTATCTGTACTTCTGGAGTTAGTGCCGCAAAAAAGTCATTTCCGCCTACTGTGCATATGTAAAATTTTTTTTTTACGAAAAAGAAATTTTTTTGGTTATAGTTTTAAAACATAAGAACCTTAAAAAAATCATAAAAACTTAGTCAAAAAATGTTAAAAATATTTATTTTTTGGTTACCATAAAATTGATTTTTTTTACAAATGTTAACTTTGATAACCCTTAAGTAACCATCTAGAAGGCGCAGCACCCTGTGATAGGCGACGTCATTACCAAACAATCTGCGGACTCAAAAGGAGATCGACCTTTGCCCCAACGACTACAACCCAAGGTGTTTCTTTCGCAAGCGCCTTGAAACTAGGAAATGACAGACCCGCACCCATATCTACGGTTTCGCATGAAATTCGAAGTGAGCCGACACTGCCATCAAAACAAGCGGAACAACCATCAAACTATAGTAGCTTAGAAACTATGTTTCTATCGTTACAGCAGACGTTGAAGGATTTTATGGTATTTATGCAAAACGCAATGCAAGAACAAATGAGAACGCAAGGAATTCTCATTCAAATGCTCACTTCGCAACAATCCAAATAATGGCTCTCCTACGAGTTTCACTCTGGAATGCAAATGGCATTCCCCGCCACAAAGTGGAGTTATCAAAATTTCTCCAAGACAATGAAATCGACATAATGCTTCTTGCAGAAACTCACTTGACGGACCGATACAATTTTCAATTACCTGGGTATGCATTTTACGGCACAAATCACCCAGATGGCAAAGCCCATGGTGGCACTGGCATCCTCGTCAGAAGCCGCATCAAGCATTACCCACTATCAGGATTTTCGGAAAACTACCTACAAGCCACATCGATATGTGTAGAGTCTAAACGAGGCAATATCACTCTGTCCGCGGTTTACTGTCCCCCACGTTTCGCAATATCAGAAAATCAATTCCTAGATTTCTTTAATACACTTGGTCAACGCTTCTTGGCTGCGGGTGACTATAATTCGAAACATCCCCACTGGGGCTCCAGACTGACCAATCCCAAAGGGAAGCAACTCTACAGCGTACTCACGCGTGCATCAAACAAACTCGACTATGTATCTCCGGGAAGGCCTACATACTGGCCGGCAGACCCAAAGAAATTACCCGATCTTATAGACTTTGCCATAACAAGAAAAGTTCCACAAAACTTGGTAACTGCAGAAGCCCTTGCTGACTTGTCGTCAGACCATTCTCCAATAATATTCATCCTTCTGGAGTGCCCTTTTGTTAGAGAATATCCTCGGAGACTGACATCACACAAGACAAACTGGCTCAAATACAAAAAATATATCAGCAGTCACATCGAGCTGAGCCCAACCATAAACAGCGAAGAAGACATTGACAATTCAGTTCAAGCCCTCACCTCTATCATTACTGCCGCTGCTCATCACTCAAACCCCCAAACAACAACAACAGCACCTCAGCCAGATCGTAGATTGACAAACAGTTACATTGACCGGCTGGTCTCAGAAAAGCGTCGTGCAAGAAGAGAATGGCAAAGCTTTAGATCGCCTGCCGCAAAAACCCGTCTGAGACTTGCAGAACGCGTACTACGCAAAGCACTCGAAGCCGAAGAGCAGCTAGCACATAGCCGTTATATCGAAAAATTATCGCCTACAAGCACCAAATTTCCCCTATGGAGGGCACGCGCCAACATAAAGCCACCTGCAAAGGTAGACACGCCTCTAAGAGATCAGACAGGAAGATGGGCCCGCAGCGACTAAGAAAAGGCAACTGTCTTTGCACTTCACCTTAGAAATGTTTTCCAGCCAAATCCTCCAACCAATGGCTATAAACTTCCATTGGTTCCGACCGCCGCACAAACTGACCCAATCAAAGTTCATTCGCTAGAAATAAAAAACGCCATCGGAGAGCTAAATCCCAGAAAAGCTCCTGGACATGACCTTATTACACCTAAAATGATTATGGAACTTCCAAGTCCCGCCATTACATATATCTCAAGACTTTTCAATGCTGTTCTGCGATGTGGATACTTTCCAACTCAGTGGAGGAGGTCCACAATCATAATGATTCAAAAACCAGGAAAAGATAAAACACAAGCGTCATCATACAGACCCATTAGTCTGCTACCTTGCCTGTCAAAACTATTTGAGAAGATCCTACTCAGTAAAATTGATGGCCATGCACAAAGTATCATTCCCTCACATCAATTTGGGTTTAGAGCAAAGCACGGGACTATTGAGCAGGTCAACCGTTTAACTTCAGACATTCGGACTGCGTTTGAGCACCACGAATACTGCTCTGCAATTTTCTTAGATGTTGCCCAAGCATTTGACCGCGTTTGGTTGGATGGTCTTATATTCAAGATAAGGACAATGCTTCCCCCAAATACTCACAAAGTATTAGAAAGTTACGTCAGTAACAGAGTATTTACAGTTCGTCAAAATGAGTACACAACGGAAGAGTTCACTACAGGAGCCGGAGTGCCGCAGGGTAGCGTACTCGGTCCTCTCCTATATGTAATGTACACTGCCGACATACCAACAGACCCTCGACTTACAATAAGTACTTTTGCGGATGATACGGCAATATTAAGCAGATCACGATGTCCAAATAACGCTACAAGTCTGCTGGCGAGCCACCTAGCTAAAGTGGAAGAGTGGCTGGCCAACTGGCGCATAAAAATCAACGAGCAAAAGTGTAAACATGTGACGTTCACACTCAACAGAAGCACCTGTCCCCAGCTATCCTTAAATGCAACCCAGATCCCGCAATCAAACGATGTTGTATACCTAGGTGTGCACCTCGATAGAAGGCTCACATGGCGCAAACACATAGAGTCGAAAAAGCTTCAAATCAAGCTAAAGGCCAACAGCCTTCACTGGCTAATCAACTCGCGTTCCCCTCTTAAACTGGAATATAAAGTCATACTGTACAAAAGCATCATAAAGCCTGTCTGGACATATGGCTCCCAGCTATGGGGAAATGCCTGTGCGAGCAGTGTGGACATCCTTCAAAGATCACAATCAAGAATTCTCAGAACCATCACTGGAGCGCCATGGTACATTCGCAATGAGTGTATCCACAATGACCTCAGCATCCCATTGGTCGAAACTGAAATAGAGCAACTTAAACAAAAATATTCTGAGAAGCTTCTCACCCACCCAAATCAACTTGCAAAATCTCTTTCCATGCTAGCAACGCATTCTCGCCTCAGGAGAAATGACCTACCAACCCAGCGACTGACTTGAAGGGCCGCAGAACACAAACTAACTCCAACAGGGGATGGTTTATAAATAAGTTTCTAGATTAAGATCTGAAAAATTATTGTTAGTCTCATTAAGAGAAGATTCAATAAATACAAAATAAGCTTAAAAAAAAAAAAAAAAAAAAAGGCACCAAAGTCGACTAATGTGTCGAAAAGTATTTCGAAGGTAATGTGTGACATCCTGGACCGCCACTTATATCACTAACATTCATTATCTTACGCGCCGTCTTTATATCCGATTACTCTGTGGATTTTTAATACTTTGATGATTTTCTTTTTCTGGGAAGAGTTACATTTTTTTATTATTGCTCCAACCTTAATGGTAAAATGTTACATTACTTATATCGAGAGAATTAAGCGGCTTGGGCCGATATATCATAAATAGCTAATTTCAAATTAATATATTAATATGGTTTGTTTCGAATTCTTTGGATTTATCATATTTTATTTGCGATTAGTTATATCCTGACCGATGAAGTATATGGTATGTGTATTCAGGTGGCCCCATGTATATTGGAAATATTTTTCTGACGCCAAATCTAACTCTCATAGCCAAAAATCAATCGTTTTGATGTAAATCTATAAAATATTAGGTTTCACGCAGATTGATAAATGTTTAGAGGTCGTTCACGAGCCCTAAAGTGTTAAAAATTTAAATTTTAAAAATAAACGTATTCTACGCAATCTTACCTTTCTAAACTGGTGTTTAACATTTTTCTACGACTAATATTAATGGTTTTATTGCAATTAAAAAATAATAATCTGTTTTAAGATTTTAATACTCTGTACCAGGGGACGCTGCTAGACAAAATGGATGTCAATCTTCCCCAATTTCACCAAGTTGGCTTCTAAAGTATTTTAGCCCGAAATCGAAAAAAAAAACAAATCTATCGAATAGTTATCGAGATATTACCGATTAACCGTTTTTTCGATTTTTTCAAAAGTTGCCTCCACTTGAACTCTCATAACTTTTTTCTTTCTACACAGATTGAAAAGTTTTAGGGCAACCTAAAAAGTAGTGACAAAGTGAAATGTTTCGTTTTCTGACAAAAAATATGATAGGATGAGCGCTTTCAATGCTATGCGCTCAAATGATAAAAAATACACTACTTTTTTGCAAAATTTAAAAATTTAACGAATATTCGCCTAAGCAATAAAAGCACTCAACCTATCACATTTTTGACAGAAAATCAAACTTTTGGTCAAGTGTTTTCTTTCAAAATTTTTTGAGCAGTTTTGAATCGGTGCAAAAAGAAAAAAGTTATGTAAGTTTAAATGGTGGCATCTTTTGACAAAATCAAAAACTGCTTATCGATAATATCTCGATAGCTAATCTACAGATTGTTCTTGCCGATTTTCGTGCTCAGCGGGCCAAAATACTTCAGAAAAAGTTGGGGCAACTCGACGTCCATTTTGTCAATCAGTAACTGCATAGCTTTGGTATAGAGATAAATGCCTTTTATAAGCTATAAAACCATAATTATTAGTCGAACAAAAATTTTACATTTTTAGATAATTTAGATTTTTATAGTTATTTTAACTCGTTTTGTTGCTAAGTAATAAGAAAAATGTTTTTTTTTTAACGTTAGGATCGTGTGCGACCTCTAAACATTCATTAATCTGCGTGAAACTTTATATTTTTTAGTTTTACATCAAATCGAATGATTTTGGGCTTTGAGAGCTAAAAAAAACACTTTTCGAAAAGAGGGCCACTCTAAAGCTATATTAAATTTTGTCTTACTTTGGAATTATTTAGAATCTAATAACCTACTTTAAATACAATCATTCTCCCACAAAAAGTTTTTCACTAATAGTCCAGTCAAGTTAGAATTTTTCGAAGAATTATAATAGACCAGCCAAATTTTTGATATGTGGCAGGGGACTCTCTAAAAGTCTTAAGCTCAAATTTGTATGTCAATTTGTGGCATTGGGTACGACCGCAATATTGCAAAACGTGAAAACGTTTAAAAAGGTAAAGATATTAACATTACCTTCCTTTTTTGTTCTCACAAATTTTTTGTGCGGGCAATGGTTTTCAAGTTAAGTACGATAAAAAATGAATTTTTCACCTTTTTCCAATTTTTCTGGTTTCCGGTTAGACCTACGCACAATTGTTTCATAATAACAATAAAAGAGCATACAATTTGCAACAACTTTCGCTTCTTAATTTTAGCTGTGCGATAAATCGTTACAAAACTATAGCTTCACAAACATTGAATCGTCCCGTTTTTTGCCTGTAACAGTTCGACAAAACTAAATTTGTTTTGAAAACACCGCGATGTAACGCTTAAACTGATAGAAGGTTCTTCTGTGAGCATCACCTTATACACAGTTTTTTCACTGAACTACAGGTTCGCGATCTATGGGTACTTTTGTACTAGCAACACACAGCGGCAACCACTTTAACTCAATTGTTAATTGTTCAAGATAAAGTTCTACCAAATCCTGAGATACGTACAGGGTCATTGGGAACGCATTATTAACAAGAAAGAAAATCGGTCAAGCCCGACTATAACATACTCTGTACCTGACTGGTGCTGCCATAATTGTTTGTTTTCCTTATAACTCGAATATTGTTCATCCGATCTTTAAAATTCGGATCGATAAAGAATCCCAAATACTAAATATGTCCACAAGGTTCGAACCTTCTATCTATAAAACGTTTTTTCGATATTGCGGGTGCGGGAGGGGGCGTGGCCAAAATTGAAAATAAACTTGATCTGCCTGCAAGTATAAGAAATATATTTTCCATACATGTCAAACCTCTATCTCTTACCATCTCCGAGATCTGTTTGTACATACGGACAGACGGACGGACAGACGGACACTTTTGCAGAAACTTAATATACTCTGTGTACCTCTGGTACAGAGTATAAAAATTCGCTTTGATCATACAATTGGTTAAGGTACCTCCAGAAGGGGACAAACCTAAATTCACTTTTTCCCCATTTTTCTTGTTTCGAATTGTACGTTCAAAGTGAATTTTTGATTTTGCGTTCCCAATGACTCTCTCCGTATTTCCTGAGTTTTGTAGATTTTTATTTTGAACATTCAACAATTAAGTTAAAATTTTTGTCGCTGGGTGTTGCTAGTACAAAAATGCCAATAGAACGCGAAATTTTGATAGTTCTGATAGTAATAGTAAGTTTATACTCGTAGCGTCATGAATACGCGATTATTGAAAATTCAATAACCTTTCGATTCATTCTTTGATTCTGAATGTATCTACCAAAAATTTAATGTATCTACCAAAAATTTTACTTTTGTACAAGTCTCTCGATGCACAAAAACATTTCTATTATTAAAAGTAGCTACTGATAAACTTCAAAACTATTTAAAATGTGAATTTTAAATATAATAATCAGCTGCTCTCCGGCTTTCAGTCACTTTTGCGACTTAAGCAAATTCGTACGAATTCAATTTAACGTGCTTAAAAATTCGCAACTTTCTGTTTCATTCCCAATTCAATCTCCAAAACTTCGCTTGGCAGAAGGAGTGGTTTAGGAATCCCTTACGGTTATGTCATCAGCTTGCGCCTTTTTGGGCGTGTTAGGTAAAAGAGTGTGTCGTCCGTGCGGAAGTTTTAATACACTTGAAACGCACGATTCCAACATATGAGCGGGTGCAGCTAAAAAACAAGTAAGAAACTCGGTCAAGACCGAATAAACCGATGCACCCCATAAATGTTTCTTTTCCTTATAACTCGACTATCCGACTCGTCTCGACTATCATCCTATCTTTTTCATTCCTTTAGCGGATCAATAAATAATCCTGAGTACAAAATATGTCCTTAAGCTACGAACTTCTATCTATAAAACTATGGGAGATTTCCAATTTGCGGGGGCGGGAGGGGGCGTGGTAAAAATTGAAAATAAACTTGATCTGCCTGCAAGTATAAGAAGTCCCATACATGTCAAACCTCTATATCTTACCATTTTTGTTTGTTCATATGTACAGACGGACGGATATGACTAAATCGAATCGGCTGTTGATGCTGATCAAGAATTTATATACTTTGGAGGGTCGCATATGCTTCCTTCTGCCTGTTGCATACTTTCGCTCAAACTTATTATAGACTTCGTACCTCTGATTCAGAGTAAAATGACTGCTAAATATCAGCCCTATAGCTTAAAGACTGAGAGACTAGTTCGCGTAGAAAAAGACAGATGGACAGACGGACGGACAAAGCTCAATCGACTTAGCTTGTCATGCTGATCAAGAATATATATACTTTAAGTGGTCTGAGATGATTCCTGCTATGCGTTCCAAACTTCTGGGCCAAATTATAATACACTTTTTAAGTATATAAAAAATAGAGCTTGGTAAGAAAGTCTCAACATAAGCCATTAAAGTTAGTCAAAGATTATAAAAAACATTAGTTAATAGGGAGGCAGTTTTATCTCAAGCGACATTTCCTAGTTACTTTTTATTTTCGAAACATTCGATTTAGAGACCAAATTGTAAAATTGTTGTGAAAGCGAACATGTGAGTGCGAATTTGTGTGCGCCTTCTTTATAAACAAATATTTCTTAAATTCTTTTACACAATAGGTCACTAGCTTTTAGTGCCATCTATGAAGTAATTAGCTTGTAATTTGTTTGGACTCAGCGTAATACTGTATATGCCTTTTATTCCAAATTAGAAACACAAAAGCAATTGCTTGAGGGCAGTGCTGCTTGGCAATTTGGGATGCAAATCCTTATATTTATAAAAGCTTGCGGATGTTTATTTGTTTATTATAATATTGAACACATGGAGAGTTGAGTAACTATTTCCGCTTGTCCGTCCTCTACCGTCAGTGTAAAAGACTTACATATAATGTCGGCGGTGACACAAAAACCTCTTTCAACCACATTCCAACCGGATTCCAATTCTTAAGTGGCACATAAATCTCGCAAACAATCCGATTTCAAGAACCAACACGAGTCAGCAAGGACACAAAAAATGTTTCCAAGGTTGACAAATCTAATTAAAAAGTCTATGATTAAAAACTGTTATAAACTACATGCTCGTCCATCTAGGGGTTGGAATTTTAATTATTCATAATTTGACTTTAAAAACGTCAAATGTCTTTCGAGATGCGCTTTGCGAATGAAGAAAGTTGGGAAATACTAAAAACATATTTCCAATATGTTGAGTCCTCGACTCAAACTGTGCGAAATTGAAAAAAAAAAACACTTTTTGAAAAAATGTTCCGAAAACTCAATTTGCGGATCAATTAGTGAAGCGAGTTCGTGAACTAGAATGTTGGTGGATAAACCAACCCGAGTACGTACTCGTCCGGTGCCTACGACTGAAAACATTGCTGCGGTTGCTTAAAATGTGCGTGAACAACCATCGACGTCAACTCGCCATCGATCTCATTAATAGGACATTTCGCGTAATTCTTTGATGCGAATTTTGCATAAAGACCTTGCCATGAAGCAATACAAAGTTCAAGTGGTGCAGCAGCTAAAGCCAATTGACCATCCGAATCGTCTACAGTTCTCAAATTGGGCGAAAGATCGTTTGGCCGAAGATGGTGAATTTGACCGAAAAATCATCTTTTCGGATGAAGCACATTTACTGTTAATAAACAAAATTGTAGCATCTGGGGCACAGAAAATCCGCATATCGTCGTCGAGAAGCCAATGCACCCACCACATGTCACTGTTTGGTGCGGATTTTGGTCTCGAGGCATCCATTGGTCCATTTTTGTTTGGAAATAAAGAAGGAGCCACCGTGACCGTGATTGGTTCTCCGAGGATATTAACGCGGAAGACTTGGACGATATTTGGTTTTAACAAGGCGGCGATACGTGCCACACAGCGCACTCCACAATCGATCTTCTGCGCCCTATCTTCGAAAATCGAATAATCAGCAAATATGGAGATATGAATTGGCCGCAAAGAAGATGTGATCTGTCACAGTTAGACTATTATCTTTGGCGAGCGGTCAAGGACAAATGTTATGCAAACAATCCTGAATCAATTGAAGAGTTGAATAACGAGATTCGAGTTGCTATTGCTGACATACTTGCCGAAACAATTGAAAATGTTCTCAAAAGTTGGGTAGATCAAATGGGCTACTCCCAAGTCAGCCGTGGTGGTCATTTGACCGAAATTGTTTTTCATAAATAAATGACATGAACCACCCTTTCCAATAAATGTTTAACCTAATAAATGTTCACAGCAAAATAAAATTCAAATTTGTAAATGGACCACCCTGTATTTGCGAGAGACGCAGCCCTGTTTTTGTAGATGAACAATAATCTCATACAAACACCTTTTAACTAGACTTTCGAATAAGAAAATGAAGTCTCCCTAAGTTCTGTGGCTCCTAGCAACCAACCGACAGCAAAATATCTAGAGATTTCTGTGTCACCCCCGTATAAGATGCACATTTGGGGAGTTGGATGACTAAAGCAAATATGACATAAATGCCATTGGAACAATCAAGCATTAAACTGAGTCCAATTGGAAGTTTTTAAAAAAAATTATATTTAGGGTATTTACTAGCTCTCGTAAAATGGTAAAGCGTAAATTTACCACACAGGAGCTACTGAGCGACCCCTTGAGATTCACAGTAGTAATTTTCAGGGCCACCTTTTTTATAAAAACCTGCCGTAATTTCGGCCGAACTAATTTTAAGCAAAACTGTCACCTTTTTGTATGGCAAAGGCAAACTTTACCGACTGCCTTATGAAAATTTTCAGTAAAGACAGCCTTTATGCCCTAGTGTAAATTGGTTATTAACCATATGTTTAGACGATCTATTATTTGAGTACCAAAACTTGACAAATAAAAACAACTAAATAAAAATGCCAAGGCAAAGGGTGCAACAAGCACTTGGTTCTTTACAAGCAGCATCAATAAGGAAAATAAAAACCATGTTTGGAGTAGAGTTTTATTGATTGTATTTTTTTATGTTTTTAATTCTTATGTGTTCACGACGCCCAGCTAAGCTACGGAATTGTTAAATAGAGTTATTTTAAGTAATTTGTAAACATGTCAGTAGAACGGTCTTCTTGTTTTCGAATTGATGGCGTACGAGTTGGAGGAACCCTTTGCAGCATTGATCAGCTTATCGACCAAGCACTCGGCAATAAGATTGGTGCTACTGCTCCAGTGCACAGCAGCCAGATGGCCTGGCTAACGCGACGCAAGGGAGATACATCTACCATGAATCCTCTCGAGCGAGCGCTTGACAGTGCGACAGGAACTCAGCTTATTGCCATTGTTGCGCCCCTTCAACATCAGCGTGCAGGTCAGCCGATCCACAATGGGGCACTGGGCTTTGCGGAAACGCTTGGCGTCATAACATTCTTCCAGAGCTTTGCCTTGCCTTCCAGTATTCTTTTTTATAATTTACAGTTTGCTGGTGTGACCGCACATTTTTAAGACAAAAATCTCGAAATGGCTCGATACTAAGTATTTTAAGTCGATTCTTTGAAAAATTTTACAACACTTCAAAACTTTACACTTTTTGACATTTACTACTGATTTTTTAAACATACCCTAGGGCATGTTAAAAGTTGTAATTTTTTTCTCATGTGTTTTGTTATTGCTTCGTAAACTTTTGGATTTACGCTTTGCCATTTTACGAGAGCTAGTGAATACCCTCATATTCAAAATTTGGTATTTGTTAATTTTATACAATTCCTCACTCATACTGCATAGATCTTAATCAAAATTTCCATAGCTATATTGATTGGCACCTGCATACATATTCGGCATAAGTATTTTGACAAAAAAAAACTTTCTTACATAAACCGTTATATCTTTTAAACAAAAAATCACAAAACTTTGAAATTTGATATCGAATACTTGTGTAATATTAAGCATTTAATAAATCATAAGTAGTCCACAATCACCTGCTTGGATTACTAAATATTAATCGAATTGTCCAAATGGGGGTTGTCATAAGCATTTTGTCAAAATTTCCAAATTGCTTTGTTCTCAGCACAGGACCTTAAATGCCTTAAATCTAAGCAAGTTATACATGCTGAGCCCGAATCTCCATATCTCTAGTGGATTAACTGTAAATAAGACATACAAATGCAGAGAATGGCTAATTTGGCCATTTCCAAGGACCCAATATGCTACTCCCTGCTATCGTGGCCGACTGAACCTTTTGCTCTCGTTATAAGTACAACTTCGATCGGTTAGAATACAACCTTACAACAAAATACGTAATATTATATATTATGTAATGTAACCACTAAATAATATGTCTAAATATAAATCCATTTAGACAACTACTTATTGTCTCAAATAAAATTTCCATTATTTTTACAAAGCAAAAATTAATGTTATAAGAAAATATTTCAAAATTTTTAAGTGTGGTAGCTGTTATGTTGACTTTACGTGTTCCGCAATGCAATTTCTATTAGTAGCAACAAAAATGCTAAATCAGCTACAAGTCGCGAACTTTCGGATCTAATTTGTGCACTATCAATGAAGACATGATAGGGGCAGGTACTGGGCGGTTTCACAAAAGTCGTAAAGTTCGGATAACGTATAATCTCCGAGGGCTGAAAGAAAAATTGTATCAATTTTCCACGGAAAAGTTATTTTCCAAACGACTTACAATTGAAATGGAGTCATTCGAGATGCGACAGAAAGTCATGTGTTTGCCATTAATCATGGCCTGCTCAACACGCTTCGTAAACAGTGGCTCAGACCAAGGTAATTGGTTTAAATGGGAGAGGAAAGTGCGATCGTGAAACTCAACGGGATCTGAAATTAGCAATTTGTCTAAAAAACAAAACAAAGAACTAATTAAAAAAATAAAAACCTTACAAACTACCACTATGCACTTACTCAATAAAGACTCTTCGTATAGGATGTCTTCGGCGGTCATGTTGGCATGACTTTTTTTTGTTTTGGCGTAAATTGTGTTAGGTATATAATCCAGCAAATTTCCGTTGTACAAAAATAAGTTCTCAACATCAGTCATATTTAATGAATAAAACTGAAAGACACCAAACATTTCGAAAAATTCACGCACGGGTGTCATGCTGTAGCAGCCAGACAATTCAGTTTTGGGATAATATGTGATGAAGGATAGACACATTTCCTGTTTGGTCGAGTATCCTCCAAAGGTTGGCCGTTTGCGGTGCAACGTTTCATATGCACAATCTGTGATAATGTAGTCGCCAGGTTTGACCACTGTCTCATTGGCCAGCTGATGAACGTGCTGGTACTTGTAATCATAGTTATCATCCTCAATGATGCGCTCCAGTTCCCTACCATCACGCACGTGACGCAGGCTCATTTTGCGACCAGCACGATGGGAATGTAATGTAACCGCCGTAATTTTAATGCCATCCTCGGGAAACATCTGAAAGGAATTCAGTGCAATACTTTTAAAATGTTGATCGCACAGAGTTAAGATGACGATTTGTCTCATGCCAAGTGCTAAAAGTAGTTGCATTATTTCTTATGTGTACTTTATAAAAGCAACTTATGGTACATTAGGAAAAGAGAATATCGGGGTACTTTTCTAGTTAATGGACCAGTGCTCAAAAAACTAAAACAATTTCCTTCGATGGACCGCGAATTATGAAGAATTTTCATGCAGAAAAGTCGCGATGGTCATCTATGGATTCGATTTAAAAGAATTTTGAAATGTGCTGCTGTCGTTCCGTAATTATGAATGAGCCAAACAGCACTACAAATGTGAAATAAATAATATACAGTTACAAAGTTATGAACGACTTTCTCCTGGAATTGGTAGTAACTATCTAGGGACGCGGGACCCATGATACAATAGCTCGGTAGAGCATTGCCCTGCTCCGATATTATCGGTATCCCGGAAATAATATCGATATATCGAAATTTTGTCCAAAAATTAGATAAGTCGTTATCGAATAAATTTCCGAGGCGGATATCGAATATTTTTTGTCGATTTTTTAGCGATATTTTTCTTGCCACGTTCGATCACACTGCTACGATCAACTGTTTCCAGTGCACTGTGGGCCAGAATTATCATTTTTTGGCCAAAACTCTGGCATTTCTACGCCAGACTAGCTTGGAAGCTGGAATTTTTAACGAAATGTTCTTAAAAGATTGAACTTAGCGCACATAGTTTTTAAAAAAATTAAACAGTTTTATAGCATATTGATAATCCAAATCAAAGTTGGAAAATTTTACAACAATTTGGTTTTTAATTTAAAAAAAAAACTTGTGATTAGATTTAAGCCAAATTTTGCAGAGAGGTACATATAAGTAAACGTTGTTTTTTGGAAAAAAATTGTCATGATCTAATTAGTCGTTTATGAGTTATTAACTCAAAATGGTACTAATTTTGACTGCCCACTAGGGTGTCCCAAAAAAAACTTTTTTTTGCACCGGCATTTTCTGAAGGCTTATAGAGTAAAGTATTTTTGAGACTCGTATTTTCCCCTAAAATCGAGTATTCCGTAAATGTCCAAATTTTGCATTTATAAACTATAAGATTTGGCTATGCTTTGGTTCATTTAGACACCATTTATTACATTTTTTCGTATATTTTTTTTTTTATAAATTTGATAATAAACGCATTACAACTTTTAAAATTTCTATGAAAAATAAAAAAACTAATGATACAGTTTTAAAGATGGGTGAATTGCGGAATTTTTTGACTCCTCCTGAAAGTACCTTAACCAATTGTACAATTAACTCCATTTATAATTATTGCTTTTCTTAGGACACTGTCCATTTTGTTGAGTTTTGTAGATTTTTATCGTGAACCATTAAGAATAAAGCTAAAATCCTTCCAGGAGGAATCAAAGCTAAATTCTTAAATGACTTTAAAAGCGCAAGGTAGAGTTTTGTTAAAAACTTAATTTATGATGGCATAATGGGCCATTGCATGTCCCTAAAAGATGGTACTCGTCAGCCAACAAAAAACGAGATGAAGTACCATTTTAAGATTTACTCACGAACCACACCATTTTCATAGGTCATAAACAAGACCGGAAAATAGAACAAACTGCGTTTTCGGTTTCACCAACGGAGCCTTGGTTCACGAATTAATGGCATTTTTGTAATAATTATTATTTGATGAACAAAGCTTTAAAAGAGTATAACTCTGGAGGGGTAAGAGAAAATTCTGGTTTTTATACTCTGTACCAGAGGTACACAGAGTATATTAAGTTTCTGCAAAAGTATGTAACAGCCAGAAGGAAGCATTTCCGACCCTATAAAGTATATATATTTTTTTGATCAGCATCAACAGGCGAGTCGATCTAGTCCGTCTGTCCGTCCGTGTGTCTGTCTGTCTGTCCGTCTGTCCGTATGAACAAACAGATTTCAGAGATGGTAAGAGATAGAGGTTCGACGTGTATGGGACAAAAACTTCTCATACTTGCAGGCAGATCAAGTTTATTTAAATTTTTGCCACGCCCCCTCCCGTCATATCATATCTCCGTCAGTTTTATAGATAGAAGGTTCGAACCTTCTGGACATGTTTAGAAATCAAGATGGTAAAGATCGGATGAACGGTTGTCGAACTATAAGGAAAAACAACAATTATGGGCAGCACTTCACAGGTACAGAGTATGTTATGGTCGGGCTTGACCGTCTTTCTTTCTTGTTTAATTTTAAATTTTTCACAATTCAGCCATCTTTTAAACTGCATCATTAGTTTTTTTAGTTTCATATACTACGTTTATACCCGCAGCATTTATTGTGCATAATGCCCTTTAAAGTATGCTATGCTTCTGAAAAGAAACAATTGAGAAAATTATTATACCCTTGCAGAGGGTATTATAAAATTGTCCGGATGTTTGTAACGCATAGAAGGAAGCATCTCCGACCACATAAAGTATATATATTCTTGATCCGCATGACGAGCTGAGTTGATTTAGCCCTGTCCGTCTGTCCGTCTGTTTCTAAGCTATCTCCTCCGTCAGTTTTTAAGCTACCTCACCAAACTTTTGGCACAAATACGCTGCAAATCGGATGACTATAGCATATAGCTGTCATAGGAACGATCGGTTGGAAAACTAGTTTTAGTGAGAAAAACTTGTTTGTTTTCTATTGAAACGCCTCCAAACTTCGTATTTCTTAGTTTACTATGCTTTTCCATAATTTCACCAAATTTGATCGAAATCGTACATCTATATAGAATAGTTGTCATGGAAAAGTATCGTCTGAAAAGTAGTCTTAGTTAGAAAAACTTTTGTGTTTTCAATTGAAAATTAGCATGTATTTGTTTTATAAGCTCTCACACGATCCTACAAAGTTTGGTCAAAATCTGATGACTATAGCATATAGCTGCCATCGATGATGACTATAGCATATTGACGATCGGTCGAAAAACTAGTTCTTGTGAGAAAAACTTTTTTGTTTTTAATGGAAACGTCCCTTACGTTGGCATATATTTGTTTTATATACTTTTACACAATTCTACAAAGTTTTGTCGAAATCGGATGACTATAGCTAATAGCTGCAGTATGAATGACCGGTCGAAAAAGAGTTCTAGTGAGAAAAA
Source organism: Lordiphosa collinella (assembly GCA_018904265.1). NCBI lineage: Eukaryota > Metazoa > Arthropoda > Insecta > Diptera > Drosophilidae > Lordiphosa > Lordiphosa collinella. Next base: position 297,301 of record JAEIFV010000055.1, read on the forward strand.
CTTTTTTTTTTAATTGGGATCGGGACTAAGTTTGGTCGAAATCGTGCATCTATATAGTATAGCTCCTATAGAAAAGTATGGTACTATATGTGGTCGGAAAAGAAGTCTTATTTAGAAAAACAAACTGCAAGGGTATACAAAACTTCGGCAGAGCCGAAGTTAACTTTCCCCTATTTTTATCTTATAATTGGCTTAACACAAAATGATTTCGTTTACCTATAACTGGTCCGACAATGTATGTGAATATACAATGTGGAAAATGACGGTGCCTTAACTGACTACCAAATTTTCCGATCAAATAAGTAGATAATTATAAACAAGTAAATTTTGCATACTTCGGAGGGCGTTACTCATGATAAATTTGGTGTGTATAAACATAGTAATCGAAGTTTTAAAAGTTATTAGGCGTTTATTATCAAATTTATAAAAAAATTACGAAAAATGTAATAAATGGTACCAAAATGAGCAAAAACATAGCCAAAACTTATGGTTTTTGCTCATAAAAGTAAAATTTTTACATTTTTGTTTAAAGATGAAAATTTGAAAAGTAAGAAAATCGTGGTTATTGACCAAGTTATAGGTAAAATTCAAAAACAGTAAGGAATACTCGGTTTTAGGGGGAAATTCGACTTGCGCGACCTCTAAACGTCTTCCGAAAATCTGAAAAAATCTCAAAAATACTTTACTTTATAAGCTTTCAGAAAATGCCGGTGCAGTCAGCTTTCAGTCAAGCTGATTACTTTTGCCGTTATTTTCATTTATTTGACCTGTTCTTTATATTCATTGTTTAAGCCGACTCAAGCCCGACTATAACATACTCTGTACCTGTAAAGTGCTGCCCATCACCGTTGTGACCGGTGCTGCCGATAATTGTTTGTTTTCCTTATAACTCGACCACCGTTCATCCGATCTTTACCATTCCTTTGGAGGATCAATAAACAATCCTGATGTCCAGAAGTAACAATAGAAGTATCTATAAAACTGTGGGAGATATGACGCTTTTTCCAATTGGCGGGGGCTGGAGGGGGCGTGGCAAAAATTCATAATAAACTTGATCTGACTGACGGACATGGCTATATCGACTCGGCTGTCGATGCTGATCAAGAATAACTATATATACTTTATAGGGTCGGAGATGCTTCCTTCTGCCTGTTACCTACTTTTGCACAAACTTAATATACTCTGTGTACCTCTGGTACAGAGTATAATAATTTTAGTATGTATTTTAACCCGTGATTCCGTGCTTCTAAAAGTATCTTACTTTATATACTTTATATCTACCTTACTCTATATATGCAAAGTCTACAGGGTCTAACTTAAAAATAGTGCCTCTGTCAGTTGTTTTCGCTTAAATGGGGGAGGTGGGGAAATTTTTCAAATCTGAAACAAACTCGTTTTGGATCTGGTATACACCTACCTACATGCAAGAATTTGTGGCTCTATCTCTTATAGTCTCTGAGATCGACGCGTTCCTAAGGACAGACGGACGGACATGGCTAAATCGAATCGGCAGTTGATGCTGATCAAGAATATATAAATTTTTGTTAGGGTCGAAAATGTTTCCTTCAACCTGTTACATTCTTTTGCACAACTTCAGTGGCGTGCAAAAAATGATTAAAACTTATTTTATAAGACTGGATGCACAAAAATCAAAGTGCAAATTGTGTAATAAAACTGTAAAGACCAGTGGTAACTCGAAAAACATAAAGGCCCATTTAAAGCAAAGCATAGGGATGCTTGGCTGAAATGAAAACCTAAAACGGTAAATTTAAGAATATATGTATGAGATTGACTTCCGCAAATGTATGTTTATTAGTGTGTGAATTGTGGCCTTTTTAAGCTTGAGTGTATATTGTGCGTACTTATTTCGTAATGCACATAAAATGTACTGATATGGTACATAAGTATATGCATGCATTTTTGTATATTTGTATGTCTATACAAAAAAGCATAGCCAGGATAGGACATGTGCAATCTCTGGAAGCGCTAAAGAAAATCATAAAATTTATATTTCAAATCTTCGAATTTTTTTAGACGAAAATTTAAACCAAGCGGACATTAGAATTATTGAATATATATTTTAATTTTCAGTCGCTAAACCTGGAGCGGTATCCTATTAAGTCTGGAAGGAAGAGACAAATATAGCTGCACCTGCTATGATGATTCAATGAGATACACTTACATATGCGAATATTAAGTGTGCTCTAATTTGAAACGCATCAAATTTGAAATCAACTTTATTATCATAAAAATGTGATTAATTTTCAATCCCATCATCGTTTGTTATAAATAAAATAGAATTCATATCATTTGCTAAACTTATAAAAATACATTAATAAGTACAACATTTACACTAGCACTGCGTTATGCGTTAATAGCCAACAAACAGCTATTTTTGTATGGAAAAAAGATCAAAAATTGCGATCAACTTGCGACTGCTGTCGCCGCTGCCACGGACTTGCAAAATCCAAACAATTGCTACTGCGGCCGACTTGTGCTTTTTTAACAAAGCTTTTTTTTTTAATTTTTATTCTCTGTACACTAAGGTACACAAAGTATATTAAGTTCGTGCAAAAGTATGTAACAGCCAGACGGAGGCGTCTCCGACCATATAAAATATATACCATATTTTCTTGATCAGCATCCAGAGCCGAGTTTATTTAGCCTTGCCGGCTGTCTGACTGTCCGTTTGTCCTACCGTCCAGTCTGTATGAACGCACAGATCTCAGAAGTGGTAAGAGATAGAGGTTAGTCAAGTATGGAACAAAAACTTCTTATACTTGCAGGCAGAAGTTTATTTTTAATTTTGGTCAAGCCCCCTCGGGTAGCTTGTAAAAATCGTCAAAACTCCGACAGTTTAATAGACAGTGGGTTCGTACCTTTTGTACAATCAGGTGATCAGGATAAATTCTCGATTCGTCAAAGGATTAGTAAAGATCGTGGAACGATAGCCAAGAAATGAGCAAAAGAATGTTCACTGCTGCATTGTTACAGAGTGTTACAGAGCATAATATAGTCGGACTTGGCCGAATTTCTTTCTTTTTATTATACTCTGTACCAGAGGTACACAGAGTATGATAAGATTGTGCAAAAGTATGTATTTTGCAAAAGTATGTCCGTCTATAAGAACCAACAGATCTGAGAGAGCGTAAGATATAGAGGTTCGACGTGTATGGGAGAAAAACTTCTTATACTTGCAGGCAGACTCAGTTTATTTTCAATTTTGTCAACGCCCTCTATCGAACAGATCTGACTTGGTGACTTTCTTTTTGGCCCACCTCGTACAACTATCCTTGCCATGTCGTCTATTTGGATCGAGTACTGCAGCAAGTCGTTCTCATCTTTGGCATCCTGAGGGGTACTCCAAAAACCAAACGTGGAAGAGAGGCTACCAGCTCAGGAAAATAATCAAGACCATATTCAATGCCATGTCAAGTGGAGTGCTCTTAAAAAACAAGAAACGAGAAGATGCAAAATATTATGCTTTGGTTGTTGACTCATCGCTTTGGTCTTCGCATTGTGCTGCGCTTCCTTCGTTTTGATGAAAAAGTAAGGACGTTTACAATCAAAGAAAGATTTCTGACTGATTTTAATAAAAAACTGGTCGAAATATCGCGAACCTGTTCCGAGGAACGTTGGGCAAATATAATATTCCATTGGTCGCAGGGGACAAGGATATGACAACGCAAGAAACATGAGTGGTCAGTAAAGTATAGTTTGTGAAGAAAGTCCATACGCTGACTATTCACCGTGCGGAGCTGAACCTTTGTGGTGTCGATTCCGCTGAATGTGGTCCAAAATCTATAAAATCGTCGGAGTCATTCAGAAATGTTATAACATATTCACTGGAAGCACTCAACGATAGGAATTCCTTCACCGGAATTTCCCTCTTCCCTTCACAGTTTGTCCGATACGCGATGGTCTGCAAGAGTTGACGCCGTTAAAACTTTCGCGAAACATCTTTCAGGAATACAAGAAGTACTTCACGAACTGAAGGAACTCAATTTGACAGCGGAGACTTTCTGGGACATCAACGGTATTCAAAAATACATGAATTCGTTCGAATGTATTTTGATGTCGTCGATTTGGTTCAAAATTTTGAGTGCTATCAATTAGAGAAACTTTGTCCTTCAAGCAAGAGGAGCTACTATAGACGTTAAAGTTGATGGGATCTCATTCTGAGTGAATGTAAAATTGTCGCAAGAGGATGGAACAGTCCTGAAACTTTGCCAACAATTCGCAAAATAAAACGTGCTAAAGTGTTTTTTAATGATGACCCAAGTCCAGAAATCGACATCATTTCTGAATAAGAAAAATTCAAGACCAGCACTTTCTACAGCATCATCCTTTCGGTTATTGCAGGAATGACGAATAGATTCAAAGCAGTAAAATATTTGAATGAAGTGTTCTCTTTTTAGGGAAATTTACAATATTGGATGAAGATACTATCCAGACGTCTGCCGGAGAATTTATTAAGAAGTACGACTGATGTTTCCGAAGAGTTGAAATATGAAATAGTCCACCTCAAACATATATATGTAGATAATCTTAAAAAGAACCTTCCTCCATTTGGATTGCTTAACGCTCTGAACTCAAAGAAACTTTAGGATCTTTTTCCAAATGTCTGCGTTTCTTTGAGAATTTTTGTACTCTCCCTGTTACTGTCGCAAGTGGAGAACGCTCCTTCAGTGTTTTATCGCAAGTCAAAAACTTCCACAGATCTTGTTCTACACAAAAGCGTCTAACCTGTCTGGCGATTTTATGTTTGGAGACCGAGTTAGCAAGGCACTTGGATTTCAGCGTAATAATCGATTCCTTTGCCATTGCAAAAGCGTTATAAGCGAATTTAATTAAATAACAAATAACTGCGATATAGTCGATAACTTGAAAATAAGCCCTTTTTATATTTTCAATGGGAAAAGGGAATTACGAAGTTGTGCAAAAGTAAGTAATAGGTAGAAGGAAGCATTTGCGACCCACTATCTATATTCTTGATCAGCATCAACAGCCGAGTCGATTTAGTCATGTCCGTCGATCTCAGAGACTCAGAGATAGAGCCACAAATTTTTGCATGTAGGTAGGTGTATTCCCGATTCAAATCGAGTTTGTTTCAGATTTGGAAAATTCCTCCCCCTCCCCCCTTTAAGCGCAAAAAACTGCCAGAGCCACAATTTTTAAGATAGACCTTCCAAACTTTACATATATCAAGTAAGGCCCAATATCTATCTATTCTGAAAAGAGCAATAAGATCGCACAAAAAACACCGAAGGTATATATCAATAAATTTTGCTTGTGGGAGAGAGGGGGGGGCCTTGCATTGTCAGTTACCGCGTTCACGCGTGCGTGTGTGCCTATGTTAGAGTGTGTGTATGTGTATGAAAACACAAGAAGTCAAGGGAACAGGGTATTTTGTAGTCGGGGCACTCGACTACAGCTCCCTCACTTGTTTTATTAATGGCATGTTACGAGTCCCTGCCTTTGTATTTAAACAGAATTCATGTTGCTTATATGTAATATATACGTAACATACAACATATCTATACTTTAACAAAACAACATGATTTTCGATATGTTGAAAAATATTTCTTATTAAATGAAAACCCGTGAGCTGTATTCCCCGGGCCCCTATTTTCTCTCAATGGACCTGCCTGTTCCCATTAAAAATGGGATCATGAAGTTGTGCAAAAGTATGTAACAGGGAGGGGGAAACATTTCCGACCCTATAAAGATATATATTCTTGATCAGCATCAACAGCCGAGTCGAAATAGTCTGTTTGAACGCGCCGATCTCAGATATTATAAGAGATAGATCCATAAATTGTTGCGTGAAGGTAGGCGTATACCATACGCAGATCAAGTTTGTTTCAGATTTTGAAAATTTGACCCCCTTTAACCGCCAAGAACAGTCAGTGCCACAATTTCTAAGTTAGAGCCCTGTGACTTTATATATATCAAGAAAGGCCCAATTATATAGATATTGGAATATTCTGAAAAGTACAATAAGATCGGACAAAAAACAACAAAGTTCTAGCATTGTCAGATAGCGCGTGGGCGCGCGTGTGTGTATGTGTGAGTGTGTGTGTGTACCCTAGAGATCACTTTTTTGAATCGAAAATCTAAGGTCTTACTGGCGCCTTTGATTCACTAATTCATGGTGTATATTTATCGAGAAAAAAGACATAAGCTCAAAAAGTTATGATTTAGTGGACGCGACGGAGCTCCAAAGTTTTTTATATTACTTATACGCCGTGTTGCCTCTTAAATTTATAAATTTTTTTAGTTGGCGTTAAATTCAAACAAAATGTTTTCGTACTTTTAAAAGGTTGCTCTGACTTAAACCAAATATCAAATGAAATTATTCACACTCTTAATGCCCGTTGCCTAAATAGTTTAAAAGATTGTATTAATAAACTTATTCTTAAGACTTAAGTCCACTGGATATCGAAAAAAATTTGACACACTAAGAAAAAATTTTTTTAATTCTACCAAAATCCAGCACCTTCGTTAAGGGGTTACATGGGTTTTGTCAGGATAAAAAGGGCCAATGTTCAATCATTTTTTTTTAATAAAAAAATAGGGGAAAGTTAACTTCGGCTCGGCCGAAGTTTTGTATACCCTTGCAGCTTCCATTGAAAACAAAAAAGTTTTTCTAGGAATACTTTTTGGACATTACTTTCTATGGCATCTATACTAAAAAGATGTCTGATTTCGATTAAACTTGGCGAAATCATGGAAAAGCATAATACACTGTTAATTGCGAAATTTGGAGGCGATCCCATTTAAAAAAAAAAGTTTTTCTCACTAGAACCTCTTTTTCGAACGATCATTCATACTGCAGCTATATGCTATAGTCATCCGATTTTGATAAAAACTTTGTAGAAATGTGTCCAAAGTATATACAATAAGTGTATGCCAATAAAAAGGACGTTTTCATTAAAAAAAAAAATTTTCCTCGCTCGAGCTAGTTTTCCGACCGATCGTTCCTATGGGAGCTATATGTTATAGTAATCCGATTTCGACCAAACTTTGTAGAATTGTGCAAAAAAATATAAATTGATTTTATGCCAATGATAAGGACGTTTTCATTAAAAACAAAATAGTTTTTCTCACTAGAACTAGTTTTTCGACCGATCGTTCCTATGGGAGCTATATGCTATAGTCATCCGATTTCGACCAAACTTTGTAGAATTGTGTAAAAGTATATAAATTAAGTGTATGCCAATGATAAGGACGTTTTCATTAAAAACAAAAAAGTTTTTCTCACTAGAACTAGTTTTTCGACCGATCGTTCCTATGGCAGCTATATGCTATAGTCATCCGATTTCGACCAAACTTGGTGAAATCATGGAGAAGGCTAGTAAACTAAGAAATACGGATTTTGGAGGCGCTTCCATTAAAAACAAAAAAGTTTTTTCTTTAAGACTAGTTTTTCAACCGATCGTTCCTATGGCAGCTATATGCTATAGTCATCCGATCCGGCCGGTTCCGACAAATGTGCAGCGTATTTGTACCAAAAGACTTCGTGCAAAGTTAGGTGAGGATAGCTTTAAAACTGACGGAGGAGATAGCATAGAAACAGACGGACAGACAGACGGACAGGGCTAAATCAACTCAGCTCGTCGTGCTGATCAAGAATATATATACTTTATGTGGTCGGAGATGCTTCCTTCTATGCGTTACAAACATCCGGACAATTTTATAGTACCCTTTGCAAGGGTATAAAAATGAAACATTTAGTTCAAACATTTGAATGTCTTAAGTATACACATTTAATGAGGGATTACTGAAATTTTTGAAAAAAAATATTAAAAACTCTGACATTGTGACGTCATTTCCGGCGAGTCTTCGGGAAAAAGGTGCGGCGGCGTTGACAGCATGTCTCCCAGCAGATCATCCGTAGTGACAATAAAAAATATACTTGATTAGTTAAGACTCTAGTTAAACTAGAACTTGGACGAAGAAAAAAGAAAAAAAGAAAAGAAGTTCTCGAAAAATCTTCACAACCGACTTTAAAAAACGTTTTTGAGAAAATGCGAGCATCTGCTTCTTTATACCCTGGAGCACGCATCTTCTTCAGACTGTATCTCCAAAACTATTACTCGGATCGATTTGAAATTTTAGGACAATATTCTAGAGATGTTTTAGAATTTAATAAACGAGAAAGCAATGCTAACTTCGTCTTTTTCGAAGTTTAAATACACTTGAAACTTTTTTTTTCGACTTTTTTTTTCATTTATTTATAGCTTGGATATTCAAAAATATCCCCCCAAAAGGATTTTCGAAAACTCGAATTAGTTTAGGAGATATAGTCCTTTTAGTGACCCAATGTGACCTAAATTCCCAAGCAACTGCAAACTTAAAGCGCGTTTATCTCGAAACCACGTTTTTCGAACTGGCGGCCATGATATCTCCAGTTCAACTGAACCGATTTTCATGAAACAAAGTGGAATCGACGCAGAATTGTCACCATTCTCGGGTGAACCTCGACCATAATTTTAAAAAATTTTTTACTATTTTTTTTTACACTAAAACTACAAAAAAAAGCCCGAAATTGAAATTTTTTTTTGAATGTCCGCCATTTTGTCAAAAAAAAATCACAAAATTAAGTTTGAGGTTCACCCGAGAATTACATCTATACTGATTATAATCCCGTTTTTTTTTCATTTCGGACGCTCCGGAGACCCGGAATCGTGGCCGCCGTGACGACACCTTTTTTTCACCACCAACTTTGAAGTCTCATTACTTTTTGAACAGCCCTCGTATCGAGGCAAAAAAATTTTTTTATTTACTTTGAACCTTTTGTAATACAATAAATAAAAAAAGTTTTCAATTATTCTTTGCATTTTCAAATAAGAATTTTTTTAAAAAGGGTCCAAAAACGGGTTTTGAATGAGAAGACCCCCTTAATTTTGTGGCCAATGACTGAATTTTTAAGCCCAATGTCTTGTGTGATTGGAAAACTAAAAGAAAATGTTTTTTTTTTTTCAAATTTGAATGGCAGCTACCATCCGATTTTCGCGATTCCGACATATGTGCAGTGTGCAGCTAAAAGATATCTCTGTGCAAAAGTTCAACTCGATAGCTTTACAACTGAGGGACAAGTTTGCGTAGAAACAGACAGACGGAAGGACGGATAAAGCTCAATCGACTCAGCTCGTCATGCTGATCAAGAATATATATACTTTATGTGGTCGGAGATGATTCCTTCTATGCGTTCCAAATTTCTGGGCAAAATTATAATACACTTCTCAAGTGTATAAAAATCAATTAATTGAAGCCGTGAAACCTATGTAACCCCTTAACCAAAGTATTGTAGTCCCGCTTTTTCTTAGGACCATTTTACTAGCTAAATAAATAGTCTCGTTCTTAACACGACCGCATAACCAAATTGGGAAATTTTTTTATCAAAATCAAAGTACCTTGCCAGACTTTCAAAAGTGACAACCCCACCCACGTAGCACAGATTTTATTGTAGAAATTTCAGTGTAGCTTAATTTCTGGAAAAAGCTTTATGGCCTCGTCGCGCCCATCAATACTGTTTTTTTTTTTTTATATTTTTTTTATCTGTAAAGCACAAGGAACCAGTTAAGGGAGCGCCGTCTCTTAATTTAAATCTTGACCTTAAAAGTGCACCCTAGTCAGAGTTGGCATTTTTTTATTCGAATACGGATAACGAATAATTTTCAGAAAATTATTTTTACTCGAATAAAAATATAATGATAATTTACTCGAAAAATTAAATCCAAATAAAGATAACACTGTTCTACAGTAAAAAGTATCCCGAGGATCTTTAACTAATTCCTGTAGACAAACCCATCCTGAATTCTAGTTGGAAGGTCAAAGTCAAAACTAAGTTTCCGTTTCCGAGATATTCGCGGAAAACCATTTTACCGAATTTGAACCGTTTTAGAATTTTTGTAGGCCCCAACAAGCATTAATTTGTGATTTTATGAAGCCTCTAGGATAGTTAACATGTCAATGCAGCTGAGAAAAATCAAACACGCGGTATAAGCAATACCAATGGTGTCGAAATTGGCCTTTAAAGTCAAATTTTACTTGATTTATAGCAATTTCGTCAAACTAAACCAAATGCTACAAGCCATTGGTTTGGTCGACATTTATATATGTAAACCATCTTATCATATAGATTAACATATGCACTAATTATAGAATTTTTATGGCATTTTTGTAAGGAACATTAGCAAAGTAACAGCGTGCTAAACCCTAAAATAAAGAATTAAATTTATGGGAGGACAACCAGATTTCCACCCCAAATTTTTATAGGAGTTTTAAAATGGCCAGAAGGAACAAAGTCTATCTCAGCGAAATCAGTGCGGGTCGGGATTGGGCGTGACCAATATTGAAAATAAATTTGATCTGCCAGCAAGTATTAGAAGTTTTTGTCCGATACGCGTCGAACCTCTATCTCTTATAATCTCTGAGATCTGTTTATTTATACGGACGGACAGACGGGCATGGCTATATCGACTCATCTGTTGACGCTGATGAAAAATATATACTTTATAAGGTCGGAGATGCTTCCTTCTGGCTGCTACATACTTTTGCACAAACTTATTATACTATGTGTACCTCTGGTATTAAGTATAAAACTTGCAATTACTTATTGCGAATGCACAGATAGGTGAGCAAAGCAGAGCAGTGTACTCTCTGCTCAGTTGTATCATTTGTATGCAGTCGCTCTCAGTTCCGCTCTCCCTGTAAAGCAGAGGCAGGCAAACAATAGCCAGCGGCGCACAGCCAAATCATGCATTACAAAAGCTCAAAAGTATAGAACCCTTTCGCTATACTCTGTATACAGAGTTGTCATATGAAGTTTGCCAAGACTTCAAAGCTTCGTGTGTTGTGCGCTGCCTACTGCTGTTTCGGCCCTGCGGTTCTGAAAACCAGTCTAGGCCTAGGTCTAGTCCGTATGGGCCACCCCTTGTCCACGGGCATAACATTTCAATGTACTACTCCAATCCCATTTTATTAAGGAATGCATTGGAGTGGACGTCTTCGCCGCCTTGCATCAAGGAGGACTAGTCCATGAGCAGACTATTAGTACTAGTTCATGAATAGACTAGTAGCACTAGCCCATAACAAAACTATTTGGATTGCACCATATTAGGCTATATCTAGTCCATAAGAGATAGTTATGGATTAGCTCGGATTAAACCACAATTTAAGTTGATAAATCAGAAAATTAAAACAAATGTTTGCAAAATAAAATATATATTATTTTTTTTTAAGCTTATTTTGTATTTATTGAATCTTCTTTTAATGAGACTAACAATAATTTTTCAGATCTTAATCTAGAAACTATTTTATAAACCATCCCCTGTTGGAGATAGTTTGTGTTCTGCGGCCCTTCAAGTCAGTCGCTGGGTTGGTAGGTCATTTCTCCTGAGACGAGAATGCGTTGCTAGCATGGAAAGAGATTTTGCAAGTTGATTTGGGTGGGTAAGAAGCTTCTCAGAATATTTTTGTTTAAGTTGCTCTATTTCAGTTTCGACCAATGGGATGCTGAGATCGTTTTGGATACACTCATTGCGAATGTACCATGGCGCTCCAGTGATGGTTCTGAGAATTCTTGACTGTGATCTTTGGAGGATGTCCACACTGCTCGCACAGGCATTTTCCCATAACTGCGAGCCATACGTCCAGACAGGCTTTATGATACTTTTGTACAGTAGGACTTTATATTCCAGTTTAAGAGGGGAACGGGAGTTGATTAGCCAGTGAAGGCTGTTGGCCTTTAGCTTGATTTGAAGCTTTTTCGATTCTATGTGTTTGCGCCATGTGAGCTTCTATCGAGGTGCACACCTAGGTATACAACATCGTTTGATTGCGGGATCTGTGTTGCATTTAAGGATAGCTGGGGACAGGTGCTTCTGTTGAGTGTGAACGTCACATGCTTACACTTTTGCTCGTTGATTTTTATGCGCCAGTTGGCCAGCCACTTTTCCACATTAGCTAGGTGGCTTGCCAGGAGACTTGTTGCGGTAATTGGAAATCGTGATCTGCTTAATATTGCCGTATCATCCGCAAAAGTACTTATTGTAAGTCGAGGGTCTGTTGGTATGTCGGCAGTGTACATTACATATAGGAGAGGACCGAGTACGCTACCCTGCGGCACTCCGGCTCCTATAGTGAACTCTTCCGTTGTGTACTCATTTTGACGAACTGTAAATACTCTGTTACTGACGTAACTATCTAGGACTTTGTGAGTATTTGGGGGAAGCATTGTCCTTATCTTGAATATAAGACCATCCAACCAAACGCGGTCAAATGCTTGGGCAACATCTAAGAAAATTGCAGAGCAGTATTCGTGGTGCTCAAACGCAGTCCGAATGTCTGAAGTTAAACGGTTGACTTGCTCAATAGTCCCGTGCTTTGCTCTAAACCCAAATTGATGTGAGGGAATAATATCTTGTGCATGGGCATAAATTTTACGGAGTAGGATCTTCTCAAATAGTTTTGACAGGCAAGGTAGCAGACTAATGGGTCTGTATGATGACGCTTGTGTTTTATCTTTTCCTGGTTTCTGAATCATTATGATTGTGGACCTCCTCCACTGAGTTGGAAAGTATCCACATCGCAGAACAGCATTGAAAAGTCTTGAGATATATGTAATGGCGGGACTTGGAAGTTCCATAATCATTTTAGGTGTAATAAGGTCATGTCCAGGAGCTTTTCTGGGATTTAGCTCTCCGATGGCGTTTTTTATTTCTATCGAATGAACTTTGATTGGGTCAGTTTGTGCGGCGGTCGGAACCAATGGAAGTTCATAACCATTGGTTGGAGGATTTGGCTGGAAAACATTTCTAAGGTGAAGTGCAAAGACAGTTGCCTTTTTTTCGTCGCTGCGGGCCCATCTTCCTGTCTGATCTCTTAGAGGCGTGTCTACCTTTGCAGGTGGCTTTATGCTGGCGCGTGCCCTCCATAGGGGAAATTTGGTGCTTGTAGGCGATAATTTTTCGATATAACGGCTATGTGCTAGCTGTTCTTCGGCTTCGAGTGCTTTACGAAGTACGCGTTCTGCAAGTCTCAGACCATGGTGAAACAATATAAAGGTGTTCCATTCCGCCGTGGCGGGGTACTTAGGTTTTAAAGAGAGCAGTGAGTATGAGAGCATGGTGAGAGAGCTAAGAAAGAGACAGATACGACTTCATATACCGGCACTACAAATTTGTTGTAGGAATTCATTTTTTAATCAACTTTATATTTTAGAAAATAAGTAACAATTAATAATATTATAATAAAATTAAAGTAATATTTTTAAATATTTCTTATGGCCCATTTGCCTTTGCTTTTGTTTCTGTATTCTTATTTTTTCATTTAAATTTTTAATTCTAAATTTATTTTAAACTTTATTTATTGTCTTTGCGCGACAAATGCAACAGTTTTCTAAGTATACAATCAAACAAATTTCCGCAACACAACTGCTCACTTCAAAATGTCAATGCATACTGACAAACGCTAAGTACCCCAAAAGAGAGCAGGAATGTGGAATGGAACACCTTTATATTGTTTCACCATGTCTCAGACGATTTTTTGCGGCAGGCGATCTGAAGCTTTGCCATTGTCTTCTTGCACGCCGCTTTTCTGTGACCAGCCGGTCAATGTAACTGTTTGTCAATCTACGATCTGGCTGAGGTGCTGTTGTTGTCGTTTGGGGGTTTGAGTGATGAGCAGCGGCAGAAATGATAGAGGTGAGGGCTTGGACAGTATTGTCGATGTCTTCTTCGCTGTTTATGGTTGGGCTCAGCTCGCTGTGACTGCTGATATATTTTTTGTATTTGAGCCAGTTTGTCTTGTGTGATGTCAGTCTCCGAGGATATTATCTAACATGAGGGCACTCCAGAAGGGTGAATATTATTGGAGAATGGTCTGACGACAAGTCAGCAAGGGCTTTTGCAGTTACCAAGTTTTGTGGAACTTTTCTTGTTATAGCAAAGTCTATAAGACCGGGTAATTTCTTTGGATCTGCCGGCCAGTATGTAGGCCTACCCGGAGATACATAGTCGAGTTTGTTTGATGCGCGCGTGAGTACGCTGTAGAGTTGCTTCCCTTTGGGATTGGTCAGTCTGGAGCCCCAGTGGGGATGTTTCGAATTATAGTCACCCGCAGCCAAGAAGCGTTGACCAAGTGTATTAAAGAAATCTAGGAATTGATTTTCTGAATGCGATATGAACGCAAGTTTCAGTGAGCACGTCCACGTCAGAACTGAGAGAATGCTCAGCGGCTAGTGTGCGCGACCGCTGAGCAAGAGGTCGTGGGTTCGATCCCGCCTCCGAACATCTAATGAAAAGTTTTTTCATTGAAAAAACTTTACACCCGGTCACCCCTCTCTGCTGTTGGCGCCAGCTTTGTAGTAAGTAGCCATGCAAAAGCCTCTCAAACTGCCGTTCGGACTCGGCGTTAAACTGTAGGTCCCTTTCTCTTGTGCGAAAATTAGAAGCGCACAAGCCAAGAGATTGAGAGAAGCTCGGCTTTGGCCCTTTTGTGTCTGTGTCAAGCCATTTTTACATCATTCACTTCACTTCATCTCTTTTTTTTTTTAATTTCACGAGCTTCTAAAAAAAAAACAAAGCATTGCGTCGGCAATTCGTTTTTTTCTACAAACAATTGACTGCCGTTGAATCAACCTTGATGCACCCATTAATAGTCCGGTTGAGATAGGCAGTTTCCAAGCAAGTGGGCAAATGTTTTTGAAAAGAGAGTCTTCCGCCTTTACATCAGCATTGATTGGTCCATGACTAGTCAGCATGGAAGAGTTAAATTCCAGTCCTGACCGACCCGAGAGCCACATCCAATATATTTCTTTGCACCAGCTTATCGTAGCCCTTGATTAGGCCATTTGAACTAGGCAGTGGACTAGTTTTTGTAAGCAAGTAGCCCTTGACAGAACCACAAGGGGTTTTTGTGTTTACTTTTGAAAAAGCATGCTTACACACACAAGTATAAATGCGCATGTGTGCAGCTGACATACTCCCTAGCAAACATTTTTTATCGCTTAGGATAAGAATGCGATTCGCCTAGCATTCTTATCTACCTACGGGAAGAAATGTAACACTATGAGATAACTTCTAGGCGATAGGAAAGCATTACTTCTGGGAGATAGGAAAAAGTTTCTTCCAAGCGATAAGAAAAAAAACAAACTTCTGAGATAAAATCATTTTCCTCCCTCCTGGAGTTAGGAATGCGTTTCTTTCCTGGAATTAAGAACACGGTTCTTCCATACATAAAAAGGAAATTCTGAAAAACTACGAATTATATAAATTTATATAAATTTTTCACTAACACTGGGATTCGAGCCCTGGACTATCGGACTGAACACGATTCGAATGCCGTTTCAGCCAGTTGCACTATAGCACTCGTTGTTTGCTAAACTGCTAGAATACTACTTATATTGTATTGCCTAAAAGTATTCACCAATTTTTTTCGTGCATAATGCAAAGATAACACCACGTGTAGCTCTCAAGCTTTTATTCCGCTGTCTCTTAATATATAAGGGGCAGATAAAATTCGGGCATGCTTAGTGATGTATCGCCAATTTCCCGATTGGATGGAAAAAATGCGAAACCACATATCGCTTTTTTTATCCCTTGAATGATGAAAATTCGAAACCTAATGTAATTTGTTTGGGTATAGTAAATCGAAAAACTATCCTCAAATTATCTCCTCAAACTATCGCAGGGACCTACAAACATTTTGTCGTGTTGCTTATTTCTCTCTTCAAAGGGAGAGTTTGGCGATGGCATTGAATGACATTAAAAATCAATTGACAAAAAAAAATTGTGCGAAAATACAATAGTTAATATTGTTTGGAATATTTGATGTGATACAGGAAACGTACAATTCGATGGCAAATTCACTAATCAAAATAAAATACACCAAGCACAATTGGAGACTGTGCTGTGATCTTGAGGTCGACTTTATATTAACTGTCTTGCAAGATGGAAATACATCGAATCCATGGTTTTCTTGCCGGTGGTCAGTCACTATCACTACGCTACAAATCATGTCATTGGTGTAAATAACATTAAAAACCCTAAGTTGCTGCCAAAGAAAAATATATTTCTTCTGGATCTTTACACTTTCCTTGGGCTTAAGAGAATTGAACTTCGACCACGGAGCGAAGCTAGTAACTATTTAATATTATTTACTAATTTACAAGAGATATGCTTTTGCTTTGCCCTTTCAAGCCCTTTTTATACTCTGTTCCAGAGGTACACAGAGTATATTAAGTTTGTGCAAAAGTATGTAACAGGCAGAAGAAGCCATCTCCGACGCTATAAAGTATATATAATCTTGATCAGCATCAACAACGAGTCGATTTAGCCATGTTCGTCTGTCCGTCCGTATGTACGTTTTTGGTGAGACGGCTCAATATCGCATTGTATGCGGAGATGATGCTAGATTTGGTTCGTTACCCTGGCAGGCCTTCATACGCATTGGCTCCTTCAGGTAAATAGGATTTATTTCTGTTTGCCCACATCTAATTGGTTTCTTTGGAGCAACTTAGTTTTCTTCACTCACTCTTGAAAAATCCAATAACTAATTGAACTTTACTAACATTAATACAAAATCATTTAAAAGCTTGCAAAATACAAATAGCAGCTTTTTGCGCTGGTACAATACCAACTGATATAAAATATCGTAGCAAATAAACAATATACTTATATTCATATACTTACCACACTTGAGCATGCAGGTCCACAAATGCCAACATTGCGATAAAGTTTCTGACCAGGTGGAATAAGTTGTGTGTCGGAAATGGATACGCCGCTAATAAGAATACCAGCATCATTGGGTCGCAGGTGATGCGTATAATGTATACGAAATCCTGAATGATCTACGACTGTAAGAATGATCCTGAGCTCAGTAAGCAGTACTTTTCATACGAGTAAAAACTTTGACTTACCATGTATATCATTAGGATTGTCGTAGTGGATTTCAAGCATATAATAAGTAACGCCTACCGACCCTCCCATAGGTATGCCTGTATGTGGGGCTAAAAACTGTCCAGTCGAACCTATTGACCACACGGCAACTGGTGTTGAACAGGAATCCCAATCACGTGGAGTCAAGAGATTGCTGTTGCACACTGTACCTGAACTTCTAACCCAAACGTCCCACGAAGCAGGGTCGGATCCAGGATATGATTTGATTGAGCACTCAAAAAGTGTCATATGATGAACCAGATTTAAGTGTGTTTTTCTATAAACAAGCGATAGTTTACATTAATATAAATATAATCTAAAATCTTTGTAAGTACGTACCCATCGCGCGAGAGAAGTGCCTCATAGCCAATAATATGATGTTTCTCTTCAAGTTTTGGAGCTCGTACGATTTTACACCAATACAGAGTATCCATTGATGTTTCGACGGATACATTACTTACAGTAACGTCCCATTTATTCGATGACAACTTGCTTCCCTCAGAGTTGTGCTTGCGAAACAAAGGACTCAATAGATGCAGTGACTTAACACCGCGATTCTGCCCGTGTCCTTTCAAACTGCCATGTATCGGATCGGTGTCTCCAAAAGACCAAAGTACTTTGATAGTATCACCCTAAAATTTAGTCAAGCCAAAACACAATAATTTATCAACTTATAGCCTATTTCCACTGACACAAATATGTACATTAGAGTGGGCCATTTTTTTTGTCGGCAAAGCGGTTGTCAAAATCGTAGTCTACGGCAAATTCTAAGAAGGTTTGCCCAAGAGACCATGGGTCTAAGATCAAAATCGAGCTTCCCGTTTTTAAGAAGAAACTTTTCGTATCGTAATGGGCTAAAATTAAGATAAACAAGTTAGAAAGTCGATCAAGTCCGACTCTAACACACTCTGTACCTCCCAAAGATTGTGTAAAGGAGTGTGAAGCCCATCGCCTCTGCGGTCGGTGCCACCAAGCATAATTTTTTTTTCTTATAACTCGACTACCTTTCATTCGATCATTCCCAATCTTTTGGCATCGTAGATTACGATTCTGACAACCGCTTGGTGCATTTTTTTAGTCCATACAAATTGACCCACTCTAATGTGCATATTTTAAATGTACATTTTTTCGAATTATACCTTCCAGGACAGAAATACGCTCATTATGTTATTAATATTGGTAAATTTTCAAAAAAAAATGTACATTCGAAATATGTGTCAGTGGAAATAGGCTATAAAACAGAAGGATATCTTCCCAATATACATACTGTAAATGGTATATCATAGGGATCACAGGTCTCAATTTTTCGTGTAAACTCCACATGCGTGTGCGTAAAATTTTGATGACCGCCGACGACGTGGTAGTTCTGCGTATCATCTTGCAGCGGTGCTCCATGCGGATCATGAGCAGAACCATGGCAGTCCTAAGAAAAAAATTATTGATTAAGTTTAACATAATAATGTGCAAGATTTTATTTTTATTTATCGTAAATATTTAAACAACTTTACAAACTCCAAACGTCCTTCTTCGAGAACTCCTCTTGGCTTACAAGAGAACCGTCTTATCTCAAAGCTTGAAAAGTCGGCTATGCTAGCAATTTAGGAGATCTGAATCCCAATTAGGGGCCTACAAATAATCCATGGTTCGTTCCAAACAAACGACTGTCAATTCAATTTCCTGTATAAAGGTGAGTACTGAGAACGTTTGACAGCTAAGGGAATATTCAAAGGATCTCAGGACTCACCTTAAAGGAATATTCCGACGTTCTCAGTACTAAGCTTTACAATATTCTTATTCTTTGGCCTGATATGAATCAGCATAATTGTTTGTTTTCCTTATAACCTTATGATTACAAATCTGGGAGATGTAACCTTTTCCAAATTTGCGGGGGCGTGGAAAATATCGATGTCTATGCCCCATACATGTCGAACCTCTATCTCGTACCATATCTGAGATCTGTGCGTTCATACGGATAGACAGACGGACATGGCTATATCGACTCGACTGTTGATGCTGATCAAGAATTTATTAAATCAAAGTGAATGTTAGCAGGCTCAAGGTCGAGGTTTGATTATACTTCAATAATCAACCAGAAAATTCAACAGAGAATACATATGAACATGAACAGTAGCTGTGGCTGTGAAGACGGCCGTTTCGTCTGCCGCCATGGCAAAGCATTCTCAGTATATTTTCAGTTGCTGTCACACCAGTTAAATAGGATTTGCAAATGGCTTGTTGGTGTATATTTTGTGGGTTCAGTACCGGTTTTGAACCGGTTCAAAGGTGGTTCGGAGGCATTTCTCAAAAGCTATTTAAGCAAAGAACTTAAAATATTTAACTGGTTCAGAACCGCTTTTGAAACGGTTCATATATGGAACCGGTTCAAAAGTGGTTCAGAGCCATTTTTTAGAAGCTCTCCGTGACTCGACAACCGTTCACGAACGAACCTTCTATCTATAAATTTAAAGGTGATAAACCGTTTTCCTAACTTCGGGGGCGTGGCAAAAATTGAAAATAAACTTGATCTGCCGCAAGTATAAGAAGTTCATGTCCCATACACGTCGAACCTCTATCTCTTACCATCTCTGAGATCTGTTTGTTCATACGTCTGTCCGTATGACAGACAGACGGACATGGCTAGATCGACTCGCCTGTTGATGCTAATCAAGAATATATATACTTTATATTGTCGGAAATGCTTCATTCTGGCTGTTACATACTTTTGCACAAAGTTAATATACTCTGAGTACCTCTGGTACAGATAATTTTGGTATTAAAATAAAATAGTGATAATAACCAAATAAAAATTTAAAAAAATTATTCTGAGTGTGAACTACACTTAGAACCGGACTCTTCAGACATTTAGGAGAACACTTTTTAGCTCTATATGAAATTAATCTTATTTTTTAAATATCAGGAAGGACTTTGGACAAAGAGCTAAATAGTTGGTCGGATGAATATAAGAGAGCACTTATCAAACCGTGCATTATGTTTTTTCGAAATGTTTTACCCGTATGATTCAGACGCAAATTGCGAAAATCTGTATTTCTCGTTTCCAGCGCTTCTTCCGAGATCATTCCTATTGGTAATGACTCACCAGATATTTATCTGCTCCGTGGATTAAAATTTGGCGAAGCATGAAGGCTTATCAAACCAAGGGTATTCCTCCCGAAATCTCGATTCCCCAATATTTCCGTCATTCCCCCATTTATTTCCATAGAAAAGTCCACCGAGACCAAAAAATAAAAGTACTTAAAAACTCTATGTTCAGTTATATTTTCATAGGGCAAAAATTAAAATAAACTAACTTAAGCCAATCTTATTATAAATTTCGAGATTTTCAAAAGCAAATTCGCCTTGGCATAATTTTTTCTAATTTGGGTGCTTATTTTGCACGTTTTTTTTAAATCACATTGATTGGATTGAATTTTGCTGTCTAAAATCGTTTTAAGGGTATGTATATGTACCCTTATAAAATATTTAAAGTATTATATATATATAATATTTAATTGCTAAAATTTATGTTTTTTGCTTTCAATAATTTTTTTTTAAAACTAAGTTTAAAATTTTGCGAAGGAAATTCAAGTAACGTTACGCCAGGTAACGTTACGACAGATACTAATGCAAATAAAAAAATCGAGTAAAGATTTTTGTATATGATAACTTGGAAAATAATCATCTGTTATTTCCAGGGATTAATACCGAAACAATTTTCGGTTCCGGTACAGGTACCGGTACGAACCGAAATTAATGTTTCGGTAAAAGGTTCTATTTCGGTTTTTAATTTATTTCGGTTTCGATATATACGATATACCGGTATAAATAAAACTTTTTAAATATTGTAAAAATCAAATTCTGAGATAAGTCCAAATCATTTTATTCCTTTGTAATATAATGAAACAATATTCAACATAAAAGTTTCAGTCGTTTGACATTTAAAGTAAAATTAAAATCGATTTTCACATTTCGTATTATTTTACCGAAAGTACCTACTTTTGAAATCTCATACAATTCTGGGAACTCATAGTGTTTCTTTAGATCGTTTGGCTGGCAACAGTCCTTAGAGCAGTGAGAACATTGGAAAGGTCTCTCTCCAGTATGCGTACGGATATGCCTCTTGAGAGAGTCTTTTTGGAGGACGGATTTCGAGCACTGAGGGCAGTTGAAGGGTTGCTGGCCGGTGTGAGTAAGTAGGTGTTTATTTAGAATGCTCTTTCGGCCAAAACACATTGAGCATTCTGGGAATGAGTGAGGTCGCTCGCCAGTATATGAAAGTTGGGGTCGCTCCAGATTGCGTTTATTGCAAAAGGTAACGAGCAGTGCGAAACTCGAAGTGTTTCTTTCTCTCGCGAGTATGAGTACGTAGGTGTTGATTTAGATTGCTTCTTGTGTAAAAGGTCTTCGAGCACTGCGAACATTGGAAGGGCCGCTCACCAGTATGAGTAGGCAGGTTTGCCTTTAGAGAGCTCCTCAGGGCATAAGACTCTGGGCTCTGGGTACATTTAAAAAGGCGTTCGCCAGTATGCGAGTGCAGGCACTCTTCCATATAGCACTTTACGGCAAAGGTCTTCGAGCAGTAGAGACACTCGAAAAGCAGCTCTCCGCTCGCTTTTCCAATGTTTGTGAGGGTCTTTTCTTCTGTGGTCTGCACTTTTAAGCGCTTCGGACTCTTCTCCAATCGCCGCTTGAAACACAAAGCAATTCTTGCCTCTGCCAAGCAAGAGGGACATATATATGTGCTCTGGCGGGCTTCATTCCTCGGCCAGTCGTCTCCTCTATCATAATAGTCAAGTCTTGTGCTTTATCGGAGTTGGTGTATATATTCAGCCAGTTGGTGTCCACACCATAAGTACGTATGGGAGATGTCCGCGGCTTGGAAAGATGATGATCGGGGATTTATGTGGTTGCCTGGGCGATCTCCTATAACTTGATTGTTTTATATGCCAATTAAAACACGAAGTTTAATATTTAACTTAAACTTTATTTAATTTTAATAAGGAAAAATGGCGCGGCGTTCGCGTAATGGTTGTAGCTACTCTCTATGCTTAGTGTTACCGTTCACGGATAGGCTGAAAAAGTAACAAAAAGGTTTTGGCCACCCTAGAGAAGCTTTTCGGGTTTCTGGGCAAAAGCATATACCAATGGTTTGTGGTCTGTGCGGACATCAAATAATCTTCCTTCAAGCATGTATCGGAAATGTTTGATGCCGAGATAAGCAGCCAATAGCTCTCGTAAGTGCTATACTTCCGTTGTGCGTCTGTGAGTTTGACGCTGAAAAATCCCATTGGCTGGAGTTCGTGGTCCACGATTTGATGCAGGAAAGCACCGACTGCTATGTCACTTGCGTCTGTGCTGATCGATAGGTGGGCCATTGGAACTGGATGAGCTAACAGTGTTGCTTTTGCTAGCGAAAGTTTGCATTCATCAAAGTGATTGATGGTTTCGTCTGTCCAACTAATCGGAGTGGTGTCGTTCTTTTTATACATTTATACATTGAAAATGGGAAAAGGGGGAACATGAAGTTGTGCACAAGTATGTATCAGGTAGAAGGAAGCAATTGCGACCCTATAAAGTATATATATTCTTGATCAGCATCAACAGCCGAGTCGATTTAGACATGTCCGTCTGTCTGTCTGTGCGTCTGTCAGTATGAACGCGTCGATCTCATAGACCATAAAAGATAGAGCCACAAATTTTTGCATGTAGGTAGGCGATTATGAAATTCCAAATGTATGGACGGCGTAGTCCGAGATCAAGAGTGAGACGTGTTGTACCATACGTCTTAATTGCAGTGCCATTAGCTGCAAAAAGCGTATAGCCATTGGTGAGTGTGATACGTCGATTTATTGTAACAGAAGGTACGACGGACACGTCTTCTCCAGTGTCGATAAGGAATTTTTTTCCTGATTTGGTATCTGGAACAAAAAGTCGATTGGAAGTCGATATTGTGAATACATTTACCCTTTGTTTGTAATGATGTTGTAAGGCATCACAGTTTGTCAGTCGAAGATGCCATTTAGATCACCGACGGTGGATTTTAGTTTTTTGGATCCGCGTTGATGGCTTGGTTGAAAGATCAAGGGGCATTGCAGTGTTGTGCCTCACTCCCATACTTGTTGTGGTTCCAGCAGTTTTTGGATGAAGTGTTGTTCGCTGTTGGAATGTTGTTGCTCTGTGAGCGATTACGCCTGCGAGAACGTTGATTGTTGTTGTTCAATAGCTGACCAAGCTTGCTATTAATTTGCTGAAAAATCATGTTTTTGTTGTCGAGGCGTTTCTCTATGCGACCGATGCGTTCGTCATTTGATCCTTGTCCAAAGGCATTGCGTGATAAGGCAGAAATATTATCACCTGGAGAAAAGTTGAGTGAATCCATCACAGCGTCAGCGGCAGTCGCGAGTTGTGAGAGTGTTGTGTTGGGTGAGCTCTGCCTACAATGACGGCGCGTGCTGCAGGTGGGAGGCATTTAATCCAATAACGTCGTACAAGAGATTCGTCGTTAGTGGCGTTTGTGTGTTGCAGCTGGCTGACTAGGTGGCTTGGACGTCCCTCGCCGAGTTGAATGCCAGTCGCAAGTTTGCCAAGGCGTGCCATTTGAGATTCTGCAAATTTTGCTAAAATCGGCTGATTGAGCGTGGAATATGGACTCCATTCTGGTTGATTGCGAACCAAATCATACACTTGATCTAAATACTTGGGATCGGCGTATGCTGTGACTGCTGCGTGCTTTTCTTGTTTCTTCCGTACGCCGAGCCATTGCAGGAGAAACCAGTTTGATGAAAAAAATTTCTATGTTCGTGATTGAATGAAGATGTGGAAACGGCATTTTGCCAAAAACCGAATCTACATTGTTTGCATTTTTGATATTATTATTTGCAATTTGCTCGATTGGTTGTGCGTTTTCGTATTCCTCATCGTCGGACATTTTGATTTTTTTTTTTTACTGCGAACTATTTTACCGTTGCGCGCGAGCGCTAGTTGGCGAATGTGCTGGATGTCGCAAGTCACCAATTATGGGTGACGGTATAATCCACGGCAGCGCCAGGAGGAGAATGTTCTAGAAGTTGAGTCACCAATATGGGAGATGGCCGCGGCTTGGAAAGATGATGATCGGGGATTGATGTGGTTGCCTGGGCATTGAGTGTTTTATATGCCAATTAAAACACGAAGTTTAATATTTAACTTAAACTTTATATAATTTTAATAAGGAAAAAATGGCACGGCGTTCGCTTTGTGGTTGTAGTTACTTAGTGTTACCGTTACAAAAAGTTTCAGCCACCCTAGCGCTGCCAGAAGTGTATTTCTAGGTTGCCACATACGTACGTATGAACATTGTACAATGTACATACAAAGAAAAGATCGACAATTTGTATATATTTAACTACTTAAGTGGAGTTGGCCCGTGTTGAAGCTCTCGGCATGTACAACTGACTTCCGAGCCACTGTTTTTTAAACATACATTCACATGTACATATGTATGTATATAAAAAATCCGGAAACTATTTTCAAAAATACACGCAAATATGTAAAGAAGCTCCATGTAAATTTTTCCGGACACCAGCCGCTGAGCCACACCCGGGCCCAAGCTTATTTTAGATTCTTGCAAATGTACATACGTATGTATGCATGTAAAACAAATCAGTCAATTTACGAACGTATGGAGATTTAGCGCCTTTTAGAAGCTGCGTGATTTTCGTGGAAGTCATTTTACAGAGGGGTGCTTGAATTTTAAGTCATCTATGAAAGGTGGCAAGAAAATCTTCCTTCTTTGCGTTACAAACATCGGACCAAAATTATAATGCGCTCTGCAAAACTTAACAAAAACCGAAACAGTAACGGTACCAACGTTTCGGTTTCGATCCGGTTTTATCGGTTTCAATAATAACGGTATTCGGTTCTCAAAAATAAGTTTTATTCGGATCCGGTATTCATCCCTGGTTATTTCAAATCCTTCTAAAAAAGTTTTATTCAAAAAGCTTTGCTCAATTCGCAGAGTTTTACCATTTTGTAATACTAGTCAAAAACTACCTCCATTTTTTGTCACGTTACGACAGTACATAGTTTTGCTTATATCTTTACAAACTTATGGTCGATTAATGTCATTGTTTTTCTGATTAGAGTGCTACTTAATTGCTACACAAATATACAATACACCAGTGGCGTACGCTGGATTTTTTCAGAGAGGGGTTATAGAAAAAAAAAATTTTACGACTTTTTTGCGTATTTTTTCAATAATATTATCCCCAAAGGATTTTTTAAAATTCGGAAAACTTTCGGAGACATAGCCATTTTTGTGAAGCAATGTTATTGCCTTAATGACCGCATTTACAAAACATGTACTTAAAACTTTAAACGTGATTTTCTCGAATACATGTTTTTCAAACATGAAAGCACGATAACTCAAGTTTTTCTGCTCCGACGCAGAATTCGTGTAAAACTCGTTCATCGACGAAAAAACAGACATAAATCGGACCTCTTAGATTTAAACATCTTCGAACTGGACTAAAAAGAATGTTATTTGTGTGATTTGTATACCCTTGCAGAGGGTATTATAAAATTGTTCAGGTGTTTCTAACGCGTAGAAGGAAGCATTTTCGACCACATAAAGTATATTGTGGCCGGAGTGGCTCAGCGGTTAGCGTGCGCGACTGCTGAGCATGAGGTCGTGGGTTCGATCCCGCCTCGGAACATCTAATGAAAAGTTTTTTTCTTTGAATAAAAACTTTACACCAGACCACACCTCTTGCTGTTGGCGCCAGCATTACAGTAAATTAGCCATGAAAAGCCTCTCAAAAACTGCCGTTCGGATACGGCGTTAAACTGTAGGTCCCTTTCTCTTGTGCTAAAATTAGAAGCGCACAAGCCAAGAGATTGAGAGAGGCTCGGCTTTGGCCCCTTGGGGCTGTTGTCATCTTGACAAGCCGATTTAACTTTTACTAAGTATATATATTCTTGATCAGCATGACGAGCTGAGTTGATTTAGCCCTGTCCGTCTGTCTGTCCGTCTGTTTCTATGCTATCTCCTCCGTCAGTTTTTAAGCTATCCTCACCAAACTTTGCACGAAGTCTTTTGGTACAAATACGCTGCACATTTGTCGGAACCGGCCGGATCGGATGACTATAGGATAAAGCTGTCATAGGAACGATCGGTCGAACATTATAGATGTACGATTTCGACCAAACTTAGTGCAATCATGGAAAAGCATAACAAACTGTTGATTTCAAAATTTGGAGGCGATCCCAATGAAAACAAAAAAGTTTTTCTCACTAGAACTTCCTTTTCGACCGATCATTCATACTGCAGCTATATGCTATAGTCATCCGATTTTGACAAAACTTTGTAAAATTGCCAATATTTTTCCATTAAAAACAAAAAAGCTTTTCTCACAAGAACTAGTTTTTCGACCGGTCGTTCCTATGGCAGCTATATGCTATAGTCATCCGATTTTGTCAAAACTTTGTAGAATAGTGTGGAAGCATATAAAAAAATACATTCCAATTCAAAGGACATTTCCATGGAAAACAAAAAAGTTTTTCTAGCTAAGACTACATTTCAGACCATACTTTTCTATGACAGCTATACTATATAGATGTCCGATTTCGACCAAATTTGGTGGAAGTTTGGAGGCGTTTCAATTGAAAACAAACAAGTTTTTCTAACTAAAACTAGTTTTCGACCGATCGTTCCTATGACAGCTATATGCTATAGCCATCCGATCCGGAAGGAGTGAGGAGTGAGACTCGAAAATTCTATCCGAAGGTTTTCAGCCCAGAGTCACACTATGCAAGGACGAGCACGGAAATCTGGTCAGAAATCCGCAAGTGGCACTAGACAAATGGAGAAACTATTTTTCCAACCTGCTGGGAGGTGATGACGAACACAATGCCGCCTCTGGGGAAGTAGCGACACCACCAATCGATAACATAGAGATAGACCCGCCGGACCATAATGAAGTCTAGTTAGCCATAAAAAGTCTAAAAGATAACAAATCTGCTGGCGCTGATGAGCTGCCCGCTGAATTGTTCAAGGCTGGCGGTGAGGAGCTGGTAAGGTGCATGCACCAACTCCTATGCAGAATATGGTCCGAAGAAGCATGCCCGAAGATTGGAATCTAAGCGTACTTTGTCCAATATAAAAAAAGGAGACCATGCGGTTTGCGCCAATTACCGCGGGATCAGTCTCCTTCCCATTGCATATAAGGTTCTATCATGCATCCTATGTGAACGTCTAAAGCCGAGAATGAGTGAACTGATTGAACCTTATCAGTGTGGCTTTAGACCTGGCAAATACACCACGGATCGACACCCACCATCTTTTTGTTGACTATAAAGCTCCGATAAGGGCAAAGTTCTTTGAAGCCCTGTCTACTTTTGGTATACCAGCAAAGTACGTTCGACTTTGCATGATGACGTTGTGAAGCACACAAAGCTCCGTCAAAATAGGAAAGAACCTCTCCGAGCCTTTGGATACCAAAAGAGGTTTTAGACAGGGTGATAACTTATCGTGTGACTTCTTTAATCTGCCGATGCTAACAGAACGGGCACCATCTTTACCAGAGATAACATGCTACTTGCATATGCCGATGATATTGATATCATCGGCAAAAACGAATCTGCTGTAAAACGGACTTTCTCAGAGATAGAGAAGCAGTCAAAACTTATGGGCTTAGCGGTAAATGAGGATAAGACGAAGTACCTACTATCAACGCGCAGTGAGTCTACGCTTTGACAATCTGTTGCAATGGGAGAATACAACTTCAAGGATGTTAAGGAATTTGTCTACCTCGGAACGACAATAACCAGCGACAACAACACCAGTCTGAAAATCCGAAGAAGAATTACTCTTGGAAACCGATGTTACTACGGGCTCAGTAAGAAGTTCAAGAGCAGAGCCTTCTCTCGGAAAACGATAATTGCGCTATACAAGTCGCTTATCATCCCAGTCCTGCTATACGGCGCAGAAGCATGGACAATGTCATCAACGGATGAGGCGGCAATTGGCGTGTTCGAGAGAAAAGTTCTTCGGAGGATTTATGGACCTCTAAAAGTTGGCGACGAATTTCGCATCCGAATGAATCACACTAAGCTTATCCAGCGCATAAAACAACAGCGGCTGCGCTGGATAGAACATGTTACCCGTATGAATGATAACGCACCAGCAAAACGGGTGTACAGTCGGCATGCGAACGAGTTGCGAGGCAAGCCCGGGCCGGGTCGACCAAAGCGGAGATGGCGCGACCAGGTGCAGGGAGATATTGCGGAGCTGGGTGTGTCCTCCTGGTGGGATGTCGCAGCGGACGAGACCGTAAAACGGTTGTGATGATTTTATTACCATCAAAGGTCCAAATTTTCATTTACCTTATCAATAGAAAAGGTTCTTGGTACTATGACACTTCCAAAATTTAAATTAAAGTGGATTCCAAATGAAACCTAAAAAATTGTAAGAAGTTTTTAAAATTGGCTTGTAGAAGAAATAACGGTAAATTTGAAAACTGTTGTCAATGAGAGTTCAAATTGAAAGGATTCTGAAGACTTTTTCGATTCCAATAATGTAACATTGGACGAAACTGAGAGTTGTTCAGCAAATTCTAATATTGAATTGGAAGTCTTACCTTATCTGGCCGATAATAGCAAGTCTTTAGAGCTGGTATCAATACCGGTACCGGAACCGTTAACCGAACTAGTCCGTTTTAAATCACGTACCGGAACCGAAAAAGGAACCGATACAAATTTTTTTTGAGAATCGAATACCGTTTACCGTTATTATTGGAACCGATAGAACCGGAAAAAAACCGAAACGTTGGTACCGGTACGGCTTCGGTTTTTTTTTTACTTCATAATTTTTGTCAGATGTTTGTAACCCGAAACGTTGGTACCGGAACGGCTTCGGATTTTTTCACTTCATAATTTTGGTCAGATGTTTGTAACGCGAAAAAGGAATCATAAGACGTCCTTTACACAATGCCAAATTTTTTTGTCACTTTTCTAAGAAGCCTTTAAACGTCTGGTAGTAGACATCTTTAACATTTCTTCAATTTTGCGGACGCCGAACACTACATTCTGCTATATCGAAAAGAGTGGGACTCAGCTCGCGAAATAGTACGCATATTAAAAACAGCTTAGGTGACCACAACTAAGCTTCAAGCCGAAAATCTAGTTTTGAGTGATTTTTATTCCATTTGGATACACTGCAATCAGGAAATGTCTAAAAATACGTCCTCTCGCTCGTTCAGGAAATAGAATTGCTTGAGAAATCCCTTTTTGACATATTGTTGCACCCAATGTATAACGTAATGCGAAGTGCTTAGCAAAAAAATCTTGTATTACTCTTTTAACAAATATTTATGCCCAAATTTCTTCGGTTGCTGATCAATCACTGCTTAATGATGAATGTTTTAATACTAGCTTAGCTGAAATCGATGGCGAAGTTGATGAATAAGCAGCTGGATTTGATTAAATTTTTTTTACAGAGTACTTTTATGTTAAATATTTTTACTTATAATTTTCTCTTTTTAAAGGACTAGTCGCTAATGTGCCTTGGAGATTTTATGAATACAGCTTGGAATATACATAAAATATCGTGGATAATTCAACCTTAAAATTTATGCAGTTTTGAAACAGCCTTCACGAAATGAAGTCTATGGAGGCTATGGCCTGCGAGTATAGGCCGCAGCCCTCAAAATTACATTAACACGAAATTATTTATTTTTCGAGCGTTTTGCAAACCAACCGAAGCCAAAATCTCTAGAGATTTCCAGGACACCCCCGTATATAGGTATTACAGGGGCTTCCGGCTGTTTGCGATTCTCCTTCTCCATTTAGTCATTCTTTATGGCGTTGCTCAAACACTTGTAAAGTTATGTTGCAGCTATTCCACTTCCCAACCAATTTACCGACAAAAGATCTTAATTTTCTTGTTATCGTTTTCAATTGTTCATCTGTGCACTGTAAAAATTTATGGAATTGCATAATTTTTTTATACCACACTGCAAACACGGACATCTAGGAACTTTCGTTATGCCTAAAAATTGAATTAAATAGTAAATAGGCAAGTCTTGGCAGCTAATATTGGTCGTTTTACTTTAACAATGATCTAAACAATTAAAACACAAGATGCACCTTCCAACAAAATGCCATGTGGCCACTTAAACGACACATACCTAAGTGTCAAGATATACGACGATTTACAAATAATATATGTTATCACTGGTCACAAACACATTATTAGAACATAATTACAAAACTCTCAATCAAAAAGACACTTTCGGACACTTTTTTCATCAATATTTTTGCAAGCTCCACTAATAGGCGCCAAATCTTTTATTATGTAACTGCTTCTCCGGAAGGCAGGAACTCTCCTGTGGTTATGGGGGCGTACGTAGTGAGGTAAAGTTGCTGATCGGTTTAACATGGAAAACCCAGCGCGATCCTAGCTTACTGCGTCCCAAGTCGACTCACACCTCCTCATGGTAACCCCTGGTAACAGAGCAATGCATCCGCAAAGCTGCTGGCTAACGTGAGCGGCGACCCTCTCCCTGGGGTCAAACAGGGGGCGTCGCATCGGGCTTGGCACCCGATAGGCGTATCCCCACCCGCCAATGAAAACTAACACAATGCCTCGGATACGGACCCCCCCCCGACGACGACCCACGCAAACGTTTTAAGGACCACGATTTGAGGATATGCACCTGGAATGTACGCACCCTCAATAGAGAGCGCGCGGATTCCAAGCTGGTGGATGTCCTCGAGGAACATTCGGCGGACATTACTGCACTTCAGGAAATAAGATGGACTGGACAGGGGTGTAGGAGGATAACATCCGAAACCAACGCCCCATGGGAGATCTACTACAGTGGACATGATTCGAAGCACGAGTTTGGTTGCGGCTTTGCAGTCAACAAAAGACTGTGCCGCTCTGTCATCAGCTTTACACCAGTTGACAAGCGACTTGCCGCACTCAGACTTAAGGCAAAGTATTTTAATATTAGTCTTATCTGTGCGCACGCCCCGACAGAAGAAAAGAACGATTCGGAAAAAGACGAATTCTATGAGCGCCTAGAAGACCTATATGAGCGCTGCCCCGATCACGACATCAAGATCGTGCTAGGCGACTTTAACGCAAAAATCGGGAGAGAAGAAGTTTATCGCCCGACTATCGGCCGATTTAGCCTTCACGATGATTCCAACGGAAATGGAGAGAGGCTAATAGACTTCGCTTCGGGCCGGAACATGGTCATTAGTAGCACCAGATTTGAACACCGCAACGACCACAAGGCGACCTGGAAGTCCCCTGGTCAATCAATACGAAACCAGATTGATCACGTTGTGATAGACGGACGGCACTCTTCGAGTGTTCTAGACGTACGTGTGCGCCGAGGAGCCAATATTGACTCGGATCACTACCTTGTTGCAGCCAAAGTACGCACACGGCTCAGTGTGGCACATGCCGCACAGTCTAATACACGCCGAAAGCTGAACGTTGAGAAGCTGCAATCACAACGGACATCCGAAGCCTACTCAGCAAAACTCACCCAGCTGCTCAGGGAAACCCCACCTGGCCACCCTGGTGTTGACGAACAGTGGAAGCATATTTCACACTCTATGAGTACAGCTGCCAAGGAGATTCTCGGTTTCGCCGAAAACTCCCGAAAACAGTCATGGTACGATGATGAGTGCCGCCGCGCTACTGCAGAGAAAGACGATGCCTACAGGAGAACTCTGCAGTCGGGAGCAACGCGGGCTGTTAATGAGCGATACCGGGAGAAAAGGAGAGAGGAGAAGCGCCTTTTCAGAAGGAAGAAAAATGAGCAGGAAAAGCGCATGAGGGAGGAAGTCGAAGTGCTGTTTGGAATGAGTGAGACTCGAAAATTCTACCAAAAGATTAGGCAACTAACCGAAGGTTTTAAGCCCAGAGTCACACTATTGAAGGACGAGCACGGAAATCTGGTCAGAAATCCGGAAGTGGCACTAGACAAATGGAGAAACTATTTCTCTAACCTGCTGGGAGGTGATGACGAACACAATGCCGCCTCTGGGGAAGTAGCGACACCACCAATCGATAACATAGAGATAGATCCGCCGGACCATAATGAAGTCTTGTTAGCCATAAAAAGGCTAAAAAATAACAAATCTGCTGGCGCTGATGAGCTGCCTGCTGAATTGTTCAAGGCTGGCGGTGAGGAGCTGGTAAGGTGCATGCACCAACTCCTATGCAGAGTATGGTCCGAAGAAAGCATGCCCGAAGATTGGAACCTAAGTGTACTCTGTCCAATATTTAAAAAAGGAGACCCTGCGGTTTGCGCCAATTACCGCGGGATCAGTCTCCTTCCCATCGCATATAAGGTTCTATCATGCATCCTATGTGAACGTCTAAAGCCGAGAATAAGTGAACTGATTGAACCTTATCAGTGTGGCTTTAGACCTGGCAAATCCACCACGGACCAGATATTCACATTGCGACAAATCCTGGAGAAGACCCAAGAGAGATGTATCGACACCCACCACCTTTTTGTTGACTACAAAGCCGCCTTTGACACGCCGATAAGGTCAAAGTTCTTTGAAGCCCTGTCTACCTTTGGTATTCCAGCAAAGTACGTTCGACTTTGCATGATGACGTTGAGAAGCACACAAAGCTCCGTCAAAATAGGTAAAGACCGCTCCGAGCCTTTCGATACCAAAAGAGGTTTTAGGCAGGGTGATACCTTATCGTGCGACTTCTTTAATCTACTGATGGAGTACATACTGCGCCATTGCCCAAATGCTAACAGAACGGGCACCATCTTTACCAGAGATAACATGCTACTTGCATATGCCGATGATGTTGACATCATCGGCAAAAGCGAATCTGTGGTAAAAATGGCGTTCTCAGAGATAGAGAAGCAGTCAAAACTTATGGGCTTAGCGGTAAATGAGGATAAGACGAAGTACCTACAATCAACGCGCAGTGAGTCTACGCTTGGACAATCTGTTGCAATGGGAGACTACAGCTTCCAGGTTGTTAAGGAATTTGTCTACCTCGGAACGACGATTACCAGCGACAACAACACCAGTCTGGAAATCCGAAGAAGAATTACTCTAGCAAACCGATGTTATTACGGGCTCAATAAGGAGTTCAAGAGCAGAGACCTCTCTCGGAAAACGAAAATTGCGCTATACAAGTCGCTTATCATCCCAGTCCTGCTATACGGCGCAGAAGCATGGACAATGTCATCAAAGGATGAGGCGGCAATTGGCGTTTTCGAGAGAAAAGTTCTTCGGAGGATTTATGGACCTCTAAACGTTGGCGGCGAATTTCGCATCCGAATGAATCGCGAACTGTATGAGCTCTATGGGGACACTGACCTAGTCAAGCGCATAAAACAACAGCGTTTGCGCTGGATAGGACATGTTACCCGTATGGATGATAACGCTCCAGCAAAGCGTGTGTACAATCGGCATGCGATAGAGTTGGGAGGCACTCCCCCGCCTGGTCGACCAAAGCGGAGATGGCGTGACCAGGTGCAGGGAGACATTGCGAAACTGGGAGTGTCCTTCTGGTGGAATGTCGCTCGGGACAGAGGCGAGTGGCGGGCATTAGTGGCTGCGGCCGAGACCGTAAAACGGTTGTGATGGCCAAAGAAGAAGAAGAAGAAGTAACGTATGTTCGGTTTGAACGCTCACAGCTGTGAGAATATTGAACGCAAATCGAAGCGGTAAATAAAATAGTGGTCAGTGATGTATCGGTTATCGATAAAAAAAACAAGAAAGAAAGTCGATCAAGCCCGACATAAAATACTCTGTACCTGTGAAGTGCTGCCCATCGCCGTTGCGACCGGTGCTGCCCATAATTGTTTGTTTTCATTATAACTCGACAACCGTTCATCCGATCTCTACCATTCCTTTGGCGGATCGATTATTAATCCTAATTACTAAATGGGTCCAGAAGGAACGAATTTTCTATCTATAAAACTGTGGGAGATATGACGTTTTTTCCAAATTGCGGGGGCGGGAGGAGGCGTGGCAAAAATTAAAAATAAACTTGATCTGCCTGCAAGTAAAAGAAGCATAAGTCCCATACATGTCAAACTTCTATCTCTTACAGATTCAACTCTGAGATCTGTGCGTTCATACAGACGGACATGGCTTTTGCACAAACTTATTATACTCTATGTACCTTTGGTAAAGAGTATTAGTTTGAATGAAATCGAAAGTTGAAATTTTTACTTTTTTCGCGCCAGATTGCCTACTTCGCCCAGTGTGCGGTATACCGAAATAAAAAACTGGGTACCGTATCGGATTTGAGAGCCGAAATAAATTAAAAACCCAAATAGAACTTTTTACCGAAACATTCATTTCGGATCGTACTTGTAACGGAACCGAAAATCGTTTCGGCATTAATCCCTACTTTAGAGCCTATACTTAATTATAAAAATATTTGTAATGATTTTTATATCATTTTGCCTAGCTCTGCTTTAGTTGAAAGAGTTTTTAGCTGTGGAAGCCAAATACTTACTCCAAAGGAAACAGACTAGGTGGTGAAATCTTCGAAATACTTGTAATGATAAAAACGCGTGAAAGTATATAAAAAACAATTTAACAATAAAACGTCAAATGAAATCAAAATGTTCCATTTTCAAATCTTCTTTTTATACCCTGTTCCCATTAAAAATGGGAAAAGGGGGATCATGAAGTTTTGCAAAAGTTTGTAACAGGTAGAAGGAAGCATTTGTTACCCTATAAAGTATATACATTCTTAATCAGCATAAAAAGCCGAGTTGATTTAGACATGCCCGTCTGTCCGTCCGTCTGTCCGTATGAACGTGTCGATCTCAGAGACTATAAGAGATAGAGCCATAAATTTTTGCATGTAGGTAGGTGTATACCAGATTCAAGTCGAGTTTGTTTCAGATTTCGAAAATTCCTTCCCCTCCCCCCTTTACGCGCAAAAAACTGTCTGAGCCACAATTTTTAAGTTAGTTGGAGTGTGTGTGTTGTACGTGTGAGTGTGTGTGTATGTAAAGGAAAACACACGAAATCAAGGGAACAGGGTAGTCTGTAGTCGCTCGAGCACTCGACTACAGCTCCCTTACTTGTTGGATTTAAGTTCTTACAGTGCCTTTCATCAATGTATGACTCTATTAATATTTGCAATGAACTAAGGTTGTTTTGTTTTGATTCAAATAATAAAATGGATGAACCATGCTTTTAAATTTAAAAGTATTTTTTTTTGTACCTGTACCTTTACCTACATAGGTACTGAAAATTCTGGATGACTTTTACCTTACCTAGGTATATTTTTTAACATTTACTTAGGTAAAACAAGAAAGAAAGTCGGTCAAGCCCGACTATAACATACTCTGTACCTGTTAAGTGCTGCCCATCACCGTCGCGACCGGTGCTGCCCATAATTGTTTGTTTTCCTTACAACTCGAATACCGTTCATCCGATCTTTAAAGTTCTTTCAGCGGATCAATAAAGAATCCCGAATACTAAATATGTCCAGAATACTAAATATGTTCGAACCTTCTATTTATAAAACTGTGGGAGATATAACGTTTTGTTGATATTGCGGGGGCGGGAGGGGGCGTGGCCAAAATTGAAAATAAACCATTGAGATATATGTCGGAAAAGCTATTACCGACATTGAAGAGGAGGTCACTGCTAGTACTGAGATGGCTAGAAGGCATAATGACATAAACAATTATTTATACTCTGTACCAGAGGTACACAGAGTATATTAAGTTAGTGCAAAAGTATGTAACAGCCAGAAGGAATCATTTCCGACCCTATAAAAGTATATATAGTAATTCTTGATCAGCATCAACAGCCGAGTCGATATAGCCATGTCCGTCCGTCTGTTTGTCCGTAAGAACGCCAAGATCTCAGAGATGGTAAGAGAAAGAAGTCCGACGTGTAGGGGGCAGGCAGATCAGGTTTTTTTTTATTTTTTGTCTTAAATATTTAATCGACTTTACTTTGAATAAAAATCATAACAGAATATTGTTAACGACCTCGAGTCGGCTATCAATAATATTCTAGCAATTAGAAAGGTCGCCAAGCAACATTTAATCATAACAAAAAATCTTAACAGAGCTACAATAGTGCAAGGTTACTTCGAAACGATTATCGACAGCAAAATATCGGTTATCGTGTTACTAACAGCAGCTTAGCAGACTCTGTTAAAAATCTTCGGAATATCAAGTTCTTACGTGTAATTTCCCGCGTCAAGCGGACACCGCGCTTTTATCTAAAATAATTTTTGAGAAATAGCTCTCAACCACTTTTGAACCGGTTCAATTGGATTTGGTCTTAAATTAGTTTAAAATGAGAAAGGCATGGTCCTTTAACTTCTTCAACATGTTCCGGTCTTGAACCGGTAAAATATCGAAGTCCCAATTTTGAGCCTATACACCAAATTTCAAGTTCATAGCTTAAATTGGTTCTGAAAATAAGGATTTTTACCCACTTTTGAACCGGTTCTTAGCAGTTCTTGAACCAATAAAATGTCTAACTCCCTATTACTTACCTATGGGCACAACAAATTTTAAGTTCACAGTTAATTAATTTTCAAGGTATATGTACGAGGTGTGTTCAAAGGAAAAGGTGAATTTTGAATTTTCAAGGGCTGTTTACATTCGATTATCAATATTTTGTTTTTGTTATATTCGGACACATATGTAAAGTAAAAAGTAAAATCGGCTTGTCAAGATGACAACAGCCCCGAGGGGCCAAAGCCGAGCCTCTCTCAATCTCTTGGCTTGTGCGCTTCTAATTTTAGCACAAGAGAAAGGGACCTACAGTTTAACGCCGAATCCGAACGGCAGTTTTTGAGAGGCTTTTCATGGCTAATTACTGCAATGCTGGCGCCAACAGCAAGAGGTGTGGCCGGGTGTAAAGTTTTATTCAAAGAAAAAAACTTTTCATTAGATGTTCCGAGGCGGGATCGAACCCACGACCTCATGCTCAGCAGTCGCGCACACTAACCACTGAGCCACTCCGGCCACTACACATATGTTTGCATTAGCAGCCAATTTCTATTATTAGTTTGTTTTTGGCAACTGAAAAGGTTAATCACGTTTTTGTGTGCTCTTCGATTTTTGACTAAATTTTGAGCAAAAGCCACGTCGCATTAGTATCGCTCAGGAGTTGTGGAATGGCGTCAACGACGATCCGGGTTTCATCAAACGGGTCATAACTGGTGACGAAACGTGCGTATATGGTTATGACATCGAAACCAAGGCCCAATCATCGGAATGGAAGCAGCCAGATGAACCAAGACCAAAAAAAGAACGCCAAGTTCGATAAAATGCTTTGCACACTGTTTTCTTTGATTACAATGGTGTGGTGCATCACGAGTTCCAGCCAAGAGGTCGTACAGTTAATAAGGAATACTACAAGGATAATGCACAAGGTCACACACCAATGCTTGTTCGTGATTTTTTGGCCAAAAACAACACCGTAATCATTCCTCAACCACCGTATTCACCAGACTTGGCTCCCTGCGACTTTTTTCAATTCCCAAAACTGAAGAGACAAATGAAAGGAAAGCGTTTTGCCACAATTGATGAGATGAACTCAGAATCGAAAAACGAGCTGATGGCCATACCGAAAAGCGCACTTCAAAAGTGCTTCGAGGATTGGAAAGAGCGTTGGCACAAGTGTATTATATCCGAGGTCGATTACTTTGAAGGGGTCAAAATGGATATTGATGAATAAATAAGTACTTTTCAAAAAAAAATTAAAATTCACCTTTTCCTTTGAACACACCTCGTATGTAGATTTTTCAGTCACCTAGGTGGCTATTGCGTTGTGGGGTAGGGGCTTGGTGTTCCAGTTATTTCAACTGACCCGGAGCTAGAACAATTTTATAACATATACCCATAAAAACATTACATTAGATTTAGTGGTAGTGGTAGTACTGCTTCTACTTTATAGAAAAATTTGGCTCAAAACAAACAATTCAGTTACATATCAGTTTCGGTTAACTTCCCGTAACCGGTATTATAAGTCTTGAGAAAGCCTCTATGCCTTACATTTTGAATGTAATTAATATTTTTGGCCTAGGTACTGTAAAATGTATTCGAACTCTAAAATAGCTAGCTAAGGTAGAAGGTTTAGAATTTGTATCTAGTTAAATACACATGTGCCCAGGTACTCTTGAACTGATGCAACGGTTACGGTTACTGGTCTTCCCTTTACTGCTGAGTGCGTCCACAGAGTCCCATATGAATATTTAATATATTTGGTTGCACTTACCAATGCATTAACTTCTCCAGTGCGATCATCGACCCACAACAACACCATGTCTGCGCTAGCCATGCGACCATCTTTTGAGAATCCAAGTCCAACAAAGCCGCGCGTGTTGACAGTAGCCGCAAAGTGAACTGCATTTGTATTTAAATTGACCCACCACTGAAGCCAATACAAGCCATTGGGATCCATCATCTCGTGCCGCTGCCAATTCCGGTGCTGCACGGAGCCGCGCTCGTCAACGAAATCGTGCTCCCCCTCCCCCCTATGAGTGTGGCGATGGTTGTGGCCGTAGGATATTGTTTTTGGAGAGCAGAGGCCTTGCCGAAACTCAACGAGAAGGACGCATAGCGTCATTACCTCCTGCAGCGACATTTGCACGGCTTCGGTTTCGATTATTTCGCACGCTTTATTTATTTATGTATGTGCATATGTTTATGTGTTGATTATTGAGTTGCTGTTCCGAAAAGTTCATTAATTTATTAAAAAATAGTTTTATTGATTGATTTAGCTTAACTCTTAACGCTTATCTCAATATTTTTGCGATACTTGGAAGAAAGACAACCGGCTTCTCTGAGTAATTTTTCACAAATAAAGTTGAGACGCGTTCCATGTCACTGATCGGTGGCAGATGTTTTCGAAGCAGCGACAACAACAACTGAGTCGGCGCACACCACCGCTGCTATGTAAAGCGAGCCTTTTCCACACAGGTAAAACAAACTAAACACATACATGCATCCAAACGAATGTATCTACATGCATATGTGTGCGTACAATTTAGCTGCTTGTGCACACATTCGCCAGTGCTCACTCAGATACAAATGATGTATCGATACAAGGATCCTTGCGCACACATGCTCAAAAATGAGTGCAAAGATAAATCCTGCTGTGGAGCAATATTGTATGTATGTATGTATGCGGGGCAAACATTTATGAAAGTATACAAAAAACGGAAGGGAGTTTATAAATTTAAAAACGTATTCGTTGCATATTTCCAAATAGACATACATATACATATGTATGTATGTAAGTATTTTTGTAAAATAAGAAAGAATTGGGCTAAGCCCGACTATAATATACCCTTTTATTATTCCCAAATGTTCTTTCAGATAGAGGCTTATATTGATATTTACATTAAAATGATGTGTACAACCACTGCTGTATGTGGGGTGTCACAATTAATATTGAGAAAAGCAAAGTTCTACGCTTACGGAACAACAGAGGAAGTATAACGATCACGTAAAATATGTCACTCAGCACCCAATTACAGCAGAAATATCACGATGACATCAGATCCCTCAACAGCACCTGGAAACTCCTATCAAGCAATGCAAACGTTCTACAGAGCATAAAATACAGGATGTTCTAGGCTATCTCCCAGTAAATTTTAATGTACGCCTTCCAGGTCCGCGGATACAAGGAATATGATAAAGTGGAGAAGGTTCTAATTTTTTATTTAATAAATATGTTAAATATGTTCAGACTGCCCCGAAATATCCTAATCTACGCCCTATATATTGAAACCGGCCTATCACCTTTATACTGCCAAACATAAAGCAAACACTTTGCCTATATGAGGAAGATAATTTCTTTGCCGACACCAATTTTTTTGAAAAACTATTTAAAAAAAAAGGTAAAAGTCATTGCCAAGGACTTACTGTCAAAAGGTGACCAGTGTTTTGAAGTCTGGAGGAGAAACACTTGCAAATGAGCAAGGTGCGAAATGCTAAATGTGAATAGCAGATGCTAAGGTCCATATCAAAATTATAAGACACTTTTATAACTTGCGTTTCCTCCCTCGCAAAATCTTTCTGAACTGGAATATAATAGAAACAAATATGACGAACGAAAGAAAAACACATACGCAATGAAAATTTACTGTTGGTTGCGATTTTTATAATTGCATGGAAAAGTGCCGTTGAATTTTCGTTCAAGCCATAGAAATTTGCTAGCTTGCAGCTGTATCAGAATTATAAGACACATAACGAAAACTAAGGCCAGACTGTCACCAGACTTAAATCCAATTGAAAATATTTGGGAAATCCTCGCAAGACGTGTCTGCAAGGAAAACACAAGCTACGACAGTGTTAGCCACCTTAAAAGTGCGATTTTAAGAGAATGGAACCTCCTTGAACCGCAGTTATTAGTGAATCTGATAGATTCAATGAAAAAAAGAATTTTTGATGTTGGAAGATGTAGGGGATCGACAATTAATGCCTAAATTAGTGGTTTAAATTAGTTTAAATGTTATTTCTTTTCATTCCTATAGACTTTAAGTGTTAAAACTATAAGTGTCTTATCATTTTGATAAAGTTGAAAATGCCACTTTTTTTTTATTTTGCTAAAAAAAACACTATAACATTTGGAACAATAAATTAATTTGAGTTGAATCGTTTGTCTACATCGTTTTAATATGAGTGAGCGACGGTTTATGCAAACCGTTAATATATCTTGAAAATTATATTCAAAATACAAGGTGTCTTAAAAGTTTGATATGGACCTTACACCAAGGGTACGGAAGCCAACTTTAAGGAGGACACGTGGCTCTTCAAATCGTAAAACTTTTGCGAATGCGAAAATGGGAGCATGGTTGATAATGTTTGTTTTTATGTGCGACGTCAAATTGGTTGTATTCACGCTTGTTCCTATCAGTTTCCCTCACAGATTACACTTTGCTGAGCCGTGTTTATGTCACTATAGTTTTTTTTTTTAATAAATTCGAATCCATTTTTTCTCTCCGCAGCTAAATGAATTTTAGCTTGCTTCACACATCACAGAGTGACCGACGCAGAAATGTCATAAAATATCTTAAGAAAAAATCGCATACTCGATATATCGGCAAAAAAATATCACGATATATAAATATAATTTTTTATAAAAAAGATCGATATATTGAAATTTTTTATATATTTTCAACCACTCTACTATACTGTCAACAGGACAGCTTTCATCGCAGCAGCTTATCATTATCCTAAATGGCGAAAACTGGATCAGTCTATTCCAATATATTAAAGATTCTACTCACGGAAGATTTTTAGATGGTTAATGTTAGAAGACTTCTGCTTAAATAAAAGTATTAGGTACATAATAAAGCTTACGGCAAACTGCCAAGGCTAGATCTCATTGATTTTATTGGCAGAATTTTAATCTTTTTACCGATGTATTAAACATTTTTTTTTTGTATAAAAATAGAATAAATACCTTTTTGAATAAAATCTCTCTACTACTACTTTAAAATTAGCTTGTTGCCATGAACAACCCAACCGATTTGCCAAGACGCATCCCGAAAGTTTATCAGTCCCTTTCCGGTTTTTACTATCACTAAATTTGCTTGAACTCGATTTGGTTACCTGGTCCGGTTTTCACACTGCGATAGATTAACTCGATTTGAATTCACATTGCTTGGCCGATGAATTCAAAAGTAAATGCGTTTTTTTTTACATAAAGGCGTCAAAATAATGGATTAAAGTCATTTTTGTACCATTATTTAGTGTATTTAGATTCTTTGCAGTCTTACATTCCTTTCAAAATTATTTTTAATAAAAAATGTACAGACATGTTCTTAATTTCACTTCCACTGCAACTTTTCGGAAACGGAAATTTTTATAGGATACTGGTATAAAAATAAGCTTTCAATCTATACGTCTATACATCTATCTATACATATATATAAAAGTGAAAGTATGTTTGACTCTTATGGGCGTCTAAACCGCTGAACCGATCTTCACGAATTTTTAACAGTACGTCCATGTCGATCAG
Source organism: Lordiphosa collinella (assembly GCA_018904265.1). Taxonomy (NCBI): domain Eukaryota; kingdom Metazoa; phylum Arthropoda; class Insecta; order Diptera; family Drosophilidae; genus Lordiphosa; species Lordiphosa collinella. The sequence goes on from JAEIFV010000055.1 coordinate 339,234, forward strand.
GAAAGTGTCATAGGCTATGTCTCATGTCTGTGAAATGGTCCAAAAATCGCGAAATTTGCCAAATTAGACCGTTCATCCGATTGCAATGAAAATTTTGGAATGGTTGAACGCTTGCCCGGGAAGGTTTCTAAGATGAAAAAAATGCGGAAAACTGTCCAAAAACAGCGAAAATTGGCAAATTTACGTTTTCGCTAAAACTTTGGGAAATTGATCGACGCTTGCCCGGGAAGGTTTCCAAGTAGAAGAAACCGCGAAATTTGCGAAATGTTCGTTTGTTATAAAACTTTGGAGAATGTTTGGATGCTTGCGAGTAAAGGATTCTTATTTGAAGAAATGGGCGGGAAATAGTCAAAAAACCGCGATAATTCAAAAACTATACTGTTCATCCGATTGCGATGAAATTTTGGTCAATGGCTAGACGCTTGGCCGCAAAGGTTTGTAAGGTCCAAAAATCGCGAAATTCGCCAAATTATAGAGTTCATCCGATTGCAATCAAACTTTGGGGAATGAATTGAACGCTTGCTCGGGAGGGTTTCTAATTTGAAGAAATGTGCAGAAAATTGTCCAAAAACCGCGAAATTTAAAAAATTTGCGGTTTCGTTAAATCATTGGTTAGTGGTTTGACGCTTGCCCGGAAAGGTTTCCAAGTAGAAGATATGGGCTGAAAATGGTCCAAGAACCGCGGAATTTGCAAAATGTTCGATTTTTATGAAACTTTGAGGAATTGTTGTAAGCTTGCCCGCGAAGGTATCTAAATGAAAAAAATGGGCCGGAAATGGTCATAAAACCGCGAAATTTCAAGAACTATACCGTTCATCCGATTGCCGTAAAACTTTGGTCAACGCTTGCCCGCGAAGGTTTCTAAGGTCCAAAAATCGTGATATGTGCAAAATAATCTTATGAGTATTTATGAAAGCGCTTAGTTCTTATATTACATTGCCGGCGATGGTAAATGGAAGCTTTAGATTACACGGTCCAAAATATTGCGAAATTTGCAAATTTTTTATTTGAGCGTGGATTATTTGATAGACGGCAATTGTAGACGGGTAAATAGGAAGTATTAACCAAACGGTCAAAAAAGTCACGAAATTTGCAAAATATTCAAGATTTTAGATTATCATGAAGACGTGTATATAGAGAAAAAGATCGAACGGTCCAAAATGTTTATACCGATATGCAGCCTGCACTAGATTGAATATAATCGCTCTCTTAAGAATCATAAGAACCCGGGCGTGGCCGGGTATTCAGCTAGTATAATAATAAGATTAAATGAGAGAGTGTTTGAAGTTTAGTTGACGGCTTTATTTCGGCTGATTTAACGACTGACGGCTGAAGTCTGCTGAGCACGGCGGCGGCTGCTGAACGACTGATAACGATGACTGCTTTAACAGGGATGCCGCCTCGATTGCTGCCAATTTAACTTTTTTCCGGTCAAATCTGGCTTTTTTCGAAGCCCAATTGCGGGAAAAATATGTGATTAGCGGGAAGCGGGAATTCTGGCTTTTTAAAAATGAATTTTGATTTTTTTTTCGCTTTTTTAATGCTGGCACCAATTTCATGAAAACATGTAGCAGCACGGATGCCACTGGCAAAAACAAAAAAATTTGGTATCAAAATATACCTTTTTTGCTAAATCTGTGAAAAAAGTATACCAGTTTTGGTAGAAATATACCAAATATGTATAAGAGTGGCAACTCTATCAAACGTTTATATCGATATTTTGTGATTGAGCTTATCAAGCAGCTAAAGCAGAGGTAACCCATTTGTCAGATTCTTCTACCGACCGTTAAATAATTTTGATTTTATTTTTAGGCTCCCCGACAATTTTAAAATTTAAAAAACATTGACGTTTTTTCCGTCGACAAAATTCTGTCAACTAAAAAAAAAGAAATTACTGAAATGTTAGAACACCTCCAAGTAGACAGAATAGCAGCGCGTATTTAGCCAGCTTAACTTGGTAAAATCCGAGTTAAGGAACTCAATGAGCTTAAGCACGATAAACAGAATTTTTAGCATAAGGTAATATTTTATTGTGAGTGAAAGGATGATACCGACTTATATATTATTTATTTTAATATAACACACATATATGGTTTGCGAAGATTGGGCAAATGCTGCTATGAATACAAAGTCCCTTCAAATTATCTTCGCATGATCGGTACCAACATGTCGTACGATTGTGAAACCGATGCTAATCGCGAAGAACTAGACGACGTGCTGAAAATCTTATAAATAAAAAAAAAGAAAAAAAAATTAAACCATAAAAACCGCTTTTTTACGCTTTATTTAGAAATTTTTCAGCTGCATGCAGGTCCCTACAACATCTTATACTCGGCCATCCTGTTCTTCATCTGTCCCAGATGAATCCGGTTCAGAGTCCTCGTCTTCTTCTTGCTCATAATATCGCCAAAGTTTCATGAAGTCATCGCTTGTAGACGTCTGCTGAGGTCCCTGAAAATCTTCTGATTTTTTGACATTGTATCATCCATTCCTCTTCACCTTCACGACATCATAAAGCCCGATATACTCGCTTGCCAATTTCTTGCCCGTTGCAAACTGAGTGACCTTAATTGCAACCGAATCGTGTAGCTCATATCCTCGTTGTTTCTTTCTTTTCTTACGTAGTTCGACTTGTATTCTTCTTGAGCCTTTTGAATGTTTGCTCGAACTTCAGCTCGCATCTCATCGCGTTGGACTTGTAGGTCTTGTAGAAACTCATCTTCCAGCAGTTTTAACAGTTCCAAATCGGCTTCATTCCGCATCTTTACCCCGAATAATACTTCAAATGGAGTATTTGCACCTTTGATGTGTACTTATACCATCTGGACGGCTCTGCAGCTGACATCTTTGCTAAGACGGACAAAATGACTCGGTTGACGCGTTCGATTTGACCATTTCCCCTTGGAACTCCGGTTGTGGTCTTAGAGTGATCGATTTTTTTCTCTTCACAAAAGTTTTTGAACAATTTTTATTTAAATACGGCTCCCTTTTCACTGATACTTCGCTGTGGTGGTTGTGTGACATCCTTCTTTTTTGCCGGAACAACTTTACTCGCAACATCTGAGCAAGACTCCTGTATGATACCCTGCTGAACCTGCTTTTGTACAAACTTTCTATCCGGTGCTGATAAGCGACTTGGACTTTCGCAGCATGCTTCTACGTTTGCCGGCTTGTAGTTGTTAATCATCTGCATAACCAATTCCTTGAATTTTGGTTCCACACGTCTTTAAGTTGATCGACCACAGCTTCATCGGCTGTTTCAAAAGTGTAGCTCCCAGCTTGTAGAATTTCCTTAAATTTCTTCAAGAAGTCGTAGCCAACAACAGCATCAACGTTTATTTTATCGTCTGGAACTAATAGAAATATATGCTGTGATTTAACGGCATCCCCGATGACATCTGCGGAAAATGGACCCAACACCGACGTAGCGACATTGCCCAATCCCTACAACTTCGAACGATTGGTTTGTAACTTGCAGTTGGAAAAATTTTCAGAGTATACACCCATACGCATAAGAGACACATCTGCACCAGTGTCCACTAGGCACCACAGCTTTTGGTTGTTGATCTGAATTGCTTTCATGCGCTTTTCATTTCTAGCGACACTTATGTTCTTGTTTGTAGATCCACAGTATTTCGCCATATGTCCACTACCATTGTATTTTAAACATTTAGTGCTTTCCTTGCACTCACTTCTTTTGTGATCAGCTGATCCGCAATTAAAACAGTGCTGCTGCTTGCGCTTTGGAATTTGATTTTTGTCAACACGATTTTCCACTGAATATTCCCGCTTATTTTGTATGTTTACGGTATTTTTTGTCAGCATTGTTATGAGCTCATATGCTTTTATCAACTCTTTATACGACCCAGGGGAATGGAGTGAATATTTTTCGTCTTCTCGAACATTATACCTTCAGCTATATAGGAAAAAACCGATTCCTCTTCAATGTTACCGAGCGAAGCAATTTTCTCATTTGTAGAACGTACTCGTGAAAGTTTTCCGACGTTAACATTTTTCGCGAACTGAGCTGCTTGTGAATTTCTGCATTTGTAAATTTCTTGTCAAATTCACTTATCAAAACTTTACACAGAGATTCGTAATTAGCCCCCATAACAGTTTCTAGGAAGAGAGCAGTGGCACCCTTCATTTTATTTCGTTTGTTCGTTCAGCTCATATGCTTCAGCGTTTTCGTTAAAATTGTAAAGCCACTGTTTAATAAGTTTCGAAACTCCGTCAAAGCATGTTATTACTTTGGAAAAATTTTCAACCGACACGCTACCACTTTTGTTACCATCATTTTGGCTTAGTTTTTCAGCAAGCAATTTTTTGAAATCAGACATTTCGCTATTTTCACTGTGTCAACCTGACAAGCCATTAAATAAAAAAAAAAAAAAAAGCTCTTAATGGCACACAAATTCCTCTCGGCTACTAGTGTTCTTCGGCGGTCGGTTGCGCCCGCGAACTTTTAATCAATGGCTCTGGATTCCGTCAAAGAAGGTTAATCCAAAGGAACGCCACCTGAGCTACCTGTCAGGAAGCGCTTTGCGGATGGCATTTGGTGTGGCACCGGTTGCTGTCCTTCAGTGCTACCCAGACAGCCTTGCATTCCATCACTTGAAATATATAAATTTAATTATAAATAATGTTTCAACATGTAGCGGCATGACTTACCACTTGTGTCAAGCTTCCCACTCGCTCTTATCTTTCACTGCGTTTATTAACTAAAGTTGATCAACATTAGAAAATGTCTGTGATCGTCGCTTTCTGGCAGATTCTTTTTTTGGTGCGACTATGTTTGAGCTTCTTACTTACAATTCGGCGCGAAATATCGATTCGATTCGTTCTCACATAATTTCGCGCGAAATGAGACGTTAACAGCACTTAACTCGGTACGTAATTGGTAACAGAACGTAGTGGCAATACGTATTCTTTTTTCGTGTGGAGTGGAAACTGGTTACGGAATCGCGACATGGAAAATTTACGCAGCAGGTTGTTTTATAAGTGGTTTTTCATTTCGCGGCCATTTCGCGCAGAGTGGACACCGCGCTTTAAGCATAAACGTAGCAACAATTAAGCTTCATGGGTAAAAGTCCAATGTTTTCAAAAAGAAAAGCATACTTTTTTTTTTACTTGAAACTTGATCGATGTCAAATGGGAATACATTTTTAAAGCGATTTAATAAAATCTAAATCAAAACCGCGCATTCCTCCAGCTATAGTACAATATACAAAGAAAATACTGAGTCATGTTGCGAGTGAATACACAGTGGCACTCGGGGGCACACTTAAATCAAAGTTGCCAATGTAATAAAACCCACAAAATTTAAGATTTTTTACATTTTTTAAGGAAATTAATAGAATTGGAAACTTTTTTTAATTTTTTTATTGAAATCTATTCCGAAGTCGAAAATATACAACCAAACCCTAGAAGCTGTTTTTCTTCAAGTTTCGACTATTAATTTTCCATTTTTAGGAAATTTTAGGAAAAATCAACTTTGAATTATTGCCATTCAAAAACCAATTTGTAAAAATGTTCCAAATTTTGGCGTAAAATAGCTATAAGTATTTTCAATCATTTCCGACAATCGTTTTATCCAGTTTCCCCAAGCAAAAAAATGGGACTTTTGGCTAAAATTTCGGCATGCTGGCCCAGTGTTCTCTGGAGCAAAAAAATTTGTTTTTATCGATGTGAAAATGTACAAGACAATTTATCAGGCCTCTTCGAAGTTCCGAACGTTTTCAAAAAGTAAAAACGAAACGGAAACGAACGTTTTTACTATTTGCTGTTCCCAGTTCCGAACGAATTGGTTACGTTTCGACTTTTCGAAACCGGTTTCGAAAACAGCTGGCCGGCTGGCCTGCGCATGTGTTTGTGTATACGGTCAGCAGCCAGAGTTGGCATCATCTCTATAATTTAAATGTATAAAGCTCTTATTTACTCTTTAAGTCCATTTATTTTTACTTAAACCAGTATTTAAATATTACATTTGCATATGTCATATCAAATATGGTTAAACATAGCTAAGTGAAATAGAAAAAGTGCTGTCCGATTAAATAAATTCATATGCAGCAACCCTAGCAGCCGCCGATTGAAGGTCGAAATCGACTAAAATGTAAAGTGGAATTCAGAACAGCTCGGTTTGGTAGCGGCCGCTCGGTTTTGTTTTTCATGCAATATTTTATAGATGTTTATAATAAAATTCTATTAAATTACACTTTAACTTTAAACAGTTTAAATAATAATGTTAAACGATCTTAAAAATGTTCAACTAGTTTCGAATTTTTAGTTAACAATTTTGGGGAATTATTTTAATGCTTTAAATAGCAATTTCTTTTAATTCCGGTGAGTGCAGCGCACGTTTTGAAAACGACAATTCTTGTCGGTTTGCGGAATTCGAAACAGCAATCAACTCGATTTGCAGCAATTCCACTCGTTTTCGGAATTCGGAACAGGCCCCTTTATGAACCTTTTAATGGAAAACTTGGCTCCCAGTGTTGACAAATTGGGGTTAAATGGACAGCAATTTTTTTTTCGACAATATAATGATTCAAAACATTCGTCGTATTTGGTTCAGGAATGGCTGATCTATCATTGCAAGCAATTAAAATCGACTCCGCAATCACCTGACATGAATCCCTTACAACATACAACACAAGAAAGAAAAGTTCGGAAACATCATCTAACATCCAAGGATTCTCTGAAACACGCTCTACTGATAGAATGGGCAAATATAACCTCTGACGAGACTGCCAACTTGGTAGCAAGTATGCGTCGACACTTGGATGGCGTAATTAAGGCCAAAGGAGGCTTTACCAAACAAAAGATCCAAAATCCGTTATACAACATTGGTTATGCTATGTGCTTTTTTTTAAATGACATCAATTTAATTTTTTTTGTAAAATGAAGTCAAATATTGAATAAAATATAGTATGTTGCATCTTTATATTTTCTTTAACTTAAAAATAAACAAATATATTTAGCAACTAACTATGAAAATGAAGCTGTGCCAAATTGGCACTGCCAATACTTTATTGATTCACTGTTTATACTTTTCGTGGTCAGAGATGCTACCTTTAATGCGTTATAAACATTACGACAATTGTTTTATACCCTCTGCAAGGGTATACAAAATGAATTCAAAATATTGAGCGGTTTGAAAGTTGCGGAATTTTGTCCAAAGAGAATCGATTCTGGACCACTGTGCGACGACATTACAATGTTTGTGAAGATGGGTAGCGTATAGCCGAGTCTTAAAAAGCGCCACCCCGAGGACCATGCATGAAGGCGAGTGGGCGAAAAACCAACGTCAGTAAGATATACTCCTATAAACAGCTCAGAGTCTTGCAGTTTTATACACGCTTAACGGTGACCTGAACGTAATAGTTAATGTTCGTGTGCTGGAGCTCAAGCCGAGTCGCATCAGAGACAAGTCACCGAACTTCGAGTTGTGTTATGCACCATCCACCAGGTTAACAAGAAGATATCCGCCTTCCATCTAGGAAGCAATGCCTGCTCACTTTCTCAGTACGGCACAGATGACTTGGCAGTATTATTCCGCTGGCGCCGTCCTAATCAGATTTGCCACTCGAAATTGTGCCATCAGAATTTCCAACTACACTGCTAAAAAAACAAACACAGATAAATTTGTAGTTCATAGTGAAAGGCCTCAGTATGGGCTGATTTCTATGCAGCCCTGAGCCGCTGTGGTACCAGCCCAATAACTTCTCTTTTATTATGAATGCATTTTATTTTAGATTAAGAACGTAATGTGAGCCCGCTGGATCGTCGAAGCGCAAAGTTGTTAGCTCGCTGCATTACTTGACCTCCTTGACTTGCAGACCTGGTGGCAGCGATTGCTTGATTTTGTCGGCCTTCTCCTTGTCCTGGACCACCAGAGTGTAGAGGAAGCGCGAGCAGCGGATCTTGAACTTAGTGTTCGAAGGGTTTTTCTTGATTTTCACAGCACGCGCGTCTGGCCGACGTGCTTTGTTAAGAAAGTCCTTAACTTCTTTGATTTCGCGTGGCATCTGAACGAATGAAAAACAATAATATCAGCAACTACTTCTTCTTTGGTTTATGAATCAAAACTCACATTGGCTTGACTACTAATTAATCACAAAACCAAGGAATCTGCTGTTTACACGTTCCGTGGGTGAGAAGGAAAGGAAATTTTGTATCCGGTTGTCAAAATGTTAAGAGGAACAGGGTTGCTTTGAAGTTTATCGGAATGTGAGTTTGTGATTTGTTGGATGTCAAGATAGCGTCATCATCATGCAGCAGATTTGGCATGATAGATATTAAATTAGTGGAACGTGCTGTTTTTAAATATCTAAAAATTTGTTTTACACTTAAAGGGTTACATTAAGTTAATTGGCTTGAAAAAGCAATTTTTCACACATTTTTCCTGAGAGGACCTTTAAATTTATTAAATCGAAAATGTGTACACATATTAAGGTAACTTTTAACTGTATATTAATACTTTTTATTTGTAAAAATTTCGCCAAAATTTTGGTATTAAATAGCTCATAAACAAAAATCGGTGAGGAAAACGCCTCGTTTATTTTCTTAACATATCATTTTAAAATCTTGTGTCAAAATTTGAAACCAATCGGATCAGTCGTTTTTAAGAAATCGCGTACGCCGACTTTAAAAAGGCGTTTAAAGTTTCAACACGTAGCAATAAGGGAGAATAAATCTATTACAAAACAGAACCGCTATTATTAATTTAATTTAATTAAATTAAATCTTGTATTCTATTTATATAAACTTTATCTGACGTTTGCTTTGTTCTCCACCCCCTATTTGCCTCCATCTATGCGCTCATCACATCCAAAATAATTGTAAGCATCATATTCCTGAGCTGTCTATCAGCTAATTCTCGATCCACACACGCTTTCGAAACACTGCTATCGATACACCGCTCTCAATACAAAGTATAGATTTTGTTCAAGTTGCTGGATACACAACAAATGAAATCGTTAACAGAAAATTCCTGGCACAGTTTTTTCCATATGAACTTTGCCAGGAATTTTTTGATTTCGCGGTGCTGGATAACCGGTAATGTATGTAAACCTTTAATTTGCTCGAATTTGATTTGGTAAGATTCGGTAAATTAACTCTATTTGAATTCACATTGGGCGCATTCAGCAAATAAATCCGATTTACGATTCTGATCTACGATTTGCGATTGCTTATGATTCTCTGCTGAATGACACTGATTGCCAAATATAGGTTATTTTTTGGCTTTAGCAAATTTGGTCAAAAATACATTCTAACTGTAAAAAATGGAGGAAAGCTAACTTCGGCTCGGCCGAAGTTTATGTACCCTTGAAACTGGTATAACTTATCAGAACGCTTAATAACTTACTAACTAAGCTTACTACCATTTTTCAAACCTAACTTTTCTATGGCAGCGGCTTCTACCAAACTTAATGAAATCATGAAAAAGCATAGAAAACTTATAAATACGAAGTCTGATGCCGATTCCATTAAAAACAAAAACGTTTTTCTTACTAAAACTAGTTTTTCGACCGATCGTTTCTGTGGCAGCTATATGCGGTAGTGGTTCGATCTGGCCGTTTCCAATAAATGTGCAGCGTATTTTTACTACAAGACTTCGTGAGATGTTTTGTGAAGATAGCTTTCAAACTGACGGAGGAAATAGCATAGAAACAGACGGACGGACAGACGGCAGGGCTAAATCAACTCAGCTCGAAGCATACTGATCAAGAATATATATACTTTATGTGGTCGGAAATGCTTCCTTCTGTGGGTTAAAAGCATCTCTACAATTTTAATGTAACCTCATCAAGGGTATTTAAATTTAGGCACAATTTTTTAGGGCATTTAACGCTGTAAGTTTGTCAGTTCATTTCCAGTTAAAGCTAGGTACGGAGAACGCCAAACTTTTTGGGCGCACGAAAAAGCCATTTATTGCGAAAGTGGATCCTAAAAACAAAAGAGTGTGCTGAGGCAAAAAACGCCAGAATATGTAAAACTTGGTATTTTTAAACGTACGGATCACAGTTTTCCCAGCTGTTTTTTGTTTGTTAATAATTTGATGAGGACTTCAAGTCGCAACAATAATAAAATGTAGTATATTAAATGCAGATCGGTAATGCCGAAGGGCGAAGCCAGGGAGCAGCTGTCCCCCTATATTACAGATATTGTATCTGAAAACTCAAGTTTTCATTTATGCCGCACTATTTGCCTTGGATGAGGTAGAAGCAGAGGATACTAGAAGCAGACACCAGCGTCTCAGTTGCCATATTTGCGAAAAAGGGAAATTTTGGAAATATTTGCTAACGATATGAGTGTATCGACAAAGGTAATAGAGATTGTAAGATCTATCGTGATTTCACCCAATAGTTCGAGTCACAGAAGTGTTCATTCAAAACTTCAAAATGAGCGCCAACAGTTTTAATTGTTTGAACTGCATTTGTCTCGAAGACGAAGCACCCTGTCCAGACGCAATACAAATCTGCTGTTACACATTTTTAGACAGCGGATTTTTCATATTTTCAAACCGATTTTTATCCTAGTAGACTATGGCAAATGTGTTTTTAACAAGTTTTTGTCAATTTGTTTATTGCATTTTGTGTATTGCTGACGGTTCAACTAATAATATTACAATTTCAATCATTTATAAATTTATGGCGATTTTTTGCCATTATATAAACGTTAAGAGTCAGCACAACATATAATGTTGTGCACATTGACTTTGGCCTACTAGGACTAAAATCTTTTTAAAAATATGCAAAATCCGCTGTCTACACATTTTCATTATTTATTTGTTTTGAATTTATGTTTAAAAGTTGGGATATATATTTCTGTGGTTGCTCTTAATCGGCATTGACCGGTGCAAGTAACAACTTTGTTGCATCTCTTTCTGGACTTCAAGGCTGTCTATGGCATCAAATGATGAGGTCATAAATAATTTGTTTTTTTTCTTCATAAAAACGCTGCAACCGTTTTTGCGCTCAAACAAAACTCGAACAGCTGTTCAATAAAATCTACACATTGAGCGAGAGTGGCAACGCTACGTCGCCTGTGTGTTTTTCTAACTAATAGCCTATTTCCACTATAGCAAATATGTACATATTATCACATTTTATCACATATAAAAAAATATGAAACATTTTTTCCATAGGAAAAAAATTGTACATATTAAATATATGTGTCGAATCGACTGAGCGTCCCCTATATGATAGGTACTTTAAAAGGCTGAGCAAATTTAACCGATGTACCTCAAAGGATTTTTGGACCAAGCAGCATTTTAAAAAATATACTATAGACAATGCTACAAGCATTTTAAATAAAATAAATAATAAAAAAAAAGTATGCCACCACGGGGACTTGGCGTATGAAAAAATAGTCTTTCCACTAGGCTACAATGCTTCTACATTTTTCTATGAAATAAATAATAATAAATTCCTAAAAAGCTTTTGGCATTTCAAAAGCTACTTTGTTGAAAAAGTTAAATGAAAATGTACATATCATATGGAAACGCTCAGAAAAAAAATATGTACATTTCGAAATATGTGATTATAATGGAAATAGGCTAAAAGACTACTTTTCAGACTATACAGGTTTGTCCGGATTTTCTTCCGCCGCGACTGTACTTCGGAGCGTACGCGCACCGACTGGATTCGGTAGAGGGCGTTCCTTGCTAACGAACGAGCGGCTGGTCAGTTGTCTCCGATCTGGTCTTACCCAGATGTTGCTTTAACAAGAAGAGGTGTGTTTCGTTGGCACCAGGCCTTTTTGGAGGGCCGGGAAGAGGTCGCCGATGAAGACCGTGCTGGAAGACCTTCGACTTCGACAAACACCGACAATGTGACTCGTGTGCGCAAAGTTTTGAATTCAGACCGTCGACTAAGTATTCGTTTAATTGCCCAGATGTTAAATTTACCTAAATCTGTGGTTCTTGACATTGTGACGGAGCATTTGAGCATGCGCAAGGTGTGTGCAAAGATGGTCCCAAAAGTGCTCACTGACGACCAGAAATTGCGGCTCACCGCATTTCTTATGAAAAGCTCCTGACCATGGCCGGCATCTCAACTCTTCCTTAGCTGCCCTACAGCCCAAATGTGGCCCCCCGAATTTTTTTTGTTTCTTAGCCTGAAAAGGCTTACGAATGGCAACCATTTTGAGACGACAGAGGGTATCTAAGCAGCATGCACCGCGGCTCTCAAGGCTATTTCGGAGAATGCCTTCCAATGCTTGGAAGTCGCGCAGGCAGCGCTGCATCAACGCAGAAGGAGCCTATTTTGAAAGTTTTTTTTAAGAATTGAAACGATTGGCTCAATAATTTTTTTTTAAATCGGCGCAGTCCTATTACTTACTAAATAGATGTACGATTTCTACTTAACTTGGTTTAATCATGGAATAGCATAGAATACGAAGTTTGGAGGCGTTTCCATTGAAAACAAAAAGTTTTTCTCACTAAAACTAGTCTTTCGATATGCTAATGCGTGGTGCCCAAGCTCAAGCTTTGCGCTTGTGTACGTAGCAGAGAAACACGGAGTAAATGTCACAACATCAAGCAACAAGAAAACGAACAAATGACTCGGGAGAGAACAAAAAGCCGAAAGCACGCACCGTGAGAGAGCAAGCCATCGATCGGGCTATAGAACACACGTATTCTCTATATATGCGTGTGTCTACTGCGACGCCGGCAGAATTATGAGTTCCTATGGGATAGGCTTTTGCATTTTGGGCACCACTGTGGTATAATCAACAATCAACGACAAATGTGCAGCAGCTCCAGCTGATTGAGGTGAAAAAGTAGAGACAGGAATTATTTTGGAAATGGAACATTTAAGCTTTGAAATTTTGCAAATCGTTCGAAAACCAGAACATAACACCGTTCGATTTTGATGATGCCTTGATAATTAATTTTATTATGGTGTGTCGTTTTAGTACGATTCAGGCTAGAACATGTTTTCTGGCAATTGGCAGTGTGGCTAATGAGCTCGATGAGAACAGCAGCTGGGCAGTTAACTAGAACAGGAAAGAACTCGAAAGTGTTGACAAATTTTCCTTGTCTTCCTTGTCAATATTTGTTGAATCTGTCTTAAAGAGTTCAAAAGTCGGTAAGTGGGTCTTTAAAATCCGTAACGGTTCCGTCCAAAATTTAATTAAAAATCGACATGATTCTAATTTCTCAATATTTCTCTGCCTGCCAATAATTCGTTTGTGTTTTGCTTCAATTTCTACTATTTAGAAAACTCATCTTCATTTGCCCGTACGCAAGATCCATGTCTTATAGTTTGTGTTCTTGGGGTTTTATTGGATTCCTATGGTACTTTCCAAAATTGACTTTCTTGATGGTTTGAGTAAATATTATAGACTGTTTCTATAATAGCTTGAAAATCTCGGATAGCTGGAACTTGGTTGGTGGAAGATATAGCAAGATTCAAGGAACGTTCGGCACGACGGAAATGAATGCTTGATATGATCCTTGCCCCATCATACCCTTCACCAACTAGAATTGGAAAACCAAGTCTGAAACGCTTAAGATTTTCGACCACCAGCTTCGCAATAATATTCAATAACATTTAACATCTATAATTTAATAAAGCTCTTAAATACCCTCGCAAAATTAGATCGCCCAAAATCACAAGTGACTTTCAAGAAAGTGATTTAGATTTAATTTAGCTGCTCCATACAAAATATCCAGTGTGCCCAGAGTACAGAGTCTTGTAAAAATCTAAAATTTTTACACTATACTGATCTAAGTTTTTTATTTATGAACTCAATGGAGTAATGAACCAATTTCATTACAAATAGTTAAAACCAGGGATTAATACCGAAACGATTTTCGGTTCCGGTACAGGTACCGGTACGACCCGAAATGAATGTTTCGGTAAAAGGTTATATTTTGGTTTTTAATTTATTTCGGTTTCGATACGGTATCCAGTTTTTTATTTCGGTATACCGGTACGTACCGCTATAAGTAAATTTTTTTTATTATTTTTAAAAGTAAGTTCTGAGATAAGTCCAAATCATTTTATTCCTTTTTTATAATATAAAGAAACAATATTTAACATAAAAGTTTCAGTCATTTGACATTTAAAGTTAAATAATAATCGCTTTTTCGAATTTCGTATTATTTTACGAGGTTAGCAGTTAAAATCGCATAATTATACATTTCCTGTAGTACAGCTGGTGTCAAGGCACTACCAGGCCTAATGAATCATAGCGCTAGTCTAGTACTTGAACTATAGTGTGCACCCATCACCATATTACTCTTTTTCTTTTTTGGCCATTGATGAGAGCATCACAACCGCTTTACGGTCTCGGCCGCTGCAACTAATGCCCGCCACTCTCCTCTGTCCCGAGCGACATCCCACCAGGAGGACTCACCCAGCTCCGCAACATCTCCCTGCACCTGGTCGGGCCATCTCCGCTTCGGTCGACCCGGCCCGTGCTTGCCTCCTAACTCATTCGCATGTCGACTGTACACCCGTTTTGCTGGAGCGTTATCACCCATACGGGTAACATGTCATATACAGCGCAGCCGCTGTTGTTTTATTCGCTGGACAATCTTAGTGTCCCCTCAGAGCTCGTACAGTTCGTGATTCATTCGGATACGAAATTCGTCGCCAACTTTTAGAGGTCCATAAATCCTCCAAAGAACTTTTCTCTCGAACACGCCAATTGCCTCCTAATTCGCTGATGACAATGTCTGTGCTTCTGCGCCGTATAGCAGGACTGGGATGATAAGCGACTTGTATAGCGCAATTTTCGTTTTTCGAAAGAGGGCTCTGCTCTTGAACTCCTTACCGAGCCCGTAGTATCATCGGTTTGCAAGAGTAATTCTTCTTCGGATTTTCAGACTGGTGTTGTCGCTGGCTATCGTGGTTCCGAGGTAGACAAATTCCTTAACAACCTTGAAGTTGTATTCTCCCATTGCAACAGATTGTCCAAGCGTAGACTTTCTGCGCGTTGATAGTAGGTACATCGTCTTATCTTCATTAACCGCTTAGCCCATGAGTTTTGACTGCTTCTCTCTCTCTGAGAACGCCTGTCTTACTACAGATTCGTGTCTGTCGATGATATCAATATCATCGGCTTAAGCAAGTAGTATGTTACCTCTGGTAAAGATGGTGCCCGTTCTGTTAGTCTTTGGGCACTGGCGCAGTATATACTCCATCAGCAAATTAAAGAAGTCACGCGATAAGTTGTCACCCTGCCTAAAAACTCATTTGGTATCCAAAGGCTCGGAGAGGTTCTTTCCTATTTTGACGGAGCTTTGTGTGCTTCTCAACGTTATCATGCAAAGTCGAACGTACTTTGCTGGTATACCAAATGTAGACAGGGCTTATCGGAGTGTCAATGGCGGCTTTATAGTCAAAAAAAAGGTGGTGGGTGTCGATCTTTCTCTCTTAGGTCTTCTCCAGGATTTGTCGCAGTGTAAATATCTGCTCCGTGGAGTAATTGCCAGGTCTAAAGCCAAACTGATAAGGTTCAATCAGTTCACTCATTCTCGGCTTTAGACGTTCACATAGGATGCATGATAGAACCTTATATGCAATGGGAAGGAGACTGATCCCGCGGTAATTGGCGCAAACTGCAGAGTCTCCTTTTTTAAATATTGGACAAAGTATACGTAGATTTTAATCTTCAGGCATGCTTCTTCGGACCATATTCTGCATAGGAGTTGGTGCATGCACCTTACCAGCTTCTCACCGCCAGACTTGAACAATTCAGCGGGCAGCTCATCAGCGCCAGCAGATTTGTTATCTTTTAGCCTTGTTTCCCCGTTTGTCTAGTTCCACTTGCGGATTTCTGAGATTTCGGTGCTCGTCCTTGCATAGTGTGACTCTGGGCTTAAAACCTTCGGTTAGTTGCCTAATCTTTTGGTAGAATTTTCAAGTCTCACTCCTTCGGAACAGCACTTCGACTTCCTCTTTCATGCGCCTCTCCTGCTCCTTTTTCTTCCTTCTGAAAAGGCGCTTCTCCTTTTCTCCCGGTATCGCTCCTTAACAGCCCGCGTTGCTCCCGACTGCAGAGTTCTCCTGTACGCAACGTGTTTTCCGCAAATCCGACAATCTCCTTGGCAGCCTTACTCATGGAGTGTGAAATCGCCTACACCAGAAGGGCCAGGTGGGGTTTCCCTGAGCAACTGGGTGAGTTTTGATGACTAAGCTTTGGATGTCCGTTGTGATGGCAGCTTCTCAAGGTTTAGCTTTCGGCGTGTGTTAGACTTTGCGGCATGTGCCACACTGAGCCGTGTGCGTACCTTGGCTGCAACAAGGTAGTGATCCGAGTCAATATTGGCGCATGTACGTCTAGAACACTCGATGAGTGCCTTCCGTCTATCACAACGTGATCATTCTAGTTTTGTGTTGATTGACGATCAGGGGACTTCCAGGTCGTCTTGTGGTCGTCGCGGTGTTCAAATCTGGTACTACTAACGACCATGTTCCGGTCCGAAGCGAAGTCTATTAGCCTCTCTCCATTATCAGAGGTTTCTTTGGTCAGGCTAACTCGGCCGATAGTCAGTCGGGCTAAAAACTCCTTCTCTCACGATTTTTGCGTTGAAATCGTCTAGCACGATCTTAATGTCGTGATCAGTGCTCTTATAAGTCTTCCAGCCGCTCATAGAAATTGTCTTTTACCAACTCGCCCTTTTCTTTTGTCGGGGCGCGCGCACAGATAAAACTAAAATTAGTCTATTTTGCCTTAAGTCTGAGTGCGGCAAGTCGCTTGTCAACTGGTGTAAAGCTGATGACAGAGCGATGCAGTCTTTCGTTGACTGCAAAGCCGCATTGTTACAGTTTTCATTGGCGAATGTAATAGACGATAATCGGTTGCCAAGCCCGAAGTAGTGCCCCCTATTTGTCCCAGGGTAAGATCGCCGCTCACGTTAGCCAACAGCTTTCTGCTCCAGCATACAGAAGATCTAGGAAACAGTTAGACTCAAGAAGCTGCTTTCGAAGCAGCCACACATGCAGAGTCAGCTGAAAACAAACGAAGGTCTCTGGACAGAAAGAAGCTGGAAAGATTCATGCGCTCTTCTCGATTCGCACTTACCGGACCCCCTAGGAATACCTAACCAGATTACAAATCACCTGGATGGTATATTTCCTGCCATGTTAAAGACAATCAAATGCGTAATCGTCCTATGGCTACAATCCATTTTTATAGTATGCCTTATGTGGGTTTATGTACCTGTGGCCAGGAGGACAGCACATGTTTTATTTCTGCCCAAAGCGGTGGGCTTCTTTGGAAGGCAGGAACTCTCCTGTTCTTATGGGGGCGTATATAGTTTGGTAAAGTTGCTGATCGGTTTAACATGGCGAATCCAGCGCGATTTTGTGTATCTGCGTCTCAAGTCGACTCACACCTCCCCATGGTAACCCCTAATAACAGAGCGATGCACCCGCAAAGCTGATGGCTAACGTGAGCGGCCTAGGACAAATAGGGGGCGGAACCTTGGCACCTGATTATCGTCAAATTAATATCCGCCAATGAGAACTGCGACAACAACGCCTCGGATCACAGCAGCGTATGAGGCGTCAAATGGCGAGTTCGAGAATAAAGTACTTCAAGTGATTTATGAACATATAAAAGTTGGCGACAAACTTGTTCTTGTCCAGCGGCTGAACTGAATAGGACATGTTAACCGTATGGATAATGAAGCTCCAGCAAAGCGGGCTTACAAACGGATAGCGAAAGGGTTATGAAAGACACCCAAGCAGGGACGACCGAAGCTTAGATGGGGAGACCAGGGGGAGAAAGATATCTCGAAGCTTGGAGTAACCAACTTTTGGCAACTCGCTCAATACAGAGGCAAGTGGCAGACATTGATCACATCTGCCAGGACCGTACAACGGTTGTGATGTTTCTATCAGGCCAAAGAAGAAGAAGAAAGCGGGGAAATGCAGCCACGTGCAATCAAAAGACTACCTATTAGAAAACATCCTAGGTGAGAACCCATCCAATCACGCCTTCTTGCACAAAAGACAGACCAACATGGCGCTACAAAGCTATGTACACAGTAAGGTTGGCAAAGAGATCAATAGTAGCGCGGACTGCATTATCACAAAAACTAACTCTATACACACAATAGTACTGTTGGACTGACTGACATCTCTGTCAGTCAGTTGTAAACACAGAAAAGATCTTCTTAAGACGTAAAAGGATTAAGCATCTCAATAAGGATAGAAAACTAAATTTTTTGAGAAAACTTTTTGAGAACTTTTTCGAAAAAGTTTCTCAGCGAGAAATGTATACATCCCTTCAATTGAGTTTAGGTACTAAACGTATCTCTTTGCCGATTTCCACATCCACGAGTTATGCACGACCTAAAGATAAGCTGCCAAGTTTTCGCCACATAGCCCCACAGCAATTTAAATTGCTTAAGGCACCTTGCCACAGAATTTAACATTGCTTCTTTTTTTTTTTTTTGTAAAAAAAGTGTCTCTACTGGTGCTATATGAAAAGAGATATCGGTTTTTGAATTTTTTTACCAGTACATAATTTTAAAAATCTTGTTGAAAGCGAACCATTTAAAATCGGGAAAAGACTTTTAAAGTTTGAGTTTCTAGGAATGTTGGTCCCTTGGGTCACTAAAATTTTTTTGAAATATTCCGAATTTTGAAAAAATCCTTTTGGGATAATATTTTAAAAGGTAAGTTCTGAGAACGATCGAATTTTCCTTCAAAAAATTTACTAGATATTCCTTTTTCGTGAAGGAAGGAGAGTACTGAGAACGTTCGAATTTTCCTTAAGCTGTCAAATTCCATATACAAAAATTATTTAAAGCAATTTTTCCTTGCCTGATTTTGTTGTTCGATACTCAGAAACAAAGCAATACACAAAAATATTATGAAAATTGTCACCAGAACTAGCTCGGCTGTTGTGAATGGTGTGCATTCTGCGGTCGAAGTGCATGCTTTTGGGCTTCATTCACGCGAATAAGGAATATTTACTAAATTTCTTGAAGCAAAATTCGATCGTTCTCCGTACTCACCCTAAATATCTTAGCTAAAAAAAATCGAAAATACATTTTTGCTAGACCATTTATTCAAACGCAGGACACTGTGATGCGGAACATTGGACCTGCAGAAAGGCTACAACTTACATTTCGGCATTTGACTACTGGTGAAATTCAGACGTATCCGCAATGGCTTTTTCGAATCCACCAGTCAATCATTTCAAAAATTTTAAAGGAAACAATCCCTATTCTTCCGTGTTGAACAATAAATACTTGGCATTTCCATCAACATGCGCAGAATGGGAAAAGATTGCGAAAGATATATATATATTATGGGGACTTCAAAACTACATTGATGCTATAGATCGACGAGCGTTGTCCAAAGCTGGGTCTACATATTTCAATCACATAAGTGAAAATGGCTATGAGATTATGCCTTCTGCTAGCTTCTGCAAAAACTCACACTTCCTCGGTTTTAGCTTATACATTAGACTCAATAACAAAATTGCGAATTTCTTCGCTAAACACTGCTTTTGCTTCTTCGATTGTTTATTACCGCCAAGTATAAAAAGTTTGACCTTTCGTGCTAAAGATAGAAATCCTGAACCGAAAACATATAAAGCTGAACCGTGCATACGCAGTTAAATAATGCAACCATTAATATCGTGTCATATGGGCTTTACCGCCATTTTCGAGCCATCGATGTCTATACTTATCGATTTTCATCGTACTTATAAATTTAATAAGAAAATAATTTTTTGCCTGCCCCTCACCAGCCCCTCGCCGCTTAACTGTCGCTTTTTTTATATATAGATGAACGCGTGTTTTTCGACTACTGGACGCTATAATGGTGAGAACCTAGCATTTGTGTATGTAAGATATCGAATTATCATGGGGCATGTACATTTAAGCTGCTTATCGATGAACTAGAGTGCGAACTAGTTCGGCAGTGACTGACACCAATACCACTTGAATTCCTAATTAGTATGAAAAAGAATAACATTGCAAAATTCGGTTCTTCGTTAGGTGATTAATGTGGAAGTGGAAGAAAATAATGGCCAATTAATACTGGCTATACAGAATCATATGTGCTCTTACAATCACTGCGGCACTTGACGAATTTTTTATGGTGGTAAGCGTATACACATCTGTACACGTATGTTTGTGTATATGTACTTGCGTTGACTTCACTCGCCAAGTGTGAGCGGATATTAACAATTACAAATGTCTACCTACAAACAACAATGCATTAAAATATGTGTTAGAATATGTGTGTGTAGCCCTAATTTGTACAAAGGGAATTGTATCCAATATGAAAACTGCTTGATTTGTGCAACTCCTCCCCGGTCGGTGTGAAAAATCGATAAATCGCTTTTAAGGCTCAGTGAAGTTAATTTCCGCCGTAGTGTTTGTCCTCACATTTAATATGTACACGAAAGCACACGAAAAACAATATGGACCAAGGATGTATAATAATATACATGCTTTTAAAGAAATAAAATTCGCGCAATCAGGCAGTTTTATGTATACATAAAATTAGGGGCGTGGCTTTCGCTTTTACAGTACATGTACACATTCATCAGTATGCAAGTGGCTGTGTACGAACATAAGAATGTTAACAGTGGATCCTGAAAGTCTATTAATCAATAATGGCCATGCCGAGTTAATACATATGCAGATATCCGGACCGTTGACCATAATCATCCGCGCATATTTGTAAATATTGCATAAAAAATTAATCAATTTTTAGAAAGTGGGTTGTCACTTAAAATCTTAAGTCTGCAGCTTTATAACACTTCATTGTTTACTTTTTATTTACAATACGGAATTGGGCATTTCGTGGGCATGCTAATGAAGGATAATACTCTGAGATTCTTCTTTCTGACTGATTCATACATTGGCACAATCCTATTATACTCTTTGTATCTTCCCTGCTCTACTAATGCTGGGTTTATACTGCGTCACAGAGTGTCACAATGTCAAATTCGTATGGAGCTGTGACATTGTGACACTGAAATGTGACACTCCGTGACGCAGTATAAACCCAGCATTACAAGTAAAGTAGGGTTGACGGATATTTCATAAATATCTATATGAATATTTTTGACGATATTGAAAAAAAGTATAATTTCGATATAAATATTTTTGGGTAAATATATTGATAATATCGACATTTTCACAAAATGTGTCTACCGGGGGAGTCCTGTAAATCTCTAGAAATTTTGGTTTCGGTTGGTTTGCAAATCGCTCGAGAAACCCGTCGGTGTCCCAGAACTTCAGATATTTCGTTTTCTTCGAAAGTCTAGTTAAAAGGTGTGTGTATAAGATTATGGTCCTACTACAAAAACAGTGCTAAATTGCGTGGGTTCGTGAAGTCGCTTTTGGTTGGTTTGTGTATTGGTTGGTTCTCCTAACAAAATACGAAAGGTTTGAAACCAACCGAGAGATTTCTAGGACACCGAGAATAGGTTTTGGGTTGGAATTTGGTTGGAAGAGATGACTATGCGTCTATTGAAATTAATAAGGTGTCTTCAGGCAACTAATAAAAATAACATTCTGAAAAAATAGATTAAATGTATTTTTATAAGATTTTAATTTATTTATAACACAAGAAGTTTTGGAAACCTATTCATGATTTTATTCTGTTGGGATTGAGAGAAGATGATTAAATTAAATAGTAAACATTTTTTCATGTTTAAGGCGTTGATTTAAAATTTAATTCGCTCATTTATATCCGCCTTATGCTCATTGAATTATTTCAACATTAGTTGTAGCTATATTATTTGTACTTAATAAAGTTGGAAATTTTAGTTCATTTTGATGACCTTTTTCATTAGTTCAGTCATATAGTTCATTTTATGAACTATAATTTTTTGAAGTATAGTTCTTTCGAACACGCCAATTGCTGGCGAAGGATTTATGGACCTCAAATAGTTGGCGACGAATTTACCATCCGAATGAATCACACACGAATGAACACTTATCTTGTCAAACGCATAAAACAACATCGGCTGCGTTGGACAGGACATGTTACCTGTATGGTAGTGTTGGGTAAATGTTCATTTCATTGAACATGTTCACTTGTTCTTTTTTCAAAGAGAGTCAACTCACTCAAGTTGTTCACTTGTTCAGTTGTTCTTGTTCACTTGTTCTTGTTCAGTTGTTCTTGTTCAGTGTTGGTTTGAATTGTGGGCCGTTTCGTTGGATCTGTGCTGTTCCAATTCTTCATCAGTTCTTCACCAGGGCAATGTGACGATTAGCGATCATTCAAACTAACTTTAATCCGTCGTCGATGCCATCTCTGAAATGGTTGCCACGCCAGCTGGAGGACAAAAAACAGCTGAAGAGTCACCAAATTGCGTGAGCAAGTCACTGAACAAATCACTGAATAACTCACAGAACAAGGGAAGTGAACAACTCTGACTGAACAACTAACAGAACAAGAGTAAGTGAACAAGAACAAAATAACAACTCTGACTGAACAAAAACAACTCACAGAACAAGAGCGACTGAACAAGAACAACTGAACAAGAACTATTGAACAAGTGAACAACTGAACAAGTACTACTGAGCAACTCTAGTGAAGTATTCACTTGCTCAGTTTAGTGAACAACTCAATTTTGTTCACTCACTCATGAACCCAACACTACTGTATGGATGATCATGCTCCAGCAAAGCGGGTGTACAAACTGAACGGAAAAGATTTTGAGAAAACAGCCAGGAGGGGACGACCGAAACTGAGAGTTGGAGACCAGGTGGAGCAGGATATTTAAAAGCTTGGTGTGACCTACTGGAGACAGCTCGCTCAAGACAGAGGCGAGTGGCGGACATTGATTGCAGCGGCCGAGAGCTTTAAACGGTTGTGATTGAAAATATCAGGCCAAAGAATAAGAATATAGCAAAGCCTAGTACTGAGAACGTTGGAAATTTCCTTTAAGGTGAGTACTGAGAACGTTCGAATTTTCCTTTAGCTGTCAAATTTCATATAAAAAAATTACTTAAAGCTATTTTTCCTTGCCTGATTTTGTTGTTTGAAACTCGGAAACAAAGCAATACAAAGAAATATTTTGAAAATTGTCACCAGAGCTGGCTCGGCTGTTGTGGGTGGTGTGCATTTTGCGGTCGAAGCGTATTGTTTTGGGTCTCCTTCACGCGAATAAGGAATATCTAGTAATTTTCTTGAAGGAAAATTCGAACGTTCTCAGACTCTCCTTTAGCTGTCAAACTGCACATAGAAAAAATTACTTGAGGAATTTTCCTTGCCTGATTTTGTTGTTTGGTACTCTGGAAGCAAAGCATTACACAAAAGTATTTTGAGAATTGACACCTGTGCTGGCTACAACATTGGACAATTACAACTAGTGTTGCTAGAATTAGAGGTCCAAAAGTTTCTAAAATTGCAAAAACAAATACCAAGTTGCTAAAATGTCAACATTGTTTGCTACATCGATAGCTGATATTTCTTCAAGAAATATTGTGCCGTCATTATACCCTTCACTCCTAGAGTAGAAAGGTATACTTAAGTAACTACATAGCTACAACAATTTTAAAGATATCAAACTCATATTTTGCAGTGTTAGTGTATGTGCCCAATATCAACAATCTCTGAAATTTTCATTAGGATCGGATAATAAATGACAGAGTTTTAAAACTTATAAGAAAAAGTTGCTTAATTTTACGCCACATGCGATTACATATTGTTGAAATGTTCACATTAATGTTAATGCTCTGTTAACTAACATAAGGGAAGGCTATACAACATTAATTTCCCTGAGTAACAGGTATATCGAAGTCGGGCAGGACCGACATTAACTCACGCTCTCTTTTTTTGCTTGTGTCAGCTATTTCATAATGGAGAGTAAAACCAAATACTTTAGAACTCAATAAGATGTGTAACACGGTACAAGAAAATGTCATAAGGTAGGAAATTGTTTATCTCATCGCCAGCGGATTCAAATAAACTTGTATGTGGCGCCAAGAGTGTGTGGCATTCCTTCGACTCGCAGCATTGGCACGTATACCATATATTGAAATTTAGCTGCACGATTTACAAAATGGGTGTTAGCTGAGTAGCTGAATTCGCCTGATTTGCCGGTTCGAAACCTTGTTAAGAATAGTTTAACTTTATTATATTTTTATCATATAACTTTATTATATATTTCTTACTAAAATTACTTGGCGTCTTTAATAAAGTTAAGATGACCGATTTGAGTCTCATAAACCTTTTAGTATAATATTTAATTTAATTTAATGACATTAAATATATTGCGTTTAATTGCGGTGGTGTTGGAGTGTGGTCGAGAATTCTAAGAACGTTAAGATCCAATTGATTCGATTTTTAGTTTTTTTTTTATTTTAGCACCAAATCTTTGTCTTGGTTGGTCACTGTTAAGTTTTCTGAACGACGCGTCGTCCTGAGTAAAAATATGTACATGCCAAGATATCTTGTAAACATTTTTTTAAGGGTTCGCTCCCTTTTACAAATGGAATTTATTGTTTGTTTAATAGAGAATCCGTTACACATTCCATCGAGACTACTGATCTTTATTGTAAAAATAGAATCAATTTGATCTTTTTTTAGAATCCTCAAGTTTTAATTCGCAAATACGTATTTGCAATCGTCTTGTTGGTATCAGCGCTTGAAACGCCCAGTCCATCGAAACAGTCTGTCTGAGCATCCAAAGCTGCCCATATGTACAGAATCTTTGTTGATTTCGTTGATTATAATCAACCCGTTGTCGCAAGACAACGATGTTTCTCCAGTTCTAGTAAAAACGTGAACCTTAATCGGCCATGTACATATCTTACAATCCACAAAAAGTATGTCTAGTAAATTTCTTGAAGGGAAAATTCAAACGTTCTCAGTAAAGACTGTTCAAGGTTTTTCATATTTTTGACTTCTTAAATTTTATACGAACATTTTGTCATGTATAACTTAAGGGTGTATTGCTGCTCGGAAGACTGTTTTTGGACCTTTTTAAGGGGGTATTCTAGTCTAGAATTTTGAATAAATCAATTTTTTATTTTTTTTATTTTAGTAATCTATGTACATATATTTAAGTACACACACAGAAAACTTCAAGTCAATCCGGCAATTATTTTCGAATACATACGCACATTTTTAAAGACGCTTCAATTAAATTTACAGTGCTGCTAAAACTATAATCGCATTTTTCTAGAAACTACTTTTTCCTTCACGTTTGATATGATTTCTTAAGTTCCAATGGACCGATTAACTTAATATTTTGTGTGGACCTTTTATATACATCCCCCTACGGCCCGAACTAGGATTATTTAAAAATTTTTATTTTTAGTATGTTAAAAAATTAGAAACTTTAAAAAATGGCAAAAAAACGATTTATTTTCAAACCGTCACCATTTTGCGAAAAAAAAATATTTTTCAAATATCCTAGTTCGGGCTATAGCGACATTCTTACCAATTAAGACTATTGTTTCCATTCTTTTTTCGGATGACTAGAAAGGTTGAAATCGTGTCAAGATGGAGGCACTCTCTTTGTAAGCAACCCCTGCTTTAACAGAGTTGAACCTTTTTTAATTTATTAAATTTTTATTTTTTTTTTATTGTTGAAATATTAACAAACATTCAAGAAAACAAATTATTCTAAAAATATTTTTAGATTTTTTTTTATTTAATTAAAAAAAAGACTAAAATTGGTCCCTGTAGAAAACGGAAATAGTTATTTTAATTCTGTTTTGTTATTGTATTTAGAACATATTGAATTAAATAAAAAATTATTTTTCCCTTTGTACGATGGAAGTTTAAAAAGTTTTCGGCCTTCAAAGTTGCACGTCGAAAAAAAGGTATGCTGGCGGCACGGATAACTCAATTTCGGATCATTTGTACAGATGTTATTTGGGCTCCTATTTCAATCATAATTTTGCGATTTTTTTTTACAAAACGGCGGTCATTGAAAAATAAAAAATCGATTTTGGGCAATTTTTTTGAAGTTTAGTGTAAAAAAAAATAGTAAGTTTTTAAAACTTATGATTGAAATAGGGGCCATAATGGTGACAATTCTGCGTCGATTGGAATCGGTTCAGAACTACGGGCGCAAACAGTGCCGCCAGCTCGAAAAACGTGATTTCGAGATAAACGCGTTTAAAGTTTGCAGTTGCTAGGCAAATCGGGTCACTTTGGGTCATTAAACGGGCTATATCTTAAGTATTTCGAATTTCAAAAAATCCTATTAGGACGAGATTCTCAAATATCCAATCTATAAAAATATTTGCAAAAAAAAAATTTAGAAAAAAATGTTTGCCAAGCAGCAATACTCCCTTCAAACTTTATAAATTTAAACATAATCACATTTAATTATAATTTCTATAGAAAATAAACTTTTTTTGTAAGTGTAGAAAGAGCAGATTGAAACAGAGAGACGGCCAGGCAGGCGCATTGATAGATTAAAACACAGGCATTGCTATATTAAGCCAAGTCAAGAATATGTGGTCGTAGCTGCGTATGAATAAACACTTACTTTAACATATTGTTGTTCAAAAACTGATATTACCACTATTCATTAGTTTCTTCTGCTTGGTCGAGTAAACGGCAAACAAAATTAACTATAGTTTAAATATTGAACTAAAGTTCAAATAATGAAATATAGTTCAAATAATGAACTATATTTCAAATAATGATCTATAGACATAGTTCATTTTAAAGTCTAGTTCATTTGAACTAGGTCAAAAAATTCTAGTACTTAACCCGGATCCTTTATTTTGAGCAAAAGTTTCCCAAAAGCATGTTCGACCAGGTAAATTTTGTAATTTTAAGCTGAAACTTTTTGATTGCGGCTGTTTTTTATTTAGCAAACCATTAAAAAATAGATATCCTTGTTTTGTTTTCTTTTTGACCCAAAAAAGTTAATAATCCTGTTTTTGGCAAAAATTTGTGGGGCAAAATTTCCCCAAAATACAAAATTACTAATTTTTTGTATTTACAGGATGAGGGTTAAGTGATTAGTTTTAAATTCATATTTTTATATCCTGTTCCCATTGAAAAAAGGGAAAAGAGGGATCATGAAGTTGTGCAAAAGTATGTAACAGGTAGAAGGAAGCATTTGCGACCCTATAAAGTATATATATTCTTGATCAGCATCAACAGCCGAGTCGATTAAGCCCTGTCCGTCTGTCCGTATGAACGCGTGTTTCTCAGAGACTATAAGAGCTAGAGCCACAAATTTTTGAATGTAGGTAGGTGTATACCCGATTCAATACGAGTTTGATTCAGATTTGGAAAATTCTTCCCCCTCCCCCTTTAAGCCACAAAAAAACTGTCACAGCCACAATTTTTAAGTTAGACCTTCCAAACTTTATATATATATCAAGTAAGGCCCAATATCTATCTCTTCTGAAAAGATCAATAAGATCGGACGAAAAACACCGAAGTTATATACGAATCAATTTTGCTTGTGGGAGAGAGGGCGTTTACCGCGTTTGCGCGTGCGTGTGTGCGTATGTTAGAGTGTGTGTGTATGTGTGAGTGTGTGTATATGTGTATGAAAACACAAGAAGTCAAGGGAACAGGGTATTTTGTAGTCGGGGCACTCGACTAAAGCTCCCTTACTTGTTTCAATATAGAGTTTAATATTTCAATATTAGAGTTACGACGTATATCACAAACATAACAAAAAAACAAGGAAGAAAGTCGGTCAAGCCCGACTATATATCACAAACATAACCAAAAAACAAGGAAGAAAGTCGGTCAAGCCCGACTATATTATACTCTGTACCAGTTGGGGTCGCCGCTCGCATTTGCTCCCGATTATATTATATTTTTTTTTTGGGGAACATGGATTGGCACGCGCCGCAGACAAAAAACTATCGCTTTTGGGGCACCGATCTGCCTCAATTGGACGAATTAGGACTGGAGGACATGTGGTTCCAACAGGACGGAGCAACGGCACACACTGCGCGAGCCACCAGCGACATTCTGAAGGCGGCGTTCCCGCGTCGCCTCATCTCTCGTTTTGGCGAATTGCACTGGCCTGCAAGATCGCCTGATTTAACCGTTCCAGACTTTTTTTTGTGGGGTTTTTTGAAATCCCGTGTTTACGTAACCAAGCCCGAGACCTTGGAAGCCCTCAAGGACAACATTCGACACGAGTGCGAGAATCTGCAGCCCGAAGTTCTTGCCGAAGTGATGAAAAATGACATAAAACGAGCCCGTATGGCAATCAATTGTAACGGCGCCCATTTGGCCGATATCATCTTCTCGAAATGACCAATAAAATTCTAAAGGTTCAAATAAATATAATCAAAAAACAGAATAGAAACAACATCGGATGACTTCTTTTGGCCCACCTTGTACATACATCTACATTCATATGTGTGTGTTTTGCTGCAGGAGCAGCCCAGATATATTGAATTTTCGTTTGCTCATATCTTTACTACCGTTCATCCGATCTTTACCATTCTTTTGGCAAATCTAACAACATTTTTTATTAGAAAATATATCTAGAAGGTTCAAACCTTCTATCTATAAAACTGTGGGAGATATTACGTTTTTTCCGATTTGCGGGGGTGGGAGGGGGCGTGGCAAAAACTGAAAATAAACTTGATCTGCCTGCAAGTATAAGAAGGTACAGAGTATAACAAGAAAGAAAGTCGGTCAAGCCCGACTATAACATACTCTGTACCTGTGAAGTGCTGCCCATCAACGTTGCGACCGGTGCTGCCCATAATTGCTTGTGTTCCTTATAACTCTACAACCGTTCATCCGATCTTTACCATTCCTTTGGCGGATCGATAAAGAATCCCATATAATAAATATGTTCATATCGATAAAGCTGTGGGAGATATGACGTTGTTTCCGATTTGCGGGGCGGGAGGGGTGTTGCAAAAATTGAAAGTAAACTTGATCTGCCTGCAAGTATAAGAAGCATATGTCCCATACATTTCAAACCTCTGTCTCTTATCATCTCTGAGATCTGTGCGTTCATACGGACAGACAGACGGACTTGGCTATATCGACTAGGCTGTTGATGCTGATCAAGAATATATATACTTTATGGGGTCGGAGATGCTTCCTTCTGGCTGTTACATACTTTTGCACAAACTTATTATACTTTATGTACCTTTGGTACAGAGTATAAGAAGTCGAATGTTTCTTTAGTCCTTGGGCCATAACTTCTAAGAGCGCGAGGATCGCAAAAAAGTGTAAGTGTAGTAAAATTGGGAATACAGTGGTCTATAAGCAAGTTAATTTCGCCATTATTTTCGATTAGCAGATAAATTTAGGGAATTTTTTAACTTACCGAAAAATTTATTTTATCAGAAAAGTTACTATTTTTTATATTTAAATTAAAAAATTTGTATCTTAAGAATAAGAACTAAGCTTTGGTTTTGGTTTTTCGTGATCATTATTCAATTCAGTCTACTTAAAAACAAATTTGGTTTGAATAGGTTAATTTATGTGGCTGCAAAATGTAAACAAAACTCGTCCAACACACGTTTATGCCAGTTTCTCTTAAACCTGACCCCCTGGGAAAAACGCACAATTTACTTAAGTTCAGCGCGTGAAAGTACAAGCCTTTCAGTTTCATTACCTACACACAAAATGAAAATAAAGGATCATTCTTTGGACAATTTTAGATATTTTGGTATCTTAAAACAGTCGTCTGTAATGTAAGACTATTTGTAAATAATTAAATTCCTGAACGAAAAGTAAAACGTGAAATATTTGTGTTCTTAATTCCACTTCTTTTTTTTCGACTTTATCGCTATCCATATCAATGAAAGCTTTGAAGCTGAGCACAGATTTCTGTGATCCCTGTGAACTCAGAATGGTTTTTGTTGGGAACTGAAAGTTCCAATGGCTTGTGTCATTTGTATATGACGGCAATTGGAAATGTGCAAGTCCAATTTTGCTATAGCGAGTTCTCTTATAGTGTTATTAACAATAACCTCATTGTTAATTGTTTTTGGAGTTTTAGATTTTAAACTAGGAAAGGCTTCTTCATTTTCGAGAAGAATATCAGAAGAATTTTGAAAAGAATAAGTGGGAAGCACCTCTTTTCTGTCTAGATTCTTTACTGTCATTATTTTTATAAAGTACGCTTCTCTTTTCCTCTTAGAACAGACTTATCTGTCACGAGTGGAATGATCAGTGGCATTGCATAGGATGCATTTCAAATCATCACATTGAGGATCTGTGCAACTTTTAAATATACAACGTAGGCAGCGTTTTTGGACTTGCAACGATTCATTGAATGACCCACAATTGAAACATTGACGGACAGAGGGTAAAAAGTTGCGGGTATTTCATTATTCGTCTCTCCCGAGAGACCTCCCACCAGGAGGGCACATCCAGCTTCGAAATATCTTTCTGCACCTGGTCGCGCCATCTCATCTTCGGTCGACCCGGCCTGGGCGCGTTCCATAGCTCGCTTGCACTCCAATGTAGACCCGTTTTACTGGAGCGTTATCATTCATACGTGTTACATGTACTATCCAATGCAGCTGTTGTTTTTAATGCGCTTGATAAGCTTAGTGTCCCCATAGAGCTCCTACAGTTCGTGATTCATTCGGTTGCGAAATTCGTCGCCAACTTTTAGAGGTCCATAAATCCTCCGAAGAACTTTTCTCTCGAACACGCCAATTACCGCCTCATCCGTTGATGACATTGTCCATGCTTCTGCGCTGTATAACAGGACTGGGATGATATGCGACTTGTGTAGCGCAATTTTCGTTTTTCGAGAGCGGGCTTTGCTCTTGCTCGTTCCGAGGTAGACAAATTCCTTAACAACCTTGAAGTTGTATTCTCCCATTGCAACAGATTGCCCAAGTGTAGACTTACTGTGCGTTGATTTTAGGTACTTCGTCTTATCCTCATTTACCGCTAAGCCCATAAGTTTTGACTGCTTCTCTATCTCTAAGAACGCCTGTCTTACTACAGATTCGTGTCTGCCGATGATATCAATATCATCGGCATATGCAAGTAGGATGCTATCTCTGGTAAAGATGGTGCCTGTTCCATCAGCAGATTAAAGAAGTCACACGATATGGTGTCACCCTGCCTAAAACCTCTTTTGGTATCGAAAGGCTCGGAGAGGTTCTTTCCTATTTTGACGGAGCTCTGCGTGCTTCTCAACGTCATCATGCAAAGTCGAACGTACTTTGCTGGTATACCAAATGTAGACAGGGCTTATCGGAGTGTCAAAGGCGGCTTTACGTACTTTGCTGGTGAACGTACTTTGCTGGTATACCAAATGTAGACAGGGCTTATCGGAGTGTCAAAGGCGGCTTTATAGTCAAAAAAAAGGTGGTGGGTGTCGATATTTCTCTCTTAGGTCTTCTCCAGGATTTGTCGCAGTGTGAATATCTGCTCCGTGGTGGATTTGACAGGTCTAAAGCCACACTGATAAGGTTCAATCAGTTCGCTCATTCTCGGTTTTAAACGTTCACACAGTATGCATGATAGATCCTTATATGCAATGGCAAGGAGACTGATCCCGCGGTAATTGGCGCAAACTGCAGGGTCTCCTTTTTTAAATATTGGACAAAGTATACGTAGATTTCAATCTTCGGGCATGCTTCTTCGGACCATATTCTGCATAGGAGTTGGTGCATGCACCTTACCAGCTTCTCACCGCCAGACTTGAACAATTTAGCGGGCAGCTCATCAGCGCCAGCAGGTTTGTTATCTTTTAACCTTTTTATGGCTAACCAGACTTCATTATTGTCCGGCGGGTCTTTCTCTATGTTATCGATTGGTGGTGTCGATGCTTCCCCAGAGGCGGCATTGTGTTCGTCATCACCTTCCAGCAGGTTGGAGAAAGAGTTCCTCCATTTGTCTAGTGCCACTTGCGGATTTCTGACCAGATTTCGGTGCTCGTCCTTGCATAGTGTGACTCTGGGCTTAAAACCTTCGGTTAGTTGCCTAATCTTTTGGTAGAATTTTCAAGTCTCACTCCTTCTGAACAGCACTTCGTCTTCCTCCCTCATGCACCTTTACTGCTCATTTTCATTCCTCCTGAAAAGGCGCTTCTCCTTTCGCCTTTTCACCCGGTATCGCTCCTTAACAGCCCGCGTTGCTCCAGACTGCAGAGTTCTCCTGTACGCAACGTGTTTTCGGCAAATCCGAGAATCTCCTTGGCCGCCGTACTCATATAGTATGAAATATGCTTCCACTGTGAAATATGCTTCCACTGTTCGCCTACACCAGAAGGGCCAGGTGGGGTTTCCCTGAGCAACCGGGTGAGTTTTGATGACTAAGCTTTGGATGTCCGTTGTGATTGCAGATTCTCTACGTTCAGCTTTCGACGTGGTCTAGACTTTCCGGCATGTGCCACACTGAGCCGTGTGCATAGTTGGGCTGCAACAAAGTAGTGATCCGAGTCTATATTAGCGCACGTATGTCTAGAACACTCGATGAGTGCCTTCCGTCTATCACAACGTGATCAATCTGGTTTCGTGTTGATTGATCAGGGGACTTCCAGGTCGCCTTGAGGCCGTCGAGGTGTTCAAATCTGGTACTACTAACGACCATGTTCCTGTCCGAAGCGAAGTCTATTAGCCTCTTTCCATTATCGGAGGTTTCTTTGGTCAGTCTAAATCGGCCGATAGTCAGTCGGGCTAAAAACTCCTCTCACGATTGTTGCGTTGAAATCGTCTAGCACGATCTTAATGTCGTGATCGGGTCAGTGCTTATATAAGTCTTCCAGCCGCTCATAGAAATTGTCTTTTGCCGACTCGCCCTTTTCTTCTGTCGGGGCGCGCGCACCGATAAAACTAAAATTAGTCTATTATAACTCTGAGTGCGGCAAGTCGCTTGTCAACTGGTGTAAAGCTGATGACAGAGCGATGCAGTCTTTCGTTGACTGCAAAGCCGCAACCAAACTCGAGCTTTGAAGCATGTCCACTGTAGTAGATCTCCCATG
Organism: Lordiphosa collinella; assembly: GCA_018904265.1. Taxonomy (NCBI): domain Eukaryota; kingdom Metazoa; phylum Arthropoda; class Insecta; order Diptera; family Drosophilidae; genus Lordiphosa; species Lordiphosa collinella. Next base: position 372,078 of record JAEIFV010000055.1, read on the forward strand.
GGGCGTTGGTTTCCGATGTTCTCACCTTGCGCTTCTGTCCAGTCCATCGCATTTTCTGGAGTGCGGTAACGTCCGATGAATATTTCTCGAGGACATTCACCAGCTAGAAATCCGCACCCTCTCTATTGAGGGTACGAACATTCCAGGTCCATATCCACAAATCGTGGTCCTTAAAACGTTTGAGTAGGTCGTCGTCGGGAGGGGTCCGTATCCGAGGCATTGTTGTCGCAGTTTTCATTGGCAGATAAATTAGACGATAATCGGGTGTCAAGCCCGAAGTACCGCCCCTATTTCCCAGGGTAGGATCGCCGCTCACGTTAGCTAGCAGCTTTGCGTGTGCTTCGGTGTTACCAGTGGTTACCACGGGGAGGTATGAGTCGACTTGAGACGCAGTAAGCCATGATCTCGCTGAGTTTGCCATGTTAAACCAATCAGCAACTTTACTTCAGTACATTCGCCCCCATAACCACAGGAGACTTCCTCCCTTCCAAAGAAGTCCATTATTGGTAAACCAAATTAAATTCATATACAGGGTCAGATTCCCCGCTTGTATTTGATTGAGACAGACTTAACTTCAATATCAGACTGAATAAATACCATGATCTTATCATTAAAAAAAGTGTGTTGGGATGTTTCTAATGACACCAAAGGTCTCAACAAAATTCCTGGGAATAAAGGCATTTATATTCTAATTCTTAGCACTATCATTTTTAACTGCCTCATTGGCATAAGCTCCGTTCTTAAAGTATATTTTATAAAGAAACACTCCCAGAGCAACAATACTGCTAAGCCCCTTTAACTTGAGATCTTTAATTTTTTCATAGAAAAAAGGCCATTTTTAATATTTATATTTTGCATTTTTTGAACCTTATTGGTATCAAAGAGCACACTTGCCTCCCCAAAATGATTGGCATCATAGAAAAATTCGGTCAGTTTTATATCTTTTGTAGGCACGACCTTTTCAGCAAGCGGCAAATCGGTCGGGAAAAAACCAAAAACCTCTCCTCAAAAAACCACGTGAAATTTAAACACAAAAACTAAAACGTTTCTGAATTGAAAAAATCGGCGAAAAATATTTGATATCCGATATATCGCCTTGTAAAATATTCGATATCGCTATATCGTATATTTGGACAAAAATATCGATATTCGGTATATCGATTTTATTTCCGGCATCCCTAGTTTGAACAGGTAATAAAAAAGAATTACGTAAAAGTCTACAAAATGGTATGGGATCACCGCGAACGAAATAACAGATATTGTGTGCATTTCCAAGAAATCTGTATTTCTTAAAGCATTTGCGAGAACTAAAATATTTATTTTACTAAAATATATATTTTATAGGGTCCGAGATGCTTCCTTCTGGCTGTTACATACTTTTGCACAAACTTAATATACTCTGTGTACCACAGACTATAATAAGAAATATCAATTTTTGAACGACTCACCCGTAGAATTTAACAGCAATAACATTTTGAGGTTCATAAAACAGGCCCGATTGCAAAATAAAACAATGTATTTGATATAGTTGACCTGGTTGAGGGTTTAATGAGGACTTAAAATTATGTTGCACTTGAAGACAAAATGTTAGAATTTGCCCTTCACATCCCGGAGTTTTTCAATGTTATTTGTTTGAGAGGATAGTGGCTAGATACTTTTAAACGGAAAATGTTTATTGTAAGGTAAACCACACCAAAAATTCGGGAATTATTTTTCCGCGATGGCCCGTGAATTATAATGAATAACCCCACGCTTTTTAACAATGAAATTAATTTTCTTTTCATAACATCATTTTGTATAGATAATGGTTTCTTAAAACCAAAAACTCAACTTCGTGTTTAATTTTGGTGGTCGTTAATTAACTCAGTTCACATTAAAACAAGATTTGTTTCAATTAGGTTACAGGACTTAAAAACGACAAAAATTGTTTAATATGTTCATCCAAATATCTCTTGTACCAGACGTGCTAAATGAAGAGCGGACAATTAATTATTTAAACAATAATACATTCATATTATATCAAACGTATAAAAAAAGATCCATTTTCTGAACGATAGTTTTTAACAAGCTGATTCCACTGACACATATATGTATGTCGAGTTAGTTTCTTTCGAAAGGTTTTCCATTGTGTTTTTTTTATATTAGTTTTAATTTAGGCAAGAGCTGTGCGTTTTAAACGAATTCCCGAGAGAAAGTGAGTGCTATCTTCCCTGTTGTCAAACTTGTCGACTCTCCTTGTCAAAACGTAATGACGTAGCACATTCTGAGGGCAATCATTGCCATCTCACTCACACTCAAGGGACTACGTCCAGCAGCAGCTCGGTCCATCTCACTCGATTTGACCTTTCTGAGCAACTCTATTCACTACACTCTTTTACCAACACTGCCATTACTGACAAGACGTCATGACGAAGCAAAAAAAGTAGGCCCACAGCCTACGCCTAGCCTACTCAGGCTGCTAACGCCACGACACGGCCATCCTGACGTTTACACGTCCTCGTGTACTGGTTAGGATATCACAAATAACAATTTAATCTTGTACAGAATTTATTTCTAATGTAACTTATTCGATTTCTATTACATTCGCATTACATAAATCATCTTTAGTATTCTCTTTAATTACATTTCCACAATTTCCATTACATTCGAATCTCTCTGATGTTAATTACTTTCTCTTGTCACAAAAATACCACTCACTGGTCTTCCGCCTGTATACCTCACATTGCCACACTCTTAGGCCTTCGCAAAACTTGGCGGCTTTTGCATCGTTCCAACTGAACTCATCGTCTCAGCTGGACGGAAACCACATCGTCACATCTGACGGATATCTCATCGTCTCACCTAGACGGAAACCACATCATCATCGTCATATCTGACGGATAGCTCATCGTCTCACCTAGACGGAAACCACATCATCATCGTCATATCTGACGGATAGCTCATCGTCTCACCTAGACGGATACCACATCGTCATCGTCATATCTGACGGATAGCTCTTCGTCACACCAAGACGGATACCACATCGTCTTACATAGACGTCTCATTCTCAGTCCCCTCTGGACTCTTAGGCAGGCTCATCTCTTCATTTTCAATATCTAATTCGTTTGGTACATGACCCTCTGGCATCTTTCGAATATCGTCATGGCAGTACTTATATGTCCGTTTGTTTCGTAATAATTTCAACATATATCTGTCACCATCTAAAATTTCAGCTACTAAAAATGGTCCTCTGAGCTTTGCATCTAGCTTTGTCTGATGTCTCTCTTCATTTTTAAGTAACACATAGTCTCCAACTTTGTGTCTCACAACTGTTGCCTTACTTTTGTCGAATCTCGATTTATCATAAGAAGCCAAGGATTCCATACTCTTTGTGGCTCTATCTCTTATATTTCCCACATTAATTTCGCTTTCTGTATCGCACGGTGGAACCAACCCTAGGGGACGAGCTTCCTTACCAACTAGCATCTCTAGTGGACTTGCTTTAGTTGCACGACTAGTTGTGCAATTCAGCGCAAGTTGTACCTCGCCAAGAGCATCTTGCCATGATCGGTGGCTCGATTCAACCGCTGTTAACAAGTTTTTAAGGGTGCTCATCACCCGTTCTACTTGACCGTTTGCACGGCTCGCTCCTGTGGCAATTAAGTGAAGTTTTATATTTTGTGACGAACAGAACTGAGAAAATCTTGCGCTTGCGAAACACCTACCCTGGTCCGCAATGATACGCGTCGGTACTCCAAATATAGAAACGGATGATTTAATTGCATTCACACAGCTCTCAGCATCTAACTTTAAAGTATGATGCAAATAAACGAATTTCGTGAAAGCATCAACCTGAACGATTACATACTCCTTCTGGTCGCTTTTACCACTCAGTTTTCCAGTTATGTCCACGTGCACAGTGTGCCAGGGTACATCAACTTTCGGTATAGAATGAAGTTCGGCTTGAATTTTTCCCGAAGAGGACTTAACAGATTTGCAAGTTATGCAATTGTCGACAAATTTGCGAACATATTTAATCATTTTATCAAACCAATAATACTGGTAAACTTTATCAAGCGTCTTCATCCATCCTAAATGCATTATTGATTCATGTACTTGGTTTATCACTGACCATTTGAATGCGCGGGGCACAACGGGCAAACAACGAGTTCTTCCATTCCTCTGAACTTTGCGGTGTAACACGCCCTGCCTTAATTCATAAGTCTTAGCCAAATCATCAGGAAGTTCATCTGATTTTAATTTAGTGACAATGTCAACTATATCAACATGAGCCATGCGTTTTCCCTCTCTATATTGGATGTCAAAATTGAAAGATTGTAAGTATGCCCACCAGCGGTGTACCCTAGGGTACTACTAGTAGTTAGATCCATTTTGGTGCGTGATGCCTTCAAGGAATTGCAGTCAGTAAATACTACAAAATCGCGACCAAGTAAATAGTGACGAAAATGCTTCACGGATTCAACAACCGCCAAAGTTTCCAATTCGTAGGAATGGTACCTAGACTCAGCCGAGGATGTTGTTTTGCTGAAGTATTCTACTACATGGTTTCTATTATTGATGCGGTGTAAGAGCATAGCACCATATCCGTAGGAACTCGCATCGGTGTGCAACTCTATCGGATATTGTGGATCGAAGATCACTAACACAGGCTCATCCGTGAGAACGGCTACTATTTTCTGTCGAACTTCCTCATGCTTCGCGTTCCAATTAAAACTACCCTTCTCTGAGGTAAGCGCATATAGCGGTCTCATTATTTGGGAGAAACCAGGCACAAATTTACGAAAATATGAAGCCAGACCAATAAACTGTCTTACTCCTGAAACGGATTGTGGTGGAGGCAAGGAGCTTAAAGCAATTATTTTCCGTGAGTTTGGCCGTACTTCTCCCGCTCGTACCTCATAACCCAGATACTGAACAGCGGTCTTCAAAAAGCTACATTTTGTTACATTAAAAGAAAATCCGGCTTCAGTAAGAACGTTGAGAACAATTTCTAACCTTTCAAAACCCAGCTCCTTTGTCGGCGATACTATCATGATATCATCCATGTAAACAATTACATATGAGTGAGCAAGATCGCCTAGCGCCTTATTAATTGCGCGCTGAAAAACAGAAGGCGCATTTTTAAGGCCAAAGGGCATCGTAACGTATTCGTATTGGCCGTCAGGCGTTACGAAAGCAGTATATTCCATGGAATCTGGATGAATTGGTATTTGGTGAAAACCACTTGCCATGTCGAGGCACGTAAAATAATTTGCCCCACGTAGTCTGGCAATTTGATCACTAATAAGCGGCAACGGGTACTTGTCTGAAACTGTATTCGCATTTAATGCTCTATAGTCGACGCAGAGACGATCAGAACCATTTTTCTTCTTTACAAGAAGCACAGGACTAGCAAAAGGAGAGCAACTAGGCCGGATTATATTGCACTCCATTAACTCCCTCAACCTAGTTCGAACTATCTCTCTCTCATCAGGACTAAGTCTATACGGCCGCCGCTGCACCGTTTTCGTATGGTCAACTAAGCGAATTACCATTTCTCCTGTACTAACTCGTGTATTTTTCAAGTAATTTAATTAGTGCGTCTTTGTCATTTCCAATCAATTCAGTGTCAACGTCAACCAATTCAACATTCTCTTCAGACACGGAACAACTATTAACCGATTTTGACTTTATAACTTCGATCTTATCTGGTGACAGCATAACATTAAAACCCTGATTGAGAATCTCACGTCCGACAACAATATCATTTTTTAAATATTCGTCCTGCACTACATGGAACAAGATTTCCATAGTATTTTCATTAATGGCAACGTTACTTAATATCTGCAATGTACTGTAGATACCACCATCGCCTATACCCTTTAACATAACAACATTGTTGAGGCGTTTGCCCGATAACTTATTGCTAATCTTCTCCTTGATAATCGAACACTCCGCTCCAGAGTCAAAACAAATTGGGTAGATCTCACCTCGCTGCTCCATGCTTCCCATTGGCTCCGACACAAAGCAATTGATTCACTGTTTTCTGTTGAATAGCTCCATGTTTGCCTTTCCCGTTGTTCGAGCACTGGTTGGAAAAGTGTCCCGGCTGGCCACACCGAAAACAGGTCACATTCGGCTTCTCCCGCTGCGGTCTCACCTCCTCACTTTGTCGCATCTTAGCTCTACAGTCCGCCATTTTGTGTCCTGGTTTTTTACAAAAATGGCATATGATGCTTGACGGTTTTGCTTTCTTGCGATCCGGTTCAGTCGTATCCTCACGGGTGCATCTGCGCTTCTTGTCGAAAGTAAATGCCTTTAATTCCATCTGCAGCTTGCTTCTGGTCTTGACATTCGAGGTGAAAATCATATGCTGTAGTCGGCTGTCAAAATTCGCCATGTGTGCCAGCACGGTTGAAACGGCAATCTCTTCGACACTCATGTTTCGCCACTTCGTTGTTAACGATGTCACCAGACGACTTGCATATACTGCGTGACACTCGCTGTCAGTCGGGCGGCTGTTAAGCAAACTCAAAAACATGGCCGCCGGTGTCTCTTCGTTTTCGTAACGTTGAATAAATAATTCCTTAAACTGCTCTCACTTCATGCCGGGATACGATATTTGGGTTAGCCATTGCGAAGCGCTACCCTCCAGCGAGTTGCTCAGCACCATAATGAGCCGACTTCCTTCTAAAGGCTGCTCCGATAATATGATGTCAGCAGTTAAACACCATTGAGACGCATCCACGACCTTGACCTCGGGATTGAACTTAGGCAGCGTGACGATTTTGGTTGGTTGCTGCACGTTCGACGATGTCTGCATAACTTTTGCAAGTTGTATAAAATTGCGGTTCTGCATCTCAAGTATAACGCGCCACTGTTCCTCGGAGAACGTAGGTGGTGGCACCGATTCCACTTCTGATGTCGAGTTAGTTTCTTTCGAAAGGTTTTCCATTGTGTTTTTTTTTATATTAGTTTTAATTTAGGCAAGAGCTGTGCGTTTTAAACGAATTCCCGAGAGAAAGTGAGTGCTATCTTCCCTGTTGTCAAACTTGTCGACTCTCCTTGTCAAAACGTAATGACTTAGCACATTCTGAGGGCAATCATTGCCATCTCACTCACACTCAAGGGACTACGTCCAGCAGCAGCTCGGTCCATCTCACTCGATTTGACCTTTCTGAGCAACTCTATTCACGACACTCTTTTACCAACACTGCCATTACTGACAAGACGTCATGACGAAGCAAAAAGAGTAGGCCCACAACCTACGCCTAGCCTACTCAGGCTGCTAACATATTCACAGCGCCACGACATGTACATTCGAGCAAATGTACATTTATTTTGTTTGTAATTATTTGTTTTTGTGTACATAATCAGAAAACTAAACCAACGCCAGCTTAGGTTGCCATATTGTCAGTTGGGAATATACATTTTCAGTGGAATCACCAACAATCAAAATGTACATAAATGTACATTTGTAATTTAGGCTACCAAGAGACCAATAGGAAACCTGGCTGTGGTGTAAATCGCCACATCTGCTGCTTGCCAGAGCGGCTAAATTTTTGGCGGGTGAGAAAAAAATTAATTTTTCTCAAAAACCCTCCACATGATTTTGATGATTGGGTTTGGGAAAGATGCGGATTAATTCTTAGTTTAGTCTGCCATACCGTGCATTGGGCTACGCATGCTAGAAATCGAGCTTTGTAGCCAGCGACGAATTAGGAAGACAATTGTCGGCAAATCAAATGGGCCAGCCTTGCCAGAGCGGCCGAAAAGTTGGGGGTTTGACAAAAGTTAACTTTTCGCTCCACATGATTTTGATCTAACTTTTACTAAAAATCAGCAAAAACCATAGCGAATACGCAGGTATACCGTGCAATGCGCCACGCGACCTGTAAGTTGAGAAATTAACGAGCATTTGCTCTGTGTTCCAGACTCCACCGTTCCATTTTTGTCGCTTACTACTCGTCTCTATTTTGACGCACATACATTTAACGGGTTCATATTTACTTATGATGAAGTATCGTAAAAACCTATTTATAATTTTTTTTGTGGGAATTTGAAATTACGAAAAAGAAGACAAGTTAGCTGCGGTGAAAACGTTATCTAAACATTTTAAATTAATTTTGATTTTCAAGAAAACAATGGGAGAATCGGAGAACTTTGAAGGAAGAGACCGTAATGCCATAGGGAAAAGCATACACAGCAGAGAAGTAGCTAACACTCAATCAGAAATTAAAAGTAGATTGGATCCATCTCGGACAATCTTGTTTAGAATCAAAAACTTTTTTCGAACTTTTTTTATCTTATCTGTTATGGTGTTAACAACATCCCCTGCAAATTTGAAGCCAAAAAGAATATACAGGCATGTTCTCAATTCCACTTCCAGTGCAGCTTTTGGGAAACGGAATTGATTTAGTTTCTCGCAACACAAAAACGAAAACTTTTTCGTTTTAAAAAGTTGTGCCTGTTGGCCAGTGAAAGGAAAATTAATTGACACATTACGCAGTCGTACAGTTGCCAAATGTGCATTAAGTTAATTTTCCTTAATTCTGTGATCAATTTATAATGTTTTAATTGCATTTAAGTCTTTAACTGAATTAAAAATAATTTTTTTGTTGAATATCTTGGGAAATTGGCAGTGCCAGCCAAAACGAAAATCCAAACGTAAAAGTAAGCCTCTCCCATTTTCGCAAGTTCCATTTTCAAACGTTTTTTTCTAGTGCCGATTTCGTTTGGCCTGTGGTTTTCCAAAAGGGGTAAAGGTTTGCATTTTCGAAAAATCTAAATTTTTTTTTTGCTTTTGTTATTGTTAAACATTTCAAGAATATGTTCCCAAAAATTTAAATCGATCTGAGCAAATCTCTTACAGTTAATTTCTAATTCAGGGTTGCCTGCGCTCTATACGCGTGAGGCGCATATGTTGTTTAAACACGTTTTTCTCAAAACTACGTTTTCAAAGTCCGTGTTCACTCCCATTTAAAAACTACTTGACCGATCAATTTGAAATTTTGGACACATTTTCTATGTATAAAATACCTCCCTCCAACGTTTAGTAAACATTTTTTTACCTTAAGGGGGTTTTCCACCCGCAAAATGTCGGAATTTTTGGTGGAAAATAGCAATTTTCACTTTAGACGGCCACCAAAAATATAAAAAAAATAATCAAAGATGGTTGGGGGGAGGATTTGATAATATTTTAACTAAATTTTAATGGTTTTTGATTTTCGGATAATTTTCGACCGAGATATATTGAACACCGCAAATTGCTTTTTATACCCTTGCAAAGGGTACTATTAAATTGTCCGGATGTTTGTAACGCATAGAAGGAAGCATCTCCGACCACATAAAGTATATATATTCTTGATCAGCACGACGAGCTGAGTTGATTAAGCCCTGTCCGTCTGTCCGTCCGTCTGCTTCTATGCTATCTCCTCTGTCAGTTTTAAAGCTATCCTCACCAAACTTTGCACGAAGTCTTTTGGTACAAATACGCTGCACATTTGTCGGAACCGGCCGGATCGGATGACTATAGCATATAGCTGCCAAAGGAACAATCGGTCGAAAAACTAGTCTTAGTGAGGAAAACTTTTTTGTTTTTAAAGGAAATGCCTCCAAAGTACGTATTTCTCAGTTTACTATCCCTTCCCATGATTTCACTAAGTTTTGTCGAAATCGGATGACTATAGCATATAGCTCCCATAGGAACGATCGGTCAAAAAACTAGTTCTAGTGAGAAAAACTTTTTTGTTTTTAATGAAAACGTCCTTATCATTGGCATAAACTTATTTTATATACTTTTACACAATTCTTTGAAGTTTGGTCGAAATCGGATGACTATAGCATATAGCTCCCATAGGAATGATCGGTCGAAAAACTAGCTCGAGTGAAGAAAACTTTTTTGTTTTTAATGAAAACGCCCTTTTTATTGGCATACACTTATTTTATATACATTGGACACGATTCTACAAAATTTTATCAAAATCGGATGACTATAGCAACTTTTTGTTTTAAATGGGATCGCCTCCAAATTTCGCAATTAACAGTGTATTATGCTTTTCCATGATTTAACCAAGTTTAATCGAAATCAGACATCTTTATAGTATAGATCCCATAGAAAAGTAATGTCCAAAAAGTAGTCTTAGAAAAACTTTTTTGTTTTCAATGGAAGCTGCAAGGGTATACAAAACTTCGGCCGAGCCGAAGTTAACTTTCCCTATTTTTTTTTTTCAAAAACGTTCTGGGGCAAGCTCTGTCACCGGTTCGGTTTTCAATTTTTTCACATAAAAAAATTACACAATATTGTTAAAAGTATACTTAATAATGAACAAAAGGCTTGAATAAATTTGTACAATCCATACTTTTGAAAAAATTCATAAAAAATGTTTTTTTTTACGCTGAAAATTTATTGCACTGACCAAATTAACTATTAGATTTTTATTTAATTTTTGTACATTCAATAGTTTTCAACATGAATCCGGCACAGAATTTGAATATGGACCCTTCGTTGGTACCGGATGCTCAGCATATGCAAGCCCAATACACTTCATTCCAAAATTTTGAGCAATTCACGGCAGCTGGATATTCAAATGCGCCCATATATATTACAAAGCCACCGGGAATTGGAGCCATATCACATATTGCCCCTCATTGTTCCATAATTGGGTCTCAGAATAAAATTGAATCGACTTCGCAAGACGGGGCTATTCCGGGCATTGAGAACCATTCCATTGCACCAACAGTGCGATATATACAAGCTGGTCAATTCGATGACGCACCGGACTATGGCGTATCCGGACTCCCATGTGGCGTGGACTCTCATTACACAGACGAATCGGTAGTTCCATATGGCTATACTTCAGACGCAAATTATGGACTGGCTGGCGCAAGTGGAAATATGAAACCATTTACTGCGAGGCCTTTTGATGACAACCTGAATGGGTCCGAAGCTGTCAGGGATGGACAATGCAGACCCTTCGACGGACAAATCGATTTTAAGCTGCCGCAGTTTGCCATGACATCATTGAGCTCGGTGCCTCCCAGAATTGGGGAGAAAGAGGATTATATTGGGGGATCTGACAGCGACCTTTGCTCTACAATGAGGTGGCGTGATCCAAATCTGTCTGAAGTGATAAGTTTTCTAAGCAATCCAAACAATGCTATAAAAGCAAATGCGGCGGCATATTTGCAGCATTTATGTTATATGGACGATCCAAATAAGCAACGAACTCGATCGTTGGGCGGAATACCACCCCTAATTCGACTGTTGTCCTATGATGCTCCAGAAATTCACAAGTAAGTACACGCATTTCGAATATATGCTCATCACAATTACCGGATAAAGTAATGACTGCCAGAAGAGAAATTGTCAATATAATTTTTTATGAACAACAGATATCAGTTGCCGCAGCAGAATGCTTACCAAGCATACACTTTCATAGGTACAGATCGACTTACTTGTTTTAATTTAAAACTCAAAAATTTTGATTTCTTGTCATCTCAGTGATGTGATTTTATTGCTTACATTATGTTTATTCAGCTGCTCCAAATTCTAGCTTAAAATTGCATGGGCTTTTGGATCGTTGCAAATAGCAATGGAATGTGCGCAAAACCGCAAATAGCTTTAATAACACGCTGGGAAACTCACATTGAGGTGTAACTTTATTACCTGTACAAGGAAGTTTTAAAGGATTAGTATTAGTATTAAACCGTCATTAGTATTAAATCGAATCGGAAATTATTTTTGAAGACTCATCACTAGCCTATCTTTTCCAGTATGTGTCGTTTCGCTGAAGTGTCAAAAACATACATAGTTTTTATACCCTTGCAGAGGGCAGAGCTGTAAACAAAATTACCATTATCATTACAATTTTTTATACCCTTGCAGAGGGTATATATTATAAAATTGTGCGGATGATTGTAAAGCATTGAAGGAAGCATCTCCGACCACATATATATATATTGTATATATATTCTTGATCAGCACGACGAGCTGAGTTGATTTAGCACTGACAGTCTGTCCCTCCGTCCGTCTGTCCTTCTGTCCGTCTGTCTGTTTCTATGCTATCTCCTCTGTCAGTTTAAAAGCTATCTTCAACAAACTTTGCACGAACTCTTTTGGTACATATACGCTGCACATTTGTCGGAACCGGCCGGATCGGAGAAAAACTTTTTTGTTTTCAATGGAAACGGAAACCAAACTTCGTATTTCTAAGTTTACTATGCTTTTCCATGATTCCACCAAATTTGGTCGAAATCGGACATCTATATAGTATAGCTGTCATAGAAAAGTAGAGTCTAAAAAGTAGTCTTAGTTGAAAAACCTTTTTTGTTTTCAATGGAAGTGTCCTTAAAACTAGCAAGTATATATGCTCCCACACAATTCTACAAATTTTGGTCAAAATTGGATGACTATAGCATATAACTCCCATAGAAACGATCGGTCGAAAAACTAGTTCTTGTGAGAAAAAATTTTTTGTTTTCAATAGAAAGCTTCTCACCCACCCAAATCAACTTGCAAAATCTCTTTCCATGCTAGCAACGCATTCTCGCCTCAAGAGAAATGACCTACCAACCCAGCGACTGACTTGAAGGGCCGCAGAACACAAACTAACCCCAACTGGGGATGGTTTATAAATAAGTTTCTAGATTAAGATCTGAAAAATTATTGTTAGTCTCATTAAGAGAAGATTCAATAAATACAAAATAGGCTTAAAAAAAAAAAAAAAAAAAGAAACGTCTCTTACGTTGGCATATATTTATTTTATATACTTTTACACAATTCTACAAAGTTTTCTCAAAATCGGATGACTGTAGCGTATAGCTGCAGTATAAATGATCGGTCGAAAAAGAAGATCTAGTGTGAAAAACTTTTTTGTTTTAAATGGAATCGCCTTCGAAAATGTATATGTTAGTTTGTTATGCTTTTCCAAGATTCCACTAAATTTGGTCGATATCGGACATCTATATAGTATAGCTCCCATAGAAAAGTAAGGTCCAAAAAGTAGACTTATTTAGAAAACAAACTGCAAGGCCGAGCCGAAGTTAACTTTCCTCTATTTTTAGAATATTAAAAACAATTCCTGATTACGATTTCTTACTAATCGTAATTGTAACTTGGAATTACGATTATTTGTGATTATTCCGTGATTATTACAAAATATAATTACTTTTACAATTACTTGAATTATTGTACATGTAAAAAGGGATTATTGAGTATTTGTGTTTGAAATGTTGAATTATTTATGTATTTCTAGGTGTAGACTGAAATTATTCACTTGTTCGAATGCTCAACTGCATATAAATAAGCCCCGTTTTCACACATGGTTTTATTTACATGGGTTTATTCTAAAATATTTACAATTTATTTTTTAGTTTTCAATTAAATTTATGTTGGCCTTCATCACAACCAATTTCTCAAACGAAAAATCAGAAAGCGAATGCCGTCTTGAGTCGCTTATGATATTTGCGAATGAAAACATTCTTTCCGCAGGGGCTGACGATGTTAGTGGCGTGTTATATTTGATCGGTATCTATTTTAGAGTTGGATATTTCTCAAGCATTTCGAAATTTGTCGCCAGATCCAGCAAATATCTTCCCAATAGTTCTTAAATGTTAACTAAAATAATTGCTAGCGTCAGTACTATTTTCACTCGCAGTTTGTATAATTCGTATAGAGGAGACGAGCCCGACGTGTCAAGAATTTTCTGTTTAAGGCATTTCTTATTTGAGTAGGCGATTTCCAATCTATTAACTACTGCCCGGTTTATATTCCACCTCGCCAGTATGGTGGAGTTGCAATCTGCTCAATATTATAAACTTGACAAAACTGACTGAATTCTTCGTTAACAATTTGTGTTCCATTGTCAGTTCGAAATGGTTCAATGACCGTTTGCTAAACATTTCTGACATTACCTCGATAATGACGAACCCGACCTCAACATTTATTAGACACAGGTGCCGATATCTGACTAATAATTTCATTACTTGGAAGTGGGCCTAACAGGTTAGCTGCTACATAATTCCAAGGCTTTGTAGGGAAAATGTGTCAATGCATTGGTGCAAGCATATTTGGAAGCGATATTATTAGGCAATCTTTGGAGTTCTTTACCAAATTTTCAGCGTCTTTGTCGATCCCTGGTCACAATACTTTTGAGCTCAACCTGCGTTTTATCGCTGCCTCCCCAGTATTACCTTCATGCGCTAAGGTGAGAATTCTTGGTCTTATTAATGTCGGTATTACCAGACAAGTTCGGTACCGCAGTTAAAATTTGATAGGCTGGTAACGTTTGCTACTTGATGCTCCAGTTTTTCAAACGCCTGAATCTCCTTTTGGCCACAAACGAAATTACTGTTCCGCTTTAAAAGTCGTCATAACAACTCCGCTTCTTTTTCTGGCTCAATGGTATCCTGTTGCAATGCATTTTTAAGCTTGGTCGTAACCCTAGACAATGCGTCTCATCAGTTGCTGGTTTGATATTTGGGTCGTTTGATAACATGACGACAACTCCTTTCCATTTATAAAATGATAACATGACGACATCTCCTTTCCATTTATAAAATGGTTGTCGAGACTACTAAATTTACGTTTAAGCCCAGTCTTAAGACTTTTAGTTTTACAACCGAGTCTCTGTCGAGTAGCGAATGATCTCCGTTCTCCATCACTAAGAACGATGCAATCAATCCTAGCAAGCCTCTCACTGTAATTGGAGTCTCAAAAGCATATTTGGCCATCAACGGCTCTTCTAAATTTGATGTTATTTTAGACTACTATAATTATTTAATAACTATAATTCGGTTTTTGTATAAGCGAAATAAATTTAAAAGAAGGATTTTTCCAATTGTTGGCTTGAGAAGATTATTGCGAGAGTAGGAAAGGTCATAATTTAATTCAAAAGCTTTCATTTTTAGTTTGATTTTAATTCCATGATTAGCAAACAATTAACTTTGGCGTTTTCCAAACTTGATGAGCAAAAAATCATATTTTTCACCTACAATTACATGAATAATTCAACTTTTCAAGCACAATTACTCAATAATCCCCTTTTACAGGTACAATTATTCAAGTAATTTTAAAGATAATTACAATTTGAAATAATCATTGAATAATCGTAATTCCAAGTTACAAATATGATTACTAAAAAAATCGTAATCTGGAATTGTTTTTTCATTGTCTGAATAATCAATGTTATTGTAATGAAAAGTAATAAAATACGGGAAGTATTGATTACATTACAGCCCTGGCAGAGGGTATTATAAAATTGTCCGGATGTTTGGAGCGCATTGAAGAAGGCATCTCCGACCACATAAAGTATTTATATTCTTGATCAGCACGACGAGCTGAGTTGAGTTAGCCATGTCCGTCCGTCTGTTTCTGTGCTATCTCCTTCGTCAGTTTTAAAGCTTAAAACCAGGGATTAATACCGAAACCGTTAACCGAAATAAACGGTTTCAAATCATGTACTGGAACCGGAACCGATACCAATTTTTTTAAGATCCGAATAACGTTTACCGTTATTATTGGAACCGATAGAACCGGATCGAAACCGAAACGTTGGTACCGGTACTGTTTCGGGTTTTTTTTTAACTTTTGCAGAGCGCATTATAAATTTGGTCAAATGGTTATAACTCAAAGAAAGAATCATAAGACGTCCTTTACACGATGTAAGATTTTCTTGCCACCTTTCATAGTAGGCTTAAAATTCAAGCACCCCGCTGTAAAATGACTTGCACGAAAATCACGCAGCTTCTAGACGGCGCTTAACGTTTTACATTCATACGTACGTATGTACATTGGCAAGAATCTAAAAGATGTTTGTGCCCGGTGTGGCTCAGCGGCTGGTGTCCGGAAAAATTAACATGGAGCGTCTTTACAAATTTGCGTGTATCTTTGAAGTTAGTTTCCGGATTTTTTATATACATACATATGTACATGTGCGGACGTCAGTTGTACATGCCGAGAACTTCAACGCGGGCTAACTCCACATAAGTAAATAAATATGTACAAATATTCGATCTTTTCTTTGTATGTACAATGTACACACATACGTACTTACATATAAAATTCAGTTGTCTTTCATATTTGCATTCGATTAGCGCCTAGCTCGAATCAGTATTTTTATTCTTGCCACATGCGGTCACACTGATCTCGAAATATTTTCAATTTTTTTCTATTTTAACTCTTTCGAAGCATTCCATTTGCAATTAACAGAGATTATGTCTGTGGAATGAACCACATAATACGGGGACTAACTGTGGCCGAGCTATGCTGCGTTTGCTTGGCCAGCAGAGTCTGAAGCGCTTAAACGTGCTGACCACAGATGAAAAAACCCTCACAAACATTGGAAAAGCGGGCAGAGAGCGGCTTTTCAAGTGTTCCATCTGGCCAAAGACTACCACTAAGCACAACCTGGAGCGACACCAACGCACGCATGTGAGTCCGAATGTCTCCACTGCTTGAAGACCTTTGCCGTAAAGTGCTGTATAGAGGAGCACCTGCACACGCATACTGGCGAACGCGCTTTTAAATGTACCCAGTGCCCACAGTCTTATGCCCTGAGGAGCTCTCTAAAGGCATGTTTGCCTTTAAAGGTACTGATATTAATGAGCGGCCCTTCCAATGTTCGCAGTGCTCGAAGACCTTTTAGACAAGACGCATTCTAAATCAACACCTACGTACTCATACACGCGAGAGACAGAAACACTTCGAGTTTTAAACGCAATCTGGAGCGACACCAACTTTCATATTTTCCAAATCTGAAACAAACTCGATTTAGACCTTTACTTTACTATATTCAAAAATTTGTGGCTCTATCTCTAATAGTCTCTGAGATCGACGCGTTCATACGGACAGACGGACGGATGGTTAAATCGACTCGGCTGTTGATGCTGATCAAGAATTTATAGGGTCGGAAATATTTCCTTCTACCTGTTACACACTTTTGCACAACTTCATGATCCTCTTTTTCCATTTTTAATGGCAACAGGGTATAATGAATAAAAACACACGAAGTTTAGGGTACAGTTAATGAAGCTACTAATTCTAGGTCACAACAAATCATCCATTGATGTTAATGATATTTCAACAACTGCAGAATTAACCTCCTATTTTCATATGTTTCTGGCATATTTGTTGCATATGCCACAGGTACTGAGGGATACTTATTCCCAATGTTTAGTAGTACTGTTTTTGAGCTGCTCGTAGATCCATTGATAAAAAGGCGCCACTCCTCTGGGACATGAGGGTGTCCGATTTTAATAAAAAGAGCATCGATATCTGTACAATTACATAAATGAGTGTCTGTTTCATCGCTAGGGTGCATAGCGAAATAAATATTAAGAGACTTGGAACAGGTTCGCTTACGAGCTGATGTTATATTAAAATCTTCTGCTACTAAATTCCTTTGCATTAAGCGAGATGCAAGCAGCTCTGCTGCTCTTTGAGACAAGCTTGCATCTCAAACTAAGTCATTAAAGTCAGATTGAGTAATTAAGTGACGTGAAGTAGAAATCTCTGATTATTTAAACTCCAAAGAAGAAGTATCTTCTACAGGTATAGGAAAGTTTAAAAAAAAAAACACAAAATTCAGAAAAATGCATGAAATCTGAATCGATAGTACGGTCCATATAATTTAATGTTTGAAGATTATTTCATGTAAATGTTGACCGTGACTGCGCCTCAAATGGTCCATCCGCTTAGTCCAATTTTGGCATATTCTTTCCAACATTTCGGCCGGTACCTCACGAATAAATGCTTCAATGTTGTCTTCCAATGCGTCAATTGAAGCGGGCTTGTCTGTATAGACATGAGCTTTAACATAGCCCCACAAAAAATAGTCTAAAGGCGTTAAATCGCACGATCTAGGCGGCCAATTGACCGGTCCGGAACGTGAAATAAAATGTTGACCGAACTCGCCTCTCAATAAGTCAATTGTTGCACTTGCTGTGTGGCATGTGGCACCGTTTTGTTGAAACCACATGTCATGCAAGTCAAGCTCTTGCATTTTGGCCAAAAAAAGTTGGATATCATCTCACGTTAGCGCTCACCATTCACAGTTACGTTACGATTCGCATGCCACCAGCCAATAAACTGCACCAAACTGTGACTTTTTCTGTATGCATTTGTAGCTCTTGCAATGCTTCTGGCTGATAATCACTCCAAAATCGACAATTCTGCTTATTTACGTACCCATTGAGCCAAAAATGAGCTTCGTCGCTGAATCAATTTTCCGGTAAAAAAGTGGATCTTCGGCCAACTTTTCAAGAGCCCATTCACCAAAAATTCTACGTTGCGGTAGGTCGTTCGGCTTCAATTCTTGCACCAGCTGTATTTTGAAAGGCTTCACACCTAAATCCTTCCGCAAAGTTTTCCACGTTGTTGAGTAACAGAGGCCCAATTGCTGCGAACGGCGACGAATCAATAATTGATGGTCATCATTAACACTGGCCGATACAGCTGCAATATTTTCTTCGGTTCGCACTCTACGTAAGCGTGTTGGTGGTTTAATGTCCAACAATGTAAATTTGGTGCGAAATTTAGTCACAATAGCCCGAATAGCCGCTTTAGTGGGTCGATTAAACTGACCATAAAATGGAAGAAGCGCGCGATGAACTTTCTTAACAGAGCACGCATTTTGATAATAAAATTCAATAATTTGCATGCGTTGTTCGTTTGTAAGACGATTCATGGTTAAATTATAGACCAAACTAAAGATGTTTGACAGTGAAACAAAACACGAAACGTGCGTGAGCTGTTTAAACCAGTGTTGCCAAAAAGTTAATAGCTAAAAAATCACCCTTTAGTACCATTTCTTGCATACTGTTATTATTAGTGTCTTCTATGACAGATGTTACATTATTCCCAGAATCAAATTGAGCTCGAATTACTGAGTCAACTTTAATATAGTCAATCACGCGTACCATAACGATGTCCCTGACAAGCCTCCGGTGAATGCTCGGTTCGTCTATACCGAATTGTATGATGCTTAAACTTTAACGTTTTAGAGCCGGTTTTGTTATCGGTTTCATTTAATACTCTAACGCAGGAATCACACACTCTATCAGGGGCGTACCACACATCCTGTTGAACGCATTCATGTGTCTAATACCTTTCGGCTCTTACTCTTAGGCGTATATAAGTTACAAACATGTCAAAAGACATCTTTGTAAGGGCAAGATGGAACATACTTACTTTGCTTGTTTTTGTAACTTTGTGTGAAATTTTTAAAGTTTTTGAAGTTTGCCACAGTCCTTATTTGTCTTCGAATTTACGTTCTGAGATGTTTTTAATTACGGCGTTTCATTCTTCTTCTTTGGCCATTTGATGGTAATAAAATCATTACAACCGTTTTACGGTCTCGGCCGCTGCCACTAATGCCCGCCACTCACCTCTGACCCGAGCGACATCCCACCAGGAGGACACACCTAGCTCCGCAATATCTCCCTGCACATGGTCGCGCCATCTCCGCTTTTGTTGAATGTCATTAAACTAAAATGTGCGTTAACATTTCATTCATTTAAAAAAATGTAAAACTTCAAAGCATACTATGCACACCAAATTTTAGTAAAAATTTCATACATTTGCCCTAAGCAATCGCATTCGTATATATCCTTATCAATGGGCGCATTCAGTAGGTAAATCCGATTTCCGATTACTGATTTACGATTGCTTATGATTCTCTGCTGAATAACACTGATTGATGAGTTTAAAAATACATTACAACTATGAAAAATTTAGAGTCGGAGTTATCTGAATTTATGTGGTACGCTTTTCCTCGCTGTAAAATAAAAGAATTGGAAAGAAATTTCTTTGGGGATATTTAGAGTGGTCTAGCTAGAAGAAATATTCTGCTAGCACTGTTAGATTTATAAGCGGTCTGCTATCTCGTTGGCCAATTGCACTGATGCGTGTTCATATTGTATTGTATTTAAAGTAAAAAAATACTCTAAATGGTCAGTGTTGTTCTAAGGCAGTTGCTTGTACAAAAATGCCCATAGTCCGCGAACTAAGGCATCGACGGTAAATCTAAAAACGGAATTCGGTCTATTTTTATCTCTAGTCTATGACCTATATGGACTCGATAATGGGTATGGTCAAGTGTGGTTGATCATATCGCAGTTCTTAGTTGCATGGTACCATCTCTTGTGGACACGTTTTATGGATCAGTATCTAAATAAATTTAAAATCTTAGGAAATTCTACCGAGCGGTCTTTCCTTCAATCAAGTTTCTAAGTTGGATTTTAATGGGCGGGGTACTAACCACCATTGGAGGCGGTAATTTAGTATAGCCGTTGCCGTTTGTGAATTTTTCAAATTTTTAGCTTTCATCTATTTTTAACAAGCAACCGACTTTGTAACTGTGTGTTGCTAGTGTAAGTGTGCCCATTAACACTAGATAGAGTTCGTGTGGAGACAGTGTGTATACATAAGATAACGAATATTTTGTTTATTATATAATTGAATTTATAAAGCAAATTAAATAAACAGCTAAAAGGAAAACTGGGTATGAGGTGTTGCTACCTGATATCTTTAGTTTTACAATTTATGGGTCCCTTTCCCAGCCCAGACAAAAAGTTGAATTTTGTCGCATTGTGTAATAATACTTTACCGTTAACGACACCTACTTTATTAACTATTTATTACTATATTAACTTATTAAATAATTTAGTACGAGCGCTGAAACTTTTTCCTGCCGTTTTGTTAAATGCGTTGATTTGCCAAGACAATAATCAAAATCACTTTATTTAAAATGCTGATTGCGGTTATCGCTTGCGCGCGTGCGTTTGTATGTATGTTGGAGTGTTTGCGTATGTAAATGAAAACACACGAAATCAATGGAACAGGTTATTTTGGAGTCGGGGCACACGACTTCAGCTCCTTTACTTGTTATACTTTGTGCAAAAGCCATGTCCGTCTGTCTGTCCGTATGAACGCACAGATCTCAGAGATGGTAAGAGATAGAGGTTTGACATGTATGGGACTTATACTTCTTATACTTGCAGGCAGATCAAGTTTATTTTTAATTTTTGCCACGCCCCCTCCCGCCCTCGCAAATTGGGAAAAACGTCATATCTATATCTCATATAGTTCCTTCTGGACACATTTAGTAATTAGGATTAATAATCGATCCGCCAAAGGAATGGTAGAGATCGGATGAACGGTTGTCGAGTTATAATGAAAACAAACAATTATGGGCAGCACCGGTCGCAACGGTGATGGGCAGCACTTAACAGGTACAGAGTATGTTATAGTCGGGCTTGACCGACTTTCTTTCTTGTTATTTTTTCTGAGTCCTTGTGATCGTGAATACCTGCGAACCTACATGGAAAACCAAAAACTCTACTCTTACTCTAAAATTAGTTTTTCGACCGATTGCTTTATGCTATAGTCATCCGATTATGATGAAACTTTGTAGAATTGTGTGAAAGCACAAAAGATAAATACATACATGCCAATTTTAAGGACGTTTCCATTGGAAACAAAAAAGGATTTCCTACCAGAGAATTTTTCAGACCTAACTTTTCTAAACTTTGTGGAATCATGAAAAAACATGAAATCTAATAAATACAAAGTTTGGAGACGTGTTTCCAGTGAAATCAAAAAAGATTTTCTCACGGAAACTAGTTTTTCGACCGATCGTTCCAATGGAGCTGTATGATATAGTAGTAGACCGATTTTGATCTGAGTATATGTTGTGTAGTTACAATAGAAACTACTATTGCCAAAATTTTGTTAAAAAAGCTTTAAATTTACGCTTGCTTCGAATTAATTACTGCTAATTTGGCACATAGCGGATCGCATTGAATTTGATGATGATCTGAAATGAAAATTCACACTGGCAACATCTCACATCTGTCAGTCAATGATAAAGAAAACTCTGTACCAACGAAAGTGAATGCTCGTTATGTGTATTGCTGCTTCTGTAGCGACTGAAAGGGTTGGAGATGATTCCTTTTGGTACAGAGTATAAAAATAAGTAAAGCGGATAATTCTACACAATTTAAATTAAGGTGACAGAAAGTTTAGAAAAAAAAACATTAATTTTATGTGTTTTTACTTCTTACAGAAATGCATGTGGAGCTTTACGAAATTTATCTTACGGCAGGCAAAATGACGAAAATAAGCGTGGAATAAAAAATGCTGGTGGAATAGAAGCCTTGGTTCATCTTCTTTGCCGGTCTCAAGAAACGGAAGTCAAAGAATTAGTCACTGGCGTTTTATGGAACATGTCTTCATGCGAAGATATAAAAAGGTCAATTATTGATGAAGCGCTTGCTGCCATAGTCTGCAATATTATTAAGCCACATTCCGGTTGGGATCCTGTATGTTGTGGGGAGACCTGTTTTTCGACAGTATTCCGAAATGCATCTGGAGTGTTGCGGAACGTTAGCTCTGCCGGAGAGCATGCAAGAGGGTGTCTTCGAAACTGTGAGCATTTAGTAGAATGTCTTCTCTACGTAGTACGAACAGCCATCGAGAAAAACAACATCGGAAACAAAACGGTAGAAAACTGCGTTTGTATTCTTCGAAATCTCTCATACAGATGCCAGGAGGTTGAAGACCCAAATTATGACAAACACCCGTTTATAACTCAGGAAAGGGTTATCCCATCTTCCTCGAAAGGTATCTTAACTATCATATTGACTATATTATGTTTGAATTATAATTGTAATTTATTATTTCAAAATTCCAGGCGAAAACTTGGGCTGTTTCGGAACAAGTAAAAAGAAGAAGGAATTGGCTCTTAATGAAGCTCAACAAGACTCTAGCTTTTCTACTGAGTATTCAAAAGGATCAGGACCCAATAATCAAATGCATAAGGGCTACGAGCACTTATGGCAACCTGAAGTTGTCCAGTATTACCTTTCCTTATTGCAAAGTTGCTCGAATCCTGAAACTCTAGAGGCCGCTGCTGGGGCCATCCAAAATTTATCTGCATGTTATTGGCAGCCCAGCATTGACATACGCGCAACAGTACGTAAAGAGAAGGGCTTACCCATACTGGTAGAGCTTCTTAGAATGGAGGTGGATCGCGTCGTGTGTGCAGTCGCCACTGCATTGCGGAATCTTGCTATCGATCAACGGAATAAAGAATTAATTGGAAAATATGCAATGCGCGACTTGGTACAGAAACTTCCCTCTGGTAACGCACAACACGACCAAAACACATCTGACGACACCATTACTGCTGTACTAGCCACAATTAATGAAGTTATTAAGAAAAACCCAGAGTTCTCTCGCTCACTTTTGGATGCAGGCGGCGTCGATCGACTTATGAATATAACAAGACGAAAGGAGAAGTATACGTCTTGTGTAATAAAGTTTGCTAGTCAGGTTTTGTACACCATGTGGCAGCATCATGAACTTCGGGACGTCTACAAAAAGAATGGCTGGAAGGAGCAAGACTTCGTTAACAAAAATTTTAGTGCCCACAGCACCCCGCCAAGCTCTCCAAACAACGCAAACAACACCCTTAATAGACCAATGGCATCTCAGGGACGTACGCGCTATGAAGATCGAACAATTCAGCGTGCTCCTAGTTCTTCCTATAGAAGTAAGGAATCGACAGGAGCTGTTATGTCCAATAACGAATCTGCTTTGCTTTCAGAAATGGTTCGAAAACAATTATAAAGTATATATTTGTTTGTTAATTATTTGATTAGAAATAGACACACAAAGTATTTAAATCTTAAATTATTCATACAATTAAATCCATAGTTTCTTTTATTTTAAAACATAGGTTTTTATAGTATTAATCAGAATAAATTGTAAAAAGAATAATTTCCTTATAAATCAAATATGCGGATACGATTACTTAAAAATAAAATAAGATATATCCATGTAAAACAATGTGCTTTTTTCGGCCTTTATTTAGTGTTTTTTCAGGAAAGTTTTCGTGCCCAAAGGGCATTTTTTTGGCACAAAATCATCAAGTTCGAAACAAACAAAATTGACGCATTTACCTCTTCACGATGAAAGTCACTTTTTGCTGCGGCTTTTGTGCTAAAATGGTTATCGGGCCGTTCTTTTTTGAAGATGGGGGAAAGGATGTTTATGAAGCTGCGAAAACGTATGTAACTGTGTGACGATGTCACATTTTTCTGTATAGAATTAAGTTGTATTTATAAGCTAAACATACCAGCACACGGAGTGCACCAATAAATATCCGTTAAATAAAAATCACGAGTCCTGAAATATCCCATCCCTAACACGATAAAGCGCGCCAAGACACAGATGCCAGCGCTAACATACACTAACACAAACAGACGAAATGCACACATAAAGTCAGACAGGCACTGTTACGACAAATGCGCGCGGGAACAGCCATACAGCAGCGCGGCATTCGGCCTTAATGAATTTGGCGGCGATACTAATACCTACATACAAATTCGGGCAGGCGCCGCTGCCGACGATGCCACGCGACAACAACGTCGTTATGCATATGGCGCCGACGCAGAAGAGAGCGAGCCCAACAGCAACAACAACGTCGTTATGCATTTGGCTCCGACGCAGAAAAGCGCGAGCCCAGCAACTACAACAAACCTCAACGGCGGTGCAACGTTACATAGACACAGCCAATGAAAGTGCGTGGTAGCTTCGCGTCGGTCTGTGGCCGAGCAAAGCTGCTGAAAGAACAAAAGAAACAAAGGGAATGGAGTGGCCTGGCAGAGCGCCCTTCTGGGATTCGAGTTTGACAAGTGCAAGTGCTGCGGAAGAAAAAACAATTGAATAAAGCCCACAAGCAAACACGTGGCACACGGAAAAAAATTTGGCAAACACATAGAGAATCAAGTAAGACGGAACCTTTGTTTGTAGTTTAAGCTATAGCTTGGTGCAGCATAGGGCAAATAACTGTAGAAAGATTATCCCTAATAAATTTAAAAGAATAACAACGAATAACGAGTGACGCATACTAATTAAACAAAGTAAACCGTTGTACCGTTTACTGCGCTTAATTCTTAGCATTTTTGCAAGGTAGTATTGGCAGCGAATGTGTTTAACGGTTGTACCGTTTCCAGACTCGTGGTCGAATACCATCTGCCAACGGTAGTACCGTTGCTAGTCAGAACTAACCAAAGTACAGCCCTCTAGCGTTTCAGCCATGGTTGTACCGTTGCCAAACAGTATTAACAAAAGTACAGTTGCTCTCTTGCGTGTCAGCAACGGTTGTACCGTTGCTAAACAAAATTAACCAAAGTACAGTTGCTCTCTAGTGTTTTAGCAACGGTTGTACCTTTGCTAAACAAGATAAAGCAAAGTACAGGTGCCCCCCCCCCCCCGCGTTTCCGCCACGGTTGTACCGTTGGGTCAGTGAGTTTAGAAACTAATAAACGGTAGTACCATTTATTAACCGAAGTTTTAGAATAGAGAACACCAAAGCATCTTGTTATCAGTGTCAGGAATCTAGCACAGTTTTCCAGAAAGTTAATTTAGAAACTCTATTCCACGCTAGGCAATTGACGGTTGTTCCATCTTTGCAGACCCCTCGCTAGGCAACTGACGGTTGTACCGTCTTTGCAAAACCCCAAGCTAGGCAACTGAAGGTTGTACCGTCTTTGCAGACCCCTCGCTTGGCAACTGACGGTTGTACCATCTTTGCAGACCCCTCGCTGGGCAACTGACTGTTGTACCGTCTTTGCAAAACCCCAGGCTAGGCAACTGACGGTTGTACCGTCTTTGCAAACCCCTCGCTAGACAACTGACGGTTGTACCGTTTTTACAAACCCCTCGCTGGGCAACTGACGGTTGTACCGTCTTTGCAGACCCCTCGCTAGGCAAGTGACGGTTGTACCGTCATTGCTAAACCCCCATGCTAGGCACAGATCCGTAACAGAAAGGTCCCAAATCAATAAATTTCTTGTCAGGAATCCTGGACAGACTGAGTCATCTCAACCTGGCCTTGTAGCTTCCTTACAAGTGGCGCCCGAGCATGGACCCTTTTCTGACGTAGAAACCAATGTCACGGAAGTCATAGTATCCAATCAAAGTCTTAGAATTCATAGTATACCTAGACCAGCCAAGCTATAGTCCTAAAACATCGGTTTCTAAGTCTTAAACAGCACAAAGCACGCTCCACGATCCGAGCGACCACTACAGTATGATTGGGATACGCTGGATTTCATACCGCCGAAAGGCAGAACTGGAGGAAATGCTCACGAAATGTGGCCTGGGTAAAGGTGGCACTGTAGATGAAATGAGCCTTCTTTCTTCTTTTGTCACTCGTGGCGAGTTTTCTGAAGAGACACGCGAGTATCTTGAAGGCTGTGCCAGCACCGTAGGTGTCTCCCACACCGAGGCCGAATCCAAGGCCATATCAGCAAAGACGAGCCCAGCAAATCACCATCGAGGGAAGTTGAGCGCGTCACAAATGCCTCCCAGTCAGCCCCAACCACGTCGGATCTCCCATCACGATGCCGTGGTTTTGAAGGCCTGCACCCAGCCTGGCGAACGTTGAATCCGGAAAAGCACGAAGAACAGGATTCATCAGCCCTTCCAGACGGAAAAATGTTCACTCCGGTAGTATTACCTCCCAAATCTACAGACCCTCGAAAGGTTATTCAACCCCCTCATGAAGATCTTGACGTGTCCCGCTCAGCACCCCCTGTCCAGCCCCAGAATACCCGTGAGAGCCCGCACGGTTTGGTGACGGAAAAGGTACGTCGCTGGGGTATCAGGTTCGATGGTACCTCAGAACCGCTACTTTTCCTAGATCGAGTCTTCGCCTATCGGCTCGATATGGAGGACCTTCTGTTAGCTACTCCGGAACTCTTCACAGGACGCGTTGCCACGTGTATGCGCTTGTGGGCTTTCTTTGTCTTCCATCCGTAAATGCGACTGTTCTCGCTAAATGTCGAAATCCAACTCCCAGAAGCGCGCTCTGCCAGTTCACTTCATTCCTTATCTTTTTTCTCTTTCAGCAGCTCTGCTCTGTCACAGCCTGACGCGAACCTATCACGCATTTTGTTTGGCTATGGCTTTGTACAGTTTCGCCGCCGTTAATGTTTGTATTTTGGCTCGTGCCCTTCTGCGTCAGCGCCAAATGCATAACGATGTTGTTGTCGCGTGGCATTGTAGGCAGCTGCGCCTGCCCGAATTTGTATGTAGGTATTAGTGTCACAGCCAAATGCCTGAACTCCGAAGGCCGCGCTGCTGTTAGGCTGTTCTCGCGCGCATTTGTCGTAACGGTGCCTGACTTTGTGTGTGCATTTCGTCGGTGTGTGTTAGTGTATGTTAGCGCTGGCATGTGTGGTTTTGGCAAGCTTTATCGTGTTAGGGATGGGACATTTCAGAAATCGTGTTTTCTAAAATATTACCTTATAACTAACAAAAATGTGACATCGTCACACACTTCTCCTATTTCGGCGAGCATATGGAGATTATTGTTCTGCCACCCTTAGTTAGCCGGATGTTGATACTCGCGTAGGTTAATGATGCTTACGGCTTTTGTTTGTTTATTTTTTGCGTTTGGGTCGCCATTCGAGACGACGAATGTGGAGGCGCTTCCGCTGTTCCTTGGCCTTTTTGTTATTGTGTTGGGATATTCCAGATGTTCATTCTCCGTGCTCTCGACTGTAGTCTTCGTGTGGTGTAGTGCGGAAAAAGGGTCGTGGGTGTCCTTACATTTCCGGCTTTGCCTTTGAGCTTGTGCGGTGCTAGCCAATGAATTTCGATGACGTGTTTTTCGATGTTTCTTTCGTCTTTGTGTTGGTCCTGGGGTGCCTTCGACGGATTGCCTATCCTCTTCTCGTAAGGGCGTTCGTCGGGTTATCTGTTCTTAAGTCGTCCTTAGGTGCATTCTCTGGGTTCTTGGGATACGTGGTCTGTGTTGGGGAAACCTGGCTGTCGTGTTTAACACTCTGTAGTGTAGAATGGTGATCTTCCTTGATGAGTGGGGCGTCGAGTTTCTCATTGAGCTGGCTGGTTGGTGCAAGAGAGTCGTCGTTGGGTGCTAAAGAGGTGGGCTTAAATGATATGCTTGGGCTGGGGATACGAACTTTCTCCTGAATAAGTGGTCCTAC
Source organism: Lordiphosa collinella (assembly GCA_018904265.1). Classification (NCBI taxonomy): domain Eukaryota; kingdom Metazoa; phylum Arthropoda; class Insecta; order Diptera; family Drosophilidae; genus Lordiphosa; species Lordiphosa collinella. The sequence goes on from JAEIFV010000055.1 coordinate 400,074, forward strand.
TGCTCTCGGGTTTCTCTTTGGATAGTCCCCGCGGCAAGGAGGGACGATCTCCGTTTCCCGCTTCTAGGTTCATACAACACTCGTTTCTGCGGACTCCTTGTCGTCCGCAAGTCTAACAGAATAGCACTTGCTGATTCCGACATTGACGAACAAAGTGGCCGCTACGTCCATACCTCCGGCACGCAGTGCGGATATCCACTGGTAGATCGGTCGCTTGACGGACCATGCCAATGGTGTTGATCTGGGCAACTGCGGCGCTATGGGCTGTGTGCATGGGGCTAGGGCACTGGACTGGGGAATCACGTTGAGCCCAAGTCGTTCCATGGAGTGATCCTGGTACCTCCAGTATCTGCCTCGTCTGCCGCTTTGGTGGGTTATAGTCCGGAACTACGTTGCGTTGATAATAGCGCTTCTGAACCTCCTCGTAGTGTTTAGCAATTCGAGTCAGTTGGGGTAATGACTCAGTCATGTCGGCGAATGTAAAGCTGGTATTCAGGCATGAGATTTTCGTATATGCGCTCTATCTCTTGGATATCTGAATACTTGGCTCTCAAGATACGTAGGTCGAGCATAAAATCCTTGAACGGCTCGTTCTCCCATTGATATCGCGTCCTAATCTCATCTTCGAGACCTTGGAAATAACGGGGCGAGAGAAAGAACTCCAAGAATTCGAGCTTGAACGTTGACCAAGTCGATTTTTGGTATCGGACTTTACGTAACCATTTTTCAGCGCGTCCTGAGAAGAGTTTCGGAGTAGCTAACAGAAGGTCCTCCATATCGAGGCGATAGGCGAAGACTCGATCTTCAAGCTGCTCTAGGAAAAGTAGCGGATCTGACCCCAGCGACGTACCTTTTCCGACACCAAACCGAGCGGGCTCTCACTGGTATTCTGGGGGTTAGCATCGGTGGGCTGGACAGGGGGTGCTGAGCGGGGCTTGAACTCGTAGTGATCTTCATAAGGGGGTTGAATAACCTTTCGAAAGTCTGTAGATTTGGGAGGTAATACTACCGGAGTGAACATTTTTCCGTCTGGAAGGGCTGATGAATCCTGTTCTTCGTGCTTTTCCCGATTCAACGTTCGCCAGGCTGGGTGCAGGCCTTCAATACCACGGCTTCGTGATGGGAGATCCGACGTGGTTGGGGCTGACTGGGAGGCATTTGTGACGCGCTCAACTTCCCTCGATGGTGATTTGCTGGGCTCGTCTCTGCGGATATGGCCTTGGATTCTGTCCGGTGTGGGAGACACCTACGGTGCTGGCACAGCCTTCAAGATACTCGCGTGTCTCTTCAGAAAACTCGCCACGAGTGACAAAAGAAGAAAGACGGCTCATTTCATCTACAGTGCCACCTTTACCCAGGCCACATTTCGTGAGCATTTCCTCCAGTTCTGCCTTTCGGCGGTATGAAATCCAGCGTATCCCAATCATACTGTAGTGGTCGCTCGGATCGTGGAGCGTGCTTTGTGCTGTTTAAGACTTAGAAACCGATGTTTTAGGACTATAGCTTGGCTGGTCTAGGTATACTATGAATTCTAAGACTTTGATTGGATACTATGACTTCCGTGACATTGGTTTATACGTCAGAAAAGGGTCCTTGCTCGGGCGCCACTTGTGAGGAAGCTACAAGGCCAGGTTGAGATGACTCAGTCTGTCCAGGATTCTTGACAAGAAATTTATTGATTTGGGACCTTTCTGTTACGGATCTGTGCCTAGCATAGGGGTTTAGCAAAGACGGTACAACCGTCACTTGCCTAGCGAGGGGTCTGCAAAGACGGTACAACCGTCAGTTGCCCAGCGAGGGGTACAACCGTCAGTTGTCTAGCGAGGGGTTTGCAAAGACGGTACAACCGTCAGTTGCCTAGCCTGGGGTTTTGCAAAGACGGTACAACCGTCAGTTGCCTAGCGAGGGGTCTGCAAAGATGGTACAACCGTCAGTTGCCTAGCGAGGGGTCTGCAAAGACGGTACAACCGTCAGTCGCCTAGCTTGGGGTTTTGCAAAGACGGTACAACCGTCAGTTGCCTAGCGAGGGGACTGCAAAGACGGTACAGCCGTCAATTGCCTAGCGTGGAATAGAGTTTCTAAATTAACTTTCTGGAAAACTGTGCTAGATTCCTGACACTGATAACAAGATGCTTTGGTTTGCTCTGTTCTAAAACTTCGGTTAATAAATGGTACTACCGTTTATTAGTTTCTAAACGCTCTGACGCAACGGTACAACCGTGGCGGTTATGCTGGGGGGAGCTACTGTACTTTGGTTTATCTTGTTTAGCAAAGGTTCAACCGTTGCTAAAACACTAGAGGGCAACTGTACTTTGGTTAATTTTGTTTAGCAATGGTACAACCGTTGCTGACACGCAAGAGAGCAACTGTACTTTTGTTAATACTGTTTGGCAACGGTACAACCATTGCTGAAACGCTAGAGGGCAACTGTACTTTGGTTAGTTCTGACTAGCAACGGTACTACCGTTGGCAGATGGTGGGGATCAAATTGGAGGACAACAGATCGTTCCAGGGCCAGTTCTTGAAATTAGTAAAAGACATGTAAAACCATTGAGCATAAAAATTCATAGATTCGTGTTACGTGCGGCTAAAAAAGAGGGGTGGAAATTAGGCCGCGATTACAAAATAAAACTTGGCCGCTCGGTCTAAATTCATGCTATGTATTGAATTTAGGCCGCGATATCCAAATGAAACTAGACCGCGCTGCCTTAATTCGTTTCACGAATGAAATAACACCGCTCATGGTCATATGCGATTGCAGCCTAGAATCATTCATAAAAACAAATTTAATTTTGTGATCGGCCATAAAAAATTCATTCAAGACAAGAAAATTCTATCAAAATTCATTTTGCAGAATAAATTTAGACCGCGCGGTATTTCATTTTTAAAATGAATTAATTTTTAAAATAATTAATGAATTAATAATTATGACGTTCTACTACAACGGGTCGAGTTGTTGGAGAAGGAGATTTCGGACGTCAAGGCTCTTAAGATCCAAGTGGGCATGCTTGAATCTAAGCTGGCTGCTCAGACCAGCATGGATAGTGCCTGCAATGCACTGAAGATCCAGGTGGGCGAACTTGAGTCCAAGCTCTCTGCACAGGCTAACACGGAGATAGCATGTGACCTTAGAATGCATGGAGTGCCCTGCACTAATGGAGAATCACTGAAGAATCTCTTTAACTCGCTGTCATTTTCTTTGGGAGTAACGCCGGCCCCAAAACTTAAAGACATATTTAGGGTCCAATATCGCACAACAAACACAGTGGTTGACCCAATTATTATTATCAAATTTGAGCACATGCGCGATAAGCTTACACTTCTTCGAGCAGCTTCCGAATACAGGCGGACACAAAAACAACCACTTGGCCTCCACATGCTGGGCTTTGAGTCGGGTAGTCCCATTTACCTCAATGAGCAACTGACAAAGGAGAACTATAATATATTTAAGAAAGCAATGCTGCTGAAAAAACAAAAGCTTCTGACTGCAGTATTCTCCCGACGGGGGCTGGTCCACGTTAGGCAGAGTGAGAGGGGAAATGTCATATGTGTGAACAACTGGCAAAAGCTCTCTCAACTGCAGCAAGAAGACATTCCCCCAACTGAACAGCTTTTGGCCCCCTCCCCCTTGGCCACTGAATCCCCACCAAACGCTGAAGTCTTGTCTGATGCCGAAAGCCACTCCTTTCGAAATTAAAATTTCTATCAAAATAAGCGATCAGTTTCCGATAAATTTTTTATTCTTAGTTATAAGCGTAATTCTATACTCATTTATTTATTTATTTGTTGCCTTGTCACTTAGAGCGTTCTCTTTACATTTTTATACCTATAGGATAGATTATGTGCGTGTGCATCTGATAGTTTTGGTGCAAGCAATACCAAAATGACCTTTAATATTGATACCACCAAAGCGAACAGCCATGCCGTGGTTAGGGTTCTTACTAAACAGAATACCGGACTCCATATATGTCATATTAATGCGCAAAGTCTAGTCAAGAAAATTGAAGAGTTTAAGTATCTGTTTGTGGAGTCAAATGTAGATGTAATCTGTGCGTCCGAAACGTGGTTTATGTCAGAATTAAGTGACTTGTTGGTTGAATGTAATAGCTTCAATGTTTTCCGTTCTGATCGTGTAGGCCATGCGGGAGGAGTTGCAATCTATGTTAATAAAAGTCTTAAATGTAAGGTTATTGAAAAACACACCATTGATTGCCCAATCGAATACTTGTTCATCGAATTATCCAATCTGGACACTGACTTAAATATGCTAGTAGGTTGTGTCTACAGACCACATAAATATATAGATTTCTCTACAGTTATAGACACACTAGGGTACTTATCCCTGACGTACACAGATATTATTATTGCTGGCGACTTCAACAGCAACTTACTCCAGGAATCTCATCTTTCGATGGCAATGGAACCTCTGGGACTAAAACCAGTAAACTATTCGATTCCCACTCACTTTTCTAACACCAATGACACCCTACTTGACGTTTTCTTTGTGAATAACATCCAGAAAGTTCTCCTCTATGACCAAGTTTCTGTTCCTGCTTTCTCTAAACATGATCTAATATTCCTGACCTACTATGTAAATGTAAATCGTACTGATCAAGTGATACAATATAGAGACTTTCGAAACATTGACTACATCGGAGTAAGCAATGCATTTTCAATTTGTGATTGGGACGCAATTTATTCGCTTCCTAATGTTGACTCTCAGTTAGAATTACTTTGTAACAACGTGGACTATTTATATAACACTTTTGTACCTGTCAAATCTAAAACTTTAAAAGCTGCTGATAAACCTTGGTTTAACGCCGAAATTAGGCGAGCTATAAAAAATCGTGATAAAGCCTATGCCAAATGGAAACGCTACAGGATACCAAGCTTATACCTTATATTTAAAACGAGTCGAAGAGAAGTTAATAACTTGGTCATCAAATCGATAAGGTCATTCTATTCCAACAAGTTTCAGAGGGCTATAAGTACATCTCAAAGATGGAAACATATTAAAAACGTAGGAATTGGGAAATCAAAGCTAATAATAAGAGATGATGTCGATGTAAATAACCTAAATCTTAATTTCACCCGACTAAACGTACCTGAGATTACATGTAACCCGTATTTGTCCGCGTCCTCGTTCAATAATTGTTCTAACTGTTTTGAATTTGACTGTGCAAGTCCTAGTGATATTCTCGACTCAATTCGTAAAGTTAAGTCAGAAGCTCTGGGCCTTGATGGCGTAAATCCCAAATTTATAAAAATCTTACTGCCAAACCTTATAAGCCATATAACGCACATATTCAACACAGCGATTACTACCTCAACCTTCCCAAACGAATGGAAATTTGCGAAAATAATACCAGTCCCTAAGTCCCTTAATATTGATGATGAAAGCCGTACTTCCAACGGAGGGAGCATGTCGGTTCACGCAGCCAACACAACCTAAGCATTAATAATCTATTAGCCCCGTGGTGCAGCTTAACGTAACTGAAATACATTCTTTGTTTGATTATTGTACACTTATTGTAAATTCATATGCAGCAGCGACTGCGATGTTTGCATTCTATCGTTCTATTTAAATGTCTTAAGCGGCCCACACACCACACAATGTTTTGCGCAATATTCACACGCATTTAGCCCACACATCACACAATCTTTTGCGCAATGTTTATTTTAAAGCAAGCTCTCGTCGAGTAGAGATGGAGATTGACGCAGCTGTTGCCGTTGCTTTGGCAGTGGCGGTGAAAAGAAAATGTAAAAAAGAAAAGAAAAAACGGTTGTGGACGAAGCCGTGGCTGCTTCAACGTCCAGTTTTCACACATGAGCATCTACTGAACGAATTGAGGAGTACATCGCCAAAGGACTTCAGGAACTTCCTGGGAAGCGCTCCTTGTATTTTTCAATCAAAATTTCATATTGGGAGTTCTTTAAGTCTCTGTTGGCGTACTCCTTCGCTTTTATGTTCCACAGAGCAGGTAAAGCACGATAAACTTCAATAAATTCTAGAATAACGTTATGCTCCGCTTCTTTTTCCATGATTGCAAGTTGCACACACGCCGACGACTTGCTAAACACTGACCATAATTTGCACAATGTGCCCACACATTACACAAACACACGAAAAACATTGCGCATAGAACCCAAAAAATCAAAACATTTTTGATTTCGTTCTCGCATTGCGCAAATGCGTGCGTGTGACGCATACACTCATATTTCACTAACACACATAAGCGTTTTGCGCAAAACATTGTGTGGTGTGTGGGCCGCTTTAAGCCATCACGGCTAACTGTAACTGCTCTCACACTCTCTATCGCTATTCCCCTTGATCGTTTGCATTTTCGGCACCGTTGGGCAACTCGGCCTAGCCTGCCCTAAGTTAGTCGCTAACTTGATCTCGGAGCGAACACTCGCATTTGTTATTAATTGAATCTCGAAGCATACATATCGGTGTCAACTCACACGCATTATTTAGTTGCATTGTTGCTACCTACAATTCAAATCAAACGCATTGCTAGTTGCTAAGTACATTCGGTAGTATGGTTAACCAGCATTCACTTGGCCCTGACTCCATAAGCAATACCATTTTGTTGTCTCGGTCTCATAGTAGACGCTCATTTGACATCAAACAAAACACCCAAATCTCTCTTATTTCGCAATAAGCTTCACACTTAAATTGAATGAAACGTGTTGTTTTTATTGGACTATTTTGTGCTAAATAAACTAACAAAAGCTTGTTAGTCAAAATTCAACCAACATGTACAATGTACCAGAGTTGGCATATTTTTATTGGAATAATTTTTCAGAAAATTATTTTTATTCGAATAAAACTAAAATGATGCTTTATTCGAAAAATTTATTCCAGATGAAGATAAACAAAATTAATTTGTTAAAAAAATTATTCGTATCAAAATTATCCGCAAATAATTTTTTTTTACGGATAACAAATTTTTTATCTGTATAAGCCCATAATTTTACGCTTAGTAAGACATGTCGAAGTCACAAGAAAGACACATGTTACTCACATACTAGGAGGGTGCATCAATTCATTTTCCCAAACAAGCTGTATTTATTTTGGTTGGATAAAAGTTCCAGCCCTAAAACGCGCAACCAACGTTAAGATTTGCTTGCTATAGCTCTTGTATTCTCCAAACGTAGACGTTTTACATGACGAGCATATATCGCTAGTTAATTCTTTTGTCCTGCTATTTGGGATCTTTGAGGCCTCGTCTGATCTGATAAATATACTGCTTTCCAAATTAAGAAAAAAGTAACTAGATAAAAATTTGTGAATGCCTCTCCCACCCTACCAGCAAAATCATGCATACGATGCTTCGGGATATTAAAATTATAAAACAATATATATATGTTATTTCTTATTTTAGTTCTTTTATCATTTCGTCTGATATTTTATTATATTTTGGTGTGTTTGCCATAGTGGCGAATAAAATCAGTCTACAGGGGGCTAAGATGGAAGTGATGTGTTGAATTTAATAAAAATGTGTTTTATGTATGGATAGCTGTTAAGTTTTATAATACATTTTTCCGAGGGCTGAATGGCGTGTTTTCAGCACAGCTTGAGTGTCATTCGTGGGATCAAACTCGATTTGGTTAATACCCTGCACAGTGGCTCCATTCCATGTCTGCGTTTGGTGGTTTGAAAAATTAGAGCTCAAGCTTCCCTTGATTTGCACATTACGGGGCAGGCACTTTTTGCAAACTGCCACAGCAACGTCCTCATTTTCCTCTATACTCACCGGCTTGAAAAATGTACCGTCTAATATTGGTAAAAGTCCAGAGAATGAAGGTTTGTGAACATAAATGTTATTAAATACATTTTTTTACTTACTTACGATCCTTTTATTGAGGATATGCTTTTGTTACTTAGACATTTTCTGTATTATTATTTTTGACAATTCAAGTACATACTTATACAAAAAAACATTTATTCGAAAAAAATTGTCATCTTGTAGACAAATAATTTATTCGTCGAATAATTTAATTTAAAGAACAAATAATTTTATCTAGATATTTTTTCGAATGACGTTATTTATTTAAAGTTATTTACAGATAAGATTTCATATATAATCTTTTAATTTAAATAATTATCTAGATGAATCTTTATTCGAATAATGCCAACTCTGCAATGTACATAAATCGGAACATATTACATGTAACCCCAATTTCGTAGCTATTTTATTAAAAAATAAAGTGGTATAATTCGCATAAACAAAGCTAGTAAAAAGTTTACTAGTTCTACAAAGATAATAACAAAGTTTTATTTTTAAGTGCTAATCAGTGCAGTAGAACAGGTTCACAGAGTAGTTAATCATGTCCTTGATGCCTTTGAGAAAAAGAAATACTGTTCGGCAGTATTTTTAGATGTATGCCAAGCCTTCGATAGAGTCTGGCATGAGGGTTTGATGTATAAATTGAAGCCGATACTCCCGGAGTGTCTGTGGATACTTATTGACTCTTTTTTGACGGACAGAGCTTTCTCTGGTGAAGTGTGTGAAGCGCGATCCTTGTTACGTCCTATTCGAGCTGGTTGTAGCGTACACATACTTATTTAAATATATATAATCATACCCACATATATATGAGCATACTATGTGACACTCTGTTGCATAAGTAAACATACAAATATCAATGCTCACTTAAATTCATTCTTTGTTTCCCATAAGGAAATATGATCGACCACTTGGGTCGTTGCCTTAAACGCGCACTCAGCAGTTTTCGGCTTATATACAAATGTATGTGTCCGCCGCTCGCTCAAGATGCAAAAGCATTTCTTTGGACATTAATTCAGTCCGTTTGTATGCATCGCTTGGCAGAGACCATGTTGGCTCTGCCTGGCACAACTAAAGATTAATTAAAGTTTATAAATAAAGTTTATTCAAGAAACATGACCGTTACTACCTGTGCCAACTTATTGATCGGATGGAACTTATAATATTACATGGCGACCGTTGACAATTGGGTCGGCCCAACGAGGGAGTAGAAAGAGGGAAGACCCCGGCAGCGACATAAAAAGAAAGTGGTACAATAAAGTTTACAAAGCCAATCTCGTGTGTAAAATGTTTAACATGCCAAACAAGAAGAAGCGGATAAAATACGCACAATAAAAGAGATAGAAAGGCTAGAAAATTATTAAAGCGGAATCCACCCATTGGGACACCGCAACAAAGTACAAACGAATGATTATTTAAAATCATTCGTTCAAAGTTTGAAAACTAAAAAGGACCAACACCCCAGACTAAATCAGAACAAGAACCAAATAATCAAAAATCTGCCAAAAACAATACCGAGGGAGAAGAAGACCTGTCCAGCAGACTGCGAGGGACCATTATACACGCCGGCGTGCGAGTACACCTGCATAAAGAAGGAAGAAAATCAAAGCCTGTGCCCCAGCACCGGTAGAACCTGACCACAGGTCAGGGCAGAAGACATCAAAGCCTGTGCCCCAGCACCAACGAACACTGTGAACACCGCGAAGAAGATTTCAACAGATGACCCCAGAAGGATGACAACAGCTGCCGTAGATTAAAAAAAAACAAAAGATGATATTAAAATTACATAAAACAAAAATTGTAAATAACAAATGTACACTTGGCTTTTACTAGCTAAGTAGAGTGTAGCCTGTGAAGCTACACACCCGCTAGGCAGTAAAATATGTACAAACTCTCCACCCATGTGGTGTATCACAAAAATCTCTATTCCCAACACACATACCATAAATACCACATCTATTACAGAAATAAAATGAAAGAAAAAAAATATCAGGAAAACAAATTCAAAACGCTTATAATTAATTTATTTCCAGTCAATTGCAAGAAACTATATTTGATCATAAAGCTATTTGTTCAGCTAATTAACGAACTGAATATTCCACTACAAATCTTAAAATCTTGGCCAAAGATGGCTATTATAGAAACCAAATCGGTGGACTCCACCGCAAACGTTATCAATAAAATAGAGGTAACGTCAGACGACCTCAGCTTAATAAAAATCCTCATGATAGTGATTACAGCTTTGATGTGTGTAAGAATTGCAATTAAAATCTATCAGTTGCACAACAAGTGCATTAAAAAGAAATATCTTAGTAAGGCAAATGACCTAGATAAAGTTTAGTCAGATAGCCAGTAAAACAAAAATTAGAATGAAGCGATAATTCAATGGGATGGTCAGAAATTGTAAACGAAGTAATTACACACAAAAGTGCCTTTGAAAAATCTTATAAGTGTTTAAATCACACTAGGCGTATTTCAAAGAACACAATTATAAAGCACACTAGAATCTTGATAAATCACTATAACGCTATAGGACAACTATACGCTACTAATAATTTACGATTAACAGATACCCACTTGCTACAAGCAAGAACAGTTTTCGAAGGAGCCCGTAAGAGATTAATAAAAATCTCAAACTTGCATACTTTGCACATTTATATCCCAACGTCAATGGACGAAAAAGCGATTTTTGACCCAGAAGAGGCAAAATTTGATTCTGATTTACCAACTGATGAAGAGGAACGCCCTCAAACCAGTAATGAGGAAAATATTAACGAACGTCAATTAGAAATTCAACACACAAATACAAACATGAGTCAGTCAGTAGTTGATTTTATAAAAACAGCCTCGAGCCTAATACCCGACTTTGATGGTAAGGCCGAAAACTTACAAAGTTTTCTCGACGCTTTAGTTTTGGTAGAAACAATCAAAGGAACTCATGAATCAACAGCAGTCTCGGTAATAAAAACAAAATTAAAGGGACATGCTAGAAATTTGATAAGTACGGAAAGTACTATAAATCAAATAATAATAAAATTAAAAAACTCGGTTAAGGGAGAGTCAGTTGAAGTAATTTCAGCGAAAATGATGAACCTCCAACAAAAAAATAAAACCGCAAATATATACACGAAAGAAATCGAGCAATTGACAAAAGCCCTAGAAGGAGCTTACATCAATGACGGATTAACACCAGAATTGGCAACAAAATACAGCACACAACATGCTGTTAAATCCATGACAACAAACTGCAATATGGATAAGGTAAAACTTATCATGCAGGCAGGCACGTTCAATAATATGAACGATGCAATCTCCAAATTTGTAAACAGTTGCACAGAGGAAACGGGAAAAACTGACACAGACTCTATTATACAAATAGAGGAAATCACGGATATAATGGACGTGGTCAGTATAATAATCAAGGAAATAGAGGAAGAGGTTACCAAGGTAACCAAGGTAATAGACAGAATAATTACAACGGTTACAACAACCGTGGCCGAGGTTCCTTCAACGGCAACTACAGAGGCCAAAACAATGCCCAGGAACAATGGCAACTACAGAGGCCAAAACAATGGCAATTACAGAGGCCAGAATAACAATAATAACTATGCAAACATCCGAACAGCAAATTCGGAAAACCAGCAAAACCCCTTGAGCAACAACAACAACAGCCACCAGTAAAAGTATACGCAATAAATCTCAATCTAAGCAACATAATCACAGTTCAAAATGAAGAAACAAAATCCACTCTAACATTTTTGCTAGATACAGGAGCAGACATTTCGGTGATTAAACACCAACATAATGAATACCAAAACTTAAATACAAATATAATAAGCAATATAACAGGAATTGGACAAGGGAAAACAAGCTCTTATGGCCTAGTATCCCTAGAATTACTTACAGACAAGTACATAGTACCACATGAATTCCATGTAGTACCCCAAAATTTTTCTATACCAACTGATGGTATCCTGGGCTCTGATTTTATCAGAAAATATAATTGTTTATTAGATTTTCAAGAGGAGCAAGATACTCTAATCTTGCGCCCAAAAAACTTCCATACGCATATCCAAATACCAATAAGTCACTCACTCGAGGATGACTCATTATTGTTACCCGCTAGATCTGAAGTCATACGACAAGTAAGATTAAAGACTAGTGAAAAAACGGTTTTTGTACCCAATCAGGAGATACAACCGGGTATAATAATAGCAAGTTCAATAGTAACCAGTAGTAATGCATACATTCGCATAATAAATACTACTTCGAACAACACAGAAATTGACAGTCAAAACATTCAATTTGAGTCAATTGATGATTACTATATCATTCCAACAAATAAGAAAAACACAACAAGAACAAAAGAAATATTGAAAAAATTAAAATTCCCAAAACAGTTCGAGTCTAAACTAAATGAACTCTGCACTGAATACAGTGATATATTCGGTTTAGAAACAGAACCCATATCTGCCAATAATTTTTACAAACAAAAGCTTAGATTGCAAGACAAAACACCAGTATATATAAAAAACTACCGAAATGCATACTCCGAAAAACCTGAAATAGATAAGCAGGTCGAGAAATTAATCAAAGATGGTATAGTCGAACCATCCACATCAGAATACAACAGCCCACTTCTCTTGGTTCCCAAGAAATCACTTCCAAATTCAACGGAAAAACGATGGCGTTTAGTAGTAGATTACCGCCAAATAAATAAAAAACTACTTGCTGATAAATTTCCGCTTCCAAGAATAGAAGATATTCTTGATCAGCTAGGTCGAGCTAAATATTTTTCATGTCTCGATCTCATGTCTGGATTTCACCAGATCGAATTAGATGAGAAATCAAGAAATTTAACATCATTTTCAACGAGCACCGGCCTTATCGTTCACGCGATTACCCTATGGACTAAAGGTAGCCCCAAATTCATTTATGCGTAGATGACACTTGCATTTTCCGGTCTAGAACCATCGCAAGCATTTCTTTATATGGATGACCTCGTAGTCATCGGATGTTCAGAACAACACATGTTCAAAAATTTGACAAATGTTTTCCAACTTTGTCGCAAATTTAATTTAAAATTACATCCAGAGAAATGTTCATTCTTTATGCATGAGGTTACATATCTCGGTCACAAATGTACCGACAAAGGCATTCTCCCGGATGACAAAAAAATACGATGTAATTAAAAATTACCCAGTCCCAACAGATGCAGATAGTGCACGAAGATTCGTAGCCTTCTGTAATTACTATAGACGTTTTATAAATAATTTCGCAGAACATTCACGCCACATAACCAGGCTTTGCAAAAAGAATGTTCAATTTAAATGGACTTCTGAATGCAATGACGCATTCGAGTACCTTAAGGAAGCTTTAATGAAACCAACATTATTGCAATATCCCGATTTCTCTAAAGAATTTCACAGACGCCAGTAAGGCACGCTTGTGGTGCAGTACTTACACAGAATCATAATGACATGTAATTACCAATTGCTTATGCGTCAAGAGCTTTTACACAAGGCGAAAGTAATAAATCTACAACTAAGCAGGAACTAGCTGCTATCCACTGGGCAATTAAACACTTCAGACCATATGTATATGGCAAGCATTTCCTAGTTAAAACCGATCACAGGCCGCTAACGTACCTGTTTTCCATGAAAAATCCAAGTTCTAAATTAACTAGAATGAGACTAGACCTGGAAGAATATGACTTCACTGTTGAATACCTCAAGGGGAAAGATAACCATATCGCAGACGCCTTATCAAGAATAACAATCAAAGAACTAAAAAACATGAATAGACAAGTGTTGAAGGTGTCTACAAGATCCGCAACCAGACAGGAAAATACCTGCGCAGGTAACCATTGCAGTTCAGCTACAAGTAGCACTGCTAATAAATTGCTAGAGCATCAGAAAGAAAAAGAATTTATAAAGCCCAATGTCTATGACACATTAAATAACCAAAGTGTCAAAAAGCTAACGAAACTAAAACTCGACAAGTGCAAATGCTTGTTTAAACGAGGAAAACGAGTTGTTTCTCGCTTTAGCGTTACCGACCTACATTCTAATGGAGACTTTGACTTAGGTCAGTTCTTCCAAAGGCTTAATTCAGAAGCCGGAATACAAGGCATAACACAATTTCAAATGTCACCCTGTGAACAAATTTTCGGAATTGTTTCACTAAACAAATTTAAAGAAATGGGCAATAGAACCTTAAATAAGGTCAGTATAAGCATGCTACAAAAGGTGAACATTATAGACAAAAATAATCTAGCTCAAATAAAAGCAATCCTGTCAAAATACCATGACGATCCTATTGAAGGAGGACATTCAGGGATTTCGCGAACCCTGTCTAAAATTAGAAGACATTTCTATTGGCCTCTAATGACTAAAACGATAAAACAGTATGTCAAGACTTGTGAAAAATGTCAACAAGCTAAAACTATAACACATACTAAAACACCAATGACTGTAACACAAACACCACAAACAGCATTCGATACAGTACTGATCGATACCATTGGTCCACTTCCCAAAACTGAGAATGGCAATGAGTACGCAGTTACTATAATATGCGATCTAACAAAATACTTAGTCGCAATACCAATATCTAATAAAAATGCTAACACAGTTGCCAAGGCAATATTTGAATCTTTCATACTCAAATATGGTCCTATGAACACAATCATAACGGACATGGGTACTGAATATAAAAATTCAATTATAACAGATTTGTGTAAATATATGAAGATAAACAAAATTCATTCAACAGCATACCACCATCAAACATTAGGTACGGTTGAACGTAGTCATCGAACATTTAATGAGTACATACGCTCTTATATTTCGATTGATAAAACTGATTGGGATATATGGTTGAATTACTTCACCTATTGTTTCAACACAACACCATCAGTGACACATGGATATTGTCCTTACGAACTTGTTTTTGGAAGAACGCCAAAACAGTTCATGAATTTTAATAAATTGGATAAAATAGATCCACTCTATAATGTAGACGATTATGCTAAGGAAAGTAAATATAGATTAGAATTAGCTTATAAAAGAGCTAGAGCTATGTTGGATAAGGAAAAAAGCAAGCGAAAAACGCTTTACGATAAAACTACAAATAACTTTGAATTAAAAATAGGAGATTTAGTTTTGCTTAGAAATGAAGCTGGACACAAATTAGATAAAAACTATCTTGGTCCATTTACAGTAGAAAGCATAGGATTTAATGATAACATTACCATTAGATTAGGAAAGAAAAAACCCCAGGTAGTACATAAAGATAGGTTAAAAATTTTCAATACCTAAACAGAAAATAAAACAAATTAAAGCTGAAATCAATATCACCCAATTGAAAGTGATGGCCTGATCAACCGTTCGCATTCAAATTCAAATTCACATTCAAATCAAAATTCAATTTCAAATTATTTAATTCGACTTCAAACTACATATTGAAACTTTAAACTAAAAGATAATACACAGAATTAATTAAAAAAAAAAGTTTTATATAATATTAAATTTATATTTAGCACACAAATTTTATATACACCACCAAATTATAATAGAATAACTCCATAAATATACGTTATTCTTTCTAAAAGGGGAGGTGTAGCGTACACATACTTATTTAAATATATATAATCATACCCACATATATATGAGCATACTATGTGACACTCTGTTGCATAAGTAAACATACAAATATCAATGCTCACTTAAATTCATTCTTTGTTTCCCATAAGGAAATATGATCGACCACTTGGGTCGTTGCCTTAAACGCGCACTCAGCAGTTTTCGGCTTATATACAAATGTATGTGTCCGCCGCTCGCTCAAGATGCAAAAGCATTTCTTTGGACATTAATGCAGTCCGTTTGTATGCATCGCTTGGCAGAGACCATGTTGGCTCTGCCTGGCACACTACTAAAGATTAATTAAAGTTTATAAATAAAGTTGATTCAAGAAAATGACCGTTACTACCTGTGCCAACTTATTGATCGGATGGAACTTATAATATTACCTGTTGATCCTCAAGAAGTTTTTTTTGCCCTCTTTTTTAAAAAATATTTTTTTTTTATCTTCCATATCTTGATATCCAAGGTTCACTTACTGCCACCTATGCTGATGACACTATCGTTTTGGCTTTAAGCAACAGTCGCAGGTCTGCCTCTAAAAAAGCTGAGGAATTTTTCGACGAATTTGAATGTTGGGCCTCACGATGGAATATAGGTGTTAATGAGAAGAAGACTCAGCATGCTACTTTTACACTTCGTAGGGGCAATACTTCTCGACTCACTTTGAACGGAGTTCGAATTGCCCACATGGCAAGGGCCGTCCCAAAAATGGCCGACCTAGCACAGTAGTGTTGGAAAATATTCACAAAAAATATTAAAAAGGGGAAGTACCGACTATTAAAAGCTTAAGTTTGAAGTTTGGTGCCTTTACCTTGCACAGTTATTTTTTGATCGATTTTAATAGAGAAGGCATGTTATTGATTTGCAAAAATGGACAAAATTGGTCATCCTTATGTGATACAATACCTTCATATAAAAGGTCTTAGTCCAATCAATATTAAAAAGGAGCTGGATTCTACCTTACGTAATTCTGCTCCCTCGTTTACGACAATAAAATATTGGGTGGCTGAGTTTAAGCAAGGTCGTTTGAGCTGCGAAGATGAACATTGTAATGGGCGTCCAAATGAGGTTACCACTTCAGAAATGGTGGCCAAAATTAAAAAATGTGTATTGAGTGACCGGCGATTGAAAGTTCGTGAGTTAGCTGAATGTATAGGCATTTCCAAAAGTGCTGTACATCGCATATTGATAGAAAAATTGGACATGAAAAAGTTATGCGCAAGATGGGTGCCGCGTTTGCTGACTTCAGAACAAAAACGCCGGTTCACACCTCTGCCGTTGCAATGGCTAAAATTAATTAATTAAAATTGGAATTGCTACCTTACTCCTCTTATTCGCCAGACTTAGCTCCCTCTGATTATTTCTTATTTCCAAACTTGAAAAAATGGCTCGGAGGAAAAAGATTTGGCAACAATGAAGAGGTGGAGTCCGAGGTTATTGCCTATTTTAAAGAGCCTCACAGTTCTTATTATAAAAAAGGTATCGAAGCTATTGAACATCGCTGGGAAAAGTGTATCGACCTAAAAGTATCCTATGTTGAAAAATAAGAAAGAAAAAAATGATAAATTTTTGTGTTTTAGTAGTTAGGTCGGCTATTTCTGGGACGGCCCTCGTAATACCACCATATTCCGGGACTTAGGCATTCCCACCTTACGCGAAACCAAATAAAAATATTCAAATCGATACAGGGAGCGGTTAGTTTCTCACAATAATCGACAATTCTACAATTCTAACACAATTCTAACAAGGCCCATTCGTCGGCGTAGGCTGAACAAAATCCATCCAGCGGATTTCTGGATATTTGGATGAGCAGGTGGAAAGACGCCTTATTTAATTTGATTTATTATTGAGTTCTTTCAGCATGAAAGCGTTCAAATGAATGCGAAGCATGCTTCAATAAAAACTATTTAAAAAAAAGTGCTAATGTTGAAATAAAAAAAATTGTGGCCGGTGTGGCCGCGCGGCTCAGCGGCTAGAGTGCGCGACCGCTGTGCAAGAGGTCGTTGGTTCGATCCCGCCTCGGAACATCTAATGAAAAGTGTTTTCTTTGAATAAGCTTTACACCAGGTCATCCCTCTCTGCTGTTGGCGCCAGCTTTGTAGTAATTAGCCATGCAAAAACTTTTCAAACTGCCGTTCGGATTCGGCGTTAGACTGTACAAGCCAAGAGATTGAGAGAGGCACGGCTTTGGCAATTTGGGGCTGTGTCAAGCCACTTTACAAAATAAAATTTTCATAATTTTGTCGTTTATCTTTATTTAATTGAACTTAAATCGTAGCACCCTGATCTTTTGACTACTTTCGGCTACATAATAAGAACTGTCTATAATCCTTTTCCTACTTTTGCCAAAATTGATCTGCTAACCTGTGGGATGCCTTCCACATATTTAAGTATATTAAGTCATTGTCGGTGACATTTTCGTAAGAGGAGTCCCTGAAATTTGGTCCTATTAAAATGTCGTTGGGTGTCAATGGCTCAGTTTCTATGGAATCTGATGGGACATATAAAAGAGGTCTGCTGTTCATCATAAACTCAATTTCATAAAATAATGTAATAAGTCCATATTCGCTTGTATGACGTTCTTGAAGCATTGAATATAAAGATTTCTTCACTGTTTGAATAAGTCGTTCCAACGCTCCTCCCATACGAGGTGTGTTCAAAAAATATCGCGAATTTTGAATTTTCGCGGGTTACGTATATTCGAATTTCGTTTTTTTTGTGGCGTTATGTTGGTACTCATGTCTCTCACTTATGCCGACAAGCTCGGCCAATTTGGAATGTTCACTTAATTGTTGACAGCTGCTTTGCTTGCACGTGTTTTGGATCGTCTTCGATTTTTACCTATTTAAAAAAATGGATCAAAGAACCTGTATCAAATTTTGGGTGAAAAACAAAATTAAGTGCGCGGATGCATTCCGAATGTTGACTGTGGCATACGGAGAAGCTACCTTGGACCGAAGCAACGTTTATCGGTGGTACAAAATGTTCTCAGAAGGCCGAGAAGATGTGAACGACGAAGAGCGTGCCGGACGCCCGAGCACTTCAACAACAGACGAAATAATGAAGTGGAGAAAATGGTATTGGCCAATCGTCGAATCACCGTTAGAGAAGTTGCTGAGGACCTAAACATATCGATTGGCTAGTGCCATTCGATTTTTATCAATGATTTGGGCATGATTGACGCTTGCCCAGGAAGGTTTCCAAGTAGAAGAAACCGCGAAATTGGCAAAATGTTCGTTTGTTATAAAACTTTGGAGGATTCTGATTTCAAGAAATGGGCGGGAAATAGTCCAAAAACTGCGATAATTCAAAAACTATACCGTTCATCCGATTGCGATGAAATTTTGGTCAATGGTTAGACGCTCCGCGGTTAGGTTAGGCCGCGAAGGTTTCTAAAGTCCAAAAATCGCGAAATTCGCAAAATTATACCGTTCATCCGATTGCAATCAATGGGCGTGTTCACCAGCATAAATCAATAACCAAAAATCGACTAATTTTCTTAGATTGTGCTGGTGAACGGGCGTGATGTGCAATCATGATGGCTAATTTTCCTGATTGTGTTAGATGTAAATCTATCAAAGTATTTCTTTGTTTGATTGATTTGATTTGTGATTGTTATCGATAGCAAACAACTGACAGCACTAAACAAAGAATTAATTTTGTAGAAATTAAAACAAAATGTGCAAGGAATCGTCTTTGCTTTTTGCAGTTTGGACGTTGGCAAAACGAGAGTCCCTCTCATCAGTAGGTCACCGTTTCGACATACCAAAAAGCCCTCAATGGAGTAGCCAATGTTCTTAATCTAGGTGCCCACACCCACGCACACCGCGTCCCATTCACTGCGTCCCATTTGCAGCTTTAAATACACATCACATGTCTGCCACACCACCGGCACCCGCTTGCCCAGGTCTGCCCTAAAGATGACTCACCGAGGTGTGTATGACTTGTGCCTGCTCCGGTATGGCCTGCAGCACCTCCAGCATGATCCAGAGCTGCACATCTTCACTGACACACATCAATGGTACACGGCCAATCCTGCTGCAGCATGTGCACTATATAAGCTCTCAGTGCAATACATAGACGATGGCAGCATAATCTTGGGTCCTCCCGCAAACTGTACAATGGTCTAGAGTGTTCGTGCTCTGCATCTCATCCAAATCGGTTGGGAGACAGCTTTCCTCCGAGTCTATCATAGAGCTGCAAGAAGGCCCCCAAGTTGATTTCTCAAACCAGGCCGCATGAAACTCCTCGTTCTCCTCTTCGCTTACAAGTAGCCAATCTGGGCAAACCAGAGACAACCAAGTCGCCACCGAAGAGGTCGAAATTTCGCCACATCGGCGTTTTTGACGACTGTCACATCCAATGTAATGGATTGTACTTGATGTTATTCATATTTAATTATTTATTTTATTTGCGGTCAAGAGTTCAAAACTTCCGCCAATAAAAAATATCGATAATTTGTTTGACTGTAAATTCTATCAAAAACCGTTCACCAGCAGTCAAACACTTTTATTGTGATTGTTGATTTATGTTAGATGATTGGAGTGTGCTGGTGAACACGCCCAATCTTTGGGGAATGAATTGAAAGCTTGCTCGGGAGGGTTTCTTAGTTGAAGAAATTTGCAGAAAATTGTCAAAAAAAACGCGAAAATTAAAAAATTTGCGGTTTCGGTAAATCTTTGGATAGTGGTTCGACGCTTGCTTTGCAAAATGTTCGATTTAGATGAAGCTTTGACGAATGGTTGTACGCTTGCCCGCGAGGGTATCTAAACTGAAGAATTGGGCCTGAAATGGTCATAAAACCGCGAAATTTCAAAAACTTTACCGTTCATCCGATTGCCATAAAACTTTGGGCAACGCTTGGCCGCAAAGGTTTCTAAGGTCCAAAAATCGCGAAATTTGCAAAATAACATTAAGAGTATGTATGAAAGCGCTTAGTGCTTATATTACAATGCCGGCGTTGGTAAATGGAAGCTGTAGATTACACGGTCCAAAATATTGCGAAATTTGCAAATTTTTGATTTGAGACTGGATTATTGTGAAGATTTGATAGACAGCAATGGTAGACGGGTAAATAGGAAGTATTAGCCAAGCGGTCAAAAAAGTCACGAAACTTGCAAAATATTCTTGATTTTTGATTATCATGAAGACGTTTATATAGAGAAAAAGATTGAACGTTCCAAAATGTTTATACCGACATGCAGCCTGCACTAGATTGAATATAATCCCTCTCTTAAGAATCATAAGAACCCGGGCGACGCCGGGTATTAAGCTAGTATAAATATAAAAGTGAAAGTATATTTGTATGCTTGTCCCATATGGGCGTCTAAGCCGCTGAACCGATCTTCACGAATTTCTCACAGCATGTTCATGTCGATCAGGAAAGTGTCATAGGCTATATCTCATGTCTGTGAAATGGTCCAAAAACCGCGAAATTTGCAAAATTATTCAGTTCATCCGATTGCATTAAAATTTTGGGGAATGAATTGAACGCTTGCCCAGGAGGGTCCAAAAACCGCGAAAATTGCAAAATTTACGGTTTCGGTAAAACTTTGGGGAATAGATAGACGCTTGCCCGCGAAGGTTTTCAAGTAGAAGAAATGGGCGGAAAATGGCCCAAAACCGAGAAATTTGCAAAATGTTCGAACGCAGTGAAACATTGGGCAATGGTTGGATGCTTGCCCGCGAAGGATTCTGATTTAAAGAAATGTGCGGGAAGTGGTCCAAAAAGCGCGAAAATTCAGAAACTATACCGTGCATCCGATTGCGATGAAGTCTTGATCAATGTTTAAAAGCTTGGCCGCGAAGGTTTTAATTTCCAAAAATCGCGAAATTTGCAAAATAACCTTATGAGTATTTATGAAAGCGCTTAGTGCTTACATTACAATGCCGGCGTTGGTAAATGGAAGCTGTAGAATACACGGTCCAAAATATTGTGAAATTTGCAACTTTTGATTTGAGCCTGGATTATTGTGAAGATTTGATAGACGGCAATTGTAGACGGAGGTATAAACAAAACGGTCGAAATAGTCATGAAATTAGCAAGATATTCATTAGTTTGATTATCATGAGGACGGGTAAAAGAGGAAAAGATCGAATGGTCCCAAATGTTTATATCGATTTGCAGCCATCTATAACTTGAATATAATAGCTCTAATAAGAATCATTCAAGCCCGAGCGACGCCGGGAAATTCAGCTAGTGTTCAAATAAAATGAAAACAGTCTTAATTTAATTAGTTGCCAAATCAATTTACCGATGGGGATACCATTGCAAATAAAATGGGAATGAGATTGGGAAATTAATCATTCCTTATTAATAAAAACCAATTGTAAGTTTTTCACAGGGATTGCAAATAAGAGCTATGAGTTTATAAAAATCGAACCTTAAAAAAATAATTTAGATGAATGAAAATATCTTAGATATACTTATTCAGGGTGCAGGATTCTGTTGGCAGGATAAACCTTTATTTTTAATTTTTATTATAAAAATTAATTTTAACTATTATTTTTGATTTAAAAAAAAAATTACAATATAATAATTAAATTTCAATTTTTATTTAAAAATCATAACGTAACGCTTATTTTCAATTTTTTATAATAAAAATTAAAAATAAAAATTATTTTCAATTTTTATAAAAAATCGAAAAATAAAGATTATTTTTCAATTTTTATTATAAAAATTGAAAATAAAAATTGAATGTAAATAACTTTAGAACCGGGTGGAGTATTACCAAAATTTAAAAACATTCATGATGTGTGGATCAATACCTTTCATATGATACATCGCATGTCCTGAAAGGACCAGCATTAAGAATCCTTATGGTTTAACTTCATGTGAGCAAAAAAATTAACAAATCGGTGGCAAGCAAAAAAGAGACTTATATCAAAGACTTATAGATATTATAGATGACGCATGTGAAAAAAGCGAATGTTCTAGGTAGCAGACATTGAATACCAATTTTTGCTTTTGTCAGCCTTTACAAAGATACATATATTAAAGTTTAACTGCTCGGTTTAGAAACTATAAGTTGGCTGAGTTAGGTTAGGTATGCCGCCTTACATTCTTGGATTGTCGGTTTGAATCCCCGTTGAAAATTATTTTATTTTTTTTCTTTATTTCGGCTCAGCGGAAATTAATGATGTACATCAAGGGTGCCCAGAACGAGCTTACCAGCGCGTCAAAACCAATACACATACACCAAATATATTTCGAGCAATAACAACAAAATGAGATAGAGAGGGAGAACCGATTTTTGATTTTGTGTGTGTGCCGCGGAAAGCGACACGCGTTCGGCCGTACGCATAAGCATTTTGTTGTTGTGTTCGAGTTTGCGAGAGAAATAGGAGAGGGAGAATAAAGACACACATGAAGTTGTTGTTGCAGGTCAGAGCGCGCCAACAACAAAACATAGAGCACGCATAAGATTTGTTTTTGCTTTTTGCTTTTTGTTTTTATTTTAAAAATTATAACCGTTACGGTCCCTAGTTTTTCAACTTAAAACTGCATTCATATTCTGAATTATATGGCTGATGTTTTTCATATAAGTATGTGCGCAAGCTTACAACACAAAAAAAAAAAACAAGTAAGCAAGAGCAGAGGAACAGAAGCAGAAAAAAAAAAAAATCTTGTGCAAAGACAATGCCCGAAGCGCTCCAGTCCGAAATGCCAATGCTTTCGACTCCGAAAACTGCTAACGCCTCGATAGCCGCATGGTTTTTTTCGAGCTAAATTTAAGAGAGCGAATTCATCTCTGGGTATTTAATCCTCTTTGCTAACAGTGAGTTACTTCCAGATGATATTGACAGTGCAGAAAAACTTATTCATAAAGGAATTTATTCTTATTCTTATGGTAGAGATATTGACTGTTTGATAAATTTGAAATGGTCTAAAAATAAAATGCCTAACAGTGAGTTACTTCCAGATAATATTGACAAAGCAGAAAAACTTATTCTTAAAGGAATTCATTCTAATTGTTATGGTAGAGAAATTGACTGTTTAAAAAAAGGGAAAAGCTATTGAGAATACAAGTAACTTAAAATCCTTCCCATTTACATACATGACGAATATAAGACTTAAAGGCCGACAGGCTGACGAGGCAACGATTTTGATGCCAAACCCAATTATTTTGCCCAGAACTGTACGACTTAATTGTTTAGTTTATCACGCAAAAATTACCACATCGGTATAGAGACGGTGATAGCCAATCATAGTCAGAGATTTTGGGTAGCAAATTGTCGCAATACAGTAAAAAAGGTAGTTTTAAACTGTCAATTTTGCAAAAACAAAAAAGCCATGCCTCAAGTACCCAGAATGGGAGAATTACCCACTTATAGAGTAGAACCTACCGAGAGACCTTTTTGAAAGTGGGAATCGACTACTTTGGACCCATCGAAATTTTAGTTAATCGTAGTCATGTTACAAGATACGGTGTTATTTTTACCTGTATGGCAAGTCGCGCAATACACCTCAAAGTCTCAGAGGATTTATCCAGTAATGCTTTTATGCATGTTTTCCGAAAATTTGCCAGTGGCCGCGGTTTCCCAGAAGAAGTGTACTCGGATAATGGCACAAATTTTAAAAAAGCGATTAGACAAGTGAACTCAAAATGGCAAATGACTGAACTAACACAGTTCTTGACGGACAAAGAAGTGTAAATGGTTTTTCAACCCACTATTAAGTCAACATACGAGGTGTGCTCAAAAAAGTCTCGCGAATTTTGTGTTTTTTTTCAAAAATTATTTATTTATTCATGAATATCTATTTTGTCCCCTTCAAAGTAGTCCCCATGAGATATTATACACTTGTGCCAACGGTTTTTCCAATCTTCGAACACTTCAAAAATTTTTATCTATTTTTTTTTTTTGTAGCTCCTCCTTCGATGCCGTCTTTATCTCGTCAAGCGTAGCGTAATGACGTCCTTTTTTCGTGCCCTTCAGTTTAGGGAACAAGAAAAGTCACAGGGGCCAGATCTGGGGAATGCGGTGGCTGCGGCATCATTAGTGTGTTGTTTTTGGCCAAAAAAGTGAAAAACGATGTGTAAGCAGGGGGTTATCGTGGTGAATTCCGGACGTTCTGGCGGATTGCTTCGCGCAAATTGCGCATAACTTGCAGGTAATATTCCTTATTGACCGTTCTTCCCTGTGGCAAGAACTCATGATGCACCACGCCCCTGCAATCGAAGAAAACTGTCAGCAAAACTTTCACATTCGACCGAACCCCTGCTCACACATCGTTGCTTGTGCGCGACTTTTTGGCCAAAAACAACACACTAATGATGCCGCAGCCACCGCATTCCCCAGATCTGGCCCCTGTGACTTTTTCTTGTTCCCTAAACTGAAGAGGCCCATGAAAGGACGACGTTACGCTACGCTTGACGAGATAAAGACGGCATCGAAGGAGGAGCTGAACAAGATAAAAAAAATGATTTTTTGAAGTGCTTCGAAGATTGGAAAAACCGTTGGCACAAGTGTATAATATCTCATGGGGACTACTTTGAAGGGGACAAAATAGATATTCATGAATAAATAAATAATTTTTGAAAAAAACACAAAATTCGCGATACTTTTTGAGCACACCTCGTATGTTGACTTAATAGTGGGTTGAAAAACCATTTACACTTCTTGTCCGTCAAGAACTGTGTTAGTTCAGTCATTTGCCATTTTGAGTTCACTTGTCTAATCGCTTTTTTAAAATTTGTGCCATTATCCGAGAACACTTCTTCTGGGAAACCGCGGCCACTGGCAAATTTTCGGAAAACATGCATAAAAGCATTACTGGATAAATCCTCTGAGACTTCGAGGTGTATTGCGCGACTTGCCATACAGGTAAAAATAACACCGTATCTTGTAACATGACTACGATTAACTAAAATTTCGATGGGTCCAAAGTAGTCGATTCCCACTTTCAAAAAGGTCTCTCGGTAGGTTCTACTCTATAAGTGGGTAATTCTCCCATTCTGGGTACTTGAGGCATGGCTTTTTTGTTTTTGCAAAATTGACAGTTTAAAACTACCTTTTTTACTGTATTGCGACAATTTGCTACCCAAAATCTCTGACTATGATTGGCTATCACCGTCTCTATACCGATGTGGTAATTTTTTGCGTGATAAAACTAAACAATTAATGTCGTAATTGCATGTTCTTTGGGCAAAATAATTGGGTTTTTGGCATCAAAATCAAGTTGCTCATCGTCTAGATTGCCTAGTCGGCCTTTAAGTCTTAATTATTCGTCATCTGATATGTAAATGGGAAAGGATTTTAAGTTACTTGTATTCTCAATAGCTTTTCCCTTTTTTTAAACAGTCAATTTCTCTACCATAACAATTAGAATGAATTCCTTTAAGAATAAGTTTTTCTGCTTTGTCAATATTATCTGGAAGTAACTCACTGTTAGGCATTTTATTTTTAGACCATTTCAAATTTATCAAACAGTCAATATCTCTACCATAAGAATAAGAATAAATTCCTTTATGAATAAGTTTTTCTGCACTGTCAATATCATCTGGAAGTAACTCACTGTTAGCAAAGAGGATTAAATACCCAGAGATGAATTCGCTCTCTTAAATTTAGCTCGAAAAAAACCATGCGGCTATCGAGGCGTTAGCAGTTTTCGGAGTCGAAAGCATTGGCATTTCGGACTGGAGCGCTTCGGGCATTGTCTTTGCACAAGATTTTTTGTTTTTTCTGCTTCTGTTCCTCTGCTCTTGCTTACTTGTTTTTTTTTTTATTGTGTTGTAAGCTTGCGCACATACTTATATGAAAAACATCAGCCATATAATTCAGAATATGAATGCAGTTTTAAGTTGAAAAACTAGGGACCGTAACGGTTATAATTTTTAAAATAAAAACAAAAAGCAAAAAGCAAAAACAAATCTTATGCGTGCTCTATGTTTTGTTGTTGGCGCGCTCTGACCTGCAACAACAACTTCATGTGTGTCTCTATTCTCCCTCTCCTATTTCTCTCGCAAACTCGAACACAACAACAAAATGCTTATGCGTACGGCCGAACGCGTGTCGCTTTCCGCGGCACACACACACAAAATCAAAAATCGGTTCTCCCTCTCTATCTCATTTTGTTGTTATTGCTTGAAATATATTTGGTGTATGTGTATTGGTTTTGACGCGCTGGTAAGCTCGTTCTGGGCACCCTTGATGTACATCATTAATTTCCGCTGAGCCGAAATAAAGAAAAAAAATAAAATAATTTTCAACGGGGATTCAAACCGACAATCCAAGAATGTAAGGCGGCATACCTAACCTAACTCAGCCAACTTATAGTTTCTAAACCGAGCAGTTAAACTTTAATATATGTATCTTTGTAAAGGCTGACAAAAGCGAAAATTGGTATTCAATGTCTGCTACCTAGAACATTCGCTTTTTTCACATGCGTCATCTATAATATCTATAAGTCTTTGATATAAGTCTCTTTTTTGCTTGCCACCGATTTGTTAATTTTTTTTGCTCACATGAAGTTAAACCATAAGGATTCTTAATGCTGGTCCTTTCAGGACATGCGATGTATCATATGAAAGGTATTGATCCACACATCATGAATGTTTTTAAATTTTGGTAATACTCCACCCGTTTCTAAAGTTATTTACATTCAATTTTTATTTTCAATTTTTATAATAAAAATTGAAAAATAATCTTTATTTTTCGATTTTTTTATAAAAATTGAAAAATAATTTTTATTTTTAATTTTTATTATAAAAATTGAAAATAAGCGTTACGTTATGATTTTTAAATAAAAATTGAAATTTAATTATTATATTGTAATTTTTTTTTTAAATCAAAAATAATAGTTAAAATTAATTTTTATAATAAAAATTATAAATAAAGGTTTATCCTGCCAACAGAATCCTGCACCCTGAATAAGTATATCTAAGATATTTTCATTCATCTAAATTATTTTTTTAAGGTTCGATTTTTATAAACTCATAGCTCTTATTTGCAATCCCTGTGAAAAACTTACAATTGGTTTTTATTAATAAGGAATGATTAATTTCCCAATCTCATTCCCATTTTATTTGCAATGGTATCCCCATCGGTAAATTGATTTGGCAACTAATTAAATTAAGACTGTTTTCATTTTATTTGAACACTAGCTGAATTTCCCGGCGTCGCTCGGGCTTGAATGATTCTTATTAGAGCTATTATATTCAAGTTATAGATGGCTGCAAATCGATATAAACATTTGGGACCATTCGATCTTTTCCTCTTTTACCCGTCCTCATGATAATCAAACTAATGAATATCTTGCTAATTTCATGACTATTTCGACCGTTTTGTTTATACCTCCGTCTACAATTGCCGTCTATCAAATCTTCACAATAATCCAGGCTCAAATCAAAAGTTGCAAATTTCACAATATTTTGGACCGTGTATTCTACAGCTTCCATTTACCAACGCCGGCATTGTAATGTAAGCACTAAGCGCTTTCATAAATACTCATAAGGTTATTTTGCAAATTTCGCGATTTTTGGAAATTAAAACCTTTTAAACATTGATCAAGACTTCATCGCAATCGGATGCACGGTATAGTTTCTGAATTTTCGCGCTTTTTGGACCACTTCCCGCACATTTCTTTAAATCAGAATCCTTCGCGGGCAAGCATCCAACCATTGCCCAATGTTTCACTGCGTTCGAACATTTTGCAAATTTCTCGGTTTTGGGCCATTTTCCGCCCATTTCTTCTACTTGAAAACCTTCGCGGGCAAGCGTCTATCTATTCCCCAAAGTTTTACCGAAACCGTAAATTTTGCAATTTTCGCGGTTTTTGGACCCTCCTGGGCAAGCGTTCAATTCATTCCCCAAAATTTTAATGCAATCGGATGAACTGAATAATTTTGCAAATTTCGCGGTTTTTGGACCATTTCACAGACATGAGATATAGCCTATGACACTTTCCTGATCGACATGAACATGCTGTGAGAAATTCGTGAAGATCGGTTCAGCGGCTTAGACGCCCATATGGGACAAGCATACAAATATACTTTCACTTTTATATTTATACTAGCTTAATACCCGGCGTCGCCCGGGTTCTTATGATTCTTAAGAGAGGGATTATATTCAATCTAGTGCAGGCTGCATGTCGGTATAAACATTTTGGAACGTTCAATCTTTTTCTCTATATAAACGTCTTCATGATAATCAAAAATCAAGAATATTTTGCAAATTTCGTGACTTTTTTGACCGCTTGGCTAATACTTCCTATTTACCCGTCTACCATTGCTGTCTATCAAATCTTCACAATAATCCAGTCTCAAATCAAAAATTTGCAAATTTCGCAATATTTTGGACCGTGTAATCTACAGCTTCCATTTACCAACGCCGGCATTGTAATATAAGCACTAAGCGCTTTCATACATACTCGTAATGTTATTTTGCAAATTTCGCGATTTTTGGACCTTAGAAACCTTTGCGGCCAAGCGTTGCCCAAAGTTTTATGGCAATCGGATGAACGGTAAAGTTTTTGAAATTTCGCGGTTTTATGACCATTTCAGGCCCAATTCTTCAGTTTAGATACCCTCGCGGGCAAGCGTACAACCATTCGTCAAAGCTTCATCTAAATCGAACATTTTGCAAAGCAAGCGTCGAACCACTATCCAAAGATTTACCGAAACCGCAAATTTTTTAATTTTCGCGTTTTTTTTGACAATTTTCTGCAAATTTCTTCAACTAAGAAACCCTCCCGAGCAAGCTTTCAATTCATTCCCCAAAGATTGGGCGTGTTCACCAGCACACTCCAATCATCTAACATAAATCAACAATCACAATAAAAGTGTTTGACTGCTGGTGAACGGTTTTTGATAAAATTTACAGTCAAACAAATTATCGATATTTTTTATTGGCGGAAGTTTTGAACTCTTGACCGCAAATAAAATAAATAATTAAATATGAATAACATCAAGTACAATCCATTACATTGGATGTGACAGTCGTCAAAAACGCCGATGTGGCGAAATTTCGACCTCTTCGGTGGCGACTTGGTTGTCTCTGGTTTGCCCAGATTGGCTACTTGTAAGCGAAGAGGAGAACGAGGAGTTTCATGCGGCCTGGTTTGAGAAATCAACTTGGGGGCCTTCTTGCAGCTCTATGATAGACTCGGAGGAAAGCTGTCTCCCAACCGATTTGGATGAGATGCAGAGCACGAACACTCTAGACCATTGTACAGTTTGCGGAAGGACCCAAGATTATGCTGCCATCGTCTATGTATTGCACTGAGAGCTTATATAGTGCACATGCTGCAGCAGGATTGGCCGTGTACCATTGAGGTGATCAATAAGTTCCAGCAGCAGCATATACCAAATGTCAGTGAAGATGTGCAGCTCTGGATCATGCTGGAGGTGCTGCAGGCCATACCGGAGCAGGCACAAGTCATACACACCTCGGTGAGTCATCTTTAGGGCAGACCTGGGCAAGCGGGTGCCGGTGGTGTGGCAGACATGTGATGTGTATTTAAAGCTGCAAATGGGACGCAGTGAATGGGACGCGGTGTGCGTGGGTGTGGGCACCTAGATTAAGAACATTGGCTACTCCATTGAGGGCTTTTTGGTATGTCGAAACGGTCACCTACTGATGAGAGGGACTCTCGTTTTGCCAACGTCCAAACTGCAAAAAGCAAAGACGATTCCTTGCACATTTTGTTTTAATTTCTACAAAATTAATTCTTTGTTTAGTGCTGTCAGTTGTTTGCTATCGATAACAATCACAAATCAAATCAATCAAACAAAGAAATACTTTGATAGATTTACATCTAACACAATCAGGAAAATTAGCCATCATGATTGCACATCACGCCCGTTCACCAGCACAATCTAAGAAAATTAGTCGATTTTTGGTTATTGATTTATGCTGGTGAACACGCCCATTGAATTTTGCGAATTTCGCGATTTTTGGACTTTAGAAACCTTCGCGGCCTAACCTAACCGCGGAGCGTCTAACCATTGACCAAAATTTCATCGCAATCGGATGAACGGTATAGTTTTTGAATTATCGCAGTTTTTGGACTATTTCCCGCCCATTTCTTGAAATCAGAATCCTCCAAAGTTTTATAACAAACGAACATTTTGCAAATTTCGCGGTTTCTTCTACTTGGAAACCTTCCTGGGCAAGCGTCGATCAGTTTCGCAAAGTTTTAGCGAAAACTTAAATTGTGCAATTTTCGCGGTTTTTGGACCGTTTCCCGCAAATTTTTTAAACTTAGAAACCATACCGGGCAAGCGTTCAACCATTCCTAAATTTTCATTGCAATTGGATGAACGGTATAATTTTGCAAATTTCGCGGTTTTTGGACCATTTCACCGACATGAGACATAGCCTATGACACTTTCCTGTTCCTGTTACTGGGAAAAATTCGTGAAGATCCGTTCAGCGGTTTAGACGCCCATAAGGGACAAACATACAAATATACAAACATACAAACATACTTTCACTTTTATATAGATGTATAGATACTCATAATTTTCGTTAGTAATTGTCCCATATCTATCGTCCTCCGTGTCTGGTATAGTACTGACCTCGAATTGTGACCTTTTCCAAGATATACGTACTCGTACCATATACCATTGTTATCCCCAAAACCATCCCCTGGAGCTCCATCAGGATAGGAAGGATTAAATTTCTCGTTCAGGTGGTTTGCACCTAAAGCTTTTGTAATTCGTCACGAGGGAAAAATTTTTGGAGATTTTACACGCCTTGTTGGGCATTTTGCCCCTTGGAAGGTGAGGAGTTCTACCCTGACTGGTAGTACGAAGGCTAAAGGGCAAAAATAAAAAGAAAGAAAAAAAAAAGGTTTAAGAAAAGAGAAAATTAGTAGATTTTTTAAATGGTTCTTTAAGGTTCCAAACTTAGAGTAAATGATTCTGTTAATTTTAAGAAAATACAATTGTTAAATAATCTGAAAAGAAAGATGATGGGCTAATTTTGTGCGATTGGGGAGAGGGGATGAATTCTTGCCTGGATTAGGCCCTTCTAGGCCGTTTGTGTTGGGTGATGTTTCACAAAGCCGAATAAGGAGCATCACAGGATGGGCGGGAGCGCGGTGACGATTCCACCTAGGTCACCAGCATTGGGATTTCCTTTTGTTTATTTTTTTGTGTAGTGGTAGTGGTTGTTGTTTTTTTTATGATTTTTGCCAGTTTAGGTTGTTGTCGTTTTTTTTATAGTGACGAGCGTTCGGTCAATATCGATGATTGTTGGACTGCGGGCATGGGAAGATCCCCCTTTGGGATTAGCTGAGCCAGCCGGATTGCCCATCGAGAAAAACATGCAGATCCGTAACACTATGGCGCCCAATTTTAAGTTTCAATCAAAATGACGCGCGGCGCGTCATACCTGTACGAAGCGTCGCTGCGAATTGAAGAAAAAAAATAAATAAATTTGATAAGACGACTTCTCGTATAGATGAGCCAACGTGGTAGCTTCAGCCAACCTCAAACAGCGGCTGGAGGTAGCACGGACTAGCCTGCAATTGCGCTGGGTAGGAACAACTGAAGAGACCACCGAAGGTGATTAGAATCAGGTTAGGGCAGGTAACAGTAAAACTAGAGGCTCACATTTCGCAGAAAGAAGGTTGATTGCTCCAGGAATACACAGAATCGTGGCGGATTTGAAAAGAAGAAGCCTAGGTGTGTCAACAATAAGGCCGTGGACTTGCCATCAGGTGGATATCCTCGAGTAAGGACGATTTCAAATCATCTGTGATACAATCTGTGATTAAATAGAATAGATTAGGAATTGGCAAATCAGTAATTGTATTTTTTGTTTGTGTACTTACCGAAATTATATGTGATTCCTGGATTTCTCTCTCTCTGTTCGTCCATGAAAGTGTCGGCAACACGCTTAATTGTGTGGAAGTGACCAGTGTGCTCGTTGGCAACACGCGCAGCAACTCCACACTCGATAGTTCATGGAAGGACAGTCAGATGCGAACTCCACAAGGAGTCGTATAATGGAAATAGCTCCTTGACTGCCGGCCATCAAATTTAATTTGAGGACCTGAGCAGTCGAAGACTATGTCTAACAGGAAACCAAGCTTAAAAGCGTAGAGAAGCATTCGGATCATCTCCGGCTAGATAGTAGTTCTCCCTCCCCTCCCATTATATGAAGTGAGTTTTTTTTTGGAATTTTTTTTGCAGATCGGTAGAGATTTGAGATAAGTGTGTGTAAATTTCCGATTATATCTTTATAAAAAATTATTATATAGATTTGAGTAGAAGAAGAGATTAAGAGCTAGTTAAGTTTGGGATAGTGTGAGGTAAGTGGTAATGATATTAATGATATTTGGTATTGTTTGATTTGGGATATTGTTTAGTTTGGGATAGTGTGAGTTAAGTGGTAATGATATTAATGATATTTGGTATTGTTTGATTTGGGATATTGTTTAGTTTGGGATAGTGTGAGTTAAGTGGTAGTGGATTATTGATATTTAGTATTGTTTGAATTAGTGTTATTGTTTTGTGAATAGAAATGGATGCGAAAAAAGATATAGAAAATGAGCTCGGTAAGGGTCACAACCACCAGTTGAGATCGTTAGGGAGTGCACACGATGCGGATGATTCTATAGGATCGGACCACGATACGGGCGCACCTCGACAGTCGTTATTTGGTGCCGGAGGTTTGCGGCGGACTCCGATGAACTACCAAAAGAGAGAGAGATGACATGCAGCTAGAGCAGCATCTAGAGCAGCAGTTAGAGCAGCTGTTAGAGCAGCAACCGAAGCAACAGCAAAACTTGGAATTCCCAGTCTCCGGGATAGGGACAAGGGAAGCCTCGGCCGTCAACGCGGTTTTAGCCCAAGCACACGCAACGTATCGTAGTTCGCTTCCATCTGGGATAAGCGAAGCTGTCCAGTTGGAAATAAGGAATGGGTTCACAGATCTGATGAAAAAGCTCAACGAGGTGATCAGACGTCAATCATTTCCAACTGAGACCAACCCCAATATCCAAAGAAGTGTTCAAAGCCAAGCCGGACAACAGCCACAAAATCAGCCACAAGTAATAGTGGGAACTGGAGCGATTCCTAAAATTCCTAAAACCCAGGTGTAAGGGCAGCGCTCCGGAACAAGGCCACCCCTGGTACCACCAAAACCTTCGACCCAAGCATTCAGCTGCAGAGCGGAAAGTGAGTCGAGTCCCGGTTATGCGATGATAGAAGCGAGGAATTGGCGAAATCCCTTAGCTACAAATGGACCGAGGCCGGTGCATCACAACGAGCCAAATGCAGAGAATTTTAGGATAGAATTTTTGGAGATCACCGGTTAGGAGGCATGAGAATGATCACACATCGGATCAAGAAGGCTCGAGAACGTTTTTAACGCAGACGCGTAGTAAGGCGTCAGGTGGTGGAGGCCGTAAAGCGTGGAGAAAACCCAGATCCTCGAGTGTTTGCTGAGGTATCCATCTATGGAAGATTCCTCAATAGTCTCTTAGATACAAGAGCTAGTGTCAGCTTACTTGGTCGTGGCAATCGAGAGTTCCTAGATAGGTTAGGAGTCTCCATGAATAGGTATACCTCGATAGTCCGTACAGCAGCTGGGGAAGATCGATCCATAATTGGGCGAGTAGAGCTGTTAGTCAAATATGGAAATGACACAAAATCCGTCCTTTTTTATGTCTGTCCATACCTGGAGCAAGCAGCCTATTTTGGAATTGACTTCTGGCGCGCGTTCGGACTAGCACCTGCAGTTTTGGGTCTTGGAGGCAGAGAAGATGCAGAAGTCCATGTGGCCGATCTAGTGGCTGCACAAATGTCCCATTATGTGGAAGAGGAAGAAGAGGAGCAATGCGATCCGGAGTGCTGGATGTTACCTGAAAAGGAAAAAACCTATTAGAAGCAGTAAAATCAAAATTTTTGTCCTATCAAAAGGTCGGCCTAGGAAGAGCTACTGCGGAGAAGCATACGATCGAGTTAATCGAAGGAGCGCAATCGTTCAAGGACAGACCCAATCCATTGTCTCCCGCAATGCAGGAAGTGGTAATGGCTGAGATTGATAAGATGCTCGCTTTGGGAGTTATCGAGGAGAGCTGCAGTCCATGGAGTAACAGGACGACAGTGGTACGGCGTCCGGATAAGGACCGCTTCTGCCTCGATGCTCGCAAACTGAACACCTTAACGATCAAAGATGCGCATCCACTGCCCTGCATTGAGAGAATCCTAGAATTTCTCTTCGTTAGCGGCACCATTGACAGAGGCGTTGAAGAAGAAACCTGGAGGCAAGTTTCGCCTAAATGAGGAAGCGATTCAGGCGGTAGGAGCTTTGAAAATGGCTTTGATGTCTGCTCCAGTGTTGGTGCATGACGATTTTTCCAAGCACTTTTACGTGCAATGCGATGCCTCCCAAGTAGGAGTGGGCGCAGTACTCTTCCAACGAGATGATAAAGAACAAGAGCGACCGATTGCGTTCTTCTCGGCTAAAATGAACAAACATCAAAAGAACTACACGGTGACGGAGAAGGAATGCCTTGCAGCCGTGCTAGCTATCCGTAAGTTCCGTCCATATATTGAGGGCATGCCATTTACCTGTATAGCCGATCATGCCAGCCTGAAATGGCTCATGTCCATGAAAGATTTGTCGGGACGCTTAGCTCGGTGGTCGTTACAGCTGCAAGGGCACAACTTCAACATCGAGCATAGGAAGTGCAGCGACAACATTGTTGCGGATACGCTTTCGCGTAGCGTGGAGGAGATCTATATGAAACCGCAGGATTTGATAGGTTTTGAAACCAGCTCTCCTCTCTTAGCGACGTGAGCGCCGCAACATATACATATACAAATATCAATACCGAATGCCTTGCTGCCAGCGTCTCTGACAGCGCAGTTCTTAGCCTTAGGGCAAACCCAATTTTGGCAGAATTTGTAATAATGATTATGCATAAGCTTGTGAACAAGTAAAGATCGAGGCACAGAGTGCGCTCAAAAATTCAATAAAGACAAACCACAAACCAATTGAAGACAGATACTTATTTGACATTATGGATTACATGGGGTCTTACATGGCGAATGTGACGTAGAGCCTGGAGGCTACCCAGAAGGGAAGGCATGAAAGAAAAAACACAAAAACAACCCAGAAGGAAGGAAGGAAAAAAACACAAAAACAACCCAGAAGGAAGGAAGAAAGATATGCGGGAAACCAAAAACAAAAATTACAGAGTGAGTAGAATGCTAAAGTTTTGTTCAAAATTACTGGGCATGAAACCTCAAAAGAAAAAGGAGGTCTTCGTTGCAAAATCTCAAAAGAATTGTGCTGAAAATAAAAGGCATTGAACAGTGAAAATCCCCCAAAATGGGAGGATGCCTGTGAACTCCACGAGGAGTTATCATTTTTAAAGCAACAAATACAAAATAAAACAAAACAAACTCCTACATATCTTGAAACCCCAAATTAAATCCATATCAAAAGCATATCCTAAAACAAACCACCCACAGAGAAGCTGATCCCCTACTTAAAAAAGCAGTGCTCAGGAGACTGTAGAGGCCCACTTACCACACCAGCATGTCAGTATACATGCCACAAAACCAATAAACCTGTGCAGCCAGCACCGGACCCGTCTGGCGCGTCAAGCCAGACCAGAAGGAAGACAACCACCCCCCAATGAGATCTGAAGGAAGGATGAGCAGTTTAGATTATAAAAAACAAAACAAATGAAATTTTAAAACAAAATTGTACGAAACATTTTAATTTTGAGCTGTCTACTTAAACGGCCCGAAAAGATTCTATTAGGTAGGGAAAACTGTGACCCACCCCTTAATATCCCAACCATTCTCACCGTCGTAAGACGTATTAGGGACACATTATTATTATTATAAAAAAAAAAACACACAAATTTCTATGCTTCGTATAAAAAAAAAAAAACAAATTTTTCCAAATAAATACAATTTTTGACAAAATTAAGATTTTCAGTTATAAACATTAAAATAAAAAAAAAAGAGGAAAGGGAAAACAAAAAGCAATCGCAGGCAGACAGCAAATTTTCAAACTGTAAAGTTAATGAATAGTAACCGTATAAGCAAAGATTTAGATTTCTCAATTAATGAGCCAGAATCCAAAATTCTTAATATATTTTCCATAAAGAATAAAACACCCAATATGGGGTTAATTGATTCAAAAACAGTGGATTCCACTGCAGAACGTAATAAACAAAAGTAGAATCGAACACAATTGACATGACTTTAACAAACATACTTTTGATAATAATCGTTGTTATAATGTGTGCCTCATATCCTTTTTAAAGCATATAAGATGCACAATAAATGTATATCCAAAAGAGCCATAAGCATGCTAATGACTTAGATAAGTCCTAAAAAAAAAAATTTTTTCGCTCAAACGACGATTATTACCAAGGGTATACAAAACAAAATTTTCTAAAGAAAATAAAAAAAAATTCAAAAACATAATTCCAAATGAGACATGAACAATATAAAATGAGAAATGAGCTTAATTAAATATGGAATGGGAGCATTTGAAAACCCAAATCCACAAAATAAAAATACCTTTGACAAGTCTTACAAATGTTTAAGCCAAATAGAGCTATACAGAAAGACACAATAAATAAGCCTGCCAAATACTTGTCGAATCCTTCAATGAGACAAGAATATTAGTTCATGAAAATACAAAGATAATATAAACCAGGCGAACTGGTCTAAATATAAAGTTATTACTTAGATTACGATCGAATTTAATAACAATCAGGGATAAGTATGATTTAAATATTTCAGCCCCGACTATCTTAAACACACCTTTGACCATAGAACATAGGGGAAGAATTAGAAGTAACAGATCAGGAAAACGTCTTAACAGAAGACGACGAATCAGATAATGAAGATAACGAAAACATAGATATAAAAGAAAAAGATCTACACGATCTAACAATTCCTGCAGTAATATTATACCTGAAATAGCAGAGAAGAAATAACAGAAGAAATTGGTACAGAATCTGACTCAAATTCAAACGAGGAAGAGACAAAATATATCAATATGGTAGAGGCAGTACCTGCCCAGAGGGCATACATCAGGGAAATTGCCCAAACAATACCTGATTTGGACGGAAAGAAAATTCATCTTGAGAAATTCCCAACCGCCCTAAGGATAGTAAACCTGACTCAGAAAATAATGAGGCACTTGCAATTGAAGTGATTAAATCTAAAATAACTGGCACAACCCATAACAAGATCAGAAATGAGACTACAATAGAAGGGATAATAACAAAATCCACAGGACTGTAGTAGTCGGTGAAAACACCCCCAACATAAAAGCAAAAATGGCTACACTTACCCAAAAGGTAAAACAGCCACCCAGTTTACAAATGAGGTTGAAAATTTGCGACAACTTCTTGAATTAGCATATATAGACCAAGGCATACCCGCCGAAAAATGCATGACACTCTCAGCACAAGCGAGGCCATTGACAATGATTAAGAAACCGACTGCGAGTGTCAAACGATTTTAGAATCTGTTTTCTGTACAACAATGGATGCAGCCGTCAGCGCTCACATCCGTACCAGTACCAGATACCGGTAGTGTGAATGCCAGACACGTATTCCCCAAAGAGGCAACAGCTACCGTGGTAATAACTACCGTGGTAATAACTATAGAGGAAACAACTATGAGTGAAATTATCGTGGTAGAGGCAATGGCAGCTACCAAAACAGAAATAACTACAATAACAACGGTAACAACAATTACCGTGGAGGTTATGGTAATGCCAATGGAAATAATAATAATTCCAATAGAGGCCAAAATAATAACAACAATAATAACCGTAACAATGTAAGAGTAGCCCAGAATAACTCGGGAAACTCCTGCAACAGCCTTAGAGGCACAACAGTAAAAAACCATAAGGTTCATACCATCAACTAGACAGAACATATTCAAATTTTACTAATGTAGAAATGAATAAAAACTTGTCTTTTTAATAGACACAGGTGCAGACATTTCTCTTTAAAAGAAAATTCTGATATCTTCATGATATTCAGGAAAACAATAAAATTATATTCAAGGCATAGGCCAAGAACTACAATTCAATCCAAAGGATTAACTCCACTCGAGATACAGACAGACAAATACATAATTCCACACGATTTTCATATATAGACTTACATTTTCCAATACCATGTGATGTGGAATAATAGGCATCGATTTCATAAAGAAATTCAATTGTCAATTAGACTTCAAGCCAACAGACTGGCTTATAATGAGACCAAATAACTTAATATTCTCAATTTGCGTTCCAATAACATACAGTTCTGGTAACAACTCAATAATTCTACCAGCAGATCTCTAAGTAGTCCTGAAAATACATATCCTCAAATGAAGATAGCAAAAATAATTCCCAACCAAGAAATTCAAACTGGCATTTATGTTGCAAATACCATTGCTACAACCAAAATGCATTTGTCCGATTACTAAATACAACCAGTACAGATCAAAATAGTGAATATAAAAATTTGCAATATGAATCACGAACTACGATATAGTTCAACCAATTCCGATGAAAGAACAAAAACTGTCATGCTCCCCAATTAACAAAAACTTTCCACCACAATTCAAGTCACAACTAACAGATTTATGCACTGAAAGTGGATGTATTCGGACTTGAAACCGAAATCAATGTCAACAAACACTTACAACAAAACTAAGATTGGAATGATGATGGAACCAGTATACATAAAAAATTATGCAAACTTCTATAGTCGATAGACGAAATACAAGAACAGGGTATTAAAAATTAATCGACAATAAAATAGTCGAACCGTCTGTGTCACCGCATAACAGCCCACTTTTGTTAGTTCCAAAAAATCTCTTCCCGGTTCTGAAAAAAAAAATATGCCATTAGTAATTGACTATCGTCGATTAATAAAAAACTGTTGTCTGATAAATTTCCATTACCTAGAATTGATGATATTTTAGATCAACTAGAAGAGCGAAATATTTTTCATGCCTAGACTTAATGTCTTGAGCCACATCAAATTGAACTTAAAAAGTTCAAGAGATATAACGTCTTTTCAACAAACAATGGTCTATATCGCTTCTTTCTTCACGCGTCTACCATTTGGTCTAAAAATAGCACCAAATTATCAGAGAATGAGACTATTGCATTCTCCGGACTAGAACCATCTCAAGCTTTTCTTTATATGGATGATTTAATAGTCATTTGTTGTTCTGAAAAACATATGCTTAAAAACTTAACCGATAAGCTTGAGAAATGTAGAGAATACAACCCAGTTACATCCTAAAAAATGTTCATTTTTCATGCACGAAGTCACATTTTTGGGACACAAGTGCACAGATAAGAAATCTTGCCAGATGACAAAAAAATACGACGTCATCAAAAATCACCCAGTCCCACATGATGCGGACAGTTAGACGATTCGTTGCATTTGCAATTACTATAGACGTTTTATCCAAAAACTTTGCCGAATATTCTCGCCACATAACAAGATTATGTAAAAAAAGATAAATTTGAATGGACAGCTGATTGCCACATGCCTTTGAACATCTCAAATCGGCACTAATAAATCCAAACTTATTGGGTAATACCCAGATTTCACCAAAGAGTTTTGCATAATAACAGATGCAAGTAAACAAGCTTGTGGAGCAGTTTTAACTCAAAACAAAAATGGACTCCAACTCCAGTTGCGTATGCATCAAGAGCGTTGCATTAAGGTGAAAGTAATAAAAGTTAACAGAACAAGAATTGGCAGCAATTCATTGGGCAACAACTCATTTTTAGACCATACATTTATGGCCGACACTTCACACTGTCGTTAGATCACAGAGCACTTACGTACCTATTCTCAATGATAAATCCAAGCCTAAGCTCACACGAATGCGTTTGAATTAGAGGAATATAATTCTTACAGTTGAATATCTAAAGGGAAAGACAATTTTTAAACATGCAAGTTATCAAGAATAACCACTCAGAGCTACAATCAACAGAAATATAAATGAAAGTCACCACAAGATACCAAAGTAGACAAAATCCTTGCGCAGAAAGAGAAAGAAAGAACTGCCTAGGCAATCTATAGAAAAGCTTCAAAGCCCAATGCATAGTAGTCATCAACAATGACGAAGCAATGAAAAGTAGTGACCTGCAAATAAAGAATATGCTATGTTTTTTTAACATGGAAAGGAAATTATTGTAAGATATGATGTTAGCGCCGCCACAGCCACATTATAAGTGTTTGATTAATGGCAAAAAAAAAGAATATAAAACACACAACTCACTACATTAACAGCAAAAAACACAAAATAGAAAACATAATAAAAGTGTATATACTAATGGAATTGCACTTAGGGTCAGTCTCTTCCAAAGGCTTGGAAATGCAGGCCGGTATAATAAAATCAGCCAACTCAACTGGCACTGTGGGAAAATATCTTTGAACAAGTTTCAATTGATAATTTTAAACAAATGGGCAATAAAACATTAAAATCATTGAGAGTAGTTACTCAACCCGGGTGACCCTAATAGAAAATAAAAAAAGAAAGAAGCTATATTGTCTACATTACATGATGATCCAATACAAGGAGGTCACACTGGCACTGCAAAAACCTTTGGCCAAGGTCAAAGACATTATTTTTGGAAAGGCATGACTGAGATATTACTGAGTACATACGTGAAATGTCAAAAATGTCAAAAATCAAAAGTAGATGAACAAATATAAAAAACTCCTTTAACAATTACTAAAAAATACTAGTAAATATTTTCTTGACAGGGTTTTAGTAGACACTATTGTCCGCTACCCAAGCCAGATAATGGAAAACGAATACGCAGTCACCTTAATATGTGTAATTTGACTAAATATTTAGTTGCGATTCCAATTCCCAAATAAAATGAAGTACTGTTAGTTAAGGCAATATTTGAATCATTTATTCTTGAAGTACGGTCCGATGAAGACGTTCATTACGGACATGGGAACAGAATATAAAAATTCAATAATTAATGATTTGTGCAAATACCTAAAAATAAACAATATAAGGTAATCTTCACCACCAGACAGTTGAACAGTCGAAAGAAGCCACTGAACTTTAACGAATACATACGTTCATATATATCGGTTGGATAAAACCGATTGGGATCATGGCTTCAATATTTCGTATACTGTTTCAATACGACTCGTCTATGACATTCAATTATTGTCCATATGAACTCGTCTTTGGTAAAACAAATAATTTGCCAAAACATTTTAATAGCATAAATAATATAGAACCTTATATATAATATAGATGATTACGCTAAAGAAAGCAAATATAGATTAGAAGTAAATGGCAAAGAGCTAGAATAATGTTAGAAGAGCATAAGAGGTAAAATAAAGAAATCTACGATAAATTAGTAAGGAACGCAGATATATCAGTAGGAGATAAAGTTTTGCTAAAAAAACGAAACAGGTCATAAGTTAGATCCTACGTATCTAGGACCCTTTTACAGTAAAAAAAGTAGAAGATAATGATAATATTTTAATTAGAGATAGCAAACAGAAAACAGAAAGTACATAAGGACAGGTTAAAAATGTTTAATAATTGAAAATCTGAAATATATAAAAAGTGGTCTGATCAGCCAACAAATGTAATGATATGAAACAATACAAAAAAAAAAAACGAAGAACAGAATTTAAAAAAAAAGGAACAAAAAAAAATAATAAAAGACATAATAATTACACAAAAAATTTATTCAACAATTTTATATATTACATACACAAAAAAAAAAAAAAATATACACTATATTTTTATAAACACTCATATATAAGAATTAAATACTGAATACTAAAAATAACTTCATAGAATTACGTTATTTTTCAAAAGGAGTGGAGATGTAGTATGCGCACTTATCGAATGCACACACTGTAAAACATATTGAAACACATTGCGCACTTTTGCTGCAATGTTTACATAAACCAAGTGGAGTAATTTGACCACATAACATTGGACAGCCAAAGCGCCTAGTCAGCATAATGGCTACGCGTGGTCACTGTTTCCATGCGCACATAACTCGCTCTCCCTCTCTTAGCGACGTGAGCGCCGCAACATATACATATACAAATATCAATACCGAATGCTCTACCTCCCAGCGTCTCGACAGCGCAGTTTTAGCCTTAGGCAAACCCACTTCTTAAGAATTTGTAATAATGATTATGCATAAGCTTGTGAACATAAAGATCGAGGCACAGAGTGCGCTCGCACCAATAAAGACAAAACCACAAACCAATTAGCGACAGATACTTATTTGGACATGGATTACATGGGGTCTTACAGTAGTCTGACCACCACTTGATAGAGCGTGCACACGGAACCTACAGCATCTCATGGTGGAGTTGCGAAGACACTAGAAATCCTGCGGCGAAAATATTATTGGCTGGATATGACAATCCAAGTTCGGGAGTTTGTACGTACATGCTGTACCTGCAAAGAAGTAAAAGCACCCAATTATAGATTGCAAGTGGGGATTGGTCAGGGAAGTCGTAACGGAAAGACTGTTCTATAAATTATATATCGATTTCAGGGAAAATATCCGAGGTCGAAAAAGTGGTCACGCGTGGATCTTCATAGTGGTTGACCATTTCTCGAAATACACCTTTTGAAAGCCATGCGGGAAGCCATGCGCGTCCAATGTGGTAGGAGTTCCTGACCAAAGAGGTCTTTGCTAAATTTGGAGTGCCGGAAATCGTGCATCTGGATAACGGCCGTCAATTTGTATCAAAGACGTTCCAAGATTTGATGGAAGCATTTGGAGTTAAACACATTAAGATTCTTGATCTATTCGCCTCAAAGTAACGCACTTAAAAAAGGGTCAATCGAGCGTCCTCACGGCTATATAAGAGCGTACTTGGACCAGGATCATACCGAGTGGAGATATCTGGCCTGAGATTGAGGTGTCTATCCGAAATGATAACATTT
Organism: Lordiphosa collinella; assembly: GCA_018904265.1. Classification (NCBI taxonomy): domain Eukaryota; kingdom Metazoa; phylum Arthropoda; class Insecta; order Diptera; family Drosophilidae; genus Lordiphosa; species Lordiphosa collinella. Next base: position 443,403 of record JAEIFV010000055.1, read on the forward strand.
TTTATTTTTTTTTTTGTATAGTTTTAATATTTTTTTGGTTGATTATTTTTTTTATTATGGTTTGTGCAGCTAGAGCAGCATCTAGAGCAGCAGTTAGAGCAGCTGTTAGAGCAGCAACCGAAGCAACAGCAAAACTTGGAATTCCCAGTCTCCGGGATAGGGACAAGGGAAGCCTCGGCCGTCAACGCGGTTTTAGCCCAAGCACACGCAACGTATCGTAGTTCGCTTCCATCTGGGATAAGCGAAGCTGTCCAGTTGGAAATAAGGAATGGGTTCACAGATCTGATGAAAAAGCTCAACGAGGTGATCAGACGTCAATCATTTCCAACTGAGACCAACCCCAATATCCAAAGAAGTGTTCAAAGCCAAGCCGGACAACAGCCACAAAATCAGCCACAAGTAATAGTGGGAACTGGAGCGATTCCTAAAATTCCTAAAACCCAGGTGTAAGGGCAGCGCTCCGGAACAAGGCCACCCCTGGTACCACCAAAACCTTCGACCCAAGCATTCAGCTGCAGAGCGGAAAGTGAGTCGAGTCCCGGTTATGCGATGATAGAAGCGAGGAATTGGCGAAATCCCTTAGCTACAAATGGACCGAGGCCGGTGCATCACAACGAGCCAAATGCAGAGAATTTTAGGATAGAATTTTTGGAGATCACCGGTTAGGAGGCATGAGAATGATCACACATCGGATCAAGAAGGCTCGAGAACGTTTTTAACGCAGACGCGTAGTAAGGCGTCAGGTGGTGGAGGCCGTAAAGCGTGGAGAAAACCCAGATCCTCGAGTGTTTGCTGAGGTATCCATCTATGGAAGATTCCTCAATAGTCTCTTAGATACAAGAGCTAGTGTCAGCTTACTTGGTCGTGGCAATCGAGAGTTCCTAGATAGGTTAGGAGTCTCCATGAATGGGTATACCTCGATAGTCCGTACAGCAGCTGGGGAAGATCGATCCATAATTGGGCGAGTAGAGCTGTTAGTCAAATATGGAAATGACACAAAATCCGTCCTTTTTATGTCTGTCCATACCTGGAGCAAGCAGCCTATTTTGGAATTGACTTCTGGCGCGCGTTCGGACTAGCACCTGCAGTTTTGGGTCTTGGAGGCAGAGAAGATGCAGAAGTCCATGTGGCCGATCTAGTGGCTGCACAAATGTCCCATTATGTGGAAGAGGAAGAAGAGGAGCAATGCGATCCGGAGTGCTGGATGTTACCTGAAAAGAAAAAACCTATTAGAAGCAGTAAAATCAAAATTTTTGTCCTATCAAAAGGTCGGCCTAGGAAGAGCTACTGCGGAGAAGCATACGATCGAGTTAATCGAAGGAGCGCAATCGTTCAAGGACAGACCCAATCCATTGTCTCCCGCAATGCAGGAAGTGGTAATGGCTGAGATTGATAAGATGCTCGCTTTGGGAGTTATCGAGGAGAGCTGCAGTCCATGGAGTAACAGGACGACAGTGGTACGGCGTCCGGATAAGGACCGCTTCTGCCTCGATGCTCGCAAACTGAACACCTTAACGATCAAAGATGCGCATCCACTGCCCTGCATTGAGAGAATCCTAGAATTTCTCTTCGTTAGCGGCACCATTGACAGAGGCGTTGAAGAAGAAACCTGGAGGCAAGTTTCGCCTAAATGAGGAAGCGATTCAGGCGGTAGGAGCTTTGAAAATGGCTTTGATGTCTGCTCCAGTGTTGGTGCATGACGATTTTTCCAAGCACTTTTACGTGCAATGCGATGCCTCCCAAGTAGGAGTGGGCGCAGTACTCTTCCAACGAGATGATAAAGAACAAGAGCGACCGATTGCGTTCTTCTCGGCTAAAATGAACAAACATCAAAAGAACTACACGGTGACGGAGAAGGAATGCCTTGCAGCCGTGCTAGCTATCCGTAAGTTCCGTCCATATATTGAGGGCATGCCATTTACCTGTATAGCCGATCATGCCAGCCTGAAATGGCTCATGTCCATGAAAGATTTGTCGGGACGCTTAGCTCGGTGGTCGTTACAGCTGCAAGGGCACAACTTCAACATCGAGCATAGGAAGTGCAGCGACAACATTGTTGCGGATACGCTTTCGCGTAGCGTGGAGGAGATCTATATGAAACCGCAGGATTTGATAGGTTTTGAAACCACAGAGTTCGCTGCAGAGGAATACATCGAATTAGTACGAGAGGCGACCGAAAACAAAGAGCACTTACCGGATTTGCGGGCGGAAAACGGATTCCTGTTCAAGCGTACCAGTGCAGAAAGAATAGACGATAAATTTGAGGGCACCGAATGGAAGCTATGGGTAAGAAGTAGTCTGACCACCACTTTGATAGAGCGTGCACACACGGAACCTACAGCATCTCATGGTGGAGTGGCGAAGACACTAGAAATCCTGCGGCGAAAATATTATTGGCTGGATATGACAATCCAAGTTCGGGAGTTTGTACGTACATGCTGTACCTGCAAAGAAGTAAAAGCACCCAATTATAGATTGCAAGTGGGGATTGGTCAGGAAGTCGTAACGGAAAGACCGTTCTATAAATTATATATCGATTTTTAGGGAAAATATCCGAGGTCGAAAAGTGGTCACGCGTGGATCTTCATAGTGGTTGACCATTTCTCGAAATACACCTTTTTGAAAGCCATGCGGGAAGCCACAGCGTCCAATGTGGTGGAGTTCCTGACCAAAGAGGTCTTTTACAAATTTGGAGTGCCGGAAATCGTGCATTCGGATAACGGCCGTCAATTTGTATCAAAGACGTTCCAAGATTTGATGGAAGCATTTGGAGTTAAACACATTAAGATTCCGATCTATTCGCCTCAAAGTAACGCATCCAAAAGGGTCAATCGAAGCGTCCTCACGGCTATAAGAGCGTACTTGGACCAGGATCATCGGGAGTGGGACGCATATCTGCCTGAGATTGAGGTGTCAATCCGAAATGCCATCCATTCAGCAACCGGATGTACTCCATTCTTTTCGGTGTTTGGACACCATATGTACATAAATGGGTCAAATTATAAGCTGGCACTAAAGTTGAGATCTTTGTGTGACCATGAAATGGCCGGATTAGAGGCAGCGGACAAAATTAAAATAATTCACGAAAAGGTCCAGCAGAATTTACACTCAGCATATGAGCGTAGTCGAGTACGTTACGATAAGAGAGCTCGAGTGTTCCATGCTCGGCCAGGCCAAGAAGTGTTCCGGAGAAATTTTGCATTGAGTGATTTCAGCCAAGGCTTTAATGCGAAATTTTCTCGAAAATTCTTGAAGGCGCGAGTCGTGAAAGCCGTGGGAAATAATGCTTACCTGCTGCAGCTAGAGCAGCATCTAGAGCAGCAGTTAGAGCAGCTGTTAGAGCAGCAACCGAAGCAACAGCAAAACTTGGAATTCCCAGTCTCCGGGATAGGGACAAGGGAAGCCTCGGCCGTCAACGCGGTTTTAGCCCAAGCACACGCAACGTATCGTAGTTCGCTTCCATCTGGGATAAGCGAAGCTGTCCAGTTGGAAATAAGGAATGGGTTCACAGATCTGATGAAAAAGCTCAACGAGGTGATCAGACGTCAATCATTTCCAACTGAGACCAACCCCAATATCCAAAGAAGTGTTCAAAGCCAAGCCGGACAACAGCCACAAAATCAGCCACAAGTAATAGTGGGAACTGGAGCGATTCCTAAAATTCCTAAAACCCAGGTGTAAGGGCAGCGCTCCGGAACAAGGCCACCCCTGGTACCACCAAAACCTTCGACCCAAGCATTCAGCTGCAGAGCGGAAAGTGAGTCGAGTCCCGGTTATGCGATGATAGAAGCGAGGAATTGGCGAAATCCCTTAGCTACAAATGGACCGAGGCCGGTGCATCACAACGAGCCAAATGCAGAGATCCCGGCGGTGGAGGTCGACTACGTGAACGACATAAGTCCAGTACATCAATGGCCAAAAGTGGAACGATGGAACGTGACCTTTGATGGCGATAGCTCTCGGAATTCAGTCGATTTCGTATTTCGACTCGAATTTCTTCAGATCCAATACCAATGCCCTTGGCAAGAAATTCTGCGCAATTTCCATCTTTTGCTGACTGGGCGTGCGCGGGATTGGTATTGGGTACATGTTCGACAGAGCAGGGTTACGAATTGGGCGCAGCTGAGACGGTCGTTGTACGAACTACTGCAGAGAGAGCAACTTCCAAGCGATGGAGTGGAAGAATATATCCACGCCATACAGCAGCTGGCTTCGCGGTTGGAGAAGCCGATAAGGGACCGACAATTGCTGAAGATTGCCAAGGGTCTGCGTGATAGCATCGCACGTTATGTGTACGCCATGGACTTGTACACCATGGACGAGCTGCGCAAGGAATGCCTCGAGGTAGAGAGGACAGTTGGGCGACGTGGCCGACCTACCTATACAGCAGAAAGATACCCTCCAGGAGGAAAGGCGCTAGTCAGCGAGTCGCAAGCAGATCCGGAAGATAAAGATCCAAAGGCCAACGTGGAGGAAGTCCGGATTAGAAGCAAGGTCCCGAGCAGAGTTGGTTGCTGGACTTGCGGAAAAGGGACTCACGGATTCCGCGATTGTGATGCAGAGGAGAGGAAATTGTTTTGCTTCCGATGCGGACATCCTGACACCATCGCTCCAAGGTGTCCTGAGTGCGCGGAAAACGGAAGGCTGAATGCAGCGAGACAAGGAATAGAATTTTTGGAGATCACCGGTTAGGAGGCATGAGAATGATCACACATCGGATCAAGAAGGCTCGAGAACGTTTTTAACGCAGACGCGTAGTAAGGCGTCAGGTGGTGGAGGCCGTAAAGCGTGGAGAAAACCCAGATCCTCGAGTGTTTGCTGAGGTATCCATCTATGGAAGATTCCTCAATAGTCTCTTAGATACAAGAGCTAGTGTCAGCTTACTTGGTCGTGGCAATCGAGAGTTCCTAGATAGGTTAGGAGTCTCCATGAATAGGTATACCTCGATAGTCCGTACAGCAGCTGGGGAAGATCGATCCATAATTGGGCGAGTAGAGCTGTTAGTCAAATATGGAAATGACACAAAATCCGTCCTTTTTTATGTCTGTCCATACCTGGAGCAAGCAGCCTATTTTGGAATTGACTTCTGGCGCGCGTTCGGACTAGCACCTGCAGTTTTGGGTCTTGGAGGCAGAGAAGATGCAGAAGTCCATGTGGCCGATCTAGTGGCTGCACAAATGTCCCATTATGTGGAAGAGGAAGAAGAGGAGCAATGCGATCCGGAGTGCTGGATGTTACCTGAAAAGGAAAAACCTATTAGAAGCAGTAAAATCAAAATTTTTGTCCTATCAAAAGGTCGGCCTAGGAAGAGCTACTGCGGAGAAGCATACGATCGAGTTAATCGAAGGAGCGCAATCGTTCAAGGACAGACCCAATCCATTGTCTCCCGCAATGCAGGAAGTGGTAATGGCTGAGATTGATAAGATGCTCGCTTTGGGAGTTATCGAGGAGAGCTGCAGTCCATGGAGTAACAGGACGACAGTGGTACGGCGTCCGGATAAGGACCGCTTCTGCCTCGATGCTCGCAAACTGAACACCTTAACGATCAAAGATGCGCATCCACTGCCCTGCATTGAGAGAATCCTAGAATTTCTCTTCGTTAGCGGCACCATTGACAGAGGCGTTGAAGAAGAAACCTGGAGGCAAGTTTCGCCTAAATGAGGAAGCGATTCAGGCGGTAGGAGCTTTGAAAATGGCTTTGATGTCTGCTCCAGTGTTGGTGCATGACGATTTTTCCAAGCACTTTTACGTGCAATGCGATGCCTCCCAAGTAGGAGTGGGCGCAGTACTCTTCCAACGAGATGATAAAGAACAAGAGCGACCGATTGCGTTCTTCTCGGCTAAAATGAACAAACATCAAAAGAACTACACGGTGACGGAGAAGGAATGCCTTGCAGCCGTGCTAGCTATCCGTAAGTTCCGTCCATATATTGAGGGCATGCCATTTACCTGTATAGCCGATCATGCCAGCCTGAAATGGCTCATGTCCATGAAAGATTTGTCGGGACGCTTAGCTCGGTGGTCGTTACAGCTGCAAGGGCACAACTTCAACATCGAGCATAGGAAGTGCAGCGACAACATTGTTGCGGATACGCTTTCGCGTAGCGTGGAGGAGATCTATATGAAACCGCAGGATTTGATAGGTTTTGAAACCACAGAGTTCGCTGCAGAGGAATACATCGAATTAGTACGAGAGGCGACCGAAAACAAAGAGCACTTACCGGATTTGCGGGCGGAAAACGGATTCCTGTTCAAGCGTACCAGTGCAGAAAGAATAGACGATAAATTTGAGGGCACCGAATGGAAGCTATGGGTAAGAAGTAGTCTGACCACCACTTTGATAGAGCGTGCACACACGGAACCTACAGCATCTCATGGTGGAGTGGCGAAGACACTAGAAATCCTGCGGCGAAAATATTATTGGCTGGATATGACAATCCAAGTTCGGGAGTTTGTACGTACATGCTGTACCTGCAAAGAAGTAAAAGCACCCAATTATAGATTGCAAGTGGGGATTGGTCAGGAAGTCGTAACGGAAAGACCGTTCTATAAATTATATATCGATTTTTAGGGAAAATATCCGAGGTCGAAAAGTGGTCACGCGTGGATCTTCATAGTGGTTGACCATTTCTCGAAATACACCTTTTTGAAAGCCATGCGGGAAGCCACAGCGTCCAATGTGGTGGAGTTCCTGACCAAAGAGGTCTTTTACAAATTTGGAGTGCCGGAAATCGTGCATTCGGATAACGGCCGTCAATTTGTATCAAAGACGTTCCAAGATTTGATGGAAGCATTTGGAGTTAAACACATTAAGATTCCGATCTATTCGCCTCAAAGTAACGCATCCAAAAGGGTCAATCGAAGCGTCCTCACGGCTATAAGAGCGTACTTGGACCAGGATCATCGGGAGTGGGACGCATATCTGCCTGAGATTGAGGTGTCAATCCGAAATGCCATCCATTCAGCAACCGGATGTACTCCATTCTTTTCAGTGTTTGGACACCATATGTACATAAATGGGTCAAATTATAAGCTGGCACTAAAGTTGAGATCTTTGTGTGACCATGAAATGGCCGGATTAGAGGCAGCGGACAAAATTAAAATAATTCACGAAAAGGTCCAGCAGAATTTACACTCAGCATATGAGCGTAGTCGAGTACGTTACGATAAGAGAGCTCGAGTGTTCCATGCTCGGCCAGGCCAAGAAGTGTTCCGGAGAAATTTTGCATTGAGTGTTTATGAGGGTGCAGATATTAGCTAAAACTAAAATTGGGACAATATGAATGGTACTCAGTGTAAGCAGAACTTTCACTCAACATCCATGCTAATTAAGCTCAAGGTCAGAGTCGTCTGAAGGTCGAGCTAATTCAGCTGCACCGCTTGAAAAAAGCTTTGTTCCCTCGTGGTCACCCAAAGAAAAGTTCTAAGCAGTGCTTTACTTGCTATTGAAACTTTGCTGCGCGCAGACGTATCTGTTTTGAGATAAGAGTTCTTTTTGTGATCCACCACGTTGTCGAACCTTATGTAATAAGCCCCTCGTGGCCTTACCTAATTGGATAATTAATAAGTGCAGCCAACAATACGAAGTGTTCGGCTAAGGCCAGTGGTACGTTTGTACATTTATGTGAAAATTGATCTTAACCCCAAATTTTCTCCAGAGCCTACCGCGGGGTCTTAATTAGGGCAAGGCCTCCCACAATCCCCCAAGCTACTGGCAGCAGAATTCACCCTTGATTGGGTTGTTATTGGCATCTGCGACCGCCTTGTCGTCAACCTTGGCAGACGTGTTCAAGGCCATACCCTTCCTGCAAGAAGTGTTTCGTCATCTTCAGCATCTTTGGTGGTTTGTCTGCAACCTTAGTGGCACACCTCGCTGCTGCGGCAGCGCTGACACCTCCATCGGTGACACAACTCAGCCAACCGGCCACGGATCGCGGCTCTAAACGCCCCCATTGGGCCTGTCAAGAACTCCAGCGGCTCTTGTTAACCAAGTGCCTTTCCTTCCCGTTACCTATATAATGGCATTTATGAATGGATAACTAAAGCCTAAGTTCTTATACAAGCAGTATGCCCTTTATCAACGCTTACTAATTATTGTCTTTGCCTTCGATCAGATTATCATGAATGGGGAGACCAACTAAGGCGATATCAATTACATATATACATATGCTTTCAATCACTCCTTCATAATCCATACTTAGCAAGCTGCGATCACCTACGTCATCAGGCCTGCTGACATCGGGGGACTCATGCGTAAGTACGGCATAGCCGTAAAAGAAATTGAAAAGGTGCTCTAAAATCTGAGCTTACATGCATATGTGTGTATATTATATCATTGATTTGCGCCCTTCCCCCTTGCCTTAAATTCGTAAACAATAAATGAACGATCAGTGGTTTTAACTAATGCGTTGATAAGGGCAAACAGTAAAGAAGCTTACTTCCTTAGATTGTTATTCAATTCTTGTTTTGATCAGGCCTTTCGCCTCAGCTGCACCTTCGCACTGCCTTTTATTATTTTTGTTGTTGTTTACCTTTGAATATTATGCCCATATAGTGGCCGCCTTAAGCGCTCAGAATGAATTGTATTTTTAAAACTACTTATTTGGAATATTATATGAAGTTATCGACTTAAATATGAATTAATTGTTTTCTCCTTTTTGGGGCACCAATGATCTGACCGCCGCTTCAAGAAAATGGGTAAAAGCCGCAACTTAAAGGCTTTTACAGGTAGGGTGGGTTAAGAAAAAAAGGACACAAGACCTCGTCCTTCGCGATAGTACACTAGCTTCCTTTCATGTGGTTATCTCCTCAATATATCTACCTTTAGCTCTGTCAAATCTTTAGTTATGTGATGCTTGCGTTGCTTCAGAAGCGAAAACCCACGCCCAGGCCCTGAGCACAGCCGCAAAGCTTAGACAGAGCTGCTTCTGAGCCGTAGATCAGCTTGCTCGCGTTCGTCACATACTAAATGGCGCCCAACATGCGGGGCTCCCGCAGAGACAATTAAATTGTCTACCCGTGCTTCCCAAAATACCTGTCTTTCCTTATATCCCATAACCATTTACATCCACATCTTTGAAGTAGTCAGTACAATATAATTTGCAGATCTTGGAATTGCTGGTATATGTGGCGCTGTTGCAACCAGACCAGATCACAAATTATGTTGATAAATCAAGGCTATTGTATGCAAATCAGTAGTGTTGGCAATGAACCACATGTCATTTTCATTATTTATCTTATAACGGATATTGATAGTCTTGAATTCCATTTCGATTCTATACCTTTTAAGAGATAACGTCAATGCTTGTGGCTAATTTTGGCCTTATGGAATTGAGAATTGTTCTGATTGGATTATTTCGGCCAGATCCTCTTTCATATAAGTCGGAAAATTCAGTTTTGATAAATTTTTTGTAGTTTCAGCTAAGAGAAGCTAAGTGTACAACTCGTTATAAAGAAAACTTGAAGCGGTGAATCGATCAAAGGAAGACCCCAGAATAAAAAAATTTTTGAGACATAAACCTTTCTTATTTAGCCTTATATATCTATTCTATCTTATCTCTATATATATTCATAAATTCTGAAAATTATTATGGCTGTCAGGCGTAGTCAGGAAAATCTCAATTTAAGAGAGCAAGCAGTGTCGTGCATTATATGCCAAGACGCAGCTGCAGCAGATTCAATTTGCACGGAGACCCCATGCAAACACAAATTTCATAAAGAATGTCTAGCAGTTTGGTTACAATCCAATACCACTTGTCCAACATGCCGTCAGCCATGTCCAATAACTGCTAGCGCGGAGCAGCGCGAAAGCTTAACCATGACCCATAATATCCAGCCTCCGAGAACCAATCGGGGAGCATCTAATAACTCCACGTCAAGAGGCCGCCCTAACACTAGATCCGGAAACCGTAATGCTACAGCTTCTAGTTCCCAACGATCTAGTACCGCGGATCACAGTGCTCTTAACCGGAACAATAGTGCGGAGGTTGCGGAAGCACACAATAATATCGTCAGCGAGCAACGTGTGGTTTCTCTGATTACCGCATCCTTAGAGAATTTTCGGTCCACTATGGCCACAGCTATGGCGGAGCAGATTTCTGCTGCAATGAGAAACCTTCAATTAGCTCCACCACCTCAAGAGGCGCGAGAAGAGATTCAATTAGAGTGGGAAAATGAAATTCCTGAAGTTCTAGGATCAGAGCGTAGTGAGCCATTTGGAAATAGGCAGCACATTCCAAATGTATTTCCTTTGAGAAGATCGGAAAGCTCAATAGAGCGTCCGGATAAAGTATCCAGTGTGATTTCCAACTGGCATCTTAAATTCAGTGGTACACCAAATGATATCCCGATTGATGAATTCATTTATAGGGTAAATTGTTTAACGACAAGATGCCTTGGCGGTGATTTTGAAACCTTGTATTACTTTGCTAATTTGCTATTTTCTGGTTCCGCCTTAACATTTTATTGGCGCTTCCATCGAAACGAGTCCCATAAAACTTGGTACAATCTTTGCACAAGATTATGCGAAAGATACCAAAGTGATCGTTCGGATGAAGACATTAAAGACTCAATGCGCAGGCGAAAGCAGAAGGCAAATGAATCCTTTGATGAATTCCTTGACGCTATGTTATCGATAACAGACATGTTGCGTGTAAGGCCTTCCAGTGGCGAGCTAGTTGCGTACGTCAAAAGAAATCTTAAGCCTGAACTGAGGCACGAGCTGTTGCATGTTGACATACCAAATGTTGCCACATTGCGTCGCGAGTGCCACAAACATGAAGAATTTTACAATAATGTTTATAGCAAGCCAATTTCTAGGCCGTTGCAGCCAAAACGCATGGTACAAGAAATTTATACTGAGGATTTGGAAGAGCAAGAGCTTAGGGAAGACGATGAAGAGGTGGAGATTAATGCGATCCGTTCGGCTGATAGGACAAAATGCTGGAATTGCGATGAAATTGGTCACCGCTATCAGGAGTGTCTTGAACCACGGCGCATTTTCTGCTATGGTTGCGGAAAGCTTGACACGTACAAGCCCAATTGCCCTAACTGCAAGCCTCCACCGGAAAACTCTCAGCAGGGTATCCGCCCCAGACCGAAAGCGGATATCCGCAAATCGAACCAGAACTAAGCCTGTCCACTTCTACTCAATCTGATGAGGCCTCGGATAACCTCATCAATCCACTTGATTTTCAACCTTATCATGTTCGTCTGGAAAAGTATTTAAAACGTAGGTCAGAAATATTTAATGCTGCTGTTGATTCTGTGCGTACAACCCGTTCAACAATGCGTTTGAAAAATTATTGGAAGCAGCGACAAGCCTTACGTAAAGTGACAATTTTAAGTATTGTACGAAAAGGTCCAGATATTCGTCCGTTCACAAAAATGGAAATTCTTGGTCAACCTTATCTAGCTCTCTTGGATAGTGGGGCCAATAAAAGTGTCATTGGAGGAGATTTAGCAACACGCATTTTAAATTCTTGCTCGAATATCAAAAAGTCATACGGAGCTGTTCGAACAGCCGATGGACAAAAGCAACAAGTTGCAGGAACACTCTCCATTCCAATTGATTATAATTCTATTCAGAAAGACTTCGAGTTTTTGATTGTAAAATCAATAGCACAAGATGTGATTTGCGGTATAGATTTTTGGGACAGTTTTGGTATTTCTCTCAATTTAGTTTGCTCGGTTAATGAAATAAATGTTAATTCTGACGAAACTGACAAACTTAAGCTTGACTCTGTACAGCAAACTAAGCTACAGTCCGTCATTGACTATTTTCCCTCTTGTGAGAGAGATGGACTTGGCAAGACAAATTTGATCGAGCATACAATCGACACTGGGGACGCTAAGCCAATTAAACAAAGGCATTACCCTATCTCGCCGGCGAAAGAAAAACGATTATGTGCCGAGATCGATAGAATGCTAAGCTTAGGCGTTATCGAGGAAGCACCAAACTCCGCTTGGTCTTCGCCAGCCGTGCTGATAGTTAAGCCTGGAAAGGATCGTTTTTGCCTTGATTCACGTAGGGTGAACGAGGTTACAATAAAGGACGCCTATCCAATGCCGAGCTTGGAAGGATTGCTAAGCAGATTGCCACCAGTTCACTGCATATCTAAAATAGATTTAAAGGACGCCTTTTGGCAAATCTGTTTAGATGCACCGTCCCGGCCAAAAACGGCCTTCACTATACCGAACCGACCTCTCTATCAATTCACACGGATGCCATTCGGCCTGTGTAACTCTCCACACACCATGTGCCGCCTCATGGATCTCGTCATTCCATATGAATTGAAAACCCATGTTTTCGTTTATTTAGATGACTTGTTAGTCATGTCATCAAATTTCGAAGATCATATAGTCCATTTGTCAGAAGTTGCTACTCGCTTGCGAAAAGCAGGGCTCACTATAAATGTGCGCAAAAGCCAGTTCGGTCTCACTCAAGTCGAATATTTGGGACACGTAGTGGGTGAAGGCACCCTGCAAGTAAACCCTGACAAAGTGCGAGCAGTTGCCGAATTCCCGGTACCAAAAACACGGCGCCAGCTGAGAAGATTCCTCGGCATGACCGGCTGGTACCAGCGGTTCATTCCACAGTACTCGAGTATTACGTTTGCGCTTACCGAGTTGCTGCGCGGCAAGGACTATGAGTGGAATGAACCAGCTCAGCAGGCTTTTGACGAAATTAAAAATAGGCTTTGTTCCGCTCCCTTTTTGCGACATCCCAATTACGATAAGCCGTTTATTGTACAGTGCGATGCCTCGATAAATGGCATAGGTGCTCTTTTAGCACAAGTAGATGAAGCCGGAGACGAACGCCCCATAGCGTATATGTCCAAAAAGCTCAATAAGGCCCAACGAAATTACTCCACCACGGAACTCGAGTGTCTAGCGGTAGTACTAGCGCTAAAGAAGTTTAGGATGTACATAGAAGGACAGGCATTTAAAGTGGTGACGGATCACGCCAGCCTTAAATGGCTAATGAGTCAAAAGGACCTAAGTGGCAGATTAGCAAGATGGGCTATCAAAATACAGGGCTTTAATTTTGAGATAGAGCATCGTAAGGGCAGTCAAAATGTGGTGGCAGACGCGTTGTCTCGTGCGTTTGAAGAAGAGGTAGCCTCTGTAGCAGTAGATGTCTATCCAGAGATTGACATTGATTCTGAAGCCTTCCTTTCGGATCAATATCTTCAGCTAAAAGATGACCTGCTCAAATCGAATCTGCCAGATTTTCAGATCGTGGATAAATATATCTACCATCGAGCATGCACATCAGCTGATAGCCTTGAAGACGCAAGCAGTAGTTGGAAACTAATGGTTCCCACTCAGTTGCGCAATCAAGTGATTGCTGCAGCACACAACCCGCCAAGTTCGGCACACTGTGGTGCAGCCAAGTGTCTTGAGCGTATTCGCCGCAACTTTTATTGGCCAAATATGGTCATTGAGGTTCGCGAGTATATTCGCAAATGCGAGATTTGCCAGACCACCAAACATCCCACACGCACTCTCAAGCCACCTATGGGCTCGCAATCATTCAGCGAGAGGCCCTTTCAAAAACTTTATGTAGATTTTATTGGTCCATTTCCAAGAACCAAACAGGGCAACGTAGGGATATTCATCATATTGGATCATTTTTCAAAATTTACATTTTTCAAACCGGTTAAGCGTTTCACCTCTAAAATTATTATTGAGCTGTTGAGAGACAATATTTTCAAATGCTTTGGTGTGCCAGAAACTCTAATCAGTGACAACGGGACACAATTTAAAAGTCACGATTTTTCTGAATTTTTGTCTACTTATGGAGTTACTCATATGTTCACAGGAGCATATTCTCCCCAGTCTAACGCTGCAGAACGCGTTAACAGATCAATTAACGCTGCGCTCAGAGCATATGTGCGGTCAGATCAGCGCAACTGGGATTTATATATAAGCAGCATAAATTGTTCTTTGAGGAATACTGTGCATCAGTCAATTGGAATTGCGCCCTATCTCGCTGTTTTTGGACAGCATATGATAACGCATGGTCGTGATTATCAAGTCTTGAGAAAATTAGAGATGCTTAGTGATAGCTCATCCAGACTCTCACGAGCAGATGAGTTTCCCAAGATTCGATCAGCCATAGCAACTTATATAAATAAAGCGTATAAAACTAACCAAAAGTCCTATGACTTGCGCACTCGTCCAAGAACCTTTCAAATTGGGCAGGAAGTTATAAAACGAAATTTTTCACTGAGTAACCAAGCAGCTAATTTCAATGCTAAACTAGCACCTGTTGGTGTGAGAGCGCGCATAAAGAAAAAATTAGGAAATTCGTTGTACTTGCTGGAAAATACCGTTGGAAAGGAAATTGGAGTTTTTCACGCTAAGGACATTTGGGAATTCAACTCATAACACCCTTTTTTCAGCTCTTATCATTAGTCTAGTAGACTATGATTAAATCTGATGGTATGAGGGTGCAGATATTAGCTAAAACTAAAATTGGGACAATATGAATGGTACTCAGTGTAAGCAGAACTTTCACTCAACATCCATGCTAATTAAGCTCAAGGTCAGAGTCGTCTGAAGGTCGAGCTAATTCAGCTGCACCGCTTGAAAAAAGCTTTGTTCCCTCGTGGTCACCCAAAGAAAAGTTCTAAGCAGTGCTTTACTTGCTATTGAAACTTTGCTGCGCGCAGACGTATCTGTTTTGAGATAAGAGTTCTTTTTGTGATCCACCACGTTGTCGAACCTTATGTAATAAGCCCCTCGTGGCCTTACCTAATTGGATAATTAATAAGTGCAGCCAACAATACGAAGTGTTCGGCTAAGGCCAGTGGTACGTTTGTACATTTATGTGAAAATTGATCTTAACCCCAAATTTTCTCCAGAGCCTACCGCGGGGTCTTAATTAGGGCAAGGCCTCCCACAATCCCCCAAGCTACTGGCAGCAGAATTCGCCACAACCTTGGCAGAAGTGTTCAAGGCCATACCCTTACTGCAAGAAGTGTTTCGTCATCTTCAGCATCTTTGGTGGTTTGTCTGCAACCTTAGTGGCACACCTCGCTGCTGCGGCAGCGCTGACACCTCCATCGGTGACACAACTCAGCCAACCGGCCACGGATCGCGGCTCTAAACGCCCCCATTGGGCCTGTCAAGAACTCCAGCGGCTCTTGTTAACCAAGTGCCTTTCCTTCCCGTTACCTATATAATGGCATTTATGAATGGATAACTAAAGCCTAAGTTCTTATACAAGCAGTATGCCCTTTATCAACGCTTACTAATTATTGTCTTTGCCTTCGATCAGATTATCATGAATGGGGAGACCAACTAAGGCGATATCAATTACATATATACATATGCTTTCAATCACTCCTTCATAATCCATACTTAGCAAGCTGCGATCACCTACGTCATCAGGCCTGCTGACATCGGGGGACTCATGCGTAAGTACGGCATAGCCGTAAAAGAAATTGAAAAGTCGAGAACGGATCCGAACACGGATATCGAGAACTTATGCTTTGCTGCCACAAACTGAGCGACAGGTAATACTTTTGGTTAAGAAAAAAAGGACACAAGACCCGTCCTCGATAGTACACTAGCTTCCTTTCATGTGGTATCTCCTAACATTCTACCTTTATCTCGATTTTAGTTTTGTGATGCGAAACCTTCGAGAAAATGTCGAAAACGGATCCGTTCTCGATACTAGAAAGTTGTCGGGTGGGTATTTTGGTGTAGAGATGACAGTTATAGATAGTTATGGGTGGAGGCAAGCAGTGGAACAGGAAAGCAGTAGAAGGGGAATTCGGCTAAGGAGTGGAAAACGCGATCAGTTGGAAGATTTTGAAATCTCCCAAGGGGAAGTTGTTGCTATCCCCCTCATTGAGTTTCTGGGCAGGATCGGGGGTCGAGGAAATAGTTAGAAAGGCCATTAGACGTCTTGCTCACACTTAGGAGACATAAGGGATTGGCCTTGGCCTTGAGTTAGAACAATGAACTCGGAATTGGGACAAATTGCGGTACTAAGTGAAGGCAGGGAAGCGTATAAAGGGGCCCAAAAGTGGAATTTGAGAGCAGTAGAAAGGCATAAGCGACTCGGTAACATCAAACCGGCTGCAGAAAAATTATTAAAACAAAAAAAAAAACAAAATTTAATGAAAACTCGTGGGTGTGCACAGAAAATTGGAATACAATTAAGACAACAAAATTGGAGAATTTAGAAAAGTGAGTAAAAGTGATTCGGAGATATAAGAGAATTTTCCTAATCAAAAATTTTTCTTACAATTTTCAGCGTGGTCAGAATCAAAGACTGACCACGTTACATTTTTATTTGGGCACCCACCAAGTGGCTTGAAACTCGCTGAAGGAAATCCCGAGACTCCATCCCACTGGATACACAGCGCTGCCGTAAATAGGGAACACCACAGAGTTCCAAACCTTCACTGGTTACATTTTTTATATACATTTTTTTTTTTGCGAAGTGAGCAAGCGTTTACTATTTTATATTTATATTTATTTATATTTATTATTACTTACATTTATATATTATACTCATAATTTTCGTTTGTAATTGTCCCATATCTATCGTCCTCCGTGTCCGGGATAGTACTGACCTCGAATTGTGACCTTTTCCAAGATATACGTATTCGTACCAATTACCATTGTTATCCCCAAAACCATCCCCTGGAGCTCCATCAGGATAGGTAGGATTAAATTTCTCGTTCAGGTGGTTTGCACCTAAAGCTTTTGTAATTCGTCACGAGGGAAAATTTTTGGAGATTTTACACGCCTTGTTGGGTATTTTGCTCCTTGGTAGGTGAGGAGTTCTACCCTGACTGGTAGTACGAAGGCTATAGGCCAAAAATAAAAAGAAAGAAAAAAAAAGGTTTAAAAAAAGAGAAAATTAGTAGATTTTTTAAATGGTTGTTTAAGGTTCCAAACATAGAGTAAATGATTCTGTTAATTTTAAGAAAATACAATTGTTAAATAATCTGAAAAGAAAGATGATGGGTTAATTTTGTGCGATTGGGGAGGGGGATGAATTCTTGCCTGGATTAGGCCCTTCTAGGCCGTTTGTGTTGGGTGATGTTTCACAAAGCCGAATAAGGAGCATCACAGGATGGGCGGGAGTGCGGTGACGATTCCACCTAGGTCACCAGCATTGGGATTTCCTTTTGTTTATTTTTTTTGTGTAGTGGTAGTGGTTGTTGTTTTTTTATGATTTCGCCAGTTTAGGTTGTTGTCGTTTTTTTTTATAGTGACGAGAGTTCGGTCAATATCGATGATTGTTGGACTGCGGGCATGGAAAGATCCCCCTTTGGGATGAGCTGAGCCAGCCGGATTGCCCATTTAGAAAAACATGCAGATCCGTAACACAACACTGAAATCGACACTCACCTAAACGTACTATCTAAAATCATCACAGACACTGTAGAAGAAGTCGAACCAACATTTGTAAACAAAGATCCCTCCAAAAATGATAACGCGATAATATCAAAACTTCACAAAGAAAAAAGTGACATTCTTACCTTAATTAAGAAACCCAATAGAATAGAAATTGTACTTAGACACGAGGTAGTATTACAACTTAAAGCTTAACTAAAACTAACTAGAATACTACTTAAAGAAAATATTAACAAAATATTACACGACCACTACAAAAAAGGCTTACATCTATAGACCCTCGAGATTCTCTCGACATGTTTCAAAAAATTAAAAAAAACTTCAAGCCATATGCTGCTCTGCAATTAAATGAAATTAAAATACCAATAGACTCGGAACATTTACTTAGAAAGGCTAATATTGACAAAAGTATAAGTAGTAGAAACAACGCCACACTACTTTATTATCAGAGAACAAGACCCTATCCTTAACGTTATAGGTTCATATATGCAATCAGTTCACTCAGCAAAGCAAAATGATCTTGATAATCCAACTCATAATATTGTTTCATTAAGCTTCATCAAATTTTTAGACATAACAAGTAAGGGAGCTGTAGTCGAGTGCCCCGACTACAAAATACCCTGTTCCCTTGACTTCTTGTGTTTTCATACACATATTCACACACTCACACATTCACACACTCCAACATTCACACAAACGCATGGCAAGCGGCCGCGCGCGATAACTGACAATGCAAGACCCCCCTCTCTCCCACAAGCAAAATTGATTGGTATATAACTTCGGTGTTTATTGTCCGATCTTAGTGATCTTTTCAGAATAGATAGCCAATAGCTTACTTGATATTTGTAAAGTTTGGAAGGTCTATCTTACAAATTGAGGCTCTGACAGTTTTTTGCGCTTAAAAGGGGGAGGGGAAGGAATTTTCCAAATCTGAAACAAACACGTTTTGAATCGGGTATACACCTATCTACATGCAAAAATTTGTGGCTCTAGCTCTTATAGTCTCTGAGAAACACGCGTTCATACGGACAGACGGACGCACAGACGGACAGACGGTCGACTCGGCTGTTGATGCTGATCAAGAATATATATACTTTATAGGGTCGCAAATGCTTCCTTCTACTTGTTACATACTTTTGCACAACTTCATGATCCCCCTTTTCCCATTTTCAATGGGAACAGGGTATAAAAAGTAGAATTGATGCTCAGCAAGACACGAAGACTACCTTTAGCGAAAGACAAAAATCCAATATGCTAGATGATGAGCAAGCTGAGAATTATTTCGCTACTCAAGACACCATTATTAATATATTCAAAAAGCTCCCAACGAAACTATATTTTGGTCTAGACGGTATACCAAATATTATTATAAAAAATCTACCGCTTTTGATAGTGCTAGAATATGGATCACTGTTTAACAATATGCTAAACAACGCCTACTTCCCGGAGAATTGGAAACGGGCTAAAACTATAATTACACCTAAAAAAGGCAAAGATCCGACTGTTATAAGCAACTTACGTCCAATAAGTCTTTTGCCTAACATAAGTAAAGTGTTTGGAGCATGTGTTAACAACAACATTACCACATTTTGCAACGAAAATAATCTAATTAGTGAAAAGCAATTCGGTTTCAAATACAAACACTCCACTACACATGCTATCAATTGCCTCGTCTCATACGTCAACTGGAACTGGCAAAAAAAAATACTGCACTGGTGCATGCCTCATAGATCTTGAAAAGGCATTTGATGGACTATGGATTCAAGGCTTGATATTCAGACTACTTCAATACGATTTTCCAATACACCTTATAATACTCATATACAATATGATATGTAAAAAAGAGTTTGTTATATCTAATGGCAAAAAATGTAGCTCTCAATACTTCAAAATGGAAAATGGTCTGCAGCAAGGTACGGTGAACCCGCCAATACTATTTAACATATTTCTTCTGGGTTTAATAAATTAGATCGACAACATAATATCGTTTGCTGATGATATCGTCATCTACCACGCAGATAACAACATTAGGGAAATTCACTCGAACCTTCAAAAATCATTCGATCAAATTGAAAGATACACAGATAACTGGCATCTAAAAATGAATACAGAAAAGTGTGAAACCATTCTATTTTGATCAGTGGTGTCCAAACTCACACAATGAAAGCGTTGCGCTTGTGTGCGAAGCAGCGAAACACGAAGGCAATGTGACGTTTTACTGCTTTACACTGAAAAAATAAAATGCGGGCGATTCAAACATCAAACAAATTAAATCGATGCGCAGCATAATTGTATTGCATCACTAAATGGGCGACATTGTCTGGCCAGACCTAAAGCAACTGTATAAGATGCTAAGTTTAGCGAAGTTTTATCATTTTTATTGTTGTCAGGTTGGATGAATTCTTCCTTGTCAGCTATAAACATTAAAAAATGTCTTGCCTGCATCTCTAAAATTTTTAAATCTCTCTCCCTCCCCTTTATTTCATTATAACCCACGTGGCAAAGTTGGTAGTGCCTTTTAATAACATGAAAGGTAAAGCGACATGCAACAACGTAATGGCACAATAAATATTGAGCGTTACTATCCATATTCTCAATGAAAAATAATTCATTTTCCCAATTGAGACCAAACATTTTTTTCGGTGTAGTGTAAAAATCATGCGCTTTATGGTCTTTCCTCATTGAATGCAGCATAGCAACTGACCGGCCGAACAGCCGAACACATGAGTCGTAAGAGCAAATGCTGCCGAGCGTTCTTTTTATAGAATACACATATTCTCTCTCTCTCTATATATATGTGACACTGCGACGCCGGCAGAATTTGGCTTGCCAACCACGCGTGGCTGCCTTTTCAAATTTTGGACATAGCTGATTTAGATCAAAAGATGCCACCAAGACATAAGGAAAAATTGGGAAAAGTTTGGCATTAAATGAAACAAAAATGACGTGTTAATAACAAACTATAATACTGTTAAGTACCTGGGAGTTCATTTGGACAAATTTTTGTATTTCAACAACCACGTCAATAAACAATTGGAACGAGCAACAAAAGCATTCCACATATATAAAAATCGGTTCTTCTCAATGCACATATCGGCTCGAATTAAAATAATAATGTACCAGTGCTTAATACGTCCCATAATCACCTATCTGGTTTAATATATCGCCCTCATATATGGAAAGGATACGAATATTTGAACGAAAATGCCTCAGAGCATGTACCTCGCTTTACAAACCACAAAGCAACTATACCAAGTACTACCAAAACTGCTATGTGTATAATACGCCAATGAGGAATACATCAAAAAGACACTGGAACTAGGATTTATACCACCAGAGGCCTTTATTTACCTAGATAAGCATCAACTGGTGCAAAATGAAAAATGTGTTCCAGTATTGTACCATAGATACCGCAGGGCTACAGATAAAACAATTAAAGAATCTATACCAGAACAAAGCGAATTCAGATTCGACACAAGCATATCTTCCAAAGACGTCTTAGCTTAACACATAAATACAAACTCATATCTTTAGTCTGTATCATTGTCTTTTAACTTTTTATCTTAATCGTAAATAGTCATATATGTAATGTTTTTTCAAATAATTTTTTCATTACAAGTCAATAAACTGTTATTTTTGTATCATTTTTCTATGTACATAGTTGTCATTTTCATTTTTCTCTAAAAAGAATACCACATATTTAAGCAAATTGTAGACGCTGAGTACTCAACACGGGACATTGTATCATTATAAATACATATTCATCTCTTGTTTATTTAGATTAAGCAGTTAAACGCATTGTACAAAATAAACACCTATAAAAAAAAGGAATAGCTTTTGAATTATCGAGGTTTTTGGACTATTTCCCGCCCATTTCTTCAAATCAGAATTCTTCATGCGCAAGCGTCCAAACATTCTCCAAAGTTCTATAACAAACGAACATTTTGCAAATTTCGCGGTTTCTTCTACTTGGAAACCTTCCCGGGCAAGCGTTCAACCATTCCCAAATTTCCATTAAAATCGAATGAACGGTATAATTTTGCAAATTTCGCGGTTTTTGGACCATTTTGGACCGTTCGATCTTTTTCTCTATATAAACGGCTTCATGATAATCTAAAATCAGGAATATTTTGCAAATTTCGTGACTTTTTTGACCGTTTGTTTAATACTTCCTATTTACCCGTCTACAATTGCCGTCTATCAAATCTTCACAATAATCCAGGCTCAAATCAAAAATTTGCAAATTACGAAATATTTTGGACCGCTACAGCTTCCATTTACCAACGCCGGCATTGTAATATAAGCACTAAGCGCTTTCATAAATACTCATAAGGTTATTTTGCAAATTTCGCGATTTTTCAACGCCGGCATTGTAATATAAGCACTAAGCGGTTTCATAAATACTCAAGGTTATTTTGCAAATTTCGCGATTTTTGGACCTTAGAAACCTATACCGGCAAGCGTTGCCCAAAGTTTTATGGCAATCAGATGAACGGTAAAGTTTTTGAAATTTCGCGGTTTTATGACAATTTCCGGCCCATTTCTTCAATTTAGATACCTTCGCGGACAAGCGTTCTCCATTTCTCAAAACTTCATCAAAATCGAACATTTTGCAAACGCGGTTCTTGGACCATTTTCCGCCCATATCTTCTACTTGGAAACCTTTCCGGGCAAGCGTCGAACCACTATCCAAAGATTTACCGAAACCGCAAATTTATTAATTTTCGCGGTTTTTTGACAATTTTCTGCAAATTTCTTCAACTTACAAACCCTCCCGAGCAAGCATTCAATTCATTCCCCAAAGTTTGACTGCAATCGGCTGAACGGTATAATTTTGCGAATTTCGCGATTTTTGGACCTTAGGAACCTTCGCGGCCAAGCGTCTAACCATTGACCAAAATTTCTTCGCAATCGGATGAATGGTATAGTTTTTGAATTATCGCGGTTTTTTGACTATTTCCCGCCCATTTCTTGAAATCAGAATCCTCCAAAGTTTTATAACAAACGAACATTTTGCAAATTTCGCGGTTTCTTCTACTTGGAAACCTTCCTGGGCAAGCGTCGATCAATTTCCCAAAGTTTTAGCGAAAACGTAAATTTTGCAATTTTCGCGGTTTTTTGACCGTTTTCCGCAAATTTTTTCAACTTAGAAACCCCGGGCAAACGTTCAACTATTCCCACATTTTCGTTGCAATCGGATGAACGGTATAATTTTGCAAATTTCGCGGTTTTTGGACCATTTTACAGACATGAGACATAGCCTGATCGACATGAACTTACTGTGAAAAATTCGTGAAGATCGGTTCAGCGGCTTAGACGCCCATAAGGGACAATCATACAAACATACAAATATACAAACATGCACTTTTATATTCACCCCAACACTCTTGCCAGAAGACTGTTGCGTTGACGAAGAAAAGCCGGAAGCAGAGTAAGACTACGCCTCAAGAAGATTTTCCCTAGAGAACTTCCAAGCAGACAAATACCCTAGCAACCCCCCACACACTAGACAGAACCAATACACTAATTTGACACATATTTTATATCATCACAATCTCAATCAAACTTACACAAAGTCACAATTACACAAAGTAAGTTTAATTGAATGTACACATCAATCTAAAGAAAGTTGCCATTGACAGGTGACAGAAAATTTAGATAATAACAATATTAAACAAAAAAATTAAAAAAAAAATAGAATAAAACAAAACAAAAAAAAATCACTTTTATATAGACCTCCACTCGCGCATGTGGCAAAAAACAATCTGTTTTTTATACAAAAAAATGCTACTTTCAAATAATTTTTACCATTGAACCGCGGGAGTCCCCCGCGATCTGAAGACGTCATAGTTCTTCTAAATTCGCGGTCCATCGAGGATATTTTTTTCAGAATTTTTGGTGAGGGGTAGCTCTACTAAACAATTACCGATTTGTGTAATTGCTTGTGCGCTTGACTCTGAAACCATGAAAATCGTCAACGCCTCATTTTTGCCATGCAATGTAGTTAAGCGCATTGCAGCTTGGTTTGCGTCATTAGCCGTCGACACGACTAGTCCTTTTGGGCGAATCTGCTGCGACAAAAAAAATGCCGAATAAATGCGTGATTTTGATCTGTTTTGGTGGCACCAAAAGATTTCGAATTCCCGAAAACTGTGTATAGTCAATGCCCAAACGCGGCATTTTATAGATGAATGCCATTCTGCAGCCGGGCGTTGTCTCCAGCCGTTTTTTAAACTTGGCAAAGAACCTGCTGTGTGGATGGGTGCGAATGCACATCCCCTCCACCTATATTGCATGGCTTTCCCACTAATCCGCGGAAACGCGATCAGTGGAAGCTAAATTGCAATATTAAACCGCTTGTACATCTGCAATAAGCACTTCCACACCAAGGATGTGCTTAAGTCTAAGCTGATAAAAGATGTCCACCCCATTATGGATATTGAGGGGATGTAGAATCTGATATATTCCAGCGTGATGAAGAGGCTTCAGAGTCGGGTTGTCCTCGTTTCGAAATTATCTGCAGACAGCTTAATTTAGACGGCACAAGACTCGATATTGATGCTTGGCAAAAATTTCTTTTCGTTTTTTTTGCATATTTTTATAGCTTGGATATTTGAGAATATCGTCCTAAGACGTTTTTGGAAATTCGAAATACTTTAGAAGATATGGCCCCTATCTATTATCAATCATAGTTTTAAAAATTTGTTTACTTCTTTTTTTACACTAAACTACAAAAAAATTTCCCAAAATCTAATTTTTTTTAAATCCAAAATTATTATTGAAATAGGGTTCCGAATAACATCTGTACTGAATCTAACACCGTTTACTTTTTCCATTTCAGATGATCCTAAGTGGAGTTATCCGTGCCGCCCGCAGCATACCTCTTTTTTCGACGTCCAACTTTGAAGGCCGACAACTTTTTGAACAAAGGAAAAAATTTTTTTATTTAATTCAATATGTTCTTAATACAATAAAAAAACAAAATTTAAATAATTTCCGTTTTCAAATAAAATTTTTTTTAAAAAAGGTCCCAAAACAGCCTTCCAAGCAGCAATACCCCCTTAAAACTAATGCCGAGATCAATGGACAGTTTTTGGAAAGCAAATTTGATTAAAAATTCACCCTCTACAAGCGTTTATCTTTCATCCAGAAACATTCCGGTTTTGGAGTGGCCAGCGACTAGGCCGGGCTTAAACCCCATTAGGGACCACTGGGGAAACCTGTCCGACAGAATTTTTAAGAATGGTCGACTTTTTGATACACTCACGAAACTTAAGCACGATTTCCCCCAACGGAAAGCTTCGGAGCTTTCATTCGGCCCGCGCAGAAAGAGGGCATCGAAGCTATCCTGGGATGTGAAGCGAATGCCCACCACTCCATATGGGGACATTAACAGGGTGTAACAGGGGACCGTCGACAACTGCCACGTATCCACCGAGTGCTCCTTTTCGGACCACTACAGAATACTGTTTGATGTAAACTGGTGCAAAGATAAGCCCACTCCCTACAGGAACCCTAAAAGAACAAACTGGGAAAAATTCGCAAGAACAGTCAGTCAAACACTACCCGACCCTCCGGACGGAGAGTTGTTGCAGCCTGACACACTTCAAGAATGCACCCAGACTATAACAGATGTGCTAAGACATTGTGAAGGCTCCCTCGATGTCGAGGAAGGCAGCCAACGCAAACTCCTGATTCAGCGATTCCTCAATGCTCCCTACCACTTCATGTAGTGCGGTGTTAACAGATCTACCCTTAAGCTAGGCGTGCTGCGCACCGCTAAGCGTTCGTGGTGTGAGCTTGCTTCTCAAGTGGAGATTCAGGAGTCTCTCCATCGTTTTCAAAAGAAACGATGAAAGACTAATGGGACTATAGTCTTTTGGAGAGTTGTGGTTTATCTTCCGTGCCTTGGGGAGACATCTCTTGAAAATCTTGGTCAGCCATGGCAATAGATTCAAGATCGATACTTGCAACATGACTGGTTGGATGTCATCCGGTCTAGGTGATTTACAGGGTTGGAATGACTTGATAGCCCAGACTATCTTTTCGTCAGTGATGATTTCGTCAATCATCATCGTGTCTCTTTCCCCCGGTGGCTCGCTGATTTGTAGATCAGACCTCTGGTTCAGCATCTAGGCAGCCTGGAAAATGTGTATTCACGAGCAGTACCAGAGACTCTTGACTGTTTTTTGCGTATGTTCCGTCCGGGTTACATAGTAACTCCGGTTTGGATGGATCTTTAGCCAGCACACGTCAAAGTCTGGACGCTTCACTGGTGCAAGCAATATCCTCGCAAAATTTTGCCTAAGAGTCTCTTCGAAAAACCCAGTCGGTAGGCGTGCCAGTCTTCTTATTTTTTGGTCGGTCTTGCTGTATTGAAGAGCTCCTCGTTTCCTTCCTAGTCTGGCCGAGCTCCGTTGTCCACCACGCTTTGTGGTTGGGCTTTGGGGGTCGACTAACCGGTCAGGATTTAAGAAACGCTCTTCCTAGCACATCTGTTATAGTCTGGGTGCATTCTTGAAGTGTGTCAGGCTGAAACAACTCTCCGTTCGGAGGGTCGGAGAACTGGGAAAAATTCGCAAGAACAGTCAGTCAAACACTACCCGACCCTCCGGACGGAGAGTTGTCATGCTGCAAGTATCGATCTTGAATCTATTGCCATGGCTGACCAAGATTTTCAAGGGAAATTCTTACCCACAATCAGTGAGTTATTGGAATGTGCTCTTGCTAGCACCCTAAGATGGGCACATCAGAACGGTCTAGGGGTTAACCCACAGAAGATCCAACTGGTGCTGTTCACAAGGAGATACAAGATCCCTGAGTTCACACTACCAATCATTGGGTGGAACGCAGCTCAACAGGGTGTCATTCTAGACTCGAAACTCTCCTGGATGGGAAACTCCGAGAAAAGAATGAAGAAGGCGCTAGGTGCGTACTACGCCTGCAAAAAGGCTTTCCGTAGGAAGTGGGGACTGCAATCGTATATCATTCATTGGTTATACACAGCGGTCGTAAAACCTATCCTTACCTATGGATCGCTGGTATGGTGGAAGGTGGCCAACACCAAATCCCACCTAAACAACCTCCATAAGGTACAAAGAGCAGCTTGCCTGGGTATTACAGGATCCCTGCGATCTAAACCCCAGGCGGCCCTGAATGTAATTCTGAACCAGAAGACACTTTCCTGAAGTATGAAGCAGCGAGAAGCGCAGTAAAGCCTACTTCAGGCCAAAGCAGGAGGTAGGAATAAATGCAGAGGCAAAGGGAAGCGGCTACTGCATACCCCTAGAGAGAGGAATGGAAGCAAGACAATACCGTCAGGGAGAACGAGCTTTCCATCCATACAGACGGTTCGAAATCGGAAGCAGTCAATTTCTCCAAAGAACTTGCGACACAGCTCTCATGCCGTCTACCGAACTGGTGTAGCGTTTTCCAAGCAGAGATTTATGCCGTCTGGCAGGTGGCCAAATTGATATACACCTTGGAGGAAACTCCAAGGAACACTTCAATCTTAATTCCACGGTAACGAATTAAATAGTATTTAGCAATATGTGCATTTCTTCATTTGTAAATTGATGTCAAGTCGGTGTGATCTACACGGATTTTTCTAAAGCATTTGACAAAGTCTGTCATAGTGCTCTTTTATTAAAGTTCTCCAAGCTTGGCTTTCATTCTTCTATCCTCAATTGGTTTGAGGCTCACTATTAAAGCTCTCAAAGCTTGGCTTCCATTCTTCTATCCTCAATTTCCATTCAATTTCTCATTATTGGCATAAGTTCAAGCCTCTACATAGCAACATCAGGCCTCCCACAAGGGAGTGTACTGGGTCCATTGCTATTTAGTCTATGTATTAATGATATCGGTTTCCTACTTAACACGCTTTATCTAATGTATGCTGATGACTTAAAATCTGTTAATAACCTTAGCGATGTTGAAGTTCTAAAATGCGATCTGAATTCGGTTGCTGACTGGTGCGGGCGCAATTTGCTGCCTCTTAACTTATCAAAATGCTTCTTTGTTACGTATGTAAAGCGCAGCCTGCCGATTTTAACATCGTATTCCATTAGTCATCACGCTTTGAGACGACAGTATGAAGCTATGGATTTGGGAGTAGTGTTTGACTCCAACTTTCAGTTTTCTGAGCATCTATATTATATCCTCCCCAAGGCTTATTCAATGCTGGGCTTTGTAAAACGCAGTTCCTAACAATTTAACGATCCCTACACTCTGAGAAAAAACCAAGAAGATCATTCTTGATATCAAGAATATTTAATGTTTCAAGTACGGTAAAAACGAATATTCTTGGATCCAAGAAGAAAAATACTGAAATCAAGAATAGAATTTCGAAAAGGGTATTCTTGGAGTATTTGTCTTCTTGATATCAAGAATAAATCTTCTTGGTTGCAAGCATAAACATGAAAGATAGTCGGTCAAGCCCGACTATAGCATACTCTGTACCTGTGAAGTGCTTCCCATCACCGTTGCGACCTGTGCTGCCCATAATTGTTTGTAGCACAATACTCTCCATTTTGTTGTGATTAATTTAAAAATTTTATTTATTATATTTTTTTTGTTATTTAAGGCCTGTATCCAGCACTGCGGAAAATTCTTGCCAGGAATTTGCTATTTATTTTGAGTTTGTGGAACCCAAGTAAAATATTATGGCGCTAACGCTAAACCAACTTTGGTCTATCATTGTAGACTTAATTTCAGTAGGACGAGTCTAGTGGTTTATTATTGATTGAGTGGTCGGGTGTGATGACATCACACCTCGACATCAGCCACATTGGTCTCACAATTCGTTCCAAATTATTGGGCCAAGCTGAGCTGAGCACTGCACACACTGCAGTGTGGCCCGAGAAGAAATAAGACTCAATGGTCAATGGTAGCCAATTAAATAAAGTATGTTATATTTGAATACAAGATAAGAACATGAGCTCAGCAGCCGGTGCATGTGTAGCAATAAGGGAGAATGAAACTATTACTAATAAATCTATATCTATATAAACACTATACACTATAAGCGTTTGCTTTGTTCTCCACCCCCATCTGCCTCCATCTATGCGCTCATCACATCCAAAATAATTGTCAACAATATATTCCTGAGCTGTGCAAATAGCTGTTTTGGGTTCCACACACGCCTTAGAAACGCCGCTATCGATACGCCGCTATCTATACAATGTGTGGATTTTGGTCAAGTTGCAGGATACTAAACAAACGAAATCATAAACAGAAAATTCCTGGCACAATTTTTTTCATATGAACTTTGGCAGGAATTTTTTGGTTTTGCGTTGCTGGATACCCGGCTTAACTCGAGAAATATTGTTTCATGGGTCCGAGATGATTTTTTCTTTAAAAAACCAAGAATAAAAATACTAAAACCAAGAAGAATTCGTTCTCGCCGATTCGTTCTCATTTCTCTGTGTGGATACACGGGTAAGTTTGTATTCTGCGTTCCAGGCATGAATATGCTTCGCTTATCTGGAATCCTTCTGCTGTCGTTCACATAAACAGGCTTGAGTGGCTGCAGAAACGATTCCTTAAATTTGCACTCGTCTATTTACATTCTTCGGAGCCTATTCCACAGTATATGAGTAGATGCCAACTATTGCATATCTCTACCTATAAGGACAATTGCGTCTTTAATTTTTTTAAATGACATTGTGGTTGGCAATATAAATTGTCCTATATTAGGGTGATTACGAATTTTCCTTTAACTGTCAAATTCCATATAAAAAAATTACTTAAAGCAATTTTTCCTTGCCTGATTTTGTTGTTTGAAACTCATAAACAAAGCAATACACAAAAGTATTATGAGAATTGTCACCAGAGATGGCTCAGCTGTTTTGGGTGGCGTGTATTCTGCGGTCGAGTATCTAGTAAATTTCTTGAAGGAAAATTCGAACCTTCTCAGTACTCACCTTTACGTGGACAGATTCCTTTTAATGTTCCGCCCAGACCTTTGCGTGCCATGGTCCCATTCGGGTTTAGCCAATTATATACTTAACTAGCAAATATCCCGGCTCGCTTCGCTGCGCCGCCGTCAGTTAAGCTTTTTTAACCGATAAGAGTATCAGTTTTTCTTTTCCGACTTGGGGGTGGATTTCACAAATCGGAAAATATTTGACCGTATCTTACATACATCGGCTGAAAGCAAAGATTAACTCTTATGCCCCTTCCGCGGTTAAAAATAAAGTCTCTCCTGACATTTCCGATCTTGGTGGTGAACTTTTCAAATTTAAAGCTTACAAACACAATTTGATAAAGATCGGCCAACAAATCAAATTTTCCACCAATATAATATTTCAAATTTCGCAGATTGTGCACCATTTTCCGCCCATTTCTTCTGCTTAAAAACCTTCCGGGCAAGCGTCTAGCCAATCCCCAAAGTTTCACCGTGATTAAGAATTTTGCAAATATTGCATTTTTTGGACCATTTTCCACCTCCATGTCCACCTCCATGGCCACCTCCATAGCCACCACCATGGCCACCTCCATGGACACCTCCACGGAGACCTCCATGGCCACCTCCATAGCCACCACCATGGACTTCTTCATGGCCACCTCCGTGGCCACCTCCATGGCCACCTCCATGGACACCTCCATGGACACCTCCATGGCCACCTCCATAGCCACCACCATGGCCACCTCCATGGCCACCTCCATAGCCACCACCATGGACTTCTTCATGGCCACCTCCGTGGCCACCTCCATGGCCACCTCCATGGCCACCTCCATGGCCACCACCATGGACTTCTTCATGGCCACCTCCGTGGCCACCTCCATGGCCACCTCCATGGCCACCTCCATGGCCACCTCCATGGCCACCTCCATAGCCACCACCATGGCCACCTCCATGGCCACCTCCATAGCCACCACCATGGAGTTCTTCATGGCCACCTCCATGGCCACCTCCATAGCCACCACCATGGACTTCTTCATGGCCACCTCCATGGACACCTCCATGGCCACCTCCATAGCCACCTCCATGGCTACCTCCATGGCCACCTCCATGGCCACCTCCATAGCCACCACCATGGACTTCTTCATGGCCACCTCCGTGGCCACCTCCATGGACACCTCCATGGACACCTCCATGGACACCTCCATGGCCACCTCCATGGCCACCTCCATGGCCACCTCCACGGCCACCTCCATGGCCACCTCAATGGCCACTTTCGGGTCCACGTCCACTTCCACGTCCACGTCCAGGTCCAGTGCCATCTCCAGGTCGAGGTCCAGGTCCCGCACACAGCCAGCGCAATGAAAAACCCGAGTTACTGTTATTTCGTGTTTTCTTATACTATCCTTACAAACCAATTTTAAAGCCAATCGTATGAAAATAGGTTTTTGTCTGCTGAGTTTTCCGACCCTAAGGTTAAATTTTCCAACTTCAGAAAATAAAATTACAAATTATAACACTTACAAACCGTATTTCAAGTCAATCGGATAAAAATAAAGATTTTGCATATCGAATTTCTCGGGAATTTTCCTTGCGCGCAGATGTATCGAAATCGGGAAAATACGTGTCCAATTATTTATCATACTTTGCTTACAAACCGAAATTCAAGTCAATCGGACGACAAATAAAATTCTCACCATACAGACTTTTTCGACGCTTTTCCGGGGAATTTTCCAATTTCCCATCATCGAAAAAATCACATTTCAATTCATTTCACTTACTATCCTTACAAACAGAATTTCAAATCAATCCGATGAATAATAGATTTTGGCATATCGAATTTCCCGGGTATTTTCCATGCGGACAGATTTTCCGAAATCGGGAAAAAACGTGTCCAATTATTACGTATACTTCGCTTACAAACTCAGTTTCAAGTCAATAGGATGAAAAAAAAATTTTCCCAATACAAACTTTTTCGACGCTTTTCCTGGAATTGTCCGACCCTACGGTCGAATTTTCCAGCATCGGAAATTCACATTTCAATTTATTTTATTTACAATCTTTACAACCCGAATTTCAAGTCAATCGGATGAAAAATTAAATTTTTCCCATTCAAACTTTCCCGACGCTTTTCCGGGAATTTTCCGATCCTACGATTGAATTTTCCAACATCGGAAAATCGCATTTCAACTTCTTTCACTTACTGTCCTTACAAACCGAATTTCAAGTCAATCGGATGAAAAATAGATTTTTGCATATCGAATTTCCCGAGAATTTTCTTTGTGGGCTGATTTTCCAAAATCGGGAAAATAAGCCGTATCTAATTATTTCGCATGCTTAAAAACCGAATTTAAAGGAAATCGGATGAAAAATAAAATGTTCCCAATATAAACTTTTCCGACGCTTTTCCGGGAATTTTCCTACCCTACGGTCGAATTTTCCAACATCGGATAATCACATTTCAATTTATTTCATTTACTTTATTTACAAACCGAATTTCAAGTCAATCGGATGAAAAATAAAATTTCCCCATAGAAACTTTCCAGACGCTTTTCCGGGAATTTTCCGACCTTACGGTCGTATTTTCCAACATCGGAAAATCACATTTCAGTTTAATTCACTTACTGTCCTTACAAACCGAATTTCAAGTCAATCGGATGAAAAATAGATTTTTGCATATCGAATTTCCCGAGAATTTTCCTTGTGGGCGGATTTTCCGAAATCGGAAAAATATGTGTCCAATTATGTTGCATACTATGCTTACAAACCGAATTTCAAGTCAATCGGATGAAAAATGAAATTTTCCCCATACAAACTTTTCCGACGCTTTTCCGCGAATTTCCCGACCCTACGGTCGAATTTTCCAGCATTAGAAAATCACATATCAATTTATTTCACTTACTGTCCTTACAAACCGAATTTCAAGTCAATCGGATGAAAAATAGATTTTTGCAAATCGAATTTCCCGAGAATTTTCCTTGTGGGCGGATTTTCCGAAATCGGGAAAACACGTGTCCAATTATTTTGCATACTATGCTTTCAAACCGAATTTCAAGTCAATCGGATGAAAAAAAAAATTTTCCCAATACAAACTTTTCCGACGCTTTTCCGGCTTTTCCGGGTGGAATTTTCCAAAACCCAGTCTTAGTACGCACTTTCACCACATAAGGAAACCCCCTCAGCCCTCAGTCAGTCAGTCAGTCAGTCACTCAGGTTAAACAGTTTTATATATATAGATGACCCGATTTGTAGAGCTCTCCGTACTTACAATCGTCTTCCAGTTAGCATGCGCATTGAATTTAACAACAGTAATTATCGTTTACAGCATTTTGTATCCCGGTCATCTTGCAATCATTTCATATGTAAAACCTTTCGCTGATTCCAAAAATCAAGTCCAATAATTTTTTGGCGTGGCCGTTTTCGAGAAATTGCGAATAAGCTAGTTTTTCATTCTAAAAAAAGGTACCTCTATTAAAATGTGTGTGACTTCAGTTTTGGCTTGTGTATTTAAAAATGGTCAGATACACTTGACAGAGAATTGAATGCCCTATTAATCATTCATACATCACATTTTAATCCGCTGGTAAACTTAATCGGCAACTTTGCTTTAAATTTATCATTTTTTGAAAAAAGGTACATTTCAAACGCGAGTTTATCCATGAATAAAATTCTACAAAGTTAATTTTTTGGCTGATCATCATAGGAAATCCATTACAACTCTAATGCAAAGTATTTCACTTAAATTCGTTGAAGAATAAAGAAATTATTGGCACTTTAGTACGAAATTAAAGGTTTGAAGTACATACAAATAGACTTAGATTAAATGATTTTTTTTTCATCATAGGAGGCATAGTTAAAAACGGAGTTAACAGCTTTGAACAGCAGTCGTAAGATTTTCGTTAAAAACAAGTCTATAAATGTATGTGGAAAGTGGATGAATTTTAACAGCAGCCGGTGCCTTTGCCATGAAGGAAAACCAGCAGTCGTGGAACTAAAGGAGATGTATGGTAGCATCGTAGAAGAATCCTTGCTGTCTCTTCTATCGATCTGGAAAAAAGACTGGATACGATAAACGACAGCAAGCAGTGGTGGAGACTAGCACGACAACTAAGAAATAGCACATTTCATATCGGAAGTAATATCAATTCTGATGTCTTTAAGGAATACTTAAAAAAACTACTAGACCAGGGGTGCAACAGGCAATATGCAAGAAACCTTATTAAAAATGAGATACTCGACAATGAAATCACAATGTCTGAGGTGCTTAATGTCCTGAGCAAGGCAAAGGAAACCAGTTAAATTCTTGGAATCATTGACAGAAATTTTTAGTAGCAAGTTCAACATGGAAATTACAGAAAAATGCTGCTCAACCAATATTGTGTTCCCAATCTTTAAAAAGGGCGACCCCAACCTACCATCAAATTATCGAGGAATTTCTTTTGGTAACTGTATCGCAAAGATTCTTATGGGCATCTTAAACAATAGACTTACAGGATGGGTAAGCCATTATAATAGGATGATGGAGTGTCAAGCAGGTTTCAGAAAGAACTATTCTACTGTGGATAATATATACAATCTGTATGCGATAATAGACCTGAAGCTGCAAGAGTCGAAAAATGTATATGGGATTTTCGTAGATTTCGTAGTTTTAATAAAGTACCAAGAAATCTCCTTTGGTATAAGCTACATAAAATGTACGAGGTGTGTTCAAAAAGTATCGCGAATTTTGTGTTTTTTCAAAAATTATTTATTTATTCATGAATATCTATTTTTTCCCCTTTAAAGTAATCTCCATGAGATATTATACACTTGTGCCAACGGTTTTTCCAATCTTCGAAGCACTTCAAAAAATCATTTTTTTTATCTTGTTTAGCTCCTCCTTCGATGCCGCCTTTATCTCGTCAAGCGTAGCGTAACGTCGTCCTTTCATGGGCCTCTTCAGTTTAGGGAACAAGAAAAAGTCACAGGGGGCCAGATCTGGGGAATACGCTGGCTGCGGCATCATTAGTGTGTTGTTTTTGGCCAAAAAGTCGCGCACAAGCAACGATGTGTGAGCAGGGGCGTTAT
This sequence comes from Lordiphosa collinella, assembly GCA_018904265.1. NCBI lineage: Eukaryota > Metazoa > Arthropoda > Insecta > Diptera > Drosophilidae > Lordiphosa > Lordiphosa collinella. The sequence goes on from JAEIFV010000055.1 coordinate 477,751, forward strand.
CGTGGTGCAAAAGCCAATTTTTGTTCTTCCACAAATCCGGGCGTTTCTGGCGGATTGCTTCGCGCAAATTGCGCATAACTTGCAGGTAATATTCCTTATTGACCGTTCTTCTCTGTGGCAAGAACTCATGATGCACAACGCCCCTGCAATCGAAGAAAACTGTCAGCAAAACTTTCACATTCGACCGAACTTGGCGCGCTTTTTTCGGTCTTGGTTCGTGCGGCAGCTTCCATTGAGATGATTGAGCTTTGGTTTCCACGTCATAACCATAAACCCACGATTCGTCACCAGTTATGACACTCTGGAGCAAATTTTGGTCGACGCGGACAGAGTTTAACATCTCATTAGCAATGTTCATGCGATGCTGTTTTTGGTCGCAATTGAGCAATTTTGGTACGCGACCCGTCTCATGCCCAAATCATTGATAAAAATCGAATGGCACTAGCCAATCGATATGTTTAGGTCCTCAGCAACTTCTCTAACGGTGATTCGACGATTGGCCAATACCATTTTCTCCACTTCATTAATTTTTTCGTCTGTTGTTGAAGTGCTCGGGCGTCCGGCACGCTCTTCGTCGTTCACATCTTCTCGGCCTTCTGAGAACATTTTGTACCACCGATAAACGTTGCTTCGGTCCAAGGTAGCTTCTCCGTATGCCACAGTCAACATTCGGAATGCATTCGCGCACTTAATTTCGTTTTTCACACAAAATTTGATACAGGTTCTTTGATCCATTTTTTTGAATAGGTAAAAATCGAAGACGATCCAAAACACGTGCAAGCAAAGCAGCTGTTGCAACAATTAAGTGAACATTCAAAATGGCCGAGCTTGTCGGCATAAGTGAGAGACAAATCGAAATTCGAATATACGTAACCCGCGAAAATTCAAAATTCGTGGTACTTTTTGAACACACCTCGTAAGTCTCTTCAAAATTTATCAACTTCTTGGAAAGAGTATACGGTCAAGCGAAAGCGGCGGTTTGGACGGGTGACCTGCTGTCGAGCTATTTTGAGACCAAAGTTGGAGTACGACAAGGATGTATACTTCCCCCCTGTTGTTTGCGCTTTATCTAGAAGATCTGCACCATAGTCTGCAAGGAGGCATTTGTGTGGGAGGAGTAAACATTCGCCTGCTCCTTTATGCAGATGATATCGTCATCCTATCCGATAAGGTAGATGTGCTGCAAAATATGATTGACAACTTGGAGAAATATTGCGACGAATGGGGAATGGAAGTCAACCTAGTGAAGTCTGAGATAATGGTCTTTAGAAAGGGTGGCAGACTGGCCGTGGCAGAAAAATGGACCTTTAAAGAAGTTGCTATAAAAATTGCCACAGAATATAAGTATCTTGGAGTAACCTTCACGCCCACCCTTACTTTTAAAGAACATGTAGTTAGAAGAAACGCGGAGGCAAAATCCAGCATCAACTACATATGGAACTCCTTCTTGGCAAAGCCTAATGTAAGCATAAGAGCTAAATGGAAGCTGTTTAACGCTGTATGCAGAGCAGTTCGGTCTTATGCCGCACAGGTATGGGGATGCGTCGATAATGCGCACTACTATACCTTAGATTTACACCTTGGGTACGTAGGGAAACCCCTATTTTTCTATGGGGAGAGTCGACTGCCGCACATCCTTACATCCGAAATTATAAAAAAAAGTTTTTTGGGTACAAGAGCTGGATAAGATATGCGCTCCTCTCGCTATCAACTGGAAAGAGCGTCTAAGATTTGTGGAAGAATGGAATACAATAAGAATCACGATTGTGGAAGGCCTTAGACAAAAGGCACATGCGGAACGGGCGTCGAGGAAAGGGTCCAGCCAAACAAGGATCTACAGATACCTTGACCATACAGCTGCCCTAAAACTGCAATACCCGGCAACCAGCAACATCTCATGGGTGATGAAAGCGCGGCTTGATCTGATTACGTTGTCATCAAATACTTACAACAGATCGGTACACATGCCTTGTCCACTCTGTAATACTGGAGAAAATGAGGATATGACTCACTTTTTGGGAAGATGTCCTAGCTTTAAAGATCACAGATAACTGGGAGGGACCTTTTACTCTTCATAAAAAAAGCTTTGCTTTATAGAAAAGATATTTTGGAAATACTATAGGTTACAGGTTTAACAACGAGAAAATAAAAAAACAACAGTAAATCGCAAGCGCATTAGTCAAAGCCCGTACTGCTGAACGGTCTGATATCTTGGGACGACCAGGGAAGTCAGGCGTAGTAAGCGGGTGCGGGGTGAGGTAAAATGTGCCTGGCCGACGGACGGTTTGTGCAACCAAGTCGGTTACTTTAGTTTTATACACATGTGTATGTAACATTTAAGTTCTTCAAAATGAGACTGTTTTATCTTACATTAAATATTCAAAGAAAACTGTTGTATAGAACTTTTTTGATTTTCATCCGATCAGGTTCAAATTTATTTTCAGAGATCTATATGAAAATTTAACTATGCCTGCATACTAATTTTCCGGAAAATTCAATTGGGTGGTAAAAGTTGTATGGGTTGAATTTTAGTTCCCAGCGATTAGCTCCAAATTCTTTTTCAAAGTTACTCATAAAAGCGTGACTTTCAACTTTTGGAAAATCTACCCCCAAAGTCGGAAAATGGTCGGAAGACTGTTGTAAGCAACTTTTTTGTTTATCATCCGATCGGGTCAAACTCATTTTCAAAGATCTACATTAAAATTCAACAATGACTGCATACTAAATTTCCGGAAAATTTACGGAAAAAAAGGAAGATATATTAGTGGGACCGGAAATAAAATATTAATTAGAGACACTTGGGAAGTTCCGACTATTTGGAAGCCATCGAAGGGATGCTTAAAAACTACAAGAAAATTGGTAATAATTGCGGTATTTTCTTATTTTATAACTTACTAACGCAAAGGCTTTTTGCTTGCTTATTTACAAAAAGCCTTTGAACGTCAGTGATCTTAAAAGAGTCGTTGTCAACAACACTGAAATTGCATATGCTGAGCAAGCCACAAACCTTGGTATTCAATTTAACTCCACTCTTACATGGAGTAACCATGTTGCAAAAGCTACTGGGAAAATATTCGGAACTATAAGACAGTTGTCTCTCACGCAAAAACTTATCCCTCTTAATCTTAGACTTTTAGTTGCAAGATCATGTCTAGTTCCAACCCTTTTCTATGGAATTGAAATTTTTGGTTCCTGCGATGCTGGTAGCATGCAGAAACTAAAAGTGGCGTTCAATTCCATTGCAAGATATGCTTTTAGTCACGATCGAAGAGATCATATTACTAGCTATGCAAATAAAATTTTCGACTTAAGCCTGGAATATTGGATTAGATTTATAATATTAATAATGCTACATAAGATTTTGACAACTAGAGAGCCAAACTATTTATTTGAAAATTTACAGCTTGTGTCATCAAGAAGGACCAACAATTTAGTTTGCAAACGTGTCAAACCATCGCGAGTCAAGACAAACAATTTTTTATACAGGCAGTTCGCTATTGGAATGATCTACCGCATAGTATCAAGAGCATTAGGAGCGCAGCGCAGTTCAAAAATAAATTATTTGAGCATTTACAGGCACATTTTAGTTCTAACTCAATTTAATTTAATTTAATCAATTTAATTTATACCACAACAATATATATAAAAATAACCAAATTTAGTCTTAAGTCTTATTATATTGTAATTAACTAATTAATTGAAAATTATATTGTAACACCTTTTGTGACCAATGACTTCATTTATAAGCTATATGTCTTGTGTCATTGGGATATTAAATAAAAAAAACTAAACTAAACTAACGACATATTTTTAAAACAGGTGTGATTATGTCCTTGAAAATTCAATTCCTGAACTCCCACTTAAACTTTTTTCCGGATAATCTTGGTGATGAGAATGATGAGCATGTGGAGATTATTGTTGATTTCTCATTAGAGAAAATAATAATTCTCCAAGAAGAAAAAGCAAATCAAAACTGTCGCAATTTAAAAAAAACTTACATAGCTTCTTTATTATTCCAAGGATCTCAATACAATACAATGAAATAGACGCATTATATTTGTAATCATGGATGCAAACCGAAAACTGCAAGTCGTATATACGTATCTTGGGGAATCGATTCTCAAATTAACAAGTGTCCTTGTTTAAAGGAAAGAGTTATACTATTCGAGAACCTAAACATTTTGCTTTCGGTTTTGGCATTGGTTCTGCATTTTATAAACAAAGACCGGGTCAGTTTAAGTTTTGGTTGACAAACTGGAATAAAACTGATCGAATCTGACTTGCATGCCTGTTTTTAATTGATGTGACTTTTATGACCATGTTTGGTACCCGAATATTAAATATCGAACACATATATATATGCGACATTCCATATCAACCCAGACACACCAATTTTATTTTTTATTTAAAAACATATCTATGGTCATTATATTGAAGTACTATATATAGATGAAAAACCAAAACCAAAATTTTGTTCCCCTACTGTCAATGGTGCTCCAGAAAATCCGGAAACGCATAAAACTTTCCAAAATTTATAACTTTTAAACGGTGTAACGAATTTGATCGAAACAAGCAATTTTTTTGGTACTTTCTAGTGAACTTTTTGGGAAAAATATAAAACAACTCATTTGTGGGGGCGGGAGGTGGTGTGGCCAAAACTGAAAATAAACTTTATCTGCCTGCAAGTATAAGAAGCATGTGTTCCATACATGTAAAACCTCTATCTCTTACCATCTCAGAGATCTGTTTGTGCATACGGACAGACAGACACCCAGACAGACGGACGGACAGACGGACATGGCTAAATCGACTCAGCTGTTTATGCTGATATACAACACTAGCAAATAACCCGAATTGCTTCGCTACGCCACCGCGCCGTCAGTGATGCTATTTTAACCGATAAGGGTATCAGTTTTTCTTTTCCGACTTGGGGGTGTATTTCACAAATCGGAAAATATTTGACCGTATCTTACATACATCAGCTCAAAGCAGAGATTAACTCTTATGCCCCACCCCCGGTTAAAAATAAAGTCTCTCCTGACATTTCCGATCTTGGAGGTGGACTTCTAAAATTTAAAGCTTAATAACCCAATTTGATAAAGATTGGCTTAAAAATAAGGATTGGCCATGGCCACCTTCATGGCCACCTTCATAGCCACCTCCATGGCCACCTCCACGGCCACCTCCACGGCCACCTCCATGGCCACCAAAAACGGCAGCCCGAGTTACCGTTACCGTTATCGTTATTTCTTATTCTATCCTTACAAACCAAGTTTAAAGCCAATCGGATGCAAATAGGTTTTTGGCTGCTCAGTTTTCCATGAGTTTTCCGACCCTAAGGTCAAATTTACCAACATCAGAAAATTTCATTACAAATTATTTCACTTACTATCCTTACAAACCGAATTTCAAGTCAATCTGATGAAAAACAGGTTTTTGCATATCGAATTTTCCGGGAATTTTCCTTGCGCGCAGATTTTCCGAAATCGGGAAAATACGTGTCCAATTATTTCTCATACTTTGCTTACAAACTGAGTTACAAGTCAATCGGACGAACAATAAAATTTTCACCATACAAACTTTTCCTACGCTTTTCCGGGAATTTTCCAACATCGAAAAATCACATTTCAATTCATTTCACTTACTATCCTTACAAACCTATTTTGAAGTCAATCGGATGAAAAATAGATTTTTGCAAATCGAATTTCCCGGGTATTTTCCTTGCGGGTAGACCTTCCGAAATCGGGAAAATACGTGTCCAACTACGCTTTTACGGGAGTTTTCCAACAAAGGAAAAAAACATCTCTATTTATTTCACCTACTGTCCTTACAATCCGAATATAAAGTCAATCGGATGAAAAATAGATTTTTGCATATCGAATTTCCCGAGAATTTTCTTTGTGGGCAGATTTTCCAAAATCGGGAAAATAAGCCGTATCTAATTATTTCGCATGCTTAAAAACCGAATTTAAAGGAAATCGGATGAAAAATAAAATGTTCCCAATATAAACTTTTCCACGCTTCCGAACGACACCCACGGAGAAAATAAAATGTTCCCAATTAACTTTTCCGACGCTTTTCCGGGAATTTTCCTACCCTACGGTCGAATTTTCCAACATCGGATAATCACATTTCAATTTATTTCATTTACTTTATTTACAAACCGAATTTCAAGTCAATCGGATGAAAAATAAAATTTCCCCATAGAAACTTTCCAGACGCTTTTCCGGGAATTTTCCGACCTTACGGTCGTATTTTCCAACATCGGAAAATCACATTTCAGTTTAATTCACTTACTGTCCTTACAAACCGAATTTCAAGTCAATCGGATGAAAATTAGATTTTTGCATATCGAATTTCCTGAGAATTTTTCTTGTGGGCGGATTTTCCGAAATCGGGAAAATATGTGTCCAATTATTTCACATACTATGCTTACAAACCGAATTTCAAATCAATCGGATGAAATATAAAATCTTCCCCATACAAAGTTTTCAGACGCTTTTCCGGCTTTTCTGGGTGGAATTTTTCAAAACCCTGTCTTAGTACGCACTTTCACTCATAAGGAAACTCCTGTCCAAATTTCAGCCCTCTGGCTCTTACCGTTTAGGCTGTGCGATGGTCACTAGTCAGTCAGTCAGGTTGAACAGTTTTATATATATAGATATACTAGCTGAATACCCGGCGTCGCCCGGGTCCTTATGATCTGATTCAAACTAGTGTTGTCTGCAAGTCGCCATAAACATTTTGGACCGTTCGAACTTTTTCTCTATTTAACCATCTTCATGATAATCTAAACTCATGAATATTTTGAAAATTTCGCGACTTTTTTTTATACCTCCTATTTACCCATCTAAAATTGCCGTGTATCAAACATAACAATAATCCAGGCTCAAATCAAAAACTTGCAAATTTCGCAATATTTTAGACCGAGTAATCTACAGCTTCCATTAACCAACGCCTGCATTGTAATATAAGCACTAAGCGCTTTCATAAACACTCATAAGTTTATTTTGCAAATTTCGCGGTTTTTGGACCTTAGAAACCTTCGCGGCCAAGAGTCTAACCATTGACCAAAATTTCATCCCAATCGGATGAATGGTATTGTTTTTGAATTTTCGCGGTTTTTAGACTATTTTAGGCACATTTCTTCAAATCAGAATCCTTTGCGGGCAAGCGTCCAAACATTCTCCAGTTTCATAACAATCGAGCATTTTGCAAATTTCGCGGTTTCTTCTACTTGGAAACCTTCCCGGGCAACCGTCGATCAATTTTCCAAAGTTTTAGCGAAAACGTAAATTTTGCAATTTTCGCGGTTTTTGAACCATTTTGCGCAAATTTTTTCATCTTAGAAACCTTCCCGGGCATGAAGCAACCATTCCCAAATTTTCATTGCAATCGGATGAGCGGTATAATTTTGCAAATTTCGCGGTTTTTGGACCATTTCACAGATCGACATGAACATACTGTGAAAAAATCGTGAAGATTGGTTCAGCGGCTTAGACGCCCATAAGGGACAAACATACAAACATACAAACCTACAAACCTACAAACCTACAAACCTACAAACCTACAAACCTACAAACCTACAAACCTACAAACATTCAAACATTCAAACATTCAAACATTCAAACATACAAACATACAAACATACAAACATACAAACATACAAACATACAAACATACAAACATACAAACATACAAACATACAAACATACAAACATACAAACATACAAACATACAAACATACAAACATACAAACATACAAACATACAAACATACAAACATACAAACATACAAACATACAACATACCACAACATAAACATAAACATAAACAACATACAAACATAAAACATACAACATACAAACAAACATAAACATACAAACTAACAACACAACAACACCCAAAACATACACATAACACAACTACAAACATAACTACAAACATACAAACATACAAACATAAAACATACAACATACAAATACAACATACAAACAACAACATACAAACATACAAACATAAACATACACTCCAAACATAAACATACAAAACAAACAACATACAACAAACAACAAACATACAAACATACAAACATAACAAACATACAAACAACAAACATACAAACATACAAACATACAAACATACAAACATACAAACAACAACAACAAACATACAAACATACAAACATACAAACATACAAACATACAAACAACAAACATACAAACATACAAACATACAAACATACAAACATACAAACATACAACATACAAACATAAACATAAAACATACAAACATACAAACAACAAACATCAACACAACAAAACAAACATACAAACATACAAACATACAAACATACAAACATACAAACATACCTTCACTTTTATATAGATGTATAGATACTTTATAGGGTCGGAGATGCTGTTACAAAATTGGTCATCGTTATGTGATACAATACTTTCATATAAAAGGTCTTAGTCCAACCAATATTAAAAAGGAGCTGGATTCTACCTAACCTAATTCTGCTCCCTCGTTTACAACAATAAAATATTGGGTGGCTGAGTTTAAGCGAGGTCGTTTGAGCTGCGAAGATGAACGTCGTAATGGGCGTCCAAATGAGATGACCACTTCAGAAATGTGTATTGAGGCGATTGAAAGTTCGTGAGTTAGCTGAATGTGTAGGCATTTCAAAAAGTTGCTGTACATTGCATATTGACCGAAAAATTGAACATGAAACAGTTATGCGCAAGATGGGTGCGCGTTTGCATCATGACAATGCGCCGGTTCACACCTCTGCCGTTGCAATTGCTAAAATTAATGAATTAAAATTTGAATTGCTACCTCACGCCCCTTATTCGCCAGACTTAGCTCCCTTCGATTATTTCTTATTTGCAAACTTGAAAAAATGGCTCGGAGGTAAAAGATTTGGCAACAATGAAGAGGTGAAGTCCGAGGTTAATGCCTATTTTGAAGAGCTTCACAGTTCTTATTATAAAAAAGGTATCGAAGCTATTGAACATCGCTGGGAAAAGTTTATCGACCTAAAAGGATCCAATGTTGAAAAAAAAATTATAAATTTTTGTGTTTTAGTAGTTAGGTCGGCTATTTCTGGGACGGCCCTCGTACATGCTCCTCTATCACTATCGCTATTGAATTAGTATTTTAATTCTTGCCACATATGGTCACCTGATCTCGAAATATATTAAGTTTTTCTATTTTAACTCTTTGGAAGCATTTCATTTGCAATTAACAGTGATTTTGTCTATGAAATGAACCACATAATACGGGAACTAACTGTGGCCGAACTGTACACCAACTGGCTGAATATATACACCGACTCCGATAAAGCACAAGACTTGAATATTATGATAGAGGACACGCCAGGCCGAGGGATGAAGCCCGAACACATATGTCTACCTGAACACATATGTCCCTCTTGTTTGGAGGCGGCAAGAACTGCTTTGACTTTCAAGAGGCGGTTGGAGCAGAGATTGGAACACCACCACAGAAGAAAATGCACTCACAAACATTGGAAGCAGAGAGCGGCCTTTCGAGTGTTCCCTCTGCCTAAAGACCTTTACCACTGAGCACAACCTGGAGCGACACCAACGCAGCCTTCGAATGTTTCGGGCGACCCTTCGAATGCTTCCACTGCGTGAAGACCTTTGCCGTAAAGTGCTATATGGAGGAGCACCTGCACTGTTATACTGACGAACGCCTTTTTAAATGTACCCAGTGCCCACAGTCTTATGCCCTGAGGAGCGCTTTAAAGGCAAACATGCCTACTCATAGTGGTGAGCGGCCCTTCCAATGTTCGCAGTGCTCGAAGACCTGGAGCGACGCCACCTGGAGCGCAACCTGGAGCGACGCCATCTTTCATATACTAGCGAGCGACCTTACTCATGCCCAGAATGCTCAATGGTCTTTTGGCCGAAAGAGCATTCTAAATAAACACCTACTTATACTCATACCGCCCAGCGACCCCTTCAACTGCTCTCAGTGCTCGAAATCCTTCCCCCAAAAAGACTCTCTGAAGAGGCATAACCGTACGCATACTGGAGAGCGACCTTTCCAATGTCCTCACTGCTCTAAGGCCTTTAGCCAACCATACGATCTAAAGAAACACTTTATGGGTTCCCAGAATTGTATGAGATTTCAAAAGTAAATACTTTCTGTAAAAGCAATACGAATTGTGAAAATCGATTATAAATAGTTTTACTTTAAATTTCAAACGACTGAAACTTTTATGTTGAATATTGTTTCTTTATATTACAAAGGAATAAAATGATTTGGACTCCTCAAAATTTGCTTCTTACAATATTTAAACAATTTTATTTATACCGGTACGTACCGGTATACCGAAATAAAAAACTGGGTAACGTATCGAAACCGAAATAAATTAAAATCCGAAATAGAACCTTTTACCGAAAAATTCATTTCGGTTCGTACCGGTTCTTGTACCGGAACCGAAGATCGTTTCAGTATTAATCCCTGCTCAACTCTTTATGTATTACCAAAAAGTTAACCAAATGTCGCCACGAATTTTGCTACATTTGAAAACCAACAAGAGATTTCAGGAACACCGACAATTGCTTTTGAGTTGCTAGACGCCCGACTAATTAAGAATCTTGTTTCCATTCTTTTTTCTGATGACTAGAATGGTTGAAATCGTGTCAAGATGAAGGCACACTTTTTTAAAATTTTAATTTTTATCTATGATTTTGACTACGATTTTTAAGGTAAACCATGCATTCTATCAACGTTGGAGTCGAGGATCTCAAAAACAGAGCCTATTATTATTATTATGAGTGGTGACTTTATAAGAAATTTTTAGTCTTTCTAAATAAATCGATTCGGTATTAATCCCTGCTCAAAACTCTTTATTACCAAAAAGTTGACCAAATGTCGCCACGAAATTTGCGACATTTGAAAACCAACCAAAGAGATTTCAGGAACACCGACAATTGCTTTTGAGTTGCTAGAGGTTTGTAGAACACGCCCGACTAATTAGGAATCTTGTTTCCATTCTTTTTTCTGATGACTAGAAAGGTTGAAATCGCGTCAATATGGAGGCACCCTTTTTAAAACATCCGCTTTAACAGCCTGAAACTATTTTTATTTTTTATCTATGATTTTGACGTTGGACGTCGGAGTCGAGGATCTCAAAGAGCCTACTATTATCATTGTGAGTGGTGATTTTATAAGAAATTCTTAGTCTTTCTAGACATATAATTGAGCTTTTCAGGCGAGACTTAGTTGGCAAAAACCGACCAGAAAAGAAAAGAAGTTGCCTAGGCAGTAGGTCTAATTTTTTCCTGTTTATAGTTTTTGTTGAACCGAACCGAAATTGTAAGTTTGGAACAGGTTCAGATTCAGCTTTTATTTCTAAAGATGTTCGGTTTAAGATTCGGTTGAAGGTACGGTTTACAGCAAAATAAATGTCGGGATTCCGGGTTCGGTTCAAAAGCGATTTGCAGCCATTGATCTTATGTCAATTGTTAGCAGGTAAGATCTTTAAATAAACAGGTTTTAAGTAAAACCTCTACTGACCTCTCCTCCAATAGGGCACAATTGATTTTTTTGTTACTTACTTTGTATGGAGCTAGTAAACCGCGACTGTATCTGTCGAGTGCACAAAATGATTCAATTAAATTTGATCAAAAAGTACAAGAAATTAAGTCAAATTGCCTGGGCAAATGGTTTTCATTTATTTAGTTATTTTAACTTATTAAAGAAATAATTTAAAGATTTATCTTAAAAATAACTTACAACCAAGGATGCCAAGCAGGATCCATTCGGCACAAATTATCGATATTTGTAGCGGACTGTATAAGCATAGAGACTTTCTTTACTTCAATGCTATCGAAATATGAAATTTTATTAAATCGCATCATTATTATATCGACAGCTGAATTAACCACAGTGACTGTATGCTCCATCGAGTTATCGAAACAGCGCTCTTCGGTTCCTTCTAGTAATTTACATTCTCTGAAGCCTTTCTTTTGCAATGTTATTATCTCATCTCTTAGAATTGTTTGTAGTATGGAGCTTAGTTTATAGTTGGGTTGAATGAAGCAGCGTGCAGTTGCCACAATCGCCGCAGACAGTGGTCCTGAAATACCTATGTTCGTAATAAACTCTCCAATATTAGGAGTAAGCCTAAACGGAACTGGTCTATGTTGATTAAGTTGGCTTTTTTCATCGTTAACATCAAATTTAAAATATGAAATATTCATCAATCCAGAGTCCTGATGAAGGTACATCATATCAGCATTAAGACGCGTCAAATTCAGGGCGTGCTCACACAGATAGGCTAAAGCCAGTTGAAGGGTTAGCTAAAAAAGTAAGGTACAAATTAACAAAGTTAATTTAACATAAATTATTTAGAATTATATAGTGGGTAAGGATTGCTAATGGTTTCTTTATCGATCAACATTATTTTATATTTTTTTGGGCTCAGATTGAAGCTCTTTAATTATATTTGGATAGTGATAGGTAGGGAGTGTAACGAAAAAAGGGTTATAATTTTAAGCTTCAGACTTCTGGAAAAGAGCAATTATTGCTAGACATTTAGTGCAGAATTAATGCATCTACATAGGTGTCGGCAACAGGAGCAGAGAAGTTACCAGTGGAATCTAGGAAAAAGTTTGTATACTTAAACAGAGAACGTAAGAGACCTCCCAACAAATTATCGCTCAAAATCAACAATAACAGGGAGAGTTATTGAGCTCAGCTCATGAGCAAGTCCTCTAGTTCAGCGATGGACACATTGTTGTGTTGTAGTAAGTTCCCACCGCTGCTCTGGTAATTTTAAAGCGTAGATAAAAAAAGTTAATCTTAAAAACATTTTAAAATTAGCGTTGGGTAGATGCAACAACCAAGGTATGGCGGTGAGCTTTTTGAGTAATGAGCTTTTGCTTTTTCACCAAGAGTACGCAAAGCACAATCGTTTTGCGTACTTTTTGAATACTTTGGTGAGAGCGAACAGTGAGTGCGCCGTACCTTGTTTGTTGTACCTTGTTCACTAAACATGCTCTCTTGTTCGTTTTTTTTTCAAATGAGTCAACTCAATCAAATTTATCAGTTGCTCAGTTGCTTCGTTCCTGGCCACACTGCGGAATGTTGCCTATTTTGTTGGCCACCTCTAAAATGGCTGTGCTTTTCATACTCTATACCAGAGGTATACAGAGTATAATAAGATTGTGCAAAAGTATGTAACAGCCAGAAGGAAGCATCTTCGAATTTATAAAGTAAACACTCATGGACAATATAATAGGTGTGAAGTTTTTTTGTTAATATCGATTTAAATCGATATAAACATAACATTTAATAAGGAAGCTATACTTTTTTAATATGGTCACACTGTTCGGTATGAATTGGGTGACTCCCCGGAATTAATTAGCTTTCTGGAAAAATTATGGATTGTTTTATTGGTTAGACTGCAAACTCGGCTGGTCAATAAAATAGGTGTATGAAGCAAAACATTAACCTGTAGTTTATAAATACAATAATTTGGTTGCAGAAAGTAAGGTGTTAAGAAAATATAACTAAATGGGGACTTAATAACCATTAAAATTGTATTAGATGGGCCGTGAGCGTCACTGCTGTGCAGAGGAGAGAAGGCTCATTCAACGACTTCGAGATGAAGGAAAAACGTATAAATCCATTGCCATGTTAATGAAACGTTCACAAAACTTCTTAACCAATGCCTTAAAACCGGAAAAATTAGGTGAAAATCGGGGAGCACCCAGAAAATCATCATCTAAGGCCGACGATCGCATGGTTCAGTTGGTTAAACGCGACCCTTTCAAGTCTTCCAGGACGATTACCAATGAAATTGAGAATATTGTGTCATCACGGACCGTTCGGCGACGATTGGCAATAGCAAACCTACCAGGTAGGATTGCTCGCAGGGTTCCTTTGCTTCGGTCAGCAAATTTACAGATGAGGAACAAATTTGCATTAGATTGTAGAACCTGGTGCGGACCGGAGGGTGGGGAAAAATGGCGTAATATCCTCTGGAGTGACGAAACCAAAATAAATTTATTTGAAAATGATGCCAAAAGGAATGTTCGTCGTCCGAAAGGCAAAGAATTTGATCTCAAGTACACATATAAAACAGTGAAACATGGAGGTGGTAGCCTCTAATGGTATGGAGCTGCTTTTCATGGTATGGTGTTTTTCCGATTCATCGTATTGACGGAATAATGGACAGAGTATACAAAGATCTATTGGAGACGGTGATGCTAACATATGCCGAGGATAATATGTCACTTTTATGGAAGTTCCAGCAGGATAATGACCCGAATCACGCCTCTCGAGCAGTAAAGGATTGGTTCCGAGAGCAAAATGTGGATGTTCTTGAGTGGCCAAGACAATCCCTGGCCCTAAATTCCATCGAGAATCTCTGGGGTGAACTCAAAAGACAGGTCGGAAAGACTTTTTGTCAAAATAAAAATTAACTTTGGGATATTGTCCAAAGAGCATGGTACAACATTCAAATTAGAACTTTTCGCAAGTTAATATCCTCCATGCCAAGACGAATGGAGTCTTGCAAAATAATGGCGGATATACCGGTTATATGCTGCCAGATACTTAGTTTAATATAAAACAAAACCAAAAATCGTGAAATATTGATTTAACTTAAACATTTATCTTCGTACACCTATTATTGTGTCCCGCCAAAATTGGCGGATTTAAGGAAAAATTTAATTTAGTTGTATATTAAAGGGTTTGTGAAACTGTTTTTACTTTTTGTTTAAACACAATTAATGTTAGTTTTAAAAAAACTTTGTTTTGCTGAGATTAGAAAAGATATAAATTAGAAATAAGAAGTTAAAAAAGAACAAAAAAAAACACACCTATTATTTTGTCCATGAGTGCATATATTCTTGATCAAATTCGGACATAATGCCCGGATTTTTCCGGACTAAGGCCCATTTAAGAATTTAAATTCAGTGTCAGGGCTCTGCTTGAAGTGAAAATATATATGTCGGAGAAAATTTGATTACTTGAATTGCGCGCTCAACTTTGGAGTCGAATTGACTAGTGATGCAAAAGGCGAGGTTCTTTTGAGGTTGTACAGCACTAAAAGAGTGGGACGACAGAATGTCTTGTCGTCAGTGCGGCTCAGTTTTAGGTTGAGAGAGAGAGACAACAATAAGAATCTGAGTGGTAGTTGTCAAAGAGAGAGCTGACGAGTCGTGCAGTTGGATTGGAAAACTGAAGGCCTCAACACGCACGCTGAGACTCGCTCCGCTTTTTAGTCTGTCTAACGAATAATGGAAGACATAAATCCTGACCAGCCACCGCAGGCTGAAAATAAAGAGAACTCGCCGTTATATATAATAAAAGAATATAAATAATTCAAAGAGTTGTAAAAGTTTAATGAACGACTATGGCAGTCAAAATCTCAAATTTTGAATTCCTCCAAGGAGCCAGACAAAACAGCGCCTTAATATATGTTAAGGAGGAAGACCATCTCTATAAATTCAAAACCGCATATATCAAGCAAGGACGTGCAGTTAGAAGATATGTATGCTATGAAGATGGCTGCAATGTGTCTGTGAGGTATAGCGCCGATAATGGGGGTATCTGCACCAGAAAATCAAGTTCAGAACATAATCACCCTACTCAAGAATCAAGGATTTCAGAATTGAAACTTAAAAATAATATCAAAGATGCATTATCTGTGCTGACTCTGCAAAACCACAGAGTTCGTCTTGCTTTTAAAGATTTCATCTCAATTTTGAATGCAGCAGATAATCTTGCACAATTTGGAATGTGCCAAAGTCAAAATGATAAAAGGTTTTATTTGTCAAAAATTTCAAATCCAAATACAGACATTACGCCCATGGGCATTAGATCCGGACATAAGGCCCATTAAATTTTTGAGTTTCATTACAAAGTTGTGATCAAAAATTTTTACATGGGCCGTGGACTTTATGTCATGTCACCATTTAAATGGAGTGGATAGTATGACTGTTGCGGTTGCCAAGGCAGAGCTTGAAGTGAGCTCATAATAACTTGCTGCTGCTGTGATGGAGTGGTTACTATTGGCCGCTGCGTCATACATACTGGCTCCATTTCCTGCTGTTGAGCGACCGTTTGTTGCTTCTGCTGAGCAGATGTTTGTTGCTGCAGCTGAACTGAATAGCAGCATTGCCTCCGCAAATTGAAAAAAACCTCATATCTCCCACAGTTTTATAGGGCAGCACCGGTCGCAATGGTGCTGGGCAGCATTTCACACACCTTTACACAAACTTTGGGAAGTACAGAGTATATTATAGTCGGGCTTGACCGACTTTTCTTTTTGTTAAGATATATATAAATGAAAAAACGGTTAAGACTGCAACACCAGCATGCTGCTTATATTGAACAAACGCGGGAGCTAAGAACAGCTGAACAGTCACCGAACTGAATGAACTGTCCCTGAACAACTCACTGAACAAGTCGCTGTACAAATCTTTGAACTAGTCATTAAACAATTCACTAAGCGATTCTCTGAACTACTGAACAAATCACTGAACAAGCCATTGAACCACTCACTGAGCAAGAGTGACTGAGCAAGTTTCACTGAACAAGACTCACTAATCATAAAGAACATTTAAAAAAGAATATGTTCACTTGTTCATTTTAGTATAAGATTATATTCGGGTGTGTTCCAGAAATCTCTAGAGATTTGTGTATAAACGGTTTCATTCCGAAATAAAACTGCTTGCCTCAATATGTGAAGTGTCTTTAAAATGCTAGGCTACTAACAAAAGGCCTTTAGCCAACCATACGATCTAAAGAAACACTTTATGGGTTCCCAGAATTGTATGAGATTTCAAAAGTAAATACTTTCTGTAAAAGCAATACGAATTGTGAAAATCGATTATAAATAGTTTTACTTTAAATTTCAAACGACTGAAACTTTTATGTTGAATATTGTTTCTTTATATTACAAAGGAATAAAATGATTTGGACTCCTCAAAATTTGCTTCTTACAATATTTAAACAATTTTATTTATACCGGTACGTACCGGTATACCGAAATAAAAAACTGGGTAACGTATCGAAACCGAAATAAATTAAAATCCGAAATAGAACCTTTTACCGAAAAATTCATTTCGGTTCGTACCGGTTCTTGTACCGGAACCGAAAATCGTTTCAGTATTAATCCCTGCTCAACTCTTTATGTATTACCAAAAAGTTAACCAAATGTCGCCACGAATTTTGCTACATTTGAAAACCAACAAGAGATTTCAGGAACACCGACAATTGCTTTTGAGTTGCTAGACGCCCGACTAATTAAGAATCTTGTTTCCATTCTTTTTCTGATGACTAGAATGGTTGAAATCGTGTCAAGATGAAGGCACACTTTTTTAAAATTTTAATTTTTATCTATGATTTTGACTACGATTTTTAAGGTAAACCATGCATTCTATCAACGTTGGAGTCGAGGATCTCAAAAAACAGAGCCTATTATTATTATTATGAGTGGTGACTTTATAAGAAATTTTTAGTCTTTCTAAATAAATCGATTCGGTATTAATCCCTGCTCAAAACTCTTTATTACCAAAAAGTTGACCAAATGTCGCCACGAAATTTGCGACATTTGAAAACCAACCAAAGAGATTTCAGGAACACCGACAATTGCTTTTGAGTTGCTAGAGGTTTGTAGAACACGCCCGACTAATTAGGAATCTTGTTTCCATTCTTTTTTCTGATGACTAGAAAGGTTGAAATCGCGTCAATATGGAGGCACCCTTTTTAAAACATCCGCTTTAACAGCCTGAAACTATTTTTATTTTTTATCTATGATTTTGACGTTGGACGTCGGAGTCGAGGATCTCAAAGAGCCTACTATTATCATTGTGAGTGGTGATTTTATAAGAAATTCTTAGTCTTTCTAGACATATAATTGAGCTTTTCAGGCGAGACTTAGTTGGCAAAAACCGACCAGAAAAGAAAAGAAGTTGCCTAGGCAGTAGGTCTAATTTTTTCCTGTTTATAGTTTTTGTTGAACCGAACCGAAATTGTAAGTTTGGAACAGGTTCAGATTCAGCTTTTATTTCTAAAGATGTTCGGTTTAAGATTCGGTTGAAGGTACGGTTTACAGCAAAATAAATGTCGGGATTCCGGGTTCGGTTCAAAAGCGATTTGCAGCCATTGATCTTATGTCAATTGTTAGCAGGTAAGATCTTTAAATAAACAGGTTTTAAGTAAAACCTCTACTGACCTCTCCTCCAATAGGGCACAATTGATTTTTTGTTACTTACTTTGTATGGAGCTAGTAAACCGCGACTGTATCTGTCGAGTGCACAAAATGATTCAATTAAATTTGATCAAAAAGTACAAGAAATTAAGTCAAATTGCCTGGGCAAATGGTTTTCATTTATTTAGTTATTTTAACTTATTAAAGAAATAATTTAAAGATTTATCTTAAAAATAACTTACAACCAAGGATGCCAAGCAGGATCCATTCGGCACAAATTATCGATATTTGTAGCGGACTGTATAAGCATAGAGACTTTCTTTACTTCAATGCTATCGAAATATGAAATTTTATTAAATC
Source organism: Lordiphosa collinella (assembly GCA_018904265.1). Taxonomy (NCBI): domain Eukaryota; kingdom Metazoa; phylum Arthropoda; class Insecta; order Diptera; family Drosophilidae; genus Lordiphosa; species Lordiphosa collinella. The sequence goes on from JAEIFV010000055.1 coordinate 496,306, forward strand.
GCATCATTATTATATCGACAGCTGAATTAACCACAGTGACTGTATGCTCCATCGAGTTATCGAAACAGCGCTCTTCGGTTCCTTCTAGTAATTTACATTCTCTGAAGCCTTTCTTTTGCAATGTTATTATCTCATCTCTTAGAATTGTTTGTAGTATGGAGCTTAGTTTATAGTTGGGTTGAATGAAGCAGCGTGCAGTTGCCACAATCGCCGCAGACAGTGGTCCTGAAATACCTATGTTCGTAATAAACTCTCCAATATTAGGAGTAAGCCTAAACGGAACTGGTCTATGTTGATTAAGTTGGCTTTTTTCATCGTTAACATCAAATTTAAAATATGAAATATTCATCAATCCAGAGTCCTGATGAAGGTACATCATATCAGCATTAAGACGCGTCAAATTCAGGGCGTGCTCACACAGATAGGCTAAAGCCAGTTGAAGGGTTAGCTAAAAAAGTAAGGTACAAATTAACAAAGTTAATTTAACATAAATTATTTAGAATTATATAGTGGGTAAGGATTGCTAATGGTTTCTTTATCGATCAACATTATTTTATATAGTTTTGGTTTTAGTCAAAATTTTAGACTAATGCCTATATTCATTCAGCGATTCGAACCCTGATTAGAACATGTACTTCGGCGCGCCGAAGGTGGGTTCAAGATTGCTTACCATTTTTCTAAATTGCCAGAAGTCCGTAGCAGCTGCGAATGTCTTCAAGGCCCAATTTTTCAAAAGTGTTTTAGGGACCAGTCCTTGCATTCCTCAAAGCTGGGTTCCCAGAATTGTATGAGATTTCAAAAGTAAATACTTTCTGTAAAAGCAATACGAATTGTGAAAATCGATTATAAATAGTTTTACTTTAAATTTCAAACGACTGAAACTTTTATGTTGAATATTGTTTCTTTATATTACAAAGGAATAAAATGATTTGGACTCCTCAAAATTTGCTTCTTACAATATTTAAACAATTTTATTTATACCGGTACGTACCGGTATACCGAAATAAAAAACTGGGTAACGTATCGAAACCGAAATAAATTAAAATCCGAAATAGAACCTTTTACCGAAAAAATTCATTTCGGTTCGTACCGGTTCTTGTACCGGAACCGAAAATCGTTTCAGTATTAATCCCTGCTCAACTCTTTATGTATTACCAAAAGTTAACCAAATGTCGCCACGAATTTTGCTACATTTGAAAACCAACAAGAGATTTCAGGAACACCGACAATTGCTTTTGAGTTGCTAGACGCCCGACTAATTAAGAATCTTGTTTCCATTCTTTTTCTGATGACTAGAATGGTTGAATTCGTGTCAAGATGAAGGCACACTTTTTTAAAATTTTAATTTTTATCTATGATTTTGACTACGATTTTTAAGGTAAACCATGCATTCTATCAACTTTGGAGTCGAGGATCTCAAAAACAGAGCCTATTATTATTATTATGAGTGGTGACTTTATAAGAAATTTTTAGTCTTTCTAAATAAATCGATTCGGTATTAATCCCTGCTCAAAACTCTTTATTACCAAAAAGTTGACCAAATGTCGCCACGAAATTTGCGACATTTGAAAACCAACCAAAGAGATTTCAGGAACACCGACAATTGCTTTTGAGTTGCTAGAGGTTTGTAGAACACGCCCGACTAATTAGGAATCTTGTTTCCATTCTTTTTTCTGATGACTAGAAAGGTTGAAATCGCGTCAATATGGAGGCACCCTTTTTAAAACATCCGCTTTAACAGCCTGAAACTATTTTTATTTTTTATCTATGATTTTGACGTTGGACGTCGGAGTCGAGGATCTCAAAGAGCCTACTATTATCATTGTGAGTGGTGATTTTATAAGAAATTCTTAGTCTTTCTAGACATATAATTGAGCTTTTCAGGCGAGACTTAGTTGGCAAAACCGACCAGAAAAGAAAAGAAGTTGCCTAGGCAGTAGGTCTAATTTTTTCCTGTTTATAGTTTTTGTTGAACCGAACCGAAATTGTAAGTTTGGAACAGGTTCAGATTCAGCTTTTATTTCTAAAGATGTTCGGTTTAAGATTCGGTTGAAGGTACGGTTTACAGCAAAATAAATGTCGGGATTCCGGGTTCGGTTCAAAAGCGATTTGCAGCCATTGATCTTATGTCAATTGTTAGCAGGTAAGATCTTTAAATAAACAGGTTTTAAGTAAAACCTCTACTGACCTCTCCTCCAATAGGGCACAATTGATTTTTTTGTTACTTACTTTGTATGGAGCTAGTAAACCGCGACTGTATCTGTCGAGTGCACAAAATGATTCAATTAAATTTGATCAAAAAGTACAAGAAATTAAGTCAAATTGCCTGGGCAAATGGTTTTCATTTATTTAGTTATTTTAACTTATTAAAGAAATAATTTAAAGATTTATCTTAAAAATAACTTACAACCAAGGATGCCAAGCAGGATCCATTCGGCACAAATTATCGATATTTGTAGCGGACTGTATAAGCATAGAGACTTTCTTTACTTCAATGCTATCGAAATATGAAATTTTATTAAATCGCATCATTATTATATCGACAGCTGAATTAACCACAGTGACTGTATGCTCCATCGAGTTATCGAAACAGCGCTCTTCGGTTCCTTCTAGTAATTTACATTCTCTGAAGCCTTTCTTTTGCAATGTTATTATCTCATCTCTTAGAATTGTTTGTAGTATGGAGCTTAGTTTATAGTTGGGTTGAATGAAGCAGCGTGCAGTTGCCACAATCGCCGCAGACAGTGGTCCTGAAATACCTATGTTCGTAATAAACTCTCCAATATTAGGAGTAAGCCTAAACGGAACTGGTCTATGTTGATTAAGTTGGCTTTTTTCATCGTTAACATCAAATTTAAAATATGAAATATTCATCAATCCAGAGTCCTGATGAAGGTACATCATATCAGCATTAAGACGCGTCAAATTCAGGGCGTGCTCACACAGATAGGCTAAAGCCAGTTGAAGGGTTAGCTAAAAAGTAAGGTACAAATTAACAAAGTTAATTTAACATAAATTATTTAGAATTATATAGTGGGTAAGGATTGCTAATGGTTTCTTTATCGATCAACATTATTTTATATAGTTTTGGTTTTAGTCAAAATTTTAGACTAATGCCTATATTCATTCAGCGATTCGAACCCTGATTAGAACATGTACTTCGGCGCGCCGAAGGTGGGTTCAAGATTGCTTACCATTTTTCTAAATTGCCAGAAGTCCGTAGCAGCTGCGAATGTCTTCAAGGCCCAATTTTTCAAAAGTGTTTTAGGGACCATAGTCCATTGAACTTCAGTGAATATTTCTCTTAAAATTGTATGTGATGTCTGTGTTCCTCTCGCTTGAACTTCAGAAAGGCGTTCATAATATTTGACAATTGGCATGTCATAGTCAATCTTATTTTTATGACAGCACTTTTTGAATATTTTAAGTAAGGATACACTGTTTGGATTGTCCTCTGCCAATCGCATTTGTGGGGAAATTGGCACCACTCGTGGTACAGTTATATTTAAGAAACGGCGACTTGTTTCCTTTTGCTTCTCCAAGTAATAGTTCAACATACGCTTTAATTGAAGGACCCGTTCTTCGCGCCGGGCATCCCCAAGTCCAGAGTCGAGAACCACTAAATAAGGATATATTTTGCCGTTTGTTCCTCTGATGTAAAGCCTTCGAGCAGCAGTATTGTTTTTCTGAACAATTTCAACTCGTGGCATGAATCTGGCAATACGAACATAATAGTGCGACGATGAAGGAATCAGCAACTCTCCAGGAAGCTCAACTTCAGCCGTTTTTTGACTGAAGTTCGATAGAAATCTGCATTTGTCTTCTATTAAGAAGGATGTTGGTAGCTTCTTAACTTTAGTTTCCAATACCTTTATCCATGTTTTTAATTTTGAAATCAGATTGTGCAATTTCATGGCGCCTGGCTTAGAAAAATCAAAATCACTTGTGAACTGCTCTTTCATTTTTTGAAACACCGGATCTTGAAAAGTAACTTGCGCCCGGCGTGCAAGCGACTCAGAAGCGGCGGAGTTCGATATCGACGATGTTACGGAACCTGGCACATTTTCAATACCAATTCCAAAAGTAGATCCCAGCTTTTTAACGAAGTGTAATGTATGAGGAGTTATAGTGGCATTTACAACGGTGTTCCTGTTCTCGAACGCTATTGCATAGCATTTTATTAAACCTTGGCGCAGCTGTCTGAGTACCTCTTCAGTCCAACTCTCTCTAAACCAAACCATTTGGTCTACAATCCCTTCCAGAGAACTCAAAATTGTGGGATGCACCTCACGCTGTAATTGCATAACTTTCGAACATCTCCACATGGGTGGGGTTGCTTTTATTGGGTTGACCGATTGGGCAGTCATTTGGCTACTTCTTCCACAGCTCGAAGATATGTTTTCCAAATTCTGAAAAAAAAGTTAACGAATAATGATTTAGTACATTTTTTAACAAAAAAGACAAAGATTGCATCATAAAGCAAATGTGTGAGCTTTTGTAAAAACAACTTAGTGGAATGATTGCTTGCTTTGAAAAACCTATGGCGGCTTACCATTTAATTGATAATATCAAATTTCGAATTTCTCACTATCGCATAACTGATAGTATTGAAAGCAAACATTGCGTGACCGATATTAATCGAATGTTAACCACCACTAACGTAGTAAGATTCACATCACAATAACTTGAGAAGAAGCCGATATGTATGAAACACATTCAATTATCAATACATATATATAAAAACTAGCAAATAACCCGGCTTGCTTTGCTACGCCGCCGTCAGTTAAGCTGTTTTAACCGATAAGGGTATCAGTTATTCTTTTCCGACTTGGGGTGGATTTCACAAATTGGAAAATATTTGACCGTATCTTAAATACGTCGGCTCAAAGCAGAGATTAACTCTTATGCCCCGCCCGCGGTCAAAAAAAAAATTTCCTGACATTTCCGATCTTGGTGATGAACTTTTAAAATTTAATGCTTACAAACCCAATTTAATAAAGATCGGCCCAAAAATAAGGATTGGCCGTGAACACACATTTTGGGACATTTTACACTAATTCTCCAACCATTCCTCAAAGTTGCATTGCAATCGCATGAACGCTGCAATTTTTAAAATTTCGCGGTTTGTGCACAAGTTTCCCATTTCTTCAACTTAGAAACCTTCCCGGGCAAGCGTCCACCATACCACTAAGTTTCACAGAAACAGTAAATTGTAAAAGTTAATTAAGGAGACTAAATAAATTTAAAAAAACAAGTAAGGGAGCTGTAGTCGAGTGTCCCGACTACAAAATACCCTGTTCCCTTGATTTCGTGTGTTTTTTCTTTACATACACACACACTCTCGCATACACTCACTCCAACATACACACAAACGCATGGCATGCGGCCGCGCTCGATAACTGACAATGCAAGACCCCCTCTCTCCCACAAGCAAAATTGATTCGTATATAACTTCGGTGTTTATTGACCGATCTTAGTGATCTTTTCAGAATAGATAGATATTGGGCCTTACTTGGTAGGTCTATCTAAAAAATTGCGGCTGTGACAGTTTTTTGCGCTTAAAGGGGGGAGGGGGAGGAATTTTCCAAATCTGAAACAAACTCGTATTGAATCGAGTATACACCTACCTACATTCAAAAATTTGTGGCTCTAGCTCTTATAGTCTCTGAGAAACACGCGTTCATACGGACAGACGGACGGACAGACGGACGGACAGACGGACGGACAGACGGACAGGGCTAAATCGACTCGGCTGTTGATGCTGATCAAGAATATATATACTTTATAGGGTCGCAAATGCTTCCTTCTATCTGTTACATACTTTTGCACAACTTCATGATCCCCCTTTTCCCATTTTCAATGGGAACAGGGTATAAAAAGTTTCACTGAAATCAAAAATTTGCCAAATATCGCGGTTTGTGCACCATTTTCCGGCCGTTTCTTCTACTTAGAAACCTTCCCGGGCAAGCGTCTAACCAATCCCTAAAGTTTTACAGAGATTAAGAATTTTGCAAATATTGCAGTTTTTTGACCATTGCACCTCCAGGTTCACCTCCATGTCCATCTACAGGTCCACCTTCATGGCCACCTCCATGGCCACCTCCATGGCCACGTCCATGACCACCTCCATTCCCACCTCCAAGGCCACTTCCACGGCCACCTCCACGGCCACCTCCTTGACCACCTCAATGGGCACCTCCAGGTTCACATCCCCCTCAGCGTCAATTTTTGCATATCGAGTTTCCGGGTATTTTCCTTGCGGGCAGATTTTCCGAAATCGGGAAAATACGTGTCCAATTATTTCGTATACTTCGCTTACAAACCCAGTTTCAAGTCAATCGGATGAAAAAAAAATTACCCATATAAACTTTTCCGACGCTTTTTGGGGAGTTTTCCGACCCTACGGTCGAATTTTCCAATATTGGAGAATCGCATTTCATATTTATTTCACTTACAGTCCTCACAAACCGAGTTTCAAGTCAATCGGATGAAAAATAGATTTTTGCATATATATTGTTGACAATTATTTTGGATGTGATGAGCGCATAGATGGAGGCAAATGGGGGGTGGAGAACAAAGCCAACGCCACATAATTTTCATATAAATATAATACAAGATTTAATTTAAATAAATTAATAATAGCGGTTTCTGCTTTGTAATAGTTTCATTCTCATTATTGCCACACATGCAGCAGATTCATTTGGCCAAGGTACTGACCCGGCTGGTGAGCTCTTGTTCTTATCTTGCATTCAAATATAACAGACTCCATTTAATTGACTACCAACCATTGAGTCTTATTTCTTATCGGGCCACACTACATCAGCCAATAATTTAGACCGAATTGTGAGAGCAATGTGGCTGATGTCGAGGTGTGATGTCATCACACCCGATCGCTCAATCAATAATAAGCCACTAGACTCTTCGTACTGAAATTAAATCTACAATGATAGACCGAAATAGCAAGTTCCTGGCACTAGACTCGTCGTACTGAAATTAAATCTACAATGATAGACCGAAGTTGGTTTAACGTTATTTTGCTAAAATTTAAATTAAATTCAAACTTGGCCAAAATATTTTACTTAGGTTCCACAAAATCAAAATAAATAGCAAATTCCTGGCAGGAATTTTCCGCAGTGCTGGATACAGGCCTTTACAAGCCGAATTTCAAGGCAATCGGATGAAAAATATAATTTCCCCATACAAATTTTTCCGACGCTTTTCCGGGAATTTTCCGACCCTACAGTCGAATTTTCCAGCATCGGATAATCACATTTCAATTTATTTCATTTACTTTATTTACAAACCGAATTTCAGGTCAATCGGATAAAAAATAAAATTTCCCCATAGAAACTTTCCAGACGCTTTTCCGGCATTTTTCCGACCTTACGGTCGAATTTCCCAACATCGGAAAATCGCGTTTCAATTTATTTCACTTACTGTCCTTACAAACCGAATGTCAATCGGATGAAAATTAGATTTTTGCATGTCGAATTTCCCGAGAATTTTCCTTGTGACACAAGCCGAATTTCAAGTGAATTGGATGAAAAATAAATTTTTGCATATCGAATTTCCCAAGAATTTTCCTTGTGGGCGGATTTCCAAATTTCAGCCCTCTAGCTCTTAACGTTTAGGCTGTGCGACGGTCACCAGTCAGTCAGGCAGGTTGAAGAGTTTTATATATATAGATGAATGTTTGTCTGTCTATCTGTCCTAAACCGTTCATCCGATTGCGATGAAACTTTGGGAAATGGTTAAGTGCTTGACAGAGAAAGTTTCCAAGTTAAAAAAATGGCAAGAAAATAGTCAAAAAACGGCGAACCTTGCAAAATTATGCCGTTTATCCGATTGCAATGATACTTTTGGGAATGGTTGAACCATTGCCCGGGAAGGTTTCTTAGTTTAAGAAATTGGCGGAAAATGGACCAAAACCGAGAAAATTGATAAACTAACAGTCTGGGTAAAACACTGAGGAATGGTTCGACGCTTGCCTGGGAAGGTATCCAAGTAGATTAAATGGTCGCAAAAAAATCCAAAAACCGCGAAATTTACAAAATGTTCGATTGTGATGAAACTTTGGGAAGTGAATATACGCTTGCCTGCGAAGGTTTCTAAATTGAAGAAATGGGCGAAAATGGTCAAAAAACCGCGAAATTTTAAAAACTATACCTCTCATCCGAATGTGATAAAAACTTGGCCAATGGTTGGACGCTTGCCCGCGAAAAGTTCTAAGGCCCAAAACTAGCGAAATTTGCCAAATTACCTTATGAGTATTTATGAAAGCGCATAATGCTCATATTACATTATTGTGTAGATCAGGGGCGCCCATGCACATTACGCAAGACACGCTTGTGTTGTTGTTCTACGCAAAACAATAGCCTGCGCGTAAACATTTTGCGCGCGCCATAAGCCAGCAAAAAGCAAAAACAAATCTTATGCGTGCTCTATGTTTTGTTGTTGGCGCGCTCTGACCTGCAACAACAACTTCATATGTGTCTCTATTCTCCCTCTCCTATGACTCTCGCAAACTCGAACACAACAACAAAATGCTTATGCGTACGGCCGAACGCTTGCCGCACACACACACACAAAAACAAAAATTGGTTCTCTCTATCTCATTTTGTTGTTATTGCTTGAAATATATTTGGTGTATGTGTATTGGTTTTTACGCGCTGGTAAGCTCGTTCTGGGCACCCTTGGTGTAGATTATTGTGAAGATATGACAGAGGGTTAAATAAGAAGTATACACCAAACGGTAAAGAGTCACCAAATTTTGCAAAATATTCATGAAGACGGGTAAATAGAGGAAAAGATCGAACGGTCCAAAATTTTTATATCGATTTGCAGACAGCACTAGCTTGAATATAATCGCTGTTATAAGAATCATAAAAAACCAGGCGACGCCGGGAAATGGTCCAAAAACCGCGAAATTAGCCAAATCCGATTGTAATGAATCTTTGAGGATTGGTTGTACGCTTGCCCTGGAAGCTTTCTAAGTTGAAGAAATGAGCGGAAAATGGTCCGAGACCGCAAAATTTTCAAAATTTCCGATTGCAATGAAACATTTGGGCATGCTTGGACGCTTGCCCGGGAAGGTTCTGAGTTAAAGAAATGAGCGAAAAATGGCGCAAAACGGCGAAATTAAAAAATAATACCGTTCATCCAATTGTGATAAAACTTGGGGGAATTTCTAGGATGAAGAAATGGGTGGGAAATGGTCCACAAGCGTGAAATTGGCAAAGTTGTACCGATCATTGCGAACAAACTTTGAGGAATGGCTGGAAGCTTACCGGCGATGGTTATTAAGTTCCAAAAGCCGTTAACGGTCCAAAATGATAGGAGGTATAAACCAAAGGGTCAAAAAAGTCGCAAAATTTCTTTCCGAATTTTCTTGAGTGTAGATTATTATTTAGACGGTCAAATACGAAGAGGTGAAGATCGAACGGTCAAAAATATCACATTTTAATAAAGTGAAGATTTTTAATTGGATTACCAGTCATAAATGCATAAGCAGAAACGTCGGATAGGTGTGCAAAAAATCTAGAAACTGGAAATAATGAGATAGAAAGTAGTTAACCTTACAAAATCTACACACATTAATAATAGCAATTAAATCAGTTTGTATGTATATTTATGTCCATTATAGGCGTCTAAGCTGCCAATCCGATCTTTACGAAAGACCGGTGCCAAAAACGATTTAAACGTAGTTTAGATCTACATCTTTCATTTGGAAAATTGGTATTTATGTAAATAATGTAAGTATAAGATGCTTTACAAGTCTCAGAATTAAATTAAGTTATGAACTGGAAATTTTGTGTATGGGCTGGCAATTCGTAGTTTTCCCTATGTAGAACGGTTAATATCGATTTTCAGCCAGTTGTACCTGCGGTACAGAGTAAATTAACCGAAAAGTTCACAAAAATATAATATATTAATTAATATGGCAGAACAACGTTTGCCGGGTCAGCTAGTATAGAAAAAGAATAAGTGGAAAGAAAGGCAATTGGCATCTTCATAATATAAACAAGTAAGGGAGCTGCAGTCGAGTGCCCGACTAAAAAATACCCTGTTTCCCTTGATTTCGTGTGTTTTCCTTTACATTAACACACACTCACACATACACAAACACAGATAGATATTGGGCCTTACTTGATATATGTACAGTTTGGAAGGTCTATCTTAAAAATTGTGGCTCTGACAGTTTTTTGCGCTTAAAGGGGGGAGAGGGAGGAATTTTCCAAATCTGAAACAAACTCGTTTTGAATCGGGTATACACCTATCTACATGCAATTTGTGGCTCTAGCTCTTATAGTCTCTGACGGACGGACAGGGCTAAATCGACTCGGCTGTTGATGCTGATCAAGAATATATATACTTTATAGGGTCGCAAATGCTTCCTTCTACCTGTTACATACTTTTGCACAACTTCATGATCCCCCTTTTCCCATTTTCAATGGGAACAGGGTATAAAAAAAAAATTCCCCCAGTGCGATTCGAACCCCGGTCTCCTCGAACAGGCGCCGAGTCTATCATCTCTACACCACACAGCTGCTTGTCGAAGTATATATTTAAGAGAGTAAATAAATCTTCGTCTATGCCAACATTTAAGCTCCACACAAAAGCTGAAACACGTCGTCTCGCTGCGGATATGTGGAAAAATCCTCCTGTGTGGTAGCGAGGCTTACGTGGTTAACACTAAACCCAAAGCGTACTAGCACGCTTTTACGCCACAGAAGGGAACACATATCGCTTCTGGTGGGAACTTTAACGGGTCACTGTCTTATCGGCAAACACGCTGCACGCCTAGGCGTCACTCAGCATGATTTCTGCAGAAGTCAGCTGTTCGCCATCGAAGCCTGGGAAAAAACAAGACCTCACCGTACTGAAAATATTTTGTACACAGTTGCTTTTGTTTTTTATACAAATTTCTCAATTTTCTATTGACTGGAACGATGTGAAAAATCTCTATTGAATATTTAATTGTTGTGAAATATCCCAATTAAATTTTGAACGGGTGTGAAAAATCGCAATTAAAAATTAAATGGAAGGGAAATTTTTCAATTGAAATTTGGCTGGTGCAAAAAAACCCAATTAAAAATTTAATGGAAGGGAAATATTCCAAGCATATTTTTAATGGAAAGGAAATAAATAAATAAATATCAACTGGCAATTGACTAGGTTCAAGTGCCATTAATAATTGACCTTTAGCTAAAATGTAAACAAATTTCTACAGAATTTTATTGGTAATTGAAGCATATAACTTATTTAAATCAAATAACTGATTAGTGCTTGAGTATTTAGCTATGTGAAATAATTTAATTGAAAAAAATTTAATCAGCATTCCCAGCTCTGCGTACAAAGTATTTATAGACAAAACTTAGTTCTACAGTCCATAAAATATTAGATCATAGTGAGCATCTATTACAACAACAACTTTTATCGATGTCAGAAGAAGCCCAAGAGTCTAAAAACAAGGAATACAAAAGATATAGGTTTGCGAGCACGTGCAAAGTATTTAGACATCAAGAAAACACGGACCTTTTCAAATGTTGTCGTCCTCAGCTGATCCCCGTACCTCATTTCTCAGACACATCAGGACAATCAAGGAATTAACCTCTCTATCACTGTCCCTTTGATTTCAAATATCTCTTTACGCCTTTGTCCCTTTTCAAATATCTCTTTACGTTCAAAAGCTACGATTTTTGCAACGCCAATTTCGCGAATCCAGCCACTGTGCGGCCGTCTTTTACCATTAGTACTTTTGTCTTTTGCAAATTTATCTGCCAGTAGTCGTAGAGTTCGTTTATCATCCTTTGGAGTATTTCGGGGGTATCTGCCAGTAACGCCATATCGTCTGCGTACATTAAAGTTTTTACATTTCGACCATTTATATCAACCCATCCGGGCAGGTACGACGATATGTCGTATGAGGCATCCTTGCTTCACGCCTGTGTTATTAAGGAACCAGTCTGAAAGCTCACATTCGCCCCAAACAGAAAAGATATTATCTTCATACAGTTTGATCAAAGTGTTAATAAATTTTGTCGACACTCCCAAAAGGCTTAGTTTCAAAAATAAGCTATGGCGGTTTATGGTATCTAATGCTGCTTTAAAGTCGATAAAGCAGATATAGAGCTTTATTTTCTTGTCAAGATAAAATTGGGAAATTCCTGGTGAACAGCGTCATGGTTACATTTAAACACGATATTCCTCTACGGTTCTCAGCTAATGTAAGATCTGCATTTTTTTGGGTTGGAAATATTATACTTTCCTTGAAACAGTTGGGGATACAACAAGACGACAGGGCCTTATTCAACGCGTTTGTTAACATCTCAATACACAATGGGGAGGCATTTTTTAAGAATTATACAGGAATGCGGTTGTTAGGCTTTGTAGACTGGACGGCTAGGTACACCTCAGCAATGGAAATTTCAGCATCCAGCATATCATCTTGCAAAAATGGAGAAGCATAGGCTATTTGTTTGGTCAGATTTTCTACGAAAAGCATGGACTTAAAGTGCTATGCAAGTTCGAATGCATTTGCCTGAATAGGTTTTTGCGCAAGAGACCCATTTATCTTCCTGACCAATGACCAAAATTCCTTGCTGTTGTTGACCCGGGCAATTTCCAGATCCAAATGTTGGTAGTAAAGCTGCTGTTTTAGGTTGCACAGAAATTTATAAGTACAGTTTGCCAAGTGGTATTCTGCCTTAGAGATGGGATGTGGTCTGAAAAAATTTCGGCTTTTACATTTACATCCTTTACAATATCATGCGTGGTCGGGTGGCTCAGCGGCTAGTGTGCGCGACCGCTGTGCATGAGGTCGTGGGTTCGATCCCGCCTCGGAACATCTAATGAAAAGTTTTTTTCTTTGAATAAACTTTACACCCGGCCACACCTCTTTGCTGTTGGCGCCAGCATTGCAGTAATTAACCATGAAAAGCTTCTCAAACTGCCGTTCGGATTCGGCGTTAATCTGTAGGTCCCTTTCTCTTGTGCTAAAAATAAGAAGCGCACAAGCCAAGAGATTGAGAGAGGCTCGGCTTTGGCCCTTTGGGGCTGTGTCATCTTGACAAGCTAATTTTACTTTTACTTTACAATATCATGCAACTGGCCCCGAATAATGCAATAGTCTATCACCGAGCATAGTTGTCCTCTGTCAAAGGTGAAGTCGCCTTCTGAGTCGCTTTTCGTCCTACCATCTAGCAACAGTAAGTTGAGTGCCTCACACATTTCAATCAGCTTCTAGCCTTTATTGTTGATTGTTTTGTCTCTAGACGTACGGGATGAGGCAGCATATTCTGCGGTTGAGTCCGCGTCTTCCTAAAGCCTTGCCAATACGGGCGTTGCAGTCTCCAGCAATCAGGATATTTTCTTGGCCAATTTCCAAGCAAAGGTCGTGTAGGTTTTCAAAATCATTTTTCCAATTATTGCAATTTAGGTTAACTGGTAATATGTGGTAGTTACGAGGGCCGACCCGACCTAGCACAGTAGTGTTGGAAAAAGTTCACAAAAAATATTAAAAAGGGGAAGTACCGACTATTAAAAGCTTAGGTTTGAAGTTTGGTGCCTTTACCTTGCACAGTTTTTTCGGTCGATTTTAATAGAGAACGCTTGTTATTGATTTGCAAACATGGACAAAATTGGTCATCGTTATGTTATACAATACTTTCATATAAAAGGTCTTAGTCCAACCAATATTAAAAAGGAGCTGGATTCTACCTTACGTAATTCTGCTCCCTAGTTTACAACAATAAAATATTGGGTGGCTGAGTTTAAACGAGGTTGTTTGAGCTGCGAAGATGAACATCGTAATGGGCGTCCAAATGAGATGAGGTCCAAATGAGGAGAAATGGTGGCCAAAATTAAAAAATGTGTATTGAGTGACCGGCGATTGAAAGTTCGTGAGTTAGCTGAATGTGTAGGCATTTCAAAAAGTGCTGTACATCGCACATTGACCAAAAAATAGGACATGAAAAAGTTATGCGCAAGATAGGTGCCGCGTTTGCTGTTCCATCATGACAATGCGCCGGTTCACACCTCTGCCGTTGCAATGGCTAAAATTAATGAATAAAAATTTGAATTGCTACCTCACGCCCCTTATTCGCCAGCTCCTCTAATTATTTCTCATTTCCAAACTTGAAAAAATGGCTCGGAGGAAAAAGATTTGGCAACAATGAAGAGGTGGAGTCCGAGGTTAATGCCTATTTTGAAGAGCTTCACAGTTCTTATTATAAAAAAGGTGTCGAAGCTTTTGAACATCGCTGGGAAAAGTGTATCGACCTAAAAGGATCCTATGTTGGAAAAAAAAATGATAAATTTTTGTGTTTTAGTAGTTAGGTCGGCTATTTCTGGGACCGCCCTCGTAGCATTGGTTATTTTACAGCTTATTTCGGTTGAGTTTCCAATTTTTATTAAGGTCACGCCGAAGGACCTAGCTATTTCCTTTTTCACTCCATATAGATGGCCACCACTGGCCTCTGTTTGTCGAGCGGTACCCAGGGATCCAGTGAAGTTTTAAGTCCAGGAAGTAATTCTCATATTCTTCAAAACGGGGTTCAGTAAAGGATTCAAAAAGCAGTATAATTTCGAACTTGTTTAAATACTCAAAGAAAGATTTATATAGAAGTTTGCTTCTTAATCCAGCGATGTTGTATGATGAAATCTTAAAGCTAAGGGTGGGTTGGTTATGGCTGATGGATCTTCTTCTTCTTTGGCCATTTGATGGTAATAAAATCATCACAACCATTTTACGGTCTCGGTCGCAGCCACTAATGCCCGCCATTCGCCTCTGTCCCGAGCGACATCCCACCAGGAGGACACACCCTGCTCCGCAATATCTCCCTACACCTGGTCGCGTCATCTCGACCCCGACCGGGCTTGCCTCCCAACTCATTCGCATGCCGACTGTACACCCGTTTTGCTAGAGCGTTATCATCCATACTGGTAACATGTTCTATCCAGCGCAGCCGCTGTTGTTTTATACGCTGGACAAGCTTAGTGTCCCCATAGAGCTCGTACAGTTCGTGATTCATTCGGGGATGCGAAATTCGTCGCCAACTTTTAGAGGTCCATAAATCCTCCGAAGAAATTTTCTCTCGAACACGAAAATTGCCGCCTCATCCTCTTTTGTCATTGTCCATGCTTCTGCGCCGTATAGCAGGATTGGGATGATAAGCGACTTGTATAGCGCAATTTTCGTTTTCCGAGAGAGGGCTCTGCGCTTGAACTCCTTACTGAGCCCGTAGTAACATCGGTTTGCAAGAGTAATTTTTCTTCGGATTTCCAGACTGGTGTTGTTGTCGCTGGTTATCGTCGTTCCGAGGTAGACAAATTTCTTAACAACCTTGAAGTTGTATTCTCCCATTGCAACAGATTGTCCAAGCGTAGACTCACTGCGAGTTTATAGTAAACTAAGAAATACGAAGTGTAGAAGCGTTTCCACTGGCTAATAGACAATGACCGATTTTGACCAAACTTGCTGGAATCATGGAATAACATACAGGCCTGTTCCGGTTTTCACTTTCACTAACTTTGCTCCAATTCGATTTGGCTACCTGTTCCGGTCTTCACAATTCGATAGATTTAATCGATTTGAATTCACATTGCTTGGAGCCGATGAATTCAAAAGTAAATGCGATTTTGTACATAACGGCGTAAAATTAATGGCTTAAAGTTAATTTTGTACCGTTGTTTAGTGTATTTAGTTACTTTTTGCAATTTTACATTCCCTTAAAAATTATTTTAAAAAAAAATTAACAGTTTTTATGAACAGCTCCAATTTTGCCACGGGCCATCCAAATCGAATTCACATATTTTGTTCAAGCTGTTCTGGTTTTCACTTGTTTATGAAACGCTGGGATAATGTTTATAAAATGCCCTTAAAAATAGAAACGACATTTTAAACACCTATATTCAACTACTATCAACTATTTTGAGTGTTTATTTATTGGATTGTTTTGATTCACCAGTTGATTTAGGTAAAAGTGTAGTCAACGGAAACAATTTGGAAATGAAACACTCGAATTGCAAATCGTTCGAATACCAGAACAGCTAAAACCAAATCGTTCGATTTTGTTTTCATTTGAAATCGAAGAAATATGTGAAAACCGGAACAGGCCTGATAGTAAATTAAGAAATACGAAGTGTGGAAACGTTTCCATAGAAAACACAAAAGGTTTTTCTCACTAGTTTTTCGATTGATCGTTTCTATGACAGCTATATGCTATAGTCATCCGATCCGGCCGGTTCCAACAAATGTGCAGCGTATATGTATTTACTCAAAGACTTCGTCCAAAGTTTGGTGAACTTTAAAACTGATGGAGGAAATAGCATAGAAACAGACGGACGGACAACTCAGCTCGTCATGCTGATCAAGAATATATATACTTTATGTGGTCGGAAATGCCTCCTTCAATGCGTTATAAACATCAGGACAATTTTATAATACCCTCTGCAAGGGTATAAAAATTTAATTATTTTGCCTAAGTATTTCATGCAACCTCTTCAGTGTATTAAACTATCAACATTGGCAGCCGATCTTGAGTCACCTTGCTGAGCTACAAAAATAAACGTACGCTCACTTTATCATCCCTTTGAAATTTTTCAACTATCTCTTTCCTGCCACTTTGCGGCACTGCCAACTCCTCGATACAAGTTCCATAACATCTCAGACCTGGTAAGTGTTAAAGACTCGAAATATATGAAACATAGTCTTCTTACGCTTTTTGCCATACCAATTTTTCCCATCCACTCGGCCTCTTTCATAATTTAAGAAATACGACATCACAAAAAAAATATTAATCGAACCACCAAGCATGGGAAAGATTAATTGAACGATAGCAAAACAATAGCGCCATAGCGATGGGCAACCCTTCTGACAGTTCGTACAATTCGTACCAAAGTCACGGCCATACAAGTGAATGGCAAGGAGAAATTTCATTGTGGAGTTGCGATTATACATTAGTGTGCTGTGCGTGTGAGTGGTCTGCCACACAAACTTGGCGGACAGACAGCACACTAATGTAAAATCGAAAGTCCGTAATTGAAATTTCCCTGACATTCATTAAAATGGCCGTTACTAATCTTGTTCTATGGCTTTGGTTCTTACCATATTTAAAAGTTATCACTGATAACTTATCAGTGAAATAGAACTTTGGCAGGAATAGTGTATATAACTGTGGGGCTTGATCGACTTCTTACTAGCTATTTAGATGGAAATTAAACAAGATTACAAAAAAGTCAGCTTTTTAACCAGTCAGGTTTAAGATAAATTTGCATAAACGTGTGTTGGACGAAGATTGTTCACATTTTAATTAACATATTTAAAACAAATATGTTTCTACGTAGACTGAACTGAATAGCGGTCACGAAAAACCAAAACTAAAGTTTGATTCTGGTTCTTAAGATACCATTATTTTGATATAAGTACGAAAAATATGAACTTTTCTAAGAAATTTAATTTTTTTCGGCAAGTTTAAAACACGCCCTAAAGGGTCTGGCCCGATAAGGGAAGGGGTGCGGCCCAATGACGGGAATTTTGAAATTTCCTTTTTAATTGAATAGGTTACTTTAAATAAAACTGATCTGTCTAATTTTTAAATTTTTTTTGTGCAATGTACTTAAGATATCGCTAAAAATCGGTTTTTGACAAGGTTTTTTTAAATGCCAATATCTCGGGCCCCAGAGTAGCTAGCGACATGAAATAAAATCCCACCGACAGAGAATTGAACAAGGTTATAGAAAATGAAAAACTTAATTACTTACACTGAAAACTTTTTTGTGTATAATTAATTGAAAAATATAATGAGTCTTTTTGGTAGTTCCCGTTATAGCGCCACCTTAAAACTTTTACAGTATCTTCTTTGAACCTCGACGCTTATTACCTGAAAGTATCAAAAAAATGATACGCTTCCTCAAAAATTTAAAAAAGTCGACTACACTCATCCCACCAGTATACTCAAGACCCCGCTCTCGTCTTGTTCCAACGCTAGAAGCGACACTCTTTCGATTACTTAATTTGACCTTTACTGTTTTTCTTTTGCAGCGCCTCAATTTTAAAAATTAAACTTTTCTTTTTTATTTATTATCTTTTCTAATTGTCACTCACTACCCTATTTCGTTATGAGACGGTTTGTTTATCTCTCCTCTCTCTCTCTTCTGTCAAATTTTATACTGAATATCCACACTGTTGTATACTTTCTTCAATTCTAGACTCCACCTTTTGATAAATTTTTTATTTAAATTTTTTGTTTATTTCACATTTCGTTTTATTATTTCTTTTTTTCCTCGTCCATTTATTCGATTCTTTTTTATTTTTAGTTATTTTTTCTTGGCTATCATCGTTTTTTACTTCTACCGTGATACTAAGTTTTAAGTCGATAACACCATTATTTTCACCTTCTCTTCAACCTTGTTTAAAAAAACCTTGTACTTTTTAGATATCTTAGACTTGCACAAAAATTTCTCGTTTTTTTAGTAACTTTCTTAAAGAAATTTCCCCCCACCAACCCTATCTCATCACCTTTCTTTAAACTTTTTGATCTGCTTTTAGTTGTGACCAAAAACTAGAAATTTTGACAAATTTGACCCAATATTCACCACCAAAATGTCTTAAAATTTAAAAATTAAAACGTAAATATGGACAAAGTTATAATAAAATAGCAATTTTAGAACAAAATTTTACGAAAAAGTAGGAGAAAGTTAACATCGGCTCGGACGAAGTTTTGAATACCCTTGCAGCCTCCATTAAAAACAAAAAAATTTTCTAACTAAGACAACTTTTTGGACATTTCTTTTCTAAAGGAGCTATACTATATTCGAGGTGTGTCCAAAGGAAAAGGTGGATTTTGAATTTTCGCAGGCTGTGTACATTTTATTATCGATATTTTGTTTTTGTTATATTCGGACACATATGTTTATCATATGTTTGCATTAGCAACCAATTTCGAAAAGTAGTTTGTTTTCTGTAACTGAAAAGGTTACTCACGTTTTTGTGTTCTATTCGATTTTCGACTAAATTTTGAGCAAAAGCAACGTCGCATTAGTATCGCACAGAAGTTGTTGAATGACGTCAACGACAATCCGACTTTTCTTAAACGGGTCATAACTGGTGACGAAACGTCGGTATATGGTTATGACATCGAAACCAAGGCCCAATCATCCCAATGGAAAACCGAAAACAGTTCAAGGGGTTTTGCTACTGTTTCTTTGAAGTGTGGTGGGCGACAAGGAACTAAACGCAACCGACATTGGCAATCGTGCACGCCACCAATCGTTTTGTCCAAAACAAACCGACAGCCCGTCCCAGAACCCCGCGACTTTCTATTCCCAAAACTGAAGAACCGGGAGGAAACCGTTTCCAAATATGCAGCAAACGAAAACGAGCTGAGGCCAACCACGACATCTTCAGTTACGAGCGTTGGCACATGTATTATACCAGGTGATTACTTTAAGGACAAATGGTATTATGAATAAAAAGTACTTTTCAAAAACTAAATCCCTTCCTGACACATGGATTACGATCCAAACTTAGTGAATTATGAAAAGCATACAACTAAATTACTACTTTAGCGATTTTATTTAAAGAATAGTTTTCCACTAAATCTCACCGACTTCGTACCAGCATATGCTATAGTCATCCGATTTACAAAACTTTCTAAAATTTTTTAAAGTATATTAGACGCCATAGACGCCATTGAAACAAAAAGTTTTTCACCTAAAACTAGTTTTCACCGTCGCTAGACAGCTTTTGATAGCATCCGATCCGGCCGGTTCCCTGCACGTATTGTACTAAAAGACTTCGTGCAAAGTTTGGTGAAGATAGCTTTTAAACTGACGGAGGAGATAGCATAACCGACAGCGACAGGATATCCCACTCTCGCGATCGAATATATACTGGGTGGCCCAGTAACAAGGGTTCAGTTGATAACTTTTTGAATATTTTTTGCATTTTTAATAAGTTTAAAATATACAGTATGGCATTCAAGATGTCTTGAGGCTAGTTTTAGGTGAACGGGAGCGTATTGTGAGGTCAGGGAAAAATTTTTCTTCGCGACGTAATCGCTAGAGAAGTTTTGGTCCTCGGAGTATTGTGACCATTGTGTTCCGAAAGCTTCCGCAATCTTTTTTTGATCGGTCAGGACGGTTTGGTTATCAATGAGGTACTTTAGTGGTAGTTTTGGTATACCAGTGAGGTTTTTCACGTCTGACCAGATTCTTTTTGGGGTCGAGGTTGGAGTGATTTTGGATGTAAAATCCGCTATTGCGTCTTTTTTTGCTTGTTTGGCATGTCTTTTAAACTGAGCATTAGCTTTTTTATATGCTAATAGAGTTTCTACAGTCGTATTTCGCTTGTACAGTTGCCAGTTATTTTGTTTTGTATCTCGCAGGCGGCTCAGAGTGCTATTCCACCAGTAAACTGTTTTTTTATGTGGGATACTCTTTGTTTGGGGAATGGAGTTGTTTGCTGCCTTGCGGATCGCACGTGTTAACAACGCTACTCTGTGGTTAACATTTGTAGACTGCTCTGATCCGAGGTTGTTTAAGACCTGGGATTGGAATTTCTTCCAATTTGCAAAGTCGGTTTTGTACTTAGGGATCGGGGTTATCTTGTCTGCGTTAAATTGTGTGATCATGGTGGTAAATATTGGAAAGTGATCGCTACTGTGTAAATCGGACGAGATGTCCCATTTGCATCTATGGGAGATTTGGGGAGAAACAATCGTAACGTCAACATGTGTGAAGGTGCGATGCGTGGAAAAGTGAGTTGGGGATCCATCGTTTAGGACTATTAAGTTGGCTTGTGATAATACGTTTTCAAATTTCTTTCCACGAGAGTTGGCTGACGGGGATCCCCAGAGTGGACTCCATGAGTTGAAGTCCCCAAGAAGTAGCAAAGGGGTTTTTGGAGTATTTATAATTGACATGATGTCGGCAGTAGCGAAGCTTTGGGCTGGTGGTATATACAAGTTTAAAATTGTAAATTTTGGGTTGGTGTCAACTAAGAGGCTGTCGCTCAATATTGGCGAGTTTATTTGACTGTATGTATGAGGTAAAGATCGCTTAACAAGGAAGCCTATTCCTTGTTTACAAACAGTGTTGGTATCTAAATTTTTGAAGTAGCCTATATAAGACTTAGGTGTTTTGATGTTTAGCTGGTTGTGAGAAAGGTGAGTTTCCTGTAGACATAAAAAAAAAGTCGAAAAAAATTGTTTGCTGAATGAGAATAGGGCCTTAATGAGACTAACAATAATTTTTCAGATCTTAATCTAGAAACTATTTTATAAACCATCCCCTGTTGGAGATAGTTTGTGTTCTGCAGCCCTTCAAGTCAGTCGCTGGGTTGGTAGGTCATTTCTCCTGAGACGAGAATGCGTTGCTAGCATGGAAAGAGATTTTGCAATTTGATTTGGGTGGGTAAGAAGCTTCCTAGAATATTTTTGTTTAAGTTGCTCTATTTCAGTTTCGACCAATGGGATGCTGAGATCGTTGTGGATACACTCATTGCGAATGTACCATGGCGCTCCAGTGATGGTTCTGAGAATTCTTGACTGTGATCTTTGGAGGATGTCCACACTGCTCGCACAGGCATTTCCCCATAACTACGAGCCATACGTCCAGACAGGCTTTATGATGCTTTTGTACAGTAGGACTTTATATTCCAGTTTAAGAGGGGAACGGGAGTTGATTAGCCAGTGAAGGCTGTTGGCCTTTAGCTTGATTTGAAGCTTTTTCGACTCTATGTGTTTGCGCCATGTGAGCCTTCTATCGAGGTGCACACCTAGGTATACAAAATCGTTTGATTGCGGGATCTGGGTTGCATTTAAAAATAGCTGGGGACAGGTGCTTCTGTTAAGTGTGAACGTCACATGCTTACACTTTTGCTCGTTGATTTTTATGCGCCAGTTGGCCAGCCACTCTTCCACTTTAGCTAGGTGGCTTGCCAGCAGACTTGTTGCGTTAATTGGACATCGTGATCTGCTTAATATTGCCGTATCATCCGCAAAAGTACTTATTGTCGAGGGTCTGTTGGTATGTCGGCAGTGTACATTACATATAGGAGAGGACCGAGTACGCTACCCTGCGGCACTCCGGCTCCTATAGTGAACTCTTCCGTTGTGTACTCATTTTGACGAACTGTAAATACTCTGTTACTGACGTAACTTTCTAATACTTTGTGGGTATTTGGGGGAAGCATTGTCCTTATCTTGAATATAAGACCATCCAACCAAACGCGGTCAAATGCTTGGGCAACATCTAAGAAAATTGCAGAGCAGTATTCGTGGTGCTCAAACGCAGTCCGAATGTTATTGAATACAAAATCTTAAATATTTTTTAACTATAAATAAATGCCGAAACTGTAGTCGCAGCTTTATGTGTAACTATGAAAAGTACTTACCGAAGTTGAAAATTTTCCAGCATATACTGCTTGCTCCGCTGATTTGTGTTTTTCCCGTTGTTCAATTTTTAAAGTTAAATACAAAGTACGTATTGGAAAGTACACCGCTTGAGGATAGAGTCGTCCAATCTAAAACAAAAAAGAAGTAAAATTAATTGAAATTGAAATGTTCAATTCAGTTAGAGAATTCAAGATCCCTAGTTTTGCTGTATACAAATTAAAAACAAGAAGAATAAGACAACACAATTTTACCGACATTTTTACAAAATATGTAAAATTCCTCAATTCAATAATTCCGTACCTCAACTGGGATCGCAATTTTCGTGTTCTAATTTTCGACTCGAAAGAAATCTAAAATTTTCTGAATTTTACAACTCTACTCTGCTCAATTGGGTGTTGTGAATACCCTAACTATATTATTGATAAGGGTGTCGAACTGAGTCGATTAGGCTTTGGCCGAGCGTCACCACTATAAACTAAACTTTTATCTTTTTGACACTAGTCAAATATAAGAATAAGCAATCAAATTTGTAACGATTCCCAACTCACCAAAATCGGTCATATATATTCTTTATACAATCATTAAAATTGTGACTACCGATATTTTTAGACTCTGTACCAAGGGTACACAGAGTATAATAAGATTGACTTTCCATCTGTAACATTCGTCAAATATAAAAGACTCGTTAGTAACCAGAAAAAAAGTCGGTCAAGCCTGACTATAACATACTCTATACCTGGGAAAGTTTGTAGTGTGATATTGAGAGTAATACTTTGTGTTGCTATGAAATTCTCTTAAGTCGAGAACGCGTTGTAAATCGAAAGCGGGCGACTTAGACCCGTGGTCTAAAAGAAAAAAGTATTTCTACTGATAACAGCTATCATGTTTTAAAGTTCTGACGAATAAATTCTGGACACCCTGCATATGTACATTACTAAAATAAATTTGGGCCGGAAATAAATAGACTTTTCTTTTTTTTTTGCTTTTTTCCATAGCTCAGATATTCAAAAATATTTTTCCAAAAGGATTTTCGAAAACCCCTTATTAGTTTAGGAGATATAGCTCTTTTAGTGACTTAAGGTGACCCAAATGTCCTAGCAACTGACAACTTTAAACGCGCTTTTCTCGAAACCACATTTTTCAAAATGGCGGCCGCGATTCATCCGAAACTACTGGACCGATTTTGTTCAATAAGGCAGAACGCAGAATTGTCGTCATTCTGGGCTGAACCTCCAACTTTTAGATACAACAGTTTTTAGTATTTTTTTTACACTAGACTACAAAAAAAACCAAAAAAAAATTTCATTTTCAAAGTGTCACCATTTTGTCAAAAATTAACTTTTTCCCAAATCTGAGGTTCAGGTCAGAATTACATCGATACTAAACCAGAATCTTTTTTTCCTTTTTAAATTCGGATGGGCCCACTTTTTATTTCATACCACTTTTTGCAGACCAGAAACTTTTCAGGCGACGTCACAATTCTAAAACAAACAAGGAAGGAAGTCGGTCAAGCCCGACTATATTATACTCTGTACCAGTTGGGGTCGCTGCTCGCATTTGCCAGAGCTAGAGATGGGCGTACATCGAAAACTACGCGGGACTCCGGAGTGACCAGAATGACTTTACATCATTGCGATTGCTTGATATTATGTTAGAATTAAAGAACTAAACTATTTTTATATTATTTGCAATTTAAGCAATCCTCGTCTTAGCAGTCAGATAGGTATCGGGCGATATATTTGTCCCGCGACCATCTCTAATTTCTGTCTCTCAATATTGTGTATGTGGGAAAGGGGAGGGGGAAAATGAGAGCGTCCCAGTTAGCTGCAAGAATCCACCCCACAACGATCCAATATGAATCGTTAAATAAAAATTTGTCTTAAATATTGTTGGCTATCACTTTGCTGTGTAGTCGTTGCTCATATATACATACAACTACATACATATGTATGTGTTTTGATGCTGCAGGAGCAGCCCACATATATTGAACTTTCGTTTGCTCATATTTTTACTACCGTTCATCCGATCTTTATCATTCTTTTGGCAAATCGATAAATAATTTTGAATAGAAAATATGTCCAGAAGGTTCGTACTTCTATCTATAAAACTGTCAGACAAAAAATTTGCAGGTATGATACATTTAATAGGTTGAATTTTTAGCGGGGGCGGGGTCATCACACCCACAACGATCCAATATGAATCGTTAAATAAAAATTGTCCTAAAATATTGTTGGCTATCACTTTGCTGTGGAGCAGAGGTCGCAACAAACTCTCCCTCTCTTTGCAGCACTCACAAAAAAACCGGTTTCATGCGGCGCATTGACAGAAAGGGATGGAAGCAACCTTTAACAGCGCTCCTTTTTTTCGGTCGGAGGAGAGAAACACATTTCTTTCTTTTCGGGCTTGGCTTTGCCGACCTTTTGGGACCGACCGCTTGCCGAAAAGTTTTTTGTGTGTGGGCCTGGATGTACATGTGCCTCACATTTATTTTGTTTATAAATACGTATGCTACCATACATTCGGCATAAATACGTATGAACACAACAACAAAACTTTGTAAATACATTTGCTCTCTCAGTCTCTCTCACACTGATACTCTCTGATCGCACCAGAGAATAACATTTTGATGTGAGGGGCTTGGAATAAGTCACACTTCGGGACCGCTTGACTGAAATGGGCCTGTTATGGGGTTGATGTTAAACCGACCAGCCTGAGTGTACAACAACAGCCGCTTAACAGCGAGCGCAAAGCAGCACACATTCGGTTGAGGAAGACCAGCCCTTGATTTTTATTTCGGTTGCGGTCGCGAGCAGAGCAGACCGAAAATATGGGTTGAGAGTTATTTAGTGCTATGCTGTGGAGTCGTTGCTCATATATACATACATCTACATACATATGTATGTGTATTGCTGCTGCAGGAACAGCCCAGATATATTGATTTTTCGTTTGCTCATATCTTTACTACCGTTCATCCGATCTTTACCATTCCTTTGGTACCGAACAAAATTTTTTATTAGAAAACCTTCTATCTATAAAACAGTGGGAGATATAACGTTATTCGCAAATTGCGGGGGCGGGAGGGGGCGTGTCGCAAATTGAAAATAAACTTGATCTGCCTACAAGTATAAGAAGCATAAGTCCCATACATGTCGAACCTCTATCTCTTACCATCTCTGAGATCTGTTTGTTCATACGGTCAGACGCACAGACAGACAGACGGACATGGCTATATCGACTCGGCTGTTGATGCTTATCAAGAATATACGAGGCGTTTTCAAAAAGTATCGCGAATTTTGTGTTTTTTCAAAAATTATTTATTTATTCATGAATATCTATTTTGTCCCCTTCAAAGTAATCCCCATGAGATATTATACACTTGTGCCAACGGTTTTTCCAATCTTCGAAGCAATTCAAAAAATCATTTTTTTTTTATCTTGTTCAGCGTAGCCTAACGTCGTCCTCTTCAGTTTAGGGAACAAGAAAAAGTCACAGGGGGCCAGATCTGGGGAATATGGTGGCTGCGGCATCATTAGTGTATTGTTTTTGGCCAAAAAGTCGCGCACAAGCAACGATGTGTGAGCAGGGGCGTTATCGTGGTGCAAAAGCCAATTTTTGTTCTTCCACAAATCCGGGCGTTTCTGGCGGATTGCTTCGCGCAAATTGCGCATAACTTGCAGGTAATATTCCTTATTGACCGTTCTTCCCTGTGGCAAGAACTCATGATGCACCACGCCCCTGCAATCGAAGAAAACTGTCAGCAAAACTTTCACATTCGACCGAACTTGGCGCGCTTTTTTCGGTCTTGGTTCGTGCGGCAGCTTCCATTGAGATGATTGAGCTTTGGTTTCCACGTCATTACCATAAACCCACGATTCGTCACCAGTTATGACCCTCTGGAGCAAATTTGGGTCGTCGCGGACAGAGTTTAACATCTCGTATATACTTTATGTTCATGCGATGCTGTTTTTGGTCGCAATTGACCAATTTTGGTACGAATTTCGCGGCGACCCGTCTCATGCCCAAATCATTGATAAAAATCGAATGGCACGAGCCAATCGATATGTTTAGGTCCTCAGCAACTTCTCTAACGGTGATTCGACGATTGGCCAATACCATTTTCTCCACTTCATTAATTTTTTCGTCTGTTGTTGAAGTGCTCGGGCGTCCGGCACGCTCTTCGTCGTTCACATCTTCTCGGCCTTCTGAGAACATTTTTTACCACCGATAAACGTTGCTTCGGTCTTAGGTAGCTTCTCCGTATGCCACAGTCAACATTCGGAATGCATCCGCGCACTTAATTTCGTTCTTCACACAAAATTTGATACAGGTTTTTTGATCCATTTTTTTGAATAGGTAAAAATCGAAGACGATCCAAAATACGTGCAAGCAAAGCAGCTGTCAACAATTAAGTGAACATTCAAAATGGCCGAGCTTGTCGGCATAAGTGAGAGACATGAGTACCAACATAACGCCACAAAAAAATCGCAATTAGAATATACGTAACCCGCGAAAATTCAAAATTCGCGATTCTTTTTGAACACACCTCGTATATACTTTATGGGGTCGGAGATGCTTCCTTCTGGCTGTTACATACTTTTGCACAAACTTATTATACTCTGTACCTTTGGTACAGAGTATAAAATTTTTTTGTATACCCTTGCAGAGGGTATTATAAAATTGTGCGGATGTTTTTAACGTATTGAAGGAAGCATCTCCGACCACATAAAGTATATACGAGGGCCGTCCCAGAAATTTCCGACCTAACTACTAAAACACAAAAATTTATCATTTTTTTATTTTTCAACATAGGATCCTTTTAGGTCGATACACTTTTCCCAGCGATGTTCAATAGCTTCGATACCTTTTTGTAATAAGAACTGTGAAACTCTTCAAAATAGGCATTAACCTCGGACTCCACCTCTTCATTGTTGCCAAATCTTTTTCCTCCGAGCCATTTTTTCAAGTTTGGAAATAAGAAATAATCAGAGGAGCTGGCGAATAAGGGGAGTGAGGTAGCAATACAAATTTTAATTCATTAATTTTAGCCATTGCAACGGCAGAGGTCATGATGGATGGAACATCAAACGCGGCACCCATCTTGCGCATAACTTTTTCATGTCCAATTTCTCTGTCAATATGCGATGTATAGCACTTTTTGAAATGCCTACACATTCAGCTAACTCACGAACTTTCAATCGCCGGTCACTCAATACACATTTTTTAATTTTGGCCGCCATTTCTGAAGTGGTCACCTCATTTGGAAGCCCATTACGATGTTCATCTTCGCAGCTCAAACGACCTCGCTTAAACTCAGCCACCCAATATTTTATTGTTGTAAACTAGGGAGCAGAATTACGTAAGGTAGAATCCAGCTCCTTTTTAATATTGGTTGGACTAAGACCTTTTATATGAAAGTATTGTATCACATAACAATGACCAATTTTGTCCATGTTTGCAAATCAATAACAAGCGTTCTCTATTAAAATCGACCGAAAAAAACTGTGCAAGGTAAAGGCACCAAACTTCAAACTTAAGCTTTTAATAGTCGGTACTCCCCTTTTTAATATTTTTTGTGAACATTTTCCAACACTACTGTGCTAGGTTGGCCATTTCTGGGACGGCCCTAGTATATTCATAATCAGCATGACCGTCTTTCTGTTTCTATGCTATCTCCTCTGTCAGTTAAAAAGCTATCCTCACCAAACTTTGCACGTAGTCTTTTGGGACAAATACGCTGCACATTTGTCGGAACCGGCCGGATCGGATGAATATAGGAGGAATCGGTCGGAAAACGGTCGGAAAACTAGTTCTAGTGAGAAAAACATTTTTGTTTTTAATGGAAACGCCCTTATCATTGGCATAGACTTATTTTATATACTTTTCCACAATTCTACAAAGAAAAACTAGTTCGAGTAAGGAAAACTTTTTTGTTTTTAATGAAAACGTCCTTTTTATTGGCTATTCTTATTTTATATACTTTTACACATTTCTACGAAGTTTTATCAAAATCGGATGACTATAGCATATAGCTGCAGTATGAATGATCGGTCGAAAAAGAAAAAGCGAGAAAAACTTTTTTGTTTTAAATGGGATCGCCTCCGAATTTCGTTATTAACAGTGTATTATGCTTTTCCATGATTTCACCAAGTTTGGTCGAAATCAGACATCTTTATAGTATAGATCTCATAGAAACGTAAGATCCAAAAAGTAGTCCTATTTAGAAAAACTTTTTTGTTTTCAATTGAAGCTGCAAGGGTATACAAAACTTCGGTCGAGCCGAAGTTAACTTTCCCCTCTTTTTTGTACATTCAGTAACTTCAAAAAAAAAACAGATTTGAAAAATATCTTTTCATTTCCGTTCTGTGAGTTTTTAAAAAAGCAGCACGCGCAACTACAACCCCCTTAAGTTTTTCTCAGTCCTACCATAAAAATTACTCCGGTCTTAGATATTGACATGACGGGTTAAACTTCTACAAACATTTTACTTCCGCACTTGCAGCATTTGGTGAAATAACCCAAATTTTATTTTTTACGACTCTGAAAGCACATGAATTCTATAGCTCTTACAAGATCAAAAGTTTTGCATTGGTCGCACTAAATTTGCAATTTTTATCCAGAAATTGCCAGAAAATAGGACGGTCCACAAATCAAAAAGCTAATGAACGACACAGAATTTTACTCGGCCTTATCAGCCGACGAGGCTAAGGGATGGGAATCGATTTGCGCAGTAGTATCTAGTTTTCTCGGGAACAAAACAAGTGAGGACTTCAAAGAATTTGCTGATGATTTACTGGAAAACTACAAAAAAAAAATGGTATAATTTCAGTCTCTTTTTCTCGAGTTTTAATATTTACCAATATTGGTTTTTCTTTTTATTTTTTAAAGGTGTAAATATGACCTTAAAAATTCACTTTCTGCATTCCCATTTGGATTTTTTTCCCGGAAAACCTAGGGGACGAAAGCGACGAGCATGGCGAACGCTTCCATCGGCAAATGAAGCAGATGGAGCTTCGCTACCAAGGCAAGAGGGATCAGGCAATGATAGACTATTGCTGGTTCTTGTTGCGAGAAACACACAGTCTGCACAAAAAACAAAAGCGGTCTAAATCATTTAACCTTCTAATGCCCAAGAGTGCCTCAAAGCACTTATCATATAATTTGTATTATCTAAAAAGCTTTTGAGACATTTGAATTATAATTGTCAGTTAGCAATAAACATATGATATTATGAGTAGAAGCTTTGAAAGCTCTCCGAAGCCTTTTAACGGGACTTTTTCTTGTTATTCATGAGCATTATGCATTCGCGCGCATAGTTTTTCGACTGTTTCGTTAAGTGTTTTGGTTTTAAATAAGAGTGAAATAAATACAAAATCAGCCAAAAAAAATTTTTGCCATTGATTATATATTATCCAAATCAAGTTTTATATATTCAAATTTATGAAAATAGTGCGTTGCAGAGTTGAAATAGTGATGAGTGCATCGAGGCACTCTTAGGACTCTACGAAAACGTTTACTAGCGGCTTCTTATTTTACAACTGCAAGCAATTTTCGTGTTTGTTTTTGTTTACATTATGATTTTTTTAATAATCAATTTCAAACAATTTATACATATATATAAAAGTGAAAGTATGTTTGTATATTTGTCCCTTATGGGCCTTAAAACCACGGAACCGATCTTCACAATATTTTCACAGTATGTTCATGACGATCCAAAAAGTGTCATAGGAGATGTCTCATGTCTGTGAAATGGACCAAAAACCGCGAAATTTTCAAACTTATACCGTCCATCCGATTGCAATGGATTGGTTTAACGCTTGCCCGGGAAGGTTTCCAAGTAGATGAAATGGGCGATTGTGATGAATCATAGGTTAATGGTTGGACGTTTGCCCGCGAAGGTTTCTACATTGGAGAAATGGGCGGGAAATGGCCAAAAAACCGCGAAATTTCAAAAGTTATACCGTTCGTCCGGTTGCAAGGTCCAAAAATCGCGAAATTTACAAAATTACTCTATGAGTATTTTCGAAAGCGCTTTATACTTAAATGACAATGCAGGCGTTGGCAAATAGAAGCTGTAGATTATTGTGAAGATTTGATAGACGGCAATTGTTTAAACCAAACGGTCAAAAAAGCCACGAAATTTGCCAAATATCCATGAGTTTACATTATCATGAAGACGAGTAAATAGCTGGAAATTACCCAAAATCCTGTTAAGAGACCTCGCTCACCACTGGCAACAATTGAATATTCAGCGTGTATATCTGAGCCTTCTTCTGGTGGTTTCAATTGTGCCGGTTAGAAAACCAAAATCTACAATGGTATTCAAATAACTAATTGATTTATAAATAGGTGTTGAATTGATGCAGTTGCGTGTAAACGACGTAGCTTTTCGGGGAGATTCTTCTTTACAGATTGTATAATGGAACTTCAAACACCGTTGCAGATTTTTTGTTACTTCTCGAGATCATGAATATAACTGTTGAAGAAACCAATCGCTCAGCAATAACGGAAAACATCGCTAGTCAGTTCAAAATCAAAATTGACGATATCCATCACTACATTTGAATTTTGATCTGTATGTCAATTTATTGGTACCCGAAATCGCAAACACAATGTATGTGCACAAAATGTAATTTGCACTAATGCTGTATGGCAAATAAAAGTTGTTTCTTTGAGTATCATAGTCAACAAGAGAGGGAGCTGAAGTCGAGTGCCCTGACTCCAAAATACCCTGTTCCCTTGATCTTACGTGTTTTGACAGCTAAGCTAATAAATTCTGACCTAAAATTTATGTCTGACAGTTTTTTGCGTTTAAAGGGTAGAGGGAGAAAATTTTCCAAATCGAAAACAAACTTAATCTGGGTATGGTAGACACCTACACCTGGCTCTGACCCTTATAATGTCTGAGATCGACGCGTTCATATATATAAACAGACAGTTTTTTGCGGTAATAGGGCGAACTTGTTATGGGTTTGGGTATATCATTGTGTCTCTATCCCTTATAGTCTCTGAGATCAACGCGTTCATATAGACAGACGGACAGACGAATATGGCTATATCGACTCGGCTTTTGACGCTGTTCAAGAATATATATGGGCATTTCCACAGCACGCACGCGACAGACGTACGAATTTTTTAACCTTCATCATAAAGAAAAACAAAGAAAAATTGTAAAAAAAAATTGCCGATATTGGTTTTTGAATACTACTTTTAATGTTTTTAATGTATAAGCTGCGAGCTGTAGAAAGAGAAGGTCCCAAGATACTGGCAAACAAAAAGAAATACGTTATGTGACAGAAAATGGAAGTGCGTTTTTTTGACTTTCATATAAATGCAAAAATCTACGAAACCCGTTCGAGTTTCTTAACACAACTAATTTAAGTAAGATCTGCAATCATGTGACTAACTATATATGGTACTTGAAACTGATTCGTTAAAAAATAAATGTTGGTGTTTTTTATATTTGACTCATTATGATACGTTACGTGACATACTATACGTTATGTGACAACTTTTTCTCTATGATTACTTTTGTGGTTTCTTTTATAATGCAAAGAAAAAACTTACTGTTAATTGCACTCAAATAGTTTGTTATGGTTTCTTATGCAATCTTTGTTTACACTTTGTACCCTTAAAATGACTTTAGAGCGCAAAATATAATGAAATCTATGGGTACTTTTTTAGGAAAAAACCTGCAAAAGAATGATAAAAATAAGAAAACTGGTGATTGCTTGACTTTGCATTTGAAAATCTCGAAATGGAATA
The DNA here is from genome assembly GCA_018904265.1 of Lordiphosa collinella. NCBI lineage: Eukaryota > Metazoa > Arthropoda > Insecta > Diptera > Drosophilidae > Lordiphosa > Lordiphosa collinella. Next base: position 528,465 of record JAEIFV010000055.1, read on the forward strand.
TGAGTAAATTTAAGATTGGCTGAAACTAGTTTAGTTTAATTGTTTCCCGATAAAAATATGATCGAAAAAAGTGTTTTTAAGAACTTTTAATTTTTTGATCCCGGTGGACCTTTCTGTGGAAATGCCCATATACTTTATGGGGTCGGTAATGTTTCCTTCTCCCTGTTATATACTTTTGCACTACTTCGTGATCCCCCCTTTCCCATTGTTAATGAGAACAGGTAATAAAAATAAAAATGAACTCCGTAATGTAAAAATTCCCTTAAAGCCCCAAGAGTGCTTTGAGGCACTTATTTACCTTTTATCGCTTTACAGGTAAACTAAAATTTGTATACAATTTTTGAAGACATTTTTGAACTCAGGAGGTACAATTTACCCAAGAAAAAAATAGTTCAACTTAGTTTCTTCCAATATACTCTTATTGGGCATTAGTGTTTAATATTTTTATCCTTACTTGAACTGCAATAAAAACTCCTAGTGCTCAATTTTTATACATATTTGGCCAGCTAAGATGTGTTAACTAAACTGCAAAAACTAGCAAAAACTCGTTGTTTTAGTTATATATCAATGACTAAGTCGAATTCTTCTAATGTCTGTATCTTAAACTTCGCTCTGATGTGACTTTGTTTTGTTTCAATACTCCCAACGGGTGAAACTATGTTTTGTTTAAATACTCCTAACGGGTGACAACTTTGTTTTGTTTAAATACTCTTAACGGCTGACAACTAAAAATCTGCACAAATTTTAAAATGTCACCTTAACCAACGGATCTTTATGAAAATTTGACAGTTTATTTATGAACTACATATACAAAAGAATTGCATCAATGGATTTGTTTGAAAGGACCGTTATCAGTCACTCGACGTAGCTTCCGGAAAATGTCTCCGCAGGCGGCCTGTACGACCTTGGGGTCGTATTTTCCGAATACAGCTGATTTTCCAGTTGTTTTTGTAAACTGCAGCACTCAGACTTCCAAAAAAATCTTCTGTTGGGCGACACTGCGGGAAGTTTGTTGGTTTCCGTTCCTTTGGTACAAAAGGGATATTGGCAAAAAGGCGATATTGGTTGCACATCCACCGACATTGAGATTTGACTCAATGTAACTTGTGTAACTTGGTGCTCTTTGCTTACGTCTGGCAACAATATTATTCTTTTTTCAGCACTTTACTGATGTGTTGTTGTCTGCAATTAAGTTTTCTGGCTGCATGACTTATGTTGTCTACGTTGTTAAAAAGTTGGGTAAGCTTTCTAACAGCTTGGCCGGTCAAATTGTTTGCTTTCCGACCACTTCCAAATTCTCTTTATATTATTTTTCTTTGCAAAATACTATAAATAGTGTGTTTGGACTTGCCCTCTTAAGTAAAATGGTTTACTGTAAACACTTTAAGTTTGTGTGTGTATTTGTGAGTGAGGTGTCTGTTTGGGTTTGCGACTCACACAAGCCACGCACACACAAAACAAATAAAAGAAAAAGACCCTTTAAGATGACTCGTTCGGCTTAGAGCGAGAGCAAGCGTGCATGGATTTTTCGGTTTTGTTATTGAGCAGACCGCAAAGACAAAAATGTTCAATTTTTATTTACGAGCTCTGCATAATAGTCGTCTGTCGGCATAAATGTTTAAATAAGTAGTGCGTTTTGTAATTTTTATACTTAGATTATTGTTTGCCTAGTTAAAATTATTTAGGAGAAATGATCTGTACTTTACTGAATATTTCATAAAATTAGCCAATTGATCCCAGTTTGGCCCATTTAATATATTTATTATTTCATTTATCTGTAGTATCTGAAGTTCCCTAGATATAGCACCCTAAACTCTATGAGGAATGGACATTGTCCGAAGAAATGGCTAAATGTCTCCTTTTCGTTCAAGTTGAACATTGTGCAAAGTCTCGATTGGGTAAGAGAAAATCCATCGCCGATCAGTAACAAGAAACCACATCGTGCTTTAAAAGTCCATGTAATGTTTGTAAGATTCATATCGTCTGATATATAACCGGTTCCGTTGGTATAATCCAGATATTTATAGATACGACCACGTACTCGCTGCTGCCTGCGCGTGATACTCTTGGATTGCCTCAGTTTTAAATCGGCTTACCAGCTCGTGACACCCGAAACTCCATGAATCTTTGGTTGCATTGTACCATTCCTAATCAAAATCGTGATCTTCTTTTAGAGATTTTAGTCGCTGATATATGTCGAAAGCATCCGAGGCAATCTGCTCATGGTAACCAAATAAGGATTTGCCTATGTAGTTTAAGTGTGTCATCAGTGTGAAAAAGTGGCTGTCTTTCATGCCAAGTTCGATCGCCAATGCGTAATTAGGAGTATTGTTGGGCAGCCTTAGTATTCTTTAAACGAAGTATCGTTGAAGTTGATTTACTTCTTTAAAATGTTATGATCCCCATATTGGAGCTGCATAAGATTGAGTGGAGCGGCACACAGCAAGAAATAATATCCATTTGGAGCTTATAGGTACATTTTGATTTCAAAGATAATTCTTCCATGTACTCTTAATGCAGTTTTTCGCTGACCTGTTTCGCTGCTCCACATGTTTAGTAAATGATAAGGTTGGTGTCAGTAGCACTCCCAGATAGGTGATCTCTGATACTATAGTTATTGGTTCCGAGTTGTAAGTCCATTTCTCGCCTTGTAACAGCCGACCACCTTTCCTAAATTTAATTTTTCTTGACTTACTGGTATTCACTTGCAGATTCCACTTTGTACAATATTGTTCGAGCTTGTAGATCATTCGTTGCATATCGTCTGCCAATAGCACGATATCGTCTGCGTACAGAAGTACTCGGAAGTTGATATCATCAATCCAAAGGCCTCCTTCAATTTCATCATGAAGATCATTTCATCCTTGCCTTACACCTGAGTGTGTGCGGAAAGCGTGTGACAGCTCACTTGCAGTCTGTACTGCGGACGATGTGTTGCAATCGATTTTTTGGAGGAGATTTCGTATTATTGAATATACGAGGTGTGTTCAAAAAGTATCGCGACTTTTGAATTTTCGCGGGTTACGTATATTCGAATTTCGATTTTTTTGTGGCGTTATGTTGCTACACATGTCTCTCACTTATGCCGACAAGCTCGGCCATTTTGAATGTTCACTTAATTGTTGACAGCTGCTTCGCTTGCACGTGTTTTGGATCGTCTTCGATTTTTACCTCAATTGCGACCAAAAACAGCATCGCATGAACATTGCTAATGAGATGTTAAACTCTGTCCGCGACAACTCAAATTTGCTTCAGAGGGTCATAACTGGTGACGAATCGTGGGTTTATGGTTATGACGTGGAAACCAAAGCTCAATCATCTCAATGGAAGCTGCCGCACGAACCAAGACCGAAAAAAGCGCGCCAAGTTTGGTCGAATGTGAAAGTTTTGCTCACAGTTTTCTTCGATTGCAGGGGCGTGGTGCATCATGAGTTCTTGCCACAGGGAAGAACGGTCAATAAGGAATATTACCTGCAAGTTATGCGCAATTTGCGCGAAGCAATCCGCCAGAAACGCCCGGATTTGTGGAAGAACAAAAATTGGCTTTTGCACCACGATAACGCCCCTGCTCACACATCGTTGCTTGTGCGCGACTTTTTGGCCAAAAAGCTTTGGTTTCCACGTCATAACCATAAACCCACGATTCGTCACCAGTTATGACCCTCTGAAGCAAATTTGAGTTGTCGCGGACAGAGTTTAACATCTCATTAGCAATGTTCATGCGATGCTGTTTTTGGTCGCAATTGAGGTAAAAATCGAAGACGATCCAAAACACGTGCAACCGAAGCAGCTGTCAACAATTAAGTGAACATTCAAAATGGCCGAGCTTGTCGGCATAAGTGAGAGACATGTGTAGCAACATAACGCCACAAAAAAATCGAAATTCGAATATACGTAACCCGCGAAAATTCAAAAGTCGCGATACTTTTTGAACACACCTCGTATACCTAATTGATGCAATTAGTAGAAAAGTAGTGATGCAGTAAAGACAACGAAGTAAGCGTATACTTTTTTCTTTTCAGCCAATTTAAGGAGAGGATCTCCATATGCAAAATTTTTTTTTCGATTTTTTTTTGCATTTTTGGATAGCCTGGATGTTTGAGAATATTGCCCTAAAAGGATATTTTGAAATCCGAAATACCTTAGAAGATATACAGGCCTGTTCCCGTTTCCGAGTGGAATTAAAAAGTAAACCGATCGCAATTTCGAATCGTTTTGATTTCGGTGGTCCCGTTTCCGAGTGAAATCGAAATCGATTGTCTTTTCGAACGAATGTTCGAATCGTTTTCGAATTGTAATTCAGCCATAAGACACCTTAACAATTTCGATCAGCACTGCGCATGCGCTGATGCGGAATTGCGAAGAGCTCGGTTTCATTTCGATCGATCTTTCGTTCGCTCACACGCAATTGCCGAGGTACAAGCATAAAAAAAAATGATTTTAAATAAAATTGTACGCACGATATATCAATGAATACTTCAAAATCTCTACAATATTAGACTTGTTACAAGAAAATTGTCATTTACTTTTCATTCCACTGACCCTTAGGCAAAACTTTTGAAACCGAGTAACTTGATCGTTTTTCGGAAACGGATGATCTGATCGAAATCGGAAACGGAAACAGGCCTGATAACCTTTTTTGTCGAACAATGTCTTCGCTAAAACGAGTTATTTTTGTGTTACTTCAAACTTTAAGCGCATTTTTCTCGATACCACGTATAGTGGCCGACAGCACTATATCTTTTGTTTTGGACCCCCCCACTTTGACGGCCGAGAACTTTTTGAACAGCCATCTTATCGGAGCGATAGAACTGTCATTGAGCTTAGTACTAAGGGTGGTAGTTTTATTATAATTCCAACGTATTTAAACTGCAATAATTAGACCTTCGAATTTGACCAGCATATGACTTTCTGATGGTTTTGGACTAGCAGAATGTAATGGTGGTCGGTGACCTAAATGCCAGAAAGGGGACGAATTAAGCTCTAACCCAATTTAACATGTCCCAAAGCACGCATGATGGAATCATTAGATTGGCTAAAGACAAAATAACGGATACAAAAGGAGCGAAACTGTTGGAACTTTGCGAGTCAACAAATCTTTTAATACTGAATGGAAGGACCATTAGCGACCCCGATGGAGAGTTCACATTTAAAAGAGGTCAGGGTAAGTGGCCGGGTGGCTCAGCGGCTAGTGTGCGTGACCGCTGTGCATGAGGTCGTGGGTTCGATCCCGCCTCGCGACATCTAATGAAAAGTTTTTTTCTTCAAATAAAACGTTACACCCGGCCACACCTCTTTGCTGTTGGCTCCAGCATTGCAGTAATTAGCCATGAAAAGCTTCTCAAAACTGCCGTTCGGATTCGGCGTTAAACTGTAGGTCCCTTTCTCTTGTGCTAAAATTAGAAGCGCACAAGCCAAGAGATTGAGAGAGGCTCGGCTTTGGCCCTTTGGGGCTGTGTCATTCTTGACAAGCTTATTTTACTTTTACAGGGCAACTCTACAATTGACTATTGAATGCTGGGAGGAGCTTGGCATCGATGTGTCAAGGATATGGCAGTAAACGGAGACAACATGTCAGACCACTTGCCCCTTTCAATTCACGTCGAAATGGAGGCACCAGAATTGGATCGAGCACAGGAAAACCAGCTGCTACCAAAGCTTTACTGGAAAGAAGGCCTTAAAACGAGATACGAGACACATCTTGTTACAAATTTCCACTGCATCAATAGCTTTCAAGAGGAAAATGAGGAACCCGTGGATACCCTCAGTAAAGTAATCAAAGACGCAGCAGAAAGTATACAAACGGCACGTAAATCAAACTTCGTTAAACCATGATATGAAGAGTGCGAGGAAGCCAGAAAACTCTCTTTCCACCTACGACAGGTTGCAAGAGCAAATAATAATAGCAATGCAATGTCGTCTTACCCAGAAGCAAATAGAAAACTTAAAAAGTGCTGCGACGTTAAGAAATGAATTTATTATAAAAGCCTGGAAACCCAGATCGCCTCGATAAGGACAGAACATCTTTCTGGGCAGGCGTAAGACGATTGAATGGAGGAACGGCAAGAGCTATTATAAAATCAAAGGATCTAGCGTCCCACTTTTTCACTTTGTTATACAACCTATCGGTTAGCAACCTAGATTAAAAACTTGATGCTCCGATAAGTTTGGCAGAAGTCAGCTCTGCAGTAAAGCGAGCAAAGTTAAACAAAGCTCCAGGTGAAGATCGGATTCCGATTGAGTTTTTAAAGTTCGCCCCACCGAAATTATTTGATGCTCTAACTGCCGAATTCAATAGGATATTTAACGGCTCAAGAGTTCCGTCTAGTTTTAAAAGAAGTGTAATCTTCCCCCTTTATAAGAAAGGAGATCCGAAAATAGCGAGCAACTAAAGGGGGATATCGTGCTTAAACGCCCTAACGAAAGTGTTCACATCCGTTATTTTAGAGCGGCTTACTAGATGGGTGACTGAGAACAATGCGATAAGCGAATATCAATCCGGCTTCAGAAGTGGATACTCCACGGTGGATAGCGTATTCGCACTAACAGCAATAGCAAAGAAAAAGAAGAAATAGAACAAATTTATTGCTTGAGCTTAGCCGGATAGGAATATTTTCAAAAATTTTAAGTTTGATTCGCACTGACAACATAGCTGCCGTGTGGAATGGAGATCAGCTCTCAGATTAGATTGGCAACAACACAGGGGTTAAACAAGGATGCCTACTCTGTCCATTGTTTTTTCGATTTATAACAACGACATAACAAATACTCTTCCACGCGGTATCACCTTTGCCAATCATACGATAAAAGTTTTAATGTACGCTGATGACATAGTGATAATGGCAGACTTGCCTCTCAATCTGCAGGAGATGATTGACTCGATGTATTCGTACTGCCAAAGTTAGATAGCTGATAAATACCGATAAGACTAAAGTGATGGTCATTCGTGAAGGAAGAGGTTGCTTGCTGGACACCAGAGCGGGCATCTAAATGGAGAACGCCTGGAGGTCGTAAAAAAATTTTAAATACCTGGGAGTTACGTTAACGCAAAATTTAAAATTCACCAGACCTCTGCAGCAGACGGATTCAAAAAGCGCCCTAAATAGCACTTGGAATTCCTTTCTCGGCAGAGAAAATCTATTATCGTTTATCGAAGACAGTACAATTTTTATACCCGTTACTCGTAGAGTAATGAAGATATACTAAAGTCGTGCAAATGTATGTAACAGGCAGAAGGAAGCATCTCCGACCCCATTAAGTATATATATTCTTGATCAGCATCAACAGCCGAGTTGATATAGATATGTCCGTATGTCTGTATGAACACCTAGATCTCGGAGACTAGAAGAGCTAGAGCCACCAAATTTTGTACGTGGACTCCTATTGTCCCTGCGCAGATCAAGTTTATTTCAAATTTTGGCCAGGCCCCCTCCCGCCCCCACAATAAAAATTTTGAATAACTCCAACAATTTTAAAGATATCAAGATCATATTTTGCATATTGTGCACAATATCTACAATCTCTGAAAGTTTCATAAAGATCGGATAATAAATGGCAGAGTTATAAAAGTTATTAAAAACGTTGTATACTTTTTGGCGCTATACGAGGTGTGTTCAAAAAGTATCGCGAATTTTGAATTTTCGCGGGTTACGTATATTCGAATTTCGATTTTTTTGTGGCGTTATGTTGGTACTCATGTCTCTCACTTATGCCGACAAGCTCGGCCATTTTGAATGTTCACTTAATTGTTGACAGCTGCTTTGCTTGCACGTGTTTTGGATCGTCTTCGATTTTTACCTATTCAAAAAAATGGATCGAAGAAACGAAATTAAGTGCGCGGATGCATTCCGAATGTTGACTGTGGCATACGGAGAAGCTACCTTGGACCGAAGCAACGTTTATCGGTGGTACAAAATGTTCTCAGAAGGCCGAGAAGATGTGAACGACGAAGAGCGTGCCGGACGCTCGAGCAATTCAACAACAGACGAAAAAATTAATGAAGTGGAGAAAATGGTGTTGGCCAATCGTCGAATCACCGTTAGAAAAGTTGCTGAGGACCTAAACATATCGATTGGCTCGTGCCATTCGATTTTTATCAATGATTTGGGCATGAGACGGGTCGCCGCGAAATTCGTACCAAAATTGCTCAATCGCGACCAAAAACAGCATCGCATGAACATTGCTAAGGAGACGAATCGTGGGTTTATGGTTATGACGTGGAAACCAAAGCTCAATCATCTCAATGGAAGCTGCCGCACGAACCAAGACCGAAAGCGCGCCAAGTTCGGTCGAATGTGAAAGTTTTGCTGACAGTTTTCTTCGATTGCAGGGGCGTGGTGCATCATGAGTTCTTGCCACAAGGAAGAACGGTCAATAAGGAATATTACCTGCAAGTTATGCGCAATTTGCGCGAAGCAATCCGCCAGAAACGCCCGGATTTGTGGAAGAACAAAAATTGGCTTTTGCACCACGATAACGCCCCTGCTCACACATCGTCGCTTGTGCGCGACTTTTTGGCCAAAAACAACACACTAATGATGCCGCAGCCACCGTATTCCCCAGATCTGGCCCCCTGTGACTTTTTCTTGTTCCCTAAACTGAAGAGGCCCATGAAAGGACGACGTTACGCTACGCTTGACGAGATAAAGACGGCATCGAAGGAGGAGCTGAACAAGATAAAAAAAAAATGATTTTTTGAAGTGCTTCGAAGATTGGAAAAACCGTTGGCACAAGTGTATAATATCTCATGGGGATTACTTTGAAGGGGACAAAATAGATATTCATGAATAAATAAATAATTTTTGAAAAAACACAAAGTTCGCGATACTTTTTGAACACACCTCGTATGCACTTTTTGCTCGCATAATGTTTAAATAGTCACATTAATGTTAAGCTCTGTTAATTAACTTGGGGAAAGGCTATTAAAATCTATTTGCCCTGAGTAACGGGTATATCGAAGTCGGGCAGGACCGACTTTAGCTTACGCTCTCGTTTTAAGCTTACATTGGGCGTATACAGCAGATAAGTCCGATTTACGATTACTGATTTACGTCTTGCAATTTCTGATGATTCTCTGTTGAATGACACTGAATGCTTAGTTTAGGTTATTCTATGTATTATTACTTTTGGTCAAACAAAACATTGTCACGATTTTTGAGGGCTCTTAACGCTGTAAGTTCGGGAGTTCATTCTCAAATTTGGCGTTTACTGTTGGCCGTACTGTCGATAAGCTGTCTCACCAATCATGATTACCAAATTTATCAGTCGCAATCGGTAATCACTGTATTCACCGCTTAAAATCGGAATTCATAAATCAGAAATAGAAAATCGGATTTATCTGCTGAATACGCCCATTGATTTATGTTTAATAATATTACTAGCACAAAATAATTTAACAAAAAACACTTACTCAAACGTAATAAGCTCAACGATAGAGTCCACCAAAAAGGATTAACCAATTGGAGAACAAAATAAACGCAGCATCTGTTGTCTTTGGCCGCCAACAAATAACATCACACACACATTCAAAGCAGTGCTTTGAGCATCACACACCCACACACGCACATACACTTCATCGAGTAGCAAACCACCATACCATGGCACCTCAACCCAAACGGCAGCGTGAAAAGCCCGCAACCGATCTCAAGCCATGGCGGGTCTCTGATGTCCCATCCCCAAAACTGATGGAGCTCATCAACCAGCGATTTGGAGAGCAGGCGGAGCTCATCAAAAATCTCCGTGGCAGACTGGTAGCAACCGAGGAACGCATTCTCGGCGTATTCCAAGTGCGCATGGCTACTGAACTGCAGCAGCTAGTGCAACGTGTCAAACAGTTGGAAATCGAGAGCAGAGCAGGCTTCGCTCTTTGGCTGAAGCAACAGGTGGACATACTTGAGGCCAAACTTGAGAGCAAAAGTAACGCTGAGGCCAATGATCGAGTCGCCGCAGATTTTCGGGTCCAAGGCATACCTTATGCAGAGGATGAAAGCCTGAAGACTTTCTTTGATAAACTCTCCGTAAATCTAACCCCGCCTCCGAAGGTGAAGGAAATTTACCGGGTAAGACAACGGCAGCCACCGCGCACTAATGTGGATCCGGTCATAATAATAAAGTTGGAGCACCCCCGAGACAAAAGTTTGCTTCTTGATCACGATATAAGCTCTTACTCAGTTAAGAAAGAGAGTCGTGAACATAATTAGTTCAGCTAAAAGCTTATATTACCGATCCAGAATGAACAGTACAATGTCATCCGGAAAATCTTGGCAAGAACTAAAATCGTTAGGAGTGTGCAAAACCAGTCCCCAAACTGGGAACAATCTTGATGTGAATGCTTTAAATCAGAAACTCGAAAATGTTAGTCGACCAACTCAAACTAATAACACGTACCTGTATGTTATCCCTCGCTGTGATAATAATTTTAGCTTTATGTGTGTTCGAACTAGTGACGTCCTGCCTAGTATTTTAAAAATAAAATCGAGTGCCGTAGAGCTTGATGAGCTAAGTCCCAAGCTTTTAAAAATGCTTCTGCCTCTCTTGCTCAGCCACATTACTCACATATTCAATACGGTAATTATCACTTCCACCTTCCCTGACTCATGGAAATTGGGCAAGATACTTCCAATCCATAAATCAGACAACGAGTTACAATATCAATCCTTCCGTTCCTTTCCAAGGCCTTTGAGCAGGTACAAGCAACACAGCTACAACAATTCTTCTCCGATAACTCACTCATGAGCGAGGAACAATCTGGCTTTAAAAAGCATAGAAGCTGTACTACAGCTCTCCTCGGCATTACTGAGGGCATACGACAAGAAATGGACGAAAACAATTTTACACTGCTGATGTTTCTAGACTTTAGCAAAGCCTTCGACACAGTAGATCATACCATACTTTGTACCAAGCTGAAACTCTTATACAACGTCTCCCCAATAGCAATAAAATCAGTCAAATCATATCATTGTAATAGGAAGCAGACAGTCGTCTCGAGGAAGAAAAAATCGATTATGCTACCAATAATTCATGGTGTCCCACAAGGCTCAATACTTGGGCCATTTCTGTTTTCTGTATATATTAGGGACTTGCCTGACTGTTTGTCGAATATAGGTTTGATTGAATCGTCAAAGACGCCGGTCGTGTTTGCTCTGTGGTCCTGAAATTTTATATTTTTTTGTTTGTTGCCTAATCACAAACTTTAATCTCTGTGGGAGTCAAAGTATGAGCGATATACAGTTAGTTCCAGCTTACGTTCAACTGCAATAAACTTGAATGCTGCTGCTGCTTGCTCCTCCGCCAGTCATCACTTCGCCTGGACGTTGGTGCTCAATTTCAAGCTAAAGGCAGGTCACTTCTGCCATTCTCATTAGTACTTCACCCCTCTCTTAATTTTTCTTCCAACATGAGTTTTCCTTGCACTATGACCAAGTGTGTGTTTGGAGGCAGAATATCTTGCGAACTGTTTCTTACTTGCTGGCTTTGTGACAACTGTGCTCACATTAAATGTAGTGGTTTAAATGGTCGCACTAGTGACCTATTATTAAAGCGCATTGGGCTAACCTGGTCTTGTGTGGATTGCCTTGAAATTGAAGATGAAATGCGTAAGTTTATGCGGCAAACTCGAATGGGTTTCAGGGGCATCCACTCGTATTTCAAAAAACTCAATGCATCGTTCCATTCTTTGGAATTTGATTTTCTTGGGCTAAAAATTCTTAGCGAGTCTCCTAAAGGGAAAAAATGTGATCCCCGAAAACTAAATGGCTATTGGATATTCCTTCGACTGGGCATTCTCCTCTACCGGAAATATTTTCGACTCCTAGGGGATACCCTTAACCGAGCCGATGTTTATTTATCTGAACCAAGCCGCCGCCGCTGATCCTAGTGGTATCGTTTTCACCGCTGCACCTCCGGTTCTGCAGGGTGCTGTAAACGTTATCCCACCGCAATCCGTTAATGATGCTTCCACTGCTTAAGCCACTGCTTATGCTCCTCCTGATATTTTCTCGACCGCTGCACCTCTGTTTCTCCGGGATGCTGCTAACGATATGCTACCACAATCCGTTACTGAAGCTACTGCTGTTAATGTTTCGACCGCTGCGCCTCCGGTTCTGCAGGGTGCAGTAAACGTTATCCCACCGCAATCCGTTGATGATTCTGCCACTGCTGATGCTACTGCCGCTATCGTTTCGACCGTAGCACCTCCGGTTCTTCAGGATGCTGCTAACGATATGCTACCACAATCCTTTACTGATGCTACTGCCGGTAACGATTCGACAGTTGCTCCTCCAGTTCTTGGGGTGCTGCAAGCGACATTCCACCAGAATCTACTGCTCCTCAAATCCTAATGGAATTAAATGGCGTGCCTTTGGCTAAGCCAGTGGGCACGGACTCTGCCTTCACCGTTAGCACTTTAACTGGGGTGTCTCCTCCTAAATCCATTTTTGAGTCTCGACTCATGCCATCGGCTTCGGAAGATCTTGTGAAGCGTTATCTTTGTTTAAAGTTTGATATTTCTGACAGCGGCATTTTGGAAGTTAGAAAATTTAATTTTAAATCTACTCGGAAAATCTCGACTTTTAAGATATCGCTCGCCCACTTATATATTGACAGAGCCTTAGAGCCAACCATCTGGCCAGAGCATACAATCGTTCACTTGTTCAAGGATTACTCTAAACCCTACCCCTTCAACTTCTACCCAGATTCCAAAAAACTAAAATACTCCTTTTCCAGACACACGATTCAAATATTTTCTTAACGTGCTCGTATATTCCCCCAGTCTCTGACTTATCAATTTATTTGCTTTATGCTAAACACATCCAACGAATTGCTTCCGAGCTGGGTGATCTAGATCGTTTGGTGGTCGTTGGGGATTTTAAGATCCCACATATCTCTGTATCCATCTCCCTCTCATGAGTTTTGTAATCTTATGGCAGAGCAATCACTTGGGCAGATTTATTCTATCAGTAATAGTTTGAACCGACTCCTAGACCTTGTATTTGTTAACGATGTTTCTCATTCAATGATATCCAGAATTCTGCCTTTGTCAATTCCGGAGGACATTTATCACCCTACACTATAAATTGATTAAGAGCTGGTTATACCGAGCACCTCTTCTCCCTCTACCCAAATCATCCCATCATTTTGTTTTCGAAGGGTTGGTTTTCTACGCCTCAACGAGGCATTATCAAGGGTTGACTGATCTTTCTTGGACGCATCTCAGGATATTGAAAATACCACCGACGCCTTTTATGATAAAATTTTTAGGGTTTTTAATGAATTTGTGCCTCTTAGGATCCCTTACCCTCTCTCACGTGCGCCTCCATGGTTCACGAGAAGTTTATCTAATCTCAAAAACATTGAGTCTCGACTCTCCAAAAAATTTGACAAATCTGGATATAACAGCAGATAACAACTCTGATATTTCCAATCTATTTGCAACATTTTTTCAACAATGCTACTCCGCGCCGTCTAATAATTTTGTCTCTAATTATCCTTATCTTGTGTCTATCTCCAACAACATTGTATGCCCGAAAGCAGAACTCGATGTCGTGTTATCCAGCATTCGTTCAATCAATTCGTTTTTCAGTCCTGGTCCTGACAAAGTTCCCAGCTGTGTGTTGAAATGATGAGCCGACTCCTTATGCGTGCAGCTTGGTAAACTATTCAACTTATCTCTTCAACTTGGAGATTTCCCTAGTCTTTGGAAGGAATCTTATATCATTCCTATTCATAAAAAAGGAACAAAGTCAATCGTCTCGAGCTACAGGTGTGTCCGCACATTCCTAAGCTCTTTGAAAAGATCATGACCTCCTAATTACAGCATTATTGTCGCTCGATAATATCCAAATGTCAACATGGTTTCATGAAGAAGCGCTCTATATCTACGAATTTACTTGAGTTTACTACCCTTGATAACAAAAGATTTGTCAATAAGCAGCAGATCGACGTAGTTTATACTGATTTCAGCAAGGCTTTTGACACAGTCAATCATTTGCTTTTAGTACATAAATTGGGTTTGCTCGGCTTCCGTCCAATCCTTCTCAACTGAACCAAGACGTATTTAAGCAATCGTTTTCAACGCGCTCGTTTCAATCAAATTCTATCCAGGTCCATGAGGGTTCAATCGGGGGTTCCCCAAGGTCATTTAGGGCCCTTACTATTTAACCTTTTTATAAATGTTATCCCGCAAGTTTTATCCCATTCACATGCATTGATGTATGCCGATGATCTCAAACTTTGCTTGTCGTATAATGACCCTGCGTCTCCTCTCCTGCTTCAATCCGATTTAAACTCTCTTCACGCCTCTTCTTCTTCTGCTTCTTCTTTGGCCATTTGATGGTAATAAAATTATCACAACCGTTTTACGGTCTCGGCCGCTGCCACTAATGCCCGCCACTCGACTCTGTCCCGAGCGACATTCCACCAGGAGGACACACCCACCTAGTCGCGCCATCTCCGCTTCGGTCGACCCGGCCCGGGATTGCCTCCTAACTCGTTCGCATGCCGACTGTACACCCGTTTTGCTGGAGCGTTATCATCCATACGGGTAACATGTCCTATCCAGCGCAGCCGCTGTTGCTTTATCGTACAGTTCGTGATTCATTCGGGGATGCGAAATTCGTCGCCAACTTTTAGAGGTCCATAAATCCTCCGAAGAAATTTTCTCTCGAACACGAAAATTGCCGCCTCATCCGTTGATGACATTGTCCATGCTTCTGCGCCGTATAGCAGGACTAGGATGATAAGCGACTTGTATAGCGCAATTTTCGTTTTCCGAGAGAGGGCTCTGCTCTTGAACTCCTTACCGAGCCCATAGTAATCATCGGCATATGCAAGTAGCATGTTATCTCTGGTAAAGATGGTGCCCGTTCTGTTAGCATTTGGGCACTGGCGCAGTATGTACTCCATCAGTAGATTAAAGAAGTCACACGATAAGGTGTCACCCCGCCTAAAACCTCTTTTGGTATCGAAAGGCTCGGAGAGGTCTTTTCCTATTTTGACGGAGCTTTGTGTGCTTCTCAACGTCATCATGCAAAGTCGAACGTACTTTGCTGGAATACCAAAGGTATACAGGGCTTCAAAGAACATTGACCTTATCGGCGTGTCAAAGGCGGCTTTATAGTCAACGAAAAGGTGGTCTTTCTCTCTTGGGTCTTCTTCAGGATTTGTCGCAGTGTGAATATCTGGTCCGTGGTGGATTTGCCAGGTTTTTATAGCTAACCGGTCGTTATGGTCCGGTGGGTCTATTTTTATATCACCGATTGATGGTTCCACTACTTCTTTAGAATCGTCATTGTGTTCGTCATCGCCTCTCAGCAGGTTGGAGAAATGGTTTCTCCATTTGTCTAGTACCACTTTTGGATCTATGACAAGATTTCCGGCTTCGTCCTTACGTAGTGGCGCTCCGGGCTTAAAACCTTCGGCTAGTCGCCGAACTTTTTGGTAGAATTTTCGAGTCTCACTCATGCCCAACAGGCTTTCGCTTCCTCATTCTTTTTCCTTCTGAATAGGCGCTTCTCCTCTCTCCTTTTCTTCCGATATCGCTCCTTGACAGCTCGCGTTGCTCCAGACTGCAGAGTTTTGCTGTAGGCAGCGTCTTTCTCTGAAGTAGCGCGGCGGCACTAATAATCGTACCATGACTGTTTTCGGGAGTGCTCGGCATATTTGAGAGTCTCCTTGGCAGCCGTACTCATGGAGTGTGAAATATGTATTCACTGTTCACTTATACCTTTTTTACCTTAATGAGACTAACAATAATTTTTCAGATCTTAATCTAGAAACTATTTTATAAACCATCCCCTGTTGGAGATAGTTTGTGTTCTGCAGCCCTTCAAGTCAGTCGCTGGGTTGGTAGGTCATTTCTCCTGAGACGAGAATGCGTTGCTAGCATGGAAAGAGATTTTGCAATTTGATTTGGGTGGGTAAGAAGCTTCCTAGAATATTTTTGTTTAAGTTGCTCTATTTCAGTTTCGACCAATGGGATGCTGAGATCGTTGTGGATACACTCATTGCGAATGTACCATGGCGCTCCAGTGATGGTTCTGAGAATTCTTGACTGTGATCTTTGGAGGATGTCCACACTGCTCGCACAGGCATTTCCCCATAACTGCGAGCCATACGTCCAGACAGGCTTTATGATGCTTTTGTACAGTAGGACTTTATATTCCAGTTTAAGAGGGGAACGGGAGTTGATTAGCCAGTGAAGGCTATTGGCCTTTAGCTTGATTTGAAGCTTTTTCGACTCTATGTGTTTGCGCCATGTGAGCCTTCTATCGAGGTGCACACCTAGGTATACAACATCGTTTGATTGCGGGTTCTGTGTTGCATTTAAGGATAGCTGGGGACAGGTGCTTCTGTTGAGTGTGAACGTCACATGCTTACACTTTTGCTCGTTGATTTTTATGCGCCAGTTGGCCAGCCACTCTTCCACATTAGCTAGGTGGCTTGCCAGGAGACTTGTTGCGTTAATTGGACATCGTGATCTGCTTAATATTGCCGTATCATCCGCAAAAGTACTTAATGTAAGTCGAGGGTCTGTTGGTATGTCGGCAGTGTACATTACATATAGGAGAGGACCGAGTACGCTACCCTGCGGCACTCCGGCTCCTATAGTGAACTCTTCCGTTGTGTACTTATTTTGACGAACTGTAAATACTCTGTTACTGACGTGACTTTCTAATACTTTGTGAGTATTTGGGGGAAGCATTGTCCTTATTTTGAATATAAGACCATCCAACCAAACGCGGTCAAATGCTTGGGCAACATCTAAGAAAATTGCTGAGCAGTATTCGTGGTGCGCAAAAGCAGTCCGAATGTCTGAAGATAAACGGTTGACTTGCTGAATAGTCCCGTGCTTTGCTCTAAACCAGACACACAATCACCAAACTTGCCAACCACGCGTGGCTGCCTTTTCAAATTTTGGACATCGCTGCTCTAAACCCAAATTGATGTGAGGGAATGATATTTTATGCATGGGAATCAATTTTACTGAGTAAGATCTTCTCAAATAGTTTTGACAGGCAAGGTAGCAGACTAATGGGTCTGTATGATGACGCTTGTGTTTTATCTTTTCCTGGTTTCTGAATCATTATGATTGTGGACTTCCTCCACTGAGTTGGAAAGTATCCACATCGCAATACAGCATTGAAAAGTCTTGAGATATATGAAATGGCGGGCCTTGGGAGTTCCATAATCATTTTTGGAGTAATAAGGTCATGTCCAGGAGCTTTTCTGGGATTTAGCTCTCTGATAGCATTTTTTTTTTCTAGCGAATCAACTTTGATTGGGTCAGTTTGTGCGGCGGTCGGAACCAATGGAAGTTCATAGCCATTTGTTGGAGGATTTGGCTGGAAAACATTTCTAAGGTGAAGTGCAAAGACAGTTGCCTTTTCTTCGTCGCTGCGGGCCCATCTTCCTGTCTGATCTCTTAGAGGCGTGTCTACCTTTGCGGGTGGCTTTATGCTGGCGCGTGCCCTCCTTAGGGGAAATTTAGTGCTTGTAGGCGTTAATTTTTCGATATAACGGCTTTGTGCTAGCTGCTCTTCGGCTTCGAGTGCTTTGCGAAGTACGCGTTCTGCAAGTCTCAGACAATTTTTTGCGGCAGTCGATCTAAAGCTTTGCCATTTTCTTCTTGCACGCCGCTTTTCTGAGACCAGCCGGTCAATGTAACTGTTTTTCAATCTACGATCTGGCTGAGGTGCTGTTGTTGTCGTTTGGGGGTTTGAGTGATGAGCAGCGGCAGTAATGATAGAGGTGAGGGCTTGAACTGAATTGTCAATGTCTTCTTCGCTGTTTATGGTTGGGCTCAGCTCGATGTGACTGCTGATATATTTTTTGTACTTGAGCCAGTTTGTCTTGTGTGATGTCAGTCTCCGAGGATATTCTCTAACATGAGGGCACTCCAGAAGGGTGAATATTATTGGAGAATGGTCTGACGATAAGTCAGCAAGGGCTTCTGCAGTTACCAAGGTTTGTGGAACTTTTCTTGTTATAGCAAAGTCTATAAGATCGGGTAATTTCTTTGGATCTGCCAGCCAGTATGTAGGCCTTCCCGTAGATACATAGTCGAGTTTGTTTGATGCGCGCGTGAGTACGCTGTAGAGTTGCTTCCCTTTGGGATTGGTCAGTCTGGAGCTCCAGTGGGGATGCTTCGAATTATAGTCACCCGCAGCCAAGAAGCGTTGACCAAGTATATTAAAGAAATCTAGGAATTGATTTTCTGATATTGCGAAACGTGGGGGACAGTAAACCGCCGTCAGAGTGATATTGCCTCGTTTAGACTCTACACATATCGATGAGGCTTGTAGGTAGTTTTCCGAAAATACTGATAGTGGGTAATGCTTGATGCGGCTTCTGACGAGGATGCCAGTGCCACCATGGGCTTTGCCATCTGGGTGATTTGTGCCGTAAAATGCATACCCAGGTAATTGAAAGTTGTATCGGTCAAGTGAGTTTCTGCAAGAAGCATTATGTCGATTTTATTGTCTTGGAGAAATTTTGATAACTCCACTTTGTGGCGGGGAATGCCATTTGCATTTCAGAGTGAAACTCGTAGGAGAGCCATTACTTGGATTGTTGCGAAGCGAGCATCCATTGGATCGGGCAAATTCTGTGCGCGTATTAATCCTGCTCTTCAGATCTTTGTAGACTAGGCAACCTCTGTAGTTTGCAGTGTGGTTACCTCCACAGTTACTGCATTTTTTGACAGATGGATCCTCCTTGTTAGCAGGGCAGGGTGCAGTAGGCTTTTGTGTGCCCAAATTCTTGGCAATTGGTGCATTGCACTGGATTTGTGCGTTTGTGCGGCTCCTCTACGATTATTCTGCGGTGCAATAAGAAAGGTAGTTTGTAAATTGGCTGCACTACTTTATTTTTAGGAGCTGTGTCTTCCGGGCTTAGTTCAACTTTGAATAGCGGCTGTGGTTTTTTGTCCCTGTTTATTAAGTTAATAACGGACTTGACCTTAAATCCCTTTTCCTCCAAGGCAGAAGCGACTTCAGTTGCAGATACACTTGATTCAATGACCTTGATTACTATCTGTAGGCCCTTGCTACTTTTTAGTTGGTAGGTGTAGAAGCTTTTATTTTCAGCTCTTAGGCATTTTTCGACTGCTCGATAATTTTCTTCGGTGTTGACTTGGAGCTTTGTTTCGCGGATATTGCCTTTGTTGACGGATGTTACATAAAAGTTGTTGTTGCCTATTAGCGATGCAAACTTTGTGACTAGGGCCGCACAGTTGCTATCCCTTATATAAATGGGTGGAGGCTTTGGTTTAGGGGCATTTGGAGCCTATTCTTCACACTCAGCATCAGACTGTTGGCCAAGAATTTGGAACCTATTGCCAGTGAGGGGATCTTTGTCCACAGGTATATCGCTTGTTTTGTTTATTTTTGGAGTGTTGCCGCTTTTTTTGTTTTGCGGGCTTAATTTGCTTTTATTTATTTGTATATACCGATCGATATCAGTCTGCACATACGAACGGGTAGTAGGTGTTGCACTTCGTTGTGTATGTATTTGCGGAAGGTCGTGCTGAGTTGACATTTTTGAAAGTAGGTTAGTGGGGAACGTTGGTTTCTGGATACTTGCTGTTGTTGTTGTTGTTGAGCTTGTCGATTGAGCGGTGGTAAGCGTTACTGTACTGGTCGTTGAACTTGACGAAAAGCTAGTCATTGGTGGCTTAGGGGCGATGTGGGGGATTGGGAGCTCCAAGTCGGAGTAGGGGTATGAGAGCTTACAGTCGCATTGCTCGTGGTGGTTGCGTCGGGGGACACAAACGAAAAGTAAGCGTTGTTGCGTGTTATGGAGAGTCGTCGATCGTTTTGCTGTTTTTGCCCCAGCGGCCAGTGAACAGGTCGGACGTGTTTTTGTCGCGCTCCGGTTTAAATCGTTTTAAAAGTGCTTAATTCGGTTGTTTAAATAAACAATTTCGATCCGCGATAAAAGACGCTAATGGACATTCATAAGCACTCATGCTTATGTTGTCCAAAAATATCTAATAGTTAATATTTAACTAAATTAAATTTTGATAAATGTCAACGTGTAATATTCAACAAATGCTACTGGCAAAAATACCAACAACACCATGAGTCAGAGAGAACTCAATGCCCATTTATACTTGAAGGGAAAGGTGAAATTTCCTAGAGCAAATGGGTGAGTTTTGCTGTGTAGGCTTCGGGTGTCCGTTGTGATTGCAACTTCTCGACGTTCAGCTTTCGACGTGTACTAGAGCGTGCGGCATGTGCCACACTGAGCCGCGTGCGTACTTTGGCTGCAACATGGTAGTGATCCGAGTTTATAATGGCTCCTCGGAAAGAACGTACGTCTAGCACTCTCGATGAATGCCTTCCGTCTATCACAACGTGATCAATCTGGTTTTCCGTTTTATTATCAGGGGACCTCCAGGTCGCCATGTGGTTGTCGTGGTGTTTAAATCTTGTGCTACTATCGACAATATTCCTGCCCGCCGCAAAATCTCTTAGCCTCTCTCCATTACTGGAGGTTTCATCGTGCAGGCTAAAACGGCCGATTGTCGGACTAAACACGGCATCTCTTCCGATTTTTGCGTTAAAATAGCCTAGCACGATCTTAATGTCGTGATCAGGGCAGCGCTGGCATGTACGTTCATAGAATTCGTCTTTCGTCGCGGCGTCCTTGTCTTCTGTTGGGGCTTGAGCACAGATAAGGCTAATATTAAAATATTTTGCCTTAAGTCTGAGTACGGCTAGTCGCTTGTTAACAGGTGTGAAGCTGATGAGAGAGCGACGCAGTCTTCCGCAGACTGCAAACTCGTGCTTTGTAGCATGTCCGCTATAGTAGATCTCCCAGGGGGCATTGGCTGATGATGTTTTTCTCAACGTTTTCTCTTGTCCAGTCCATCGCATTTCCTGGAGTGCAGTAAAGTCTGATGAATATTTTTCGAGGACTTTCACTAACAGTTTATTAGCAACCTCCCTGTTGAGGGTGCAAACATTCCAGGTGCATATCCTCAAATCGTGGTCCTTAAAGCGTTTGAGGGCCCGAGGCATTTTTTTAGTTTTCATTGGCGGATGAATTAGACGAGAATCGGGTGCCAAGCTCGAAGTAACGCCCCCTATTTGTCCCAGGGAAAGGATCGCCGCTCACGTTAGCCAGCAGCTTTGCGGATGCATCGCTCTGTTACCAGGGGTTACCAAGGGGAGGTGTGAGTCGACTTGAGACGCAGTAAGCCAGGATCTCACTCTTAAGCTCATGCATTCCTACCAATTTTTCAATAAATTAGTTCTGCTTTGACATTGAAAGCGACAACAACATAATTGCGCATAGAAAAGGTCTTTTCATTCGGTCAAATGTGAGTTTTTTTGGACAGATCTCACCAGCTGCACACCCCCCAAATCCTGAAGTTAAATGCTGATGAGGAAAAAGCTCCTTGTCTCAAAATCAACTTTAATAAATTCAACTTGATTAAATTTCCAACTTGACTAAACTAAACTATTGTAAAGTTGACTTTACTTGTTTAGTAAAATAAAAGATCCAGCGAAACTCATCATTCTACAAAATAAAAGATATTTATCCAACTTAAGTTTATTTTTATTTATTTGTGTAATATTGACCTTCATTACGACTGGGCTCTGGAATAATTCTTTAGAAGTCCAGCTCGATCTGGGGGTGTTCGGCCATGTTGCAAAAGAAAAGTCTTTCTACCGGCCCAGACGACGGCACAAGTGTAGTATTGTACTTTATGAATATTATGGTGGGATACTTTTCCAGCAAATTGAGGCTCTTGTCTCTCTCCGATAAAAATCTGTCATTTATAAAAACGGTCAACCACTCAGGGTCCGAATCAAACTCAAAGAAGTCGTAATTTTTAAAGTGTTCTTCAGCCTTGACAGCATCGTCGGTCTCAAGGTTTTTAATAACTGCCTTTTTTAAAAGTGCCAAGCAATGTCGTTGATTTTCTGGATTAAGACATCCTTACCAGGATTTTTTGAAACGGGGATGTGTCAATTCGGCAACAACACTTATTTCTGCTTGAACATTGCTTATATTAAAAAATGTTCGAAGCGAGTATGCAGACTTGCCATAAATTGCGAAAGAAGGGGTTTGCAGTATTGCAACTGGGTATTTGATAGTTTAACCAATCGCTTTTTTAAGGCTAACAAGCACGGAAGAGTTATGTCATAATAAGTATCCATTGCAAAATATCCAGAGCGTTTACTAGTGGCCTAGCACACATTAAATATTCATATATATATTCAAACCGCATCTCTTAATTGTTCTTTCAGCAGAAGAGCCTGACTAGGTTCAGCACATATTGAACGGAATTTTGAAATTTGCCGAGCGAGTGCATCCAGGACGGAAAAGAGTATGACCCAAAACTCTTGAAATTATTTTATCCGACTTAGGACATCCAGCAGCATTCCACAGCATATTTGGGCAATGGTTGGACGTTAGCCCAAGAAGATTTCTAAAATAAAGAAATGGGCGGGAAATGGTCCAAAAACCGCGATATTTGTAATTTTTTTTATTTCGGTGAACCTTTGTGGAATGGTGGATGCTTGCCCAGGAATGTTTCTATGTTAAAGAAATGGGCGGAAAATGGTGCGAAAGCCGCGAAATTTGCAAAATTATGCTGTTTTCCGATTGTAATGAAACTTTGGAGATTGGTTGAGGTTTCTAAAATAAAAAAATTAACGGTAAATGGTACAAAACCCGCTTAATTTGTAAGACTATACCGTTTATTCGATTGTGATGAGACTTTCGGGAATTGTTGGACTGCAACGGTTTCTATGTTTAAAAAAGGGCGGAAAAAGGTGCAAAAACTGCGGTATTTGCCAAATTATACCGGTTTTAAACCGAACCGGGTTAAAACCGGAATTCTGACTTTTTACACGACTTGGTGGTATAGTCGGTACAGAAACCTTTTAAACGGAATTCGAAATTTTTCGAATTTTTTCTTACCATATTGAAACTTATGTTTTCCGAGATATAAGAAGAGTTTTTATTTAGTAGCATTTTTAAGTAAAAAACTCGATTTTCGATCAAAATTTTCGGTAATTTTGATTTTATAATTTAGTAAAATTAAAAAAAAAAGCTCGTAATTACCTGTTGATTTATGTGTAAAAATAGTGTGAAAAATTTCAAAAGGATCGGTCAAGTGGATTTTGAGCTACTATGTTCACCGACTTCAAACTTTCTTTTTTCAAGTACAAACCAAGGCTAAAAAATACTTACTTGACTAAGGAGATTTAATATCACATCTCCATCAAATTGCTCCAAACAACAGAGGAGTTGAGGTATCCATGGTAGCCAGTAGGAGGGTGGAATCCCGGATACATATTTCTCCAATGTGCTTATTAGGGTGTTGGCTGAATTATCATAGGACAAAAACCACAAAACTTTTGCTATATATTTTCTGGTTTTGCTTTCGTTTTGATTTCGGCATGCATGTAGATAACAGATTAATGCGTTGGTAGCTAGTGGAATTTGCTTTTCCTTTAGATAAATCTGTTCCATGTAATCTCCCCACATGGCCCACGCTTTGGTAAGTCCGTCGTGAAGTTGAGCTGCAGCACTAAATGATTTTCCTGCTTCCTCGGTACGACCAATTTGAGCCAACAAGAGCCCTTTTAAGGCGTAAAATTCCGCGTTCATTTCACCAGTGAAATACTTCAAATTGGTTGACTCAATTACTTCTAATGCTTCATTGATTTCGTTTCTTCCTGATGTGGATGGCATTTGCAAGTAGCATTTTACTTGTTGTCGAATTTTCTAAGAATTAAAAAAACAGTATTTGTTAATTCGATTAATAGAGAGAGACTTGTTTTCATTAAAAATTGCAAAAATGGGAAAAGGGGGATCATGAAGTTGTGCAAATGTATGTAACAGGGAGAAGGAAACATTTCCGACCCCGTAAAGTATATGGGCATTTCCACAGAAAGGTCCACCTGGGCCCAAAAATTAAAAGAACTCAAAAAAACCATGTTTTATCAATTTTTCATGGGGAAACAATTTATTTTATCTAATGTAAGCTAATCTTATATTTATTTATAAGCCAATTCGAGATTTTCAAGTGCAGAGCCTCGCAAGCACCGCTTTTCGCATTTTTATCGTTCTGTTGCACGTTTATATACCCTGTTTTCTTAAAAAATGGGAAAAGAGGGATCATGAAGTTGTGCAAAAGTATGAAACAGGTAGAAGGAAGCATTTGCGACCCTATAAAGTATATATATTCTTGATCAGCATTAACAGCCGAGTCGATTTAGCCATGTCCGTCTGTCCGTCCGTCTGTCCGTATGAACTCGT
Source organism: Lordiphosa collinella (assembly GCA_018904265.1). Classification (NCBI taxonomy): domain Eukaryota; kingdom Metazoa; phylum Arthropoda; class Insecta; order Diptera; family Drosophilidae; genus Lordiphosa; species Lordiphosa collinella. Next base: position 552,738 of record JAEIFV010000055.1, read on the forward strand.
CGATCTCAAAGACTATAAGAGAGAGAGCCACACATTTTTACATGTAGGTAGGTGCAAGGTATACTTAACAAGGTAGCCTCACTTGCTCTCTCACCGCCTCTAATATACCATAAATTTCAAAATGAGCGAGAGCAAGAGAGTAATAAATTTTTGCTCTCGCATGAGTCAAAGCAAAGAAATTTGTACGTACATATATGCAATATATACATACATATGCGATGTTTTGCTGCAACTAAGTCCAGCATAGTTAAGGGGGATTCTTCATGTCGAGGCTGGTTTTTGGCCTTTTTTAAAAAAATCTTATGTGGAATCGCAAAGAGTTTTTCCAATTCTGTTTTTTTTTATGTTATAAACAGATTAAAGTAAAGTCTTGCATACACAGCAGAGTGGAGCCATAGCAAAAAAACACGTAGTCTCAAACAAAATTAAGAGGCAGAACACAAAAAACTCGTCCGCGGAGATGCTTCCCTCACGACTGTTGTACACAGACTGACACTCAAGCTGCGAGCAAAGAGGGAGAGAGAGCGCGTGCGGCTACCTTGTTAAGTTTACCTTGGGTAGGTGTAGTCGGGGCACTCGACTGCAGCTCCCTTACTTGCTTTTTTCTCAAAAAAAATGCCTATAGATTTCATTGAATTTTGGTGTTTAAAATCATTCTATGGGTACAAAGAGTTAATGAAGATTGCATAAGAAACCATAACGAACTATTTTATTGCAATTTACTGTAAGTTTTTAATTTGCATCATAATAGAAATCACTTAAATATCCTAATGGAAAAATATGTCCCGTGTGACTTGTCCCGTGCGAAAGTGCATAAAATTAAATTTTGAAAAAAGTATAATTCATTTTTGGGTAACATCAAAACTATTTTAAAGAGACATCAATTCACAACATTCTAACGCTAGTCACGACGTTAAAGTGCTGCCTCAGAGTTCGCTAGTATCGGCGTTTGAATTGTTGCCTGCGAAAAGCACTTCTGTAATTGTCCCGTGCGAATGCCTTACTTTTTGCAATTATCTTGAAAACCAAAAGTTTCCCAAAATCAGACTTATAACCAAAACTATGGCTAAACAACAAAAAGCCACCCACCGCCCAAACTCAAGAGTTAAATCCGATTTATTTTGCATTCTTAAATCTCAATGCCTTACCGCAGGAGAGGAGCCCGCCCTCCAGGACAAAAGTTCTAAATATGCAGCCCCATACGGAACCTGGAACGCTCGCAGCATTACTGCCAATGCAAACGAGCTAAAGATCTTCATAGACAGGCATAACATTGATGTTATGCTTATCTCTGAGACCTTCTTACACCCTGGATCCTACTTTGCTATGGACGGATACGTATGCTATCGAGCGGACCATCCTGGAGGCCGGCCTAGGGGTGGTTCTTGTGTTTTAGTGAAGCAGGAGCTAATTCACTACCACCTCCACCCTGTCTCCAACAACTACATCCAGCTCGCAGCCATCATGTTGACCACAGCGTATGGTGAAGTCCTCGTGGGAGCCGCTTACTTGCCACCCTCACTACCCTGGAGCTCGGCTGGTTTCGAAGTGCTTCTTGGCCAACTTGGCCAAAAGTTCATCGTTGGCGGTGACTTTAACGCCAAGCACCGGCTAGGGGCAACTTCGAGCCAACCCTCGTGGCACAGCGCTGACCCAGGCCATAAGCGGCGACTCCACGCAAGTCCTAGCAACAGGGAGACCAACGTACTATCCGTACAACCGCAGTGGAACTCCGACCTGCTTGGACTTTTACCTCTACAAAGGGCTGCCAGATCACCTCCTTGAGGTACACGAGGAATATGAGCTGTCCTCCGACCATCTCCCCGTACTGGCAACATTGAGTTTGAGTCCTCAAACAGCTCCAGTCAGAAGCCGAATACTGCTCCCTGGATCTGACTTGCGTAGCTTCCAGGAGGAATTGAGCGACTCACTCCATCTCAACATGGAGGTGCAAACTCCGCAGGATGTGGACGATGCAATCACCCTGCTAATGGACAAAACAAAGCAGCAGCCGCCAAAGCAGCTCCACAGGTGCCACCTCCCACTCACACATCACGGGGAAGCCTGGTTTTGACTCCAGAGGCTGAGGGCATGATTGCGCTCAAAAAACGATTGCGGAGGGAATATGCAAGGACTCACGATCCAGCAGTTGACAGACTCTATAGGAGGATCTCAAATCGGGTGAGAAAGATGCTAGCCAATATCAGGAAGGAGGCAACGGATAAAATCCTCGAAGAAGCCACTCCAAACGAGGATTCTAAGTACGCTCTCTGGAAGATCACCAGAAGGTACAAAAGGCAGGTGCACCGAAATTCCCGATCAGGCAGCCTACGGCACATGGGTCAAACACCCTCAAACCGAGCTGAAGCCTTTGCCTCTAACCTCGAGGAAAGTTTCAGCCATTTTGCACTGCCTCAACCAATAGGCTTCAATTGGTCAAAGAAGCACTGGATGCCCCTTTTCAAATGGCGCTACCTGTCAGGCCCATCACTTTTGAAGAGGTGACGAGCGAGATAGCCTCACTCAAGTACAACAAGGCACCTGGTGAAGACGGAGTAACAGACAATAAAGCTTTTTCCCGCAGCGATATTGTTTCTGTTGCTCCTCTCAACTCAGCCCTGCGCCTCAGCTACTTCCCCAGTGCTTGGAGAACGCCAATATCATCATGCTGCATAAGCCCGAAAAGCCTCAACGAGCTGACCCTACAGGCCATAGCCTCCTGTTTGAGCTTGGGGGGCCTTTTAAGGAGAATCTGGAACCAGCGGTGAAGAAAGTTAGTTCGTCTGCGGACGACTGTTTCTCCTGCGGGGTATTTTCTTGCCATTTGACCGCGTCTGGCACGACGGCTTACTAGCCAAGCTGAAGGGAACGCTCAATCCTCAACTCTTCTTGATGGTCAGATCGTTCGTATCTGACAGGACATTTAAAGTTGTCCAGGATGGCCTTGCATCCCAGAAGAAGAGGATTCGAGCAGGAGTACCTCAAGGCAGCGTTCTGGGGCCAACCCTATACAGCCTGTTTACTGCAGACATGCCAACCGCTGCGGACATCCCGATTGAGGAGACACAGGACCTCCTAATCGCAACTTTTGCTCACGACACGGCCATTATGGCTCGTGGCAGTTGTGTCTACTCGGCAACAGACGCGCTTCAGGAGTACCTGAAAAGGTTCGAGAACTGGGCCTGTAGATGGAACATTTCCATTAACCCGGAAAAGTGTGTTTCGGTCACCCACACCTTAAGGAAGGACAGTAGCCCAGGCGTCTTCCTTCACGGAGAGCTCCTCCCAGTTAAGTCGGCCCATAGATACCTGGGAGTGACGCTAGACCAGAGGCTCACGTTCAAGCAGCACGCCGCTGAAGTTGCTGGCAAGCTCTACAGCAAGGCAAGGAGGATGAGTTGGTTGCTGCATTCCAACAACAAACTCTCGCTGCGAAACAAGGTGCTGATATACAAGGTGATTCTGGCGCCTATTTGGAGGTACGGTGTCCAGGTTTATGGCATCACCGCAAAGACGCACCTAAACAGAATAAGAGTATTCCAGGCCAAGTTCCTAAGGAGGATCACTGGAGCCGGTGGTCAGACCGAGACATGAACGGGAATGTGGTGTACAATATAGGAGATACCAATACCGCCGGTCCTGATAGTCGCCGACACCATAACCCCAGCCAACTACGCGACCACATTTAGCTCTAAAACAACAAACAGAACATACCCCGCTAAGACTATCTAAAACAAAATACAAACACAAAAACTCGTAGTAATACATTAAACTTAGAAGTTAAAACCCTTACGACTAAGCACACACAAAAACAAAACCCAACCATGTAACATAATAACACTTAAAAATAACCCTCCCCCTACAATACAAGTTGCCAAATAAGTAACAGTATATTGTAAAAATTTAGCTAGGTAACTAAATAAATAAGTTTTATTATGCTTAAAAAAACTAACATCTAGGAGAGTAAATTGTTAGTGTTTCAGGCACATTACAGCGTTTTAGGAAATGTGAAATCGGCTCATAAGATATTTAATAATTACATGCATGAATAATTCCTCGAACATCAAACATTTTGTTGGCTTTGGCCTATTTCAGCAAATCTGCTTAAATTTTAATAAGGTGTGCCAGAAAAAACGATGACATATTAAAAACCTTTTGAATGGAAACGAAACTCATAATTTGGTGAGACTACAAAACATAAGAAGTGATGTGTGGGAAAAATGTTCAGCTCTGGAAATTCAATGCAATGAAGTGCTGTCATGTTGCTATCTGCGTGGTATAGTTGGGTTGATGCGACACCAGTGATTTTAACAAGGACCCAGTGAAATCGGGGACTAACACAAACAATATGGAGAACAATTTTTATCGTGCTTGGTCATTCGTGTCGTCTCCTTAAAGCCCCTGGCATTCGTCGACATAATGTGAAAGTCAATAAGCCTTGCTCCTGCGGTATATTAATATGGAAACTAAGTAGCCAAGGGCAGCTGTGAAAGCCTTGTTCTATTTTTAGACTTTTTCGTTTTTTCCCCGTCCGCCGAAAAATAATGGAGTAGGTATGAGTTGCGGTATCTACACACTAAATGTAGTGCCTTTGTACTGATTACTGAGGTTATTCTGGGGATTTTACAAGCTTAATTCAAACACTGGATTTGAGTCAAAAATCGATCGATAACAACTAAAGAGGCCTGCTTTAAAGGGGAATTGTGAATCGTGAATAAATACATATTAATTTGTGATAAATAGTTACCTGAAAGCAGTCGACAATGGGAACAGATGGTATCGTGTATATTCTGGATAATGTCTCTTGACAAACTCCGGTAAGATTATGCTTTCTCGCTATTTTGCCAAAGGAAATAATAGCTTGTGCTGAAGCATGAACTCCCAACATTGTACTTCCTTGATCTGATTGCTGCTCCAAGTGTTGTGTTATAATCTGGTAGTGATGTTGCCGCCAAGTAAATATATCACTCCAATGAGAAAGATCATCTGAAATGATTGGTAAACGATTGCGCCAAGTTTTCACAATTGCTTTCATGTCATGAAGTGATGAATTTCGCGACTGCGTAAGACCTTGATGAATTTGACTTGCTTCGTGTAATTCCATAATTTGTTGAGAGGCTTGCAGATACGGCAGATGTATATGTGATACAACGCTGGGTAAGCGTCGCCACTCTCTTATGCATAAGCTGGAAGCAATTTCAACATATTTCTCCACACTGGCTGTTTGTCTTTCCTCTTGATGAAGTATGGATAAATATCCTTTATACAGATTTAGTTTGAAGCCATAGTGTTTAGAATAGCACTGTTCTGTTTTAGCCAAAGCGGTTTTCATTAGATTCCAGTCTGGTACTCGCCAAGAACTTTCAAGTATTAGAAACATGTTCTTTTCTTTGTTAGTTTGAGCATAATCTAATAGAATATCCCACTGATTGAGTTCTTTTGCACATCGCATCCAATGCTTTTCCCACAACAGTAATTCACTATTGATATCAGTATTAACCAAACCGCTGTTTAAGTCTTGCTTAAACTTCGTCATTGCTAAATCGTAAGCCCCTTGCGCTTCTTCGAAAAATCCCATTTGTTCATATGAAACTGCAACGTTTGTTTCCGGATAATGCGCAAATTTAAGCCACAACCCTGCCCACAGATCCTCCTCGTGCATGGCAGAGTACATTTTCGAAAGCGAGTCATAAATGTTATTTAATTGTTGCAAGTCCAACTCAGGTTGACTAGTGTCCATATCGTCAATATTGCCTTCATTTCGAATAGAGTGCGCCAGCGCCAAGTCTTCCAGGACCAAAATAGCCCTGTGCCATAGGTTATGCGATTTCCCCAAATATGTTAGGAGGTTGGGAGGAATATATATCGATGGGGTGCATTTTGTCAAACTCTCGACAAAGGTATTGAGGGTGCTCGGACAACAATCTTTTTGGTTAACATTGGTTCCAGACGAAAGAAAGGGTATTAACTCCTTTGTTATATTATATCTTTGGTCTTCAGAAAATATATTCCAGATGCGCGGAAAGATGGACAACCACACACTTTCGGCCAATTGTGTGTCTACGTGACATAACTGTGAAGTTGCCACAAGCATTTGCTCAGTTCGAATATTTCGATTGGCTTCTAGGAATTCGGCTTGCTTATAAATCAATTCAATTAAAGTATCCCGTCTGGTTGGCAATATTTGCTGACAGTCTTCTTTGCGAACTGCGGTGAACTCCAGTTTTAAATCAATGTCAAACACATCGTCCTTATCATCAACACTTTGAACGTTCTCAAATGATTCTGACTGCGAGGATAAAAAGGACACAAATGTATTTTCTTGAGAGTCGGTCGAGTTGGTTGGAATTACTGAGGTGATACTTGGTATTTTAAAAGCTTCATTCGCACATTGGATTTGTGTCAAGGTATTGGCGGTTAATATGAGAAGCTCGATACATTGCTTTATCCAGTAATGAGAGCCAATCGTGTCCCATGCTTGCGAGCATATGATGTACAACAGTCTGTCGTGAAGCCTGCGTCGCATAGAAGCGTCTAAAATTTCAAAGAACTTCGCTCGAATATGTGGATTTTGAAATCGAAGACCGTTTAGAAAAGCACCTTCCAGTTTGCTAGTGAGCTCAGTCTGTTTTAACACTTCATCCCTGTATATAAAATTTATAATTTCTAAGAATTGAACATTCAATTCAATCTCATCGGCAAATTTTTTTTCAACATTTTGCATAAGTTTCACCAACAATGCAGACTTTTCCCTAATAGAAGGAACTTGGGTCATAATATTTGGCTCTTTGGTTTTTACCCAGTCATCAAGCATTTTTATGATGCATTTGATAATTTTCACTTCAGTGCTCTTTTCTATAAGGCTCACCAAAATTGTACCGATGAAAAGCTTTCTGATTTCCACACTCATTATGAAGATTCTGTTTTTAATTAGTTCCAATGATAATACCAAGAGCTCTAAGGCTAAAGAGTTGGAGTCCGCTGGCTGGGTATTCGCCGCAGTGTTGCTGCTGGTGTTAATGTGATCTTTGGTCAGGCGATTTAAAACTCGAATAAACTGAACTAGTATTCGGTCGATATAGCTCGGATTATTGGTGGTGCAGGCTTTAAGGATCATTAGGGTTCCGAAGAGAGACGATGCGTTTGGTTGGGGACTTTTTTCGTAAAATGTAAGATTGTCCGTTATCATTTTGCTAATAGCGCTATACAAGACATCGAGATCGTCATGCTTATGCTGCGCGTCTGGTGGAAATATTGCCATAAGTCGAGTTAAGAATATGTGCATCAATCGAACGATTCGAGTATTTTGATGGATTATGCATAAAGAAAGGCCACGTTGCACAGATCGCACAATAGTTACTAATTGTTCAGCGCTTAAAATTGTCGTCAGAAAAGTCAAGAAATCAATTCCAGTGCATATATTGTTTAAATTGTGATGGGGCGTTTCTACTGTGGTGAGTACTTTGTCAAGCCAGTTGAGTTTAATATCGAAGGGCTGAGGCCAAATCTCGGGGCGCATGGCCATCTTTAACAGCATGACACATCTAAAATTTAATAAATAAGATTAGAGTTTCGCGAGTTTCTCGATTTCGAATTTAGTCGAAAATTTAAAAAAAAGTATTTTATAGTTACCTCCTTGATAAACCTTCTCCTGGGGATATAATTCCTGGTTGAGGATCATTAACTTGACAGGCTAAGCGCACTAAAAAGTTAAGCACAGTATCGCAGTACGATTTATCTATGGATCGAAGTACGTCCTCAGACTTAGTAAACGGTCCAACACCTGTGAATTTAAACTCTTATTAATTCTAGCGATATTAGGTTATATACCATGCATATCAATAATAAATTAATTTATACTTTCCTTGTGCTGAAAAGTCTCTTAAATTCTCAACTGATTTCTTTCGGCATTCTGATCCATCTGTGCCAGATCGCTTATTCGTGATTGTCTGATTCTCCCTTACTAAATCATCTTCACTTCCGTCAATTTTTGCTTCTCTCTCATCCTCCTTGATGCGATGTAGTTCCCATTTTATAATAACTTCTGCTAAGTCTACAGCCAACTTTTTATGCTCGATTGATGCAGTTGGAGGAAATCCTAGACGCTGCATGTAGTTTATAAGATGCTGGACCAGTTGATGTCTTACAGGAAAGTACACCTGCGATATAAATAATATGGTCATTATGAATATTTATACCCTGTTCCCATTAAAAATGGGAAAAGGGGATCATGAAGTTGTGAAAAAGTATGTAACAGGTAGAAGGAAACATTTCCGACCCTATAAAGTATATATTCTTGATCAGCACCAACAGCCGTGTCGATTTAGCCATGTCCGTCTGCCCGTCCGCCTGTCCGTATGAACGCGTCGATCTCAGAGACTATAAGAGATAGAGCCACAAATTTTTGCATGTATGCAGGTGTATACCAGATCCAAATGAGTTTGTTTCAGATTTGGAATATTTATTTTGGAGTCGTGGCACTCGACAATGCGGTTTTACTTGTTTTATATATGGGTATTTCCATGATGACGAACGTGACCGTTGTGCGCATTTAAAGCAGAATAAAAGCCAAAATAAACTATTTTTTTTCTTCTGCCACTTTATCTTATAGCTCATTCGGAGCACTTTATTTAGTGGTAAAGTTGGTAGCAGACGTATTGCTGGTTCCAAGATAAAGCCAACCAAAAAGCGATACGCACGTGACCAAAAATGGAAGTGCTTTTTTTTGGGGTGAATTTTTTTTTTTAAATATCGATTTAAATAGAAATAAGCATAACTTTTAATAAGGAAGCTATACTTTTTTAATATGATCACACTGTTTCTGTAGGAATTGGGTGAATTCCAGGAATTAATTAGCTTTCTGGGAAAAATTGTGGATTGTTAAATAAAATAGGTGTATGAAGCAAAACATTAACCTGTAGTTTATATATACAATTATTTGGTAGCAGAAGGTAAGGTATAAGGGAAATATAACTAAATGGGGACTTAACAACCATTAAAATTGTATTAGATGGGCCGTGGGCGTCACTGCTGTGCGGACGAGAGAAGGCTCATTCGACGACTCAGAGATAAAAGAAAAACGTATAAATCAATTGTCATGTTAATGAAACGTTCTCAAACCTTCGTAACCAATGCCTTAAAACCGAAAAAATAGGTGAAACTCGGGGAGAACCTAGAAAATCATCATCTAAAACCGACGATCGCAGGTTTCAGTTGGTTTAACGCGACCCGTTCAAGTCTTCCAGGACGATTGCCAATGAAATTGGGAATATTGCGTCATCACGGACCGTTCGGTGACGATTGGCAATAGCAAACCTACCAGGTAGGATTGTTCGCAGGGTTCCTTTGCTTCGGCCGGCAAATTTACAGATGAGGAACAAATTTGCATTAGATCGTAGAACCTGGTGCGGACCGGAGGGTGAGGAAAAATGGCGTAATATCCTCCGGAGTGACGAAACCAAAATAAATAATTTATGATGCCAAAAGGAATGTTTGATCCCAAAAATCTTTTGGAGACGCTGATGATACCATATGCCGAGGATAATATGCCACTTTTATAGAAGTTCCAGCAGGATAATGACCCAAAGCACGCCTCTCGAGTAGTAAGGGATTGGTTCCGAGAGCAAAATGTGGATGATCTTGAGTGGCCAAGTCAATCCCCGGACCTCAATCCCATCGAGAATCTCTGGGGTGAGCTCAAGAGAGAGATCGGAAAGACTTTTTGTCAAAATAAAAATCAACTTTGGGATATTGTCCAAAGAGCATGGTATAACATTCCAATTGGAACTTGTCGCAAGTTAATATCCTCCATGCCAAGACGAACGGAGAAAGTCTTGCAAAATAATGGCGGATACGAGTATACCGGTTATCAGCTGCCAGATACTTAGTTTGATATAAAACAAGACCAAAAATAGTGAAATATTGATTTAATTTAATCATTTATCTTCGTACATCTATTATTGAGTATTATTTTGTCCATAAGTGTATATATATACTAGATTACAACAATACACGTCCTTGCCGGGTGAGCTGATGCTAAAAGATTTCGTTTTGACGATCCAAACCTATTTTGAATGAACCCAAAACAAAATTATACCGAACCGCAAACCAAAATTGGCGGATTTAAGAAAATATTTAATTTAATTCTATATTAAATGTTTTGTGAAACTGTTTTTAGTTTTTGTTTAAAGACATAAGTTTGGAAAAAACTTTGATTTGTTGAGATTAGAGAAGATATGAATCTATACATCTATATAAAAGTGAAAGTATGTTTGTATGTTTGTTTGTTTGTTTGTTTGTTTGTTTGTTTGTTTGTTTGTTTGTCTTGATCTTCTCGAATTTTCGTATATTCATGGGACAGAAAGTGCATGGCTATGCCATGTCTGTAATGGTCCAAAAACCGCGAAATATGAAAAACATATAGTTCATAAAATTGCAATGAAACTTTGGGAAATGAATTGAACGCTTGCCCAGGAGGGTTTCTAAGTTGAAGAAATTTTCGGAAAAAGGTCTAAAAACCGCGAAAATTACAAATTTTACGGTTTCGGTAAAACTTTGGGGGATGGTTCGACGCTTGCCCGCAAAGAAATGGTCGGAAAATGGCCCAAAAACCGCGAATTTGGCAAAATTACACCGTAAATCCGATTGCAAAGAATATTTGGGAATGGTTGAACGATTGCCCGGGAAGGTTCTAAGATAAAAAAATTTGCGGAAAACGGTCTCAAAACCGCGGAAGTTGCAAAATTTACGTTTTCGCTAACACTTTGGGAAATTGATCGACGCTTGCTTGGGAAGATTTTCAAGTAGAAGAAACCGCGAAATTTCCTAAATGTTCGATTGTTATGAAACTTTGGAGAATGTTTGGACGCTTGCCCGCGAAGGATTCTGATTTGAAGAAATGTGTGGGAAATAGTCCAAAAACCGCGAAAATTCCAAAACTATACCGTTCATTTGATTGCGATGAAATTTTGGTCAATGGTTGGACGTTTGGCCGCAAAGGTTTCTAAGGTCCAAAAATCGCGAAATTTGAAAAATAACCTTATGAGTATTTATGAAAGCGCTTAGTGCTTATATTAAAATGCAGGCGTTAGAAAGTGGAAGCTGAAGATTACACGGTCCAAAATATTGCGAAATTTTCAAGTTTTTGATTTGAGACTGGATTATTGTGAAGATTTGATGGACGGCAATTGTAGATGGGTAAATAGGAGGTATAAACCAAACGGTCAAAAAAGTCACGAAATTTGCAAAATATTTATGAGTTTAGATTTACATGAAGATGGTTAAATAAATAAAAATGACCAACGGTCGAAAATGTATATGGCGACTTGCAGCCAACACTAGCTTGAATACAGTCGCTCTCATAAGAAACATAAGGACCCGGGCGAAGCCTGGTATTCAGCTAGTTAGAAATAAAAAGATAAAAAAGAAAAAAAACACACCTCTTATTTTGTCCATAAGTGTATATATATATATGAGCTACTAGATTACAACAATTGCCGGGTGAGATGATGCTAAAAGATTTCGTTTTGAGGATCCAAACCTATTTTGAACGAACGAACCCGGACCGCAAACCAAACCGGTGTTCTTCGCACTTTTTCACCAGAGAAAATAGGAAACATTCCTGATGTATTTTCGGTCGCTGAACTCAAATAAATTGTCTAATTTCCCCCAAGCACGTCAGGTTCAAGAATTAATTGCATAAGAGTGTGTTGAACGAGGCTTTTTCTCACACTTCTAGGTCCTGCATCCTTATTATTTAATCAATTCAAACCAAAATTGTTTCTACGTAAGTTGAATAACGATCACGAAAAACCAAAACCAAAGTTCTTTGCAAGCGGAGCTCTGGAGAATGCAACAGGTAAGCAGTCAAGCGGATTGGATCAGAGAACTGACGAAACGTCAGAGAGCTGCTGTTACTGCGAAACAAGCAACAATGAACAAGTGGCCAGGTTAAAATCTGCAGAAACGCCGGAGCAGGAGAGCAATCGATACTAGCAATTTGCTATGCACATCGCATCCCAATGCTGATGAGTCAGCTTTGGAAGCAGCAGCTCGGAGACAGGCTGCTACCGAAAGGGCGGCCCAGCAGCGACAAATAGGAATAAACTGTTAAAAAAAATTGGGAGAATTTTAAAAAAAAATTATTTGAGATTGGGTTTCCACACAGTCGGGTAAATAGACGGAAAATCGCCTAATTCGGAAAATTCTCATATGGGAGGTGTCCCAGAAATCTTTAGAGATTTTTGTATAAACGATCAGATTTTGAACTTAACTGTGAGGACTTTAAGTGCACAGTGTCAAGAGTAATGTCGCCTACTTAATTATGGTAAAGGAACACCGTGTGCTTGAAATCTACTTGGTGCTGTGCAGTCGGTCTCAAATCTCACAACTGTACTCACGGAAATCTCTAATGATTTTTGTATAAATGTTTTTCAATGATTAAACGAGAGCGTGAGTTAAAGTCGGTCCTGGCCGACTTCGATATACCCACTAATCAGGGGAATTAATGTTGTATAGCCTTCCCTTATGTTAGTTAACAGAGCATTAACATTAATGCGAACAAAAAGTATGCAACGTTTTATATAACTGTCATTTTTAATTCGATCTTTATGAAACTTTCAGAGATTGCAGATATTGGGCACAGTCACTACACTGCAAAATATGAGCTCTATATATTCCAAATTGTAGAAGTTTTATTGAAAGGCGGTAGGGTGCGTGGCCCAAATTTAAAAGAAACTTGATCTAAGTACAGACATTAGGAGTCTACATACAAAATTTGGAGGCTCTAGCTCTTCTAGTCCCCAAAAGCTAGGTGTTCACACAGACAGACGGGCATGGCTATATTGACTCGGCTGTTGATGCTGATCAAGAATATATACACTTTCAGGGTCGGAGATGCTTCCTTCTGTCTGTTACATACATTCGCACGACTTTATTATCCCCTTTTTACTCTACGAATAACGAGTATAAAAAATAGCGAAATCTGCAATATTTTTCTATGAGTTCAGATTATTATGAAGAGAACCAAGTTTGGAATATTATGTAGATTTGATAGATGGCAATTGTAAAACAAGAAAGAAAGTCGGTCAATATACTAATATACTCTTTGCGTTAAGGTATGTGAACTGCTTGCCCATCGTCGTTGCGGAAGGTTCTGCCCATAAAATGGGTTGTTTTTCTTATAACTCGACTATCGTTCATCCGATCTTTACCATTCCTTTGGCGGATCGATAAAGAATCCCGATAACTAAATACGACGTGTGTTCAAAGGAAAAGGTGAATTTTGAATTTTTGCGGTCTGTGTACATTCGATTATCGATATTTTGTTTTTGTTATATTCGGACACATATGTTTATCAACTGATTGCATTAGCAGCCGATTTCGATTAGTAGTTTGTTTTTAGCAACTAAAAGGTTAGTCACGTTTTTGTGTGCTCTTCGATTTTTGACTAAATTTTGAGCAAAAGCAACGTCGCATTCGAACCGCTCAGGAGTTGTTGAATAACTGGTGACGAAATGTGGGTGTATTGTTATGACATCAAAACCAAGAGTGCCTGTTTTCTTGACTCGAGTATACTTGTTGTAAAAGAGTCTTGGGTATGATTTGCCACTCAAAATATGAAGTCAGTTCATATACTCACTCATATCGTACTAGTATTTCTGTGACTGGTCTTTGTTTTGAGCGGGTGTCAAATTTACTTGTTCCTGCTTTGAGCGACACTGCTTTCGTCTTTGAGTGGGCGGTCGCACGCAGACATTCTACCAATACTTAAGGATTACCTGAGTATTGCTCTTCGCATTTGTTGGTTTCTAAAGCACGCGTCACGTTTGCCTACTCAGGGTAGGGAAAGGCATATCCTACTTAAATAAGTATGTATATGATACGTATATGAATTTATTAAAGATCCATACAAAATATATTGCTTGTGGTATAAGAATAACAAAAGAGTGTAAGGCTTTTCCACGAACGACGTATCCATGGCCCTTTTTTTTTTTAAATTCTAAAATATTTTCAAAAAAACAAAGGTTCAATGATCGCTCAAAATTAAAGGGTATGAGGACCATACCATACACGGCGTAGGTCAAAATTGTTTTTTTTTTTCCTGAGCGCCGCACAGCATTGATTGATCTTTTTTAGTGGGCGTATTGCAAAAACAATACACATAGAATTCGGTTCTGCTGACGTCGACGTCAAACAGAAGCGTGATACAGGTGTGAATTTGACTTGAAGTGAAGGAAACGAACAGAAGCCGAAGACATATCAGAGAGCAGACACACAAGGTCACCAGTAAAAAAAATTTCACAAACAGCAAGCATGAGTGAACGAATACTCAAGTAAGAAAGCGACAGATAGAAAATGCGTTGCTTGAATTGTTGGTGGATAATTTCACACTCAAATTTTTCAGCTCCCTGTTTCTGTGAGTCTTTCCAATACGCTACGCGAGTGGCGCGAGTGTTTTCGGCACTTAAGTGCGGGACATAAATATGCCGCGAGTAGAAATACTTTTTCTTCTTCTTCTTTGGCCATTGATGGTAATAAAATCATCACAACCGTTTTACGGTCTCGGTCGCTGCCATTAATGCCCGCCACTCTCCTCTGTCCCGAGCGACATCCCACCAGGAGGACACACCCAGCTCCGCAATAACTCCCTGCACCTGGCACCTCGCGCCATCTCCGCTTCGGTCGACCCGGCCCGGGATTGCCTCCTAACTCGTTCGCACGCCGACTGTACACCCGTTTTGCTGGAGCGTTATCATCCATACTGGTAACATGTCCTATCCATCGTAGAAATACTACTGTATACATTTTGTTGGAGTGGTCGGGATACCCGAGTGCGAAAATATCAAGTACTTATGCACTTGCAGTTGCGCTGCACTCGTGGGATCTCTGATCCCAATGGAAGCGGCCAAATGAGCCAAGACCGAAAAAAGCCCCCAAGTTCGATCAAATGTGAAGGTTTTGCTCACTGTTTTCTTTGATAACAATGGTGTGGTGTATTATGAGTTCCTGCCAAGAGGTCGCACAGTTAATAAGGAATACTACAAGGAAGTTATGCAACGTTTGCGTGAAGCAATACGGCTCAAATGATCGGAATTGTAGAAACACAAATCGTGGATTCTGCATTACGATAATGCACCAGCTCACACATCAATACTTGTTCGTGATTTTTTGGCCAAAAACAACACCGTAATCATGCCTCAGCCACCGAATTCACCAGATTTGGCTCCCTGCGACTTTTTCCTATTCCCAAATTGGAAAGAAGAACGAGCTGATGGCCATACCGAAAAGCGCATTTCAGAAGTGCTTCAAGGATTGGAAAAAGCGTTGGCACAAGTGTATTATATCCGAGGGCGATTACTTTGAAGGGGACAAAATGGATATTGATGAATAAATAAGTACTTTTCAAAAAAATTAAAAATTCACCTTTTCCTTTAAACACACCTCGTATGTCCAGAAGGTACGAACCAGAGAACTGCTACGAGCCGCCACGAGTACAATCGCTCAGCGCTCAACGCTAGTCAAAATCGAGTATTTCCCGTACTCATACTCAAGTTGACTCAGCGCTTCGGTCGCGAGACGACGCAAGCCCCTAGTTGCTAAAATCGAAGTTCTGCTGCGAACCGTCATGAGTGAAGTTTGTTCATTACAAATACTCGCGATTACTCCTAGCTTTGGCAGCTAGTCACCGAGAGTACTTATTGCCGAAGTCAAAGATCGGCTGCGATTTGTTGCGATCAACGATTGTACACAATCGTCACATAGCATGATGGTCTGTCTTTTGCATATGTATTTTGCAAACGCTTTCCCTTTTCTTCTTGTGGCATGTTGTTCTTTGAAGTTTTCAAAAGACAACAACAATTACATAAGAGCAAGCCTCGAAGCTCGCCGTCAACCAGCAGAGTACGTATGAGTAAATTCTGTTGCGCATACGAGTAAACAAGAGTAGAGTTATGAAAAGCTTGTTCATAATATTACTCGAATTTACGCGAAGCAAAGAGCTTACTCATTCTGACTTAATGTGCTTGCGATCATTTCGAGTGTGTCAAGCCAAGGCGACGAGCCCAACCAAACCAAGTAAATGCACGAGTGTGATCGAACATTATAGGCTTGTTGCAGGTCTCTGGTACGAACCTTCTATCTATAAAACTGCCGGAGATATAACGTTTTTTCGATGTAGCGGGGGCAAGAGGAGGCGGGGCCAAAATTGAAAATAATATTGATCTGCCTGAAAGTATAAGAAGATTTTGTCCCACACATGTCGAACCTCAATCTCTTACCTTCTCTGAAATCTGTTTGATCATACGGCAGACAGACGGACATGGCTATATCGACTCGGCTGTTGATGCTGATCAAGAATATAGATACTTTATAGGCTCGCAGGTGCTTCCTTCTGGCTTTTGCACACTTTTGCATAAACTTATTATACTCTGTGTACCTCTGGTACAGAGTATAAAAAGCTGCCTTTATACCTGTCATTATCTCTAAAGAGCTTCTCTAAAGCCAAACAGATATCTCTAAATATTTGGAGAATTTAGCCTTTTGTAATGAAATAGGACAGGGAGTATTTCATAAAAGTTTATGTAGATATATGAGAATTGTAAGAGACAGCTTAAGTAAATCTATAACTTACCTTATAGTGGCGTATTATTAGTTGCAATATGTGAAATAATTGTTGCATTGCGTGGCCTTCTTCGACAATAATTTTTTTTGTCCAGTGGGTTAACATTGTATTGCCGTCTTCCATCCGCAATGGCATTGCTGGCGTCAGCACATCCAAAGCCTGTTTAACGATAGGCCTGGCCTCCAGGGCATGTCCCTTTAGCAATGAATGAAATACTTGCAAGACAATTTTCTTATGAATGGCCAGTCTGGCGATTATATGCGCAAGTAGTAAATGACCATGATACCGCGCCGTAGGATCAACCGAGTTCTTGCTTAACAAGCAGGGCCACGCAAACGTCATAAGACGTCTGAGCTTATTGCCTTGTCTCTTATTATTGGCATCGCCATCGTGTATATGTTGAGAGGCGCGTTCCACAAGCAAACAAGCCAGTTGCAGCAGAGCAATTCTCACTGCATCGTCATATTGCTTTTCAGGATAAAAAACTTTGTTGATGAATACGGAAACAATATTTTTCTCATCTTCCTGATAAGGTGTTGGTGGCGCTCCAATCAATTTGTTTCCTTCGCCTTTGTCAAAGCTTACAGTAAAGCATGGGATCAAAACAGCTGTAATAATCTTAGCCTTGAGCTCTTCAGAAATCGTATTGTTGTTGAAATTTTCGACAAAATGGAAAAACGCGTTACGTTTCCAGTTCACGGTAAAGCTTTGAGCAACAGTATTTTGCAGAAAGTCTCGAAGGAAATATACCTCAGGAATGAAGTGTAGGCATAATGCTCTCAATAATTGAAAGAGCAAATCAATGTCATTTGTGTTGTTTGAAAAATAGAGCAACAAAATCCTTCCAATTAAATGCCACAAGTCACACGCCACATTTTCAACACAAGTTGAGTACAAATTGTTTTGCCACATCAGTTTCAAAGCGTCCACAATATCCTGCCGTGTTGGAATCCACTGATCATCCAATTCCATCAATGTAAAAATAATAAGGACGGCCTGATGTTGAACTTCATATTTATGCATTTGGTTTATATCCGTTGTGCAATTTAGGTACGTCAATAGTTTTGTGTATTTATTGTTCTTTATAGCCATACGAAAAGGTTGACCACTATCGTGCTTTAAAATAAAAATAAAAAACCGATTCCATTGGGCATCCATCATAATAGAATCTATAAAGAATAGATCAACGGTTTCTGATGGGAATCGTTGAAGAAATTTAAGAAGCGCTTCCCGATATGGACTGGAAGCTTCGATCATTAAGTTATTTTCTGTTTGCAAGACGAGTTGGCATAACTTTTCTATGTATTTTGGTGATGCCGAGATATGATAGAACATCTCGATCAGAGTAACAATTTTTTGTTCATACTCTCCCCCTTTCGACGATGCAAAGAAATTCGTGCCCTGATTCGCACACTTATAATGACCAACAAATATTTCAGAAATTTTGGCACAATGTTCTAATATCTGCTCACTAAGCTTCTCATTAAACATTTGCGGAAATAGTTGAGTGAAATATGACAAGCGCTTTATTGCTGGGATAGACAAATTCCTGTGGTCGCCCAATTTAAGAAGTAGTGGCCTCATTGCAGATTGTATCTGAAAAAAATTTCAAAATTGCAATCATGAAATAATCAAATTAATAAAATCAGGGGTGTCACGTAAATCTCTTTAAAACGAGCTCAAACCCAAATAATATTCTTGGTGTCACAAAAATATCTTTCGGTTAGTATTAATTATCTACCAATCAATTTTGATATAAGCAAGAAATTTTAGGACTGGCAACGTTTTTTCACATAAAATTTACATCAGTTCAATAAATTATTTATTTTCACTGTTTTTACATGTTTTTTCTTTTTGTTTTTACTTTTTGTTTAAAGACAATTAATATGTTTGGAAAAACTTTGATTTGTTGAGATTAGAGAAGATATGAACTAGAAATAAAAAGTTAAAATAGAAAAAAAAACACCTTTTATTTTGTCCACAAGTGTATATACCATAGCTCCAGAAGAAAAGTAAGGTCTTAAACGTAATCTTAGTTAGAAAACCTTTTTGTTTTTAGTAGAGGCTGCAAGGGAAATAGGGCGAAGTTAACTTTGCCCTATTTTTTACTCTCTGCCAGAGGTAGAGTGCAGAGTATATAAAGTTTGTGCAAAAGTATGTAACAGCCAGAAGGAAGCATCTCCGACTCCATAAAGTATATATATTCTTGATCAGCATCAACAGCCGAGACGATATAGCCATGTCCGTCTGTCTGTCCGAATGACCGCAGAGATGGTAAGAGATAGAGGTTCGACGTCGATGCGACGAAATCTTCTTATACTAGCAGGCAGATCAAGTTTATTTTCAATTTTTGCCACGCCCCCGTCATATCTCCCACAGTTTTATAGATAGAAGGTTCGTACCTTTTGGACATAATAAGTTATCAGATCGGATGAACGATAGTCGAGTTATAAGGAAATCAAAATTATGGGCAGCACCGGTGCAACGATGATGGACAGCACTTTACAGGTACAGAGTATGCTATAGGCGGGCTTGACCGACTTTGTCTCTTGTTTTTGGTTGATTTTGTGCCATTTAATAGAAAATTCTTGAGAGAAGTTTAGAATTAGCTATATAAAAATCGCAAGATTTTTTTTGATCGGTTCAACAACACATTGGTGCTAGAGTTGTAAAAAATTAAAATCATTTTATCTTTTAATTCTTTTGATTTTTTTACTTCGTGATTGCACACAATTTTCTTTAAATCATTAAGATTTTAAATCTTCTGGCAATCATTGATGATTGCTCTATCGTGATTTATAAATCTTTTGTAGCAATCAAAAAGAAAGGTTTTTTGATTGCATTCATTTTGATTGCATTAAATCTCTAATAGATTTCAATTATTGAATTAAATCAAGAAAATGCAATCATTTTGATTTACATGTCAAATGTTATTTATATCTCTTGAATTTAATGTTATCTGATTGAAATCACAAAATGAATTAAATCTGGTTTTGATTTAATCAAACTTTTTTTTTTAATCCAACGTGTAAATCTTTTCATAAACAAATTAAATTTAAAATTAATTAGGCAATAAATTCCATTAAAAAGCTATTATATTGAATCTTGAAGGAACGCATAGCTAAACTAATTTGAACCTAGTTCCCACTATGTCGGAGAGCATCAGGAATTGGTAGTTGATTTGTATCTGTTATTAAGTCGCGAAAAAATACCAAAGAGGACACAAATTATTAATTATAATTATATTACTGTCAATCAAGTTGAAAATCATGCCAGGATCAATGCATAAGCGCAATTCAATGTAAATAGATCTCCATGGTAATAAAATCGCTATATACTTAAGAAATTTCAAGACCAAAAATGACCTCACAAAACTACCCAGACTTGGTTATGACAATACTAAGCCGCGATTAATACCATATATGACCAATGATGAAGAACATAGATGCAGCATAAAAGAAGTGTCAAGCCATTTTACAGAGACTGACAAATCATAAAATCACGAAGAGATACCAAAGAGGATACAAAATAGTCATAATGCAAGACAATCTTTACTCCCGATTAGGTGAAATATCTAGTCAGGAGCAATGCATAAGAGCAATTCACAGTAAATGGATCTCCATGGTAATAAGACCGCTAAATACTCAAAAAACTGCTTTTGAGTACACTTAACTTCACAGCCATGGTTAAGAAAATCTACACCGCGATAAAAAAAAATCCAAATCGATCTCCACATTTACTGTGAATTGCGCTTTCAAATGAACATAGTCCAAAAACCGCAAAATTTGTTAAATTATACCTTTTAACCGATTGCAATGAAAATTTTTGCGAATGGTTGAACGCTTGCCCGGGAAGGTTTCTTAGTTGAAGAAATTTGCGGATAATGGACCAAAAACTGCGAAAATTGCAAAAGTTACCGTTTTGGTAAAAGATTGGGGAATGGTTCGACGCTTTCGCGGGAAGGTTTCCAAGCAGAATAAATCGGCGGAAAATGGTCCAAAAACCGCGAAATTTACAAAATGTTCGATTGTGATGAAACTTAGGGAAATGACGCTTGCCTGCGAAGGTTTCTTAATTGAAAAACTGGTCGGAAATGGTCAAAAAACCGCGAAATTTCAAAAACTTTACAGCTCATCCGAATGCGATGAAATTTGGCCAATGGTTGAACGCTTGCCCGAGTTCTAAAGTCCAAAAATCGGGAAAATTTCAAAATGACCTTAATGCTTATATTACAATGCAGCCGTTGGTAAATGGAAGCTTACACGGTGCAAAATTTGGCAAAAATTTTCAATTTTATGATTTGAGCCTGGATTATTGTGAAGATTGATAAATGGCAACTGTAGACGGTTATTTGTACCTACTATTTGTAGGTATAAACCAAACAATCAAAAAAGTCATCAAATTTTGCAAAATATTCATGAGTTTAGATTAATTATCATGAAGACGAGTAAATAGAGGAAAAGATCGAACTGTCAAAAATTTTAATATTTGCAGCATATCGATTTGCAGCCAGCACTAGCTTGAATATAATCGTTTTCATAAGAATCATAAGGACCCGGGCGACGCCGGGAAATTGTACAAAAACCGCGAAATCAGCAGAAGTATGCCGTTCATCCGATTGTAATGAATCTTTAAGGATTGGTCTTACGCTTGCCCAGGAAGTTTTCAAAGTTGAAGAAATGAGCGGAAGATGGTCCAAGAAGAACCGCGAAATTTGCGAAATTTCCGGTTGCGATGAAACTTTAGGGGATGGTTGGACGCTTGTCCTGAAAGGTTCCGAGTTAAAGTAATGAGCGGAAAATGGTCCTCAATTGCTATAAAACTTTGGGGAATTTGTAAGCTTGCCTGCGAAGATTTCTAGGATGAAGAAATGGGTAGGAAATGGTTCACAAGCGAGAAATTTGCAAAGTTCAACCGAATCAAACTTTGAGGAATGGTTGGAAGCTTACCGGCAATGGTTTTTAAGTTCCATAAACCGCGAAATTTGCAAAATTATCTAATGATCATATTTATGACAGCGTAAATTTTTAGACTACAATGCAGGCGTTGGTAAGTGGAACGGTCCAAAATGCTAGAAAGTTTAAACCAAAGAGTCAAAGAAGTCTCAAAATTTTCTTGAGTTTAGATTATTATTTAGACGGTCAAATATGTAGAGACGAAGATCGGACGTTCAAAAATTATCGCGATATTTTTTTTTTTTTTACGTCGCATCTCTAAAGCGAAAATTTTCAATTGGATTCCCAGTCATAAATGCTTAAGCAGAGGTTTAAAAGTGGTTCACCTTCACCCTTCGATTAGAGAATTGGTATTTATGTTAATAATGTGAGTATTAGACGTTTTACAAGTTTCAGAATTTAATTAAGTTATAAAATGGAAATTTTGTGTATGGGCTGGCAATTCGTAGTTTTCCCTATGTAGAACGGTTAATATCGATTTCCAGCCAGTTGTAACTTCGGTACAGAGATTAGGAACCGACAAATTCACAAAAATATAATATACTAGAATCAATTTATATGGCAGAACAACATTTGCCGGGTCAGCTAGAATAAAAATGAATTTTTGTTAGTCTTTATCTTATGCCTGCCTAAACCGTTCATCCGATTGCTACCAAACTTTGGGAAATGGTAGACCGCTTGCCCGGAAAGGTTTGTAAGTTGGAAAAATGGCCGAGTAATGGTCCAAAAACCGCGAAAAAAGCTAAATTATGCCGTCCATCCGATTGTAATGAAATTTTCGGGATTGGTTATACGCTTGCCCTGAAAGGATTCTTTGTCAAATTTCCGATTGCAATGAAACTTTTGGACATCGTTGGACGATTGCCAAGGAAGGTTCTGAGTTGAAGAAATGAGCGGGAAATGGTCCAAAAACCGCGAAATTTAAAAAATAATACCATTCATCCGATTGCAAGGTTGCAAAGGTTTCTAGGTTGAATTAATGGGCGGAAAATGATCCAAAAATCGCGAAATTTGCTAAACTATCAAAGGATCATATTTATGAAAGCGCTTAATTTTGAGACTACAATGCAGGCGTTGGTAAATGGAAGATGTAGATTGAACGGTCCAAAATGCTAGGAGGTGTAAACCAAAGGGTCAAAAAAGTCGCAAAAAAAGCAATATTTTAACATTTTCCATTTGAGCCTAGATTATGAAGAAGACTTGATAGACGGCAATTGACGGGTAAGTAGGATAAAAAGGTCTAAAAATTTTCATGAGTTTAGATTCTCATGAAGTCGGGTAAATTGAATTGAAGATCGAGAGTGATTTTTCATTGGATTTCCAACCATAAGTGCATAAATGAAAAGGGATATAATCTAATAATGAATGTTTGTCTGCCTGTAAGTCTGTCTCTTAGAGTGAGAGTGTGACTTTTTTGTCGAAAAAATTTGAAATTTTAATTTCTGATCAACGCTCAACATTTATAAATTCAATCATATAAATCCATTTTTGTGCAGTTATGCCTCCCAAAAAACGTTCGTTTGGTTGATATACGTCTCAAGCACAAAAGAAAAAGGCAAAACGAGCTTCTGAAACAAACGAGCAACGAGATGCAAGATTGAAAACTGACCGAGAAGCGAACAAGCAACAAGAAGGAAGAATGGAAACCGACCGAGAGTTTCATATGAGAGCCCGTGCATCGAGAAGCGAGAATGGAAGCCGACCGAGATCTTCATATGAGAGCCCGTGCATCGGAAAGCAACGAGAAGCGAGAATGGAAGCCGACCGAGAACTTCATATGAGAGCCCATGCATCGGACGAACGAGCAAAGATAAGCGAGAATGGAAACCGACAGAGAATTGCATGCGAGAGTCCTTGCATTGAAATTGAATGAGTCAATTAAAGGAAAAAAAAACCATTGCAAAATGTACTAAGAACAATTATTTCCGTTGGTTTATTTTTATAATAGGGGAAGGCAGAACAACGTCTGCCGGGTCAGCTAGTATAATAATAAGATTAAATGAGAGAGTGTTTGAAGTTTAGTTGACGGCTTTATTTCGGCTGATTTAACGACTGACAGACTGAAGTCTGCTGATCACGGCGGCGGCTGCTGAACGACTGATGACGATGACTGCCGACCTATCGATAGAAACGTCTATCGCCTTAACGGGGATGCCACCTCGGTGCATGCAGGGGCCTACAACCTCTTATATTCAATATAATTAGTAGACCCCGGGTTTGATGTTTTTCTTAATTTCTGCACTGAAAAAGGCAAAACTTTGCATTTAGGCTTGATAATTAATTGCGGATCGAATAAACACGATATATCAGAAATAGGCTATTTTTTAATGCAGAATATGTCGAAAAATATGTTAAATATGTCGAAAAAAAATAGTGTAATAAGTTTAGGGGTAAACTTTCACTTTGATCACGAGTGCAGAATGTGTATTTAGGCAGTATTGCGTTCAATACATGTCCACACCATTTACCGCAATGTGAATTAAAGTAAAAAAAATGAGTTCTCTTTTGAATTAGAAGTGTTCTCTCGGTGGCTGCGGCATTGTTTGTGTTGTTTTTTCTAAAAATTCGCCCACAAGCTATTTTGTTCATCCATAATTCGGGAAATTTTTGTCGAATAGCTTCAAGCAAATTGTGCATAACTTGCAGGTAATATTCCTTATTGTCCGCTTTTCCCTGTAGGAAGAACTCGTGGCCGGATGTGGTAAAGCAGATAGTGTGTGCGCCTGCTGTGCAAGAAGTCGTGGGTTCCAGCTATGAAGTAACTAGCCATAAAAATGCTTCTCAAACTTTGCCGTTCGGATTCAGCGTTAAACTGTTGGTCCCTTTTCTCTTGTACGTAAATTAGACACGAGATTGAGAGAAGAAATTTTGTTTGGGATACATTTTAAACAAACCTCGATGATCTTCGAGTGATTGATTGTAGCATCGCTCTAAGTAGTTTTGACTTATATTTCTTTGGTTAGGAATATTTGTCCAGTATACTTATGTAGAAATAATGTAAATGTTTTTTGTTTAAAGACCTGAATGGAAAATTTATCGACATCATCATCTTGCATAAGGCATAGTACTCAGACAAGCTAAATCGATTTATCTGGGTGTCAACTCCATTTAAAAAAGGTAGCTAAAGCTTTTAGCTGGTCTCTTAGCGTGAGCCAGTTCTCAGACAAACTAAATGATTTAAGTCATACAAAGCTAAAAACTCGTGGCGCCGCAACCTTGACTGGTTATACAGCTGATTGAGTTTTGTCGTTTGACATTTGGTGGAATTTTATTATAGTAGGGTGGTAATTTGGCGTTGAGCAGTCACACTGTTCCTTTAGCTGAGACCTTAGCGGAAAAAATAGTCTTTTTAACAAGGGGTAGATTTAGATTGTCTACGTACTTAGCTTTAGTATGTGTAGAATGTGTTTTCCCAATTATCAATGGGGTTGTAATTTCATATTGAATACAATGCCACAAATGCATTTGTTTTTTACCACAATAGCGTCATTATTTGGTTCGCGCACCCAATAATTTAACCGCTGCACTTGTTGGATTATTTTTGGGATTTACCTTACCTTTTCCAAACAATTCAAAACACGTACAATGACTGTGTGTATTAATAAGTCAAAATTAAATATTATAAAACTAATATTTGGAAGCCTGCTTTGATAATCAGGCCTGTTCCGAATTCCGAACGTTTTCGAAAAGTAAAAACGAAACGAAAACGAGCGCTTTACTATTTTCTATTCCCAATTCCGAACGATTTGGTTACGTTTCGACTTTTCGAACTCGGTTTCGAAAACAGCTGGCTGGCTGGGCGCACGTGTTTGTGTATAGTATCGTCAGCAGACAGAGTTGTCATCATCTCCCTAATTTAAATTTTTAAAGCTCTTATTTACTCTTTTTAATCCATTTATTTTTACTTGAACCATTATTTAAATATTTCATTTGAATATTATCATCAAATATGGTTAAACATAGCTAAGTCGTAAAATAGAAAAAGTGCTCCGAAAATTTTAAATAGCAGCCACCGATTGAAGGTCGAAATCGACTAAAATATAAGTGAAATTCAGAACAGCTCGGTTTTGTCCCCGCCGCTCGGTTTTTTCATGGAATATTTTTTAGAAGTTTATAAAAAATTCTGTAAAATTATACTTAAACTTAAAACAGTTTAAGTAATGATGTTAAACTATCTTAAGGGGCACACCTAGTGAATGGGGGGAAAGGGGGAGGGGGGGGGACTTTTTTTTAGAATTTTCAAAAAATTGAAAATTTTTTTTTCATTGCAAAAGGTCATTTATGATCTTAAAAATAATATTCCAAAAGATGAAAGGCGGGAAAATTTTCTAAATGTCTTAATTTCGAGTTTTACCGCGAGACCTCTGACGTATACTCCACCGCACCGAAAACTTTAGACGCGTTTATCTCAAAACCACGTTTTTTGAGCTGGCCGGAAACATAAGTCGAGTAAATCTTTACCAATCGACTCAAAAATTTTACAATATATTCTCAATAGTTATCTGCACAAGAGTACGTAGGGGTTTTCTGAAATTGTGCATATTTTTTTTTTTATAAACAATTTTGTGAAGAAAAAATTCCTTTTTTTTTCAAAGGGCTGCCATTTTACGGAAAATCAATTAATCAAAAAACCCCTACGTACTCCTCTTCCCACTGTAATATGAAATTAGAAAATGTTTTGTTTTTTGTTCCAGATCGAAAATTGCGGAAGCTGAATTTCCGGCCGTGAAAATGCAGCACTTTCGTGGAAATGCCGCTGAGCCGCCATTTTGTTTTTGAATTTTTCAAAACGATGATTTTTTTGTACTTAATTATACATATTAAAAAGTGCTTTACACGAAATTCGGATTACTCCATTTTTTGGCTCCCAAAATAATTCCTCAAAAAAGTTTTTTTTTTTTATTCTACAGTGGTGTAAGGCCTTAAAAAAACTACTTTATCAATTATTTCAAAATTTTAAGAATATATTTATACATGTTTCAAGAATATACAGTGAAATTTTTAAAGAAAAAAATTAAATATTTTTTAAGTTATTGTCGATCTCCAACGGCGCGAAAAAAGGTCCTTCACTGCTGCAGTGATACCGGCCTTCTCCGTGGATGAAATTAAAAAAAAAAAATTCTCGTTAAACTAGATAATATTGTCTGTACAATGACCTACGATAAAAAAAAATAATCAAAAATTGACAATATGGCGGCGTTTTAAAAAAAAAAGTCGAATTTTACCCAAAATTTTGGTCGTTTTTGGCCTGCCAAAATTCGATTTTTTGATCAAATCAAAAACCGATAGGTCATTGTACGGAGAACTATATATAGAACATTTTAAAAAAAATTCGATAGTGATCGGATCATTTGTTTTTGAGTAATCACTGCAGCAAATTCGGAAAATGCTGTTTCGAGAAAAACGCGTTTAAAGATAGCTAATGAGACTCTCTAGCTGCCGAGCGGCTGCTCTTTAAATTGCTATAGCTCAAAAACTATTTGAGATATCGATTTGAAATTTTAATATGTTATTTTTAAAGGTGTAATCTACCGAAATATGAAAAAAACAACAAAATCGATTTTTTTGAAATTTCACACTAGGTGTGCCCCTTAAAAATGTTCAACTAATTTCGAATTTGTAGTTTATCATATTGGGGAAGTAGTTTAATGCTTTAATTTGAAATTCTTTTTAATTCCGCTGACTCTGCAGCGCACGTTTTGAAAAGGACAATTCTTGTCGATTTGCGGAATTCGGAACAGCAATCAACTCGATTTGCGGTAATTTCACTCGTTTTCGGAATCGGGAACAGGCCCGAATATTTCGGAAAATATGTCGGTAAAATTCTGAATATGCAAAATATGTCGAATATGCAAAAATAACTTGGATCCCATCTAAAAAATTTTTTATGAAACAAATTTTTGTGGAATCAGATTTAATTTTGGTCAACCGGTTCAAAATATGTTTTTGCATAAAATCCGGCATCTAATAATCGGTTACGAATCGATTTAAGGTACAAAAGTGCTTTGTAGTTTATATAAAACTAACTTTGAACCCTTTGTAGGATTTAACAAGCGATTTGTGTGGACACCTAAAGCCCACAGTTGCCGCCGCTGCTCCTGACAAGGCGGCAATTACCGATGAAGAGATGTGGATCTCTTCGCTTCTGATGATGAGGATTAGGAAGCTTACCGCATCAAACAGGATCTAGTGACTGCATATGCCGGCAAAGAAACCCGCCTTTATTGCCAAATCCTCGGTGCTGCTCGATGTAGAAACCTGGGATGATGAAACTGACGAAGGATATGGAGAAAAATATTCGTTCTATTGAAATGGACGATTTGCTAAGGGGGTGCCTCCAAATTGGATCTATGGCATCGACAAGCATCAGATTATGTGCGTCAATGAGGATGATACGGTGCCAATTCAATAGAAAACTGAGGACTTGGTACAGCCTGTTAATATTGCTGCCTTCAACAATAACTAAAATGGCCGATGATATATTAAAATTTAAATTTTTAAATAAAGCAAGGCAAAATCGTGTCCAGATGTGTTGGCGACGTTGCGGCAGTCCCAGAGCTCAATTATCTTAGTTTGCCAAATATAAGCTAAGCGGAAAATGCTGGGAAATATTTCGGCTTTAGCAAAAAGCAATCAGAAGTAAAAATCATTTTCAAAACGAAGAATTTTGGAATGAGAGTTAATACATTATGAACGACCGCTGAGATTTGGGTTGGATATTCACAGTAATTCTGATTATTAACCAATCTTGATGAGTCATTTTATGTTATTTTTGAAGAAACCAAGAGAATTGGTGCAAAATGTCACTTGAGAAGAAAATTCTTCGTTTATATGGTCTGTTTTATACATTGTTTAGTAGGAACACTAGCATTTTGGGCTTTATCACGATTAAAATGTTTTCATGCAAGATATGAATCGAAAGGTTATTGAATTTAAAATAATCGAAATTCGCGGGTTTTTTTTCTTTATTTTGAATATTATTTTGAATACAACTAACAAAAATATTTAAAATATGCTCTGTACCAACGAAGGTGTATACTCGGTGTGAATTTACCTAGATGCTGCAGTAGCAACTGAAAGCAGCGCTGCTTGATATTGCTTGATAGAGATTGATATTTTGCACAAAATCGAACGAAAAATGTTATAACAAGCTTATGAAAAATATTAAGATAGAAAGCATTGGATTTTCTTCTTCTTTTTGACAATTTAGAAGGTGAGCGTAAGGTCAATTTACGCTCAACTACACTAAAAATAAATTCTGGTGAAAATATGTCTTTTTGGCTGTAAACTTGTGTTTTTCTCAAAATGTACACTTTTGATGGACGAAGGCAAGTACAGGCTCTTAATCCCATACTGAACTTTTTTACAGTGACTCAGTCTAGTATGATTTATTGGATTTGATTATTTATTTTCTGAGATTGAGATTTAGACGAAAATTTTTGGATTTCTGAACCTAAGGGAGCACATCCCACAAAGCACACAATTGAAAAAATTTTAAAGCTCCAAAAATTTATGGGGACGACGGGCACCATTACAGCGAAAATTTTTTCCAAATTTTTCATATTGATTTTTTTGAGATTACATGACATAAATGGCTACAACTTCCGCAATTTTCAAGTTACCGACATGTTCAGCCACTCAAAATGTTTGGAAATGATGCGGCTATTTCATATACACTGCCCGACAGCCGATTAGCGCACTCTCTAACCTATCTGTTTAAAGGCAAATAACTGTAATCTATGAATATGTTTCATGCTCATTTTTTTTCTCTTTTATTCTTCATCATTTTTACTCATTCTAAGAGTAACTTTGAGTTCTGGAAGTGCACCGTTATTTTGTTTTGCTATTTTCTTGGAAGTGCGAGAAAAATGCATGAATTTTTTTTGCGACAGCCGATTAGCACATTTTTGCTTTAGTGTCAATTTTTGCGTGTAAGCTGTCGTGTTTGGCTGATTTAAACTTTTATTAATATATTGTGATCAATTAAAAATAAAATAAAGAAGTAATGAGAAAAGCAAAATCGTTGAATGAGTCTGAAAAAGGCAAAATAAAGGCTTACAGGGAGTGCGGTCATTAGATTAACCAAATATCAAAAAATGTTAAACGCAGCCGTAAAGTTATTAACGCATACTTAAGGTACATGTCTAGTTTCAGCAGCCCAAAAGTAAGGGTTTACGAAAAAATTTATTACTCGAAAAGTTTACCACATATCGACTAGCGGTTTTTTTTGTTCGATAGATAATTGATCAAGCTAACTTTTAAAATTTTTTTGTAGTTGTTGTTGCAGCGGTTGTTGTTGTAGCCCGCTTCAAAGTCGACCCATTTTTAAAAACATAGGTGCCTGGTGCGTCAGATTTCCAGAGAACGCGTCATCGGATAAAAAAAATTTAAATGAGGTTTTGTTGGGAATTGATGTGGTTATGGTCGGAACTAGGATATCTGGGATCGGTCTATATATAGGGGAGTAAGGGGTTCTCAAAGTCAAAATTTCGAAAATTGACCTATTTTTACCCCTTAAAATGGCCCTAACTCCGCTATTTAGATTGGAAAAAGGGTTGATCAAAAAATAATGAGATTTTTTTTTTTTCTTTTATTTACGTATTTTAGTTCGCTTTGATGTTTTTTTTTGAAACATAGTTGATCGAAAAGTAATGAGACTTATTTTTTTTGTTTTTTTTTTTTTGCTCAACAGCAAATGCGCGCCAATTTTGTGATTTTGCGCCCGACCTACCTGTACAAAAATCAAAATATCTCGAATTTGTATTTTTTTTTTTTGCTTAAAAATTTCAGGGGATGTTTTTAACATTATAACGCATGATTTAAGCCAAAAAAAAAAAATCGAAATTTTCAAAATCTGAAACTAGACATGTACCTTAAACAATGAGGATACCTATGGAAAAAACACGAAAGGTCGGCCCTCATCAGTAATAACAGCAGCCGACAAGGGAATTATATTGAGGCACGCATCTAATTCTCACGACTAAGCTGCCAAAATAAAAGAAAGAACTGGTGTTAAAGCATGCGTTCGGACTGTACAAAGAGTAATTTCGAAAGCTAAACATATAAAGCGTCTAAAATTAAAAAAAAACCTCCTCTAAACCAACTTCGAAAGATGCAACGGCTCGATTTCTGTCGATCAAATATGACCTGGACCAAGGAGTGGGAGCGTGTAGTCTTTTGGAGGGTCCTGATGGCTATGCCTACTACTTTCATGATCTCAGAAAGGAAGAGCATACCCTGGATCGATTGCACAGCCGTGCCGGCGGTGTCATGGTGTGGGGAGGTATTTCTTATTTTGGCAACGTAGAACTGCAATTTCTAACCAGTCGTATGAATGCCATTGCGTACAAACGTGTACTGAAAACGGCTTTCCCTGCAATCAAGGATATATTTGGATCCTTGGAATGGAAGTTCCAGCAGGATAACGCACCAATTCACACAGCCAGGATCGTAAAGTCCTGGATTGGGTCAAAACGTTCATTGTAAGTTGTCCGCTACCGCCGACCTGAACATTATGAAATGTTTGGGGATGGTTAGCCCGCATGTACGGTCCGGCGGCTTTCAACCGAATCTCAACTCTTGAAGAAATAAAGAGGTCCTGGGAGGCTATTTCACTCAATAACAATAAAAAATTATATGACTCCTTACCCAAGCGGATGTACGAAGTCATACTTAACTCAACACATTATTAAATTTTGTTTAAAAAAGATCGATAATATTGAAATTAATGTTAAAAAATAATAATGAATTTTGAATCCATTTTCTTTTGTTATTTAAAGTTTTCAAGTGACTGTGCTAATCAAATGTCGCAAAAATAAAAGTTAATTTTTTATGTTAATTTCGTTTAACTTCATTTAAAATGTTATTAATAAAGTTAATATCTTATCTATTATTAAATCTCGTGTAGAATTTAATATTCTTTTAATGACAAAAAAATTCATCTCAAAAGCTTCATTCGTTTTCCCGATATTAAGCTCCTAAGACGCTGGCAGTGTACATCTTTCACAATTTTTGAAGGATGGGTCTTTTTTGCTAGGCTAAGTTTTTTGGAGAAATCAATTTTCAACCACTTTATGTATTTAGAAGATAAATAGTAAAACATGCTTTTTAGGGCTACCAACAAAACAAAAAACAAGAAAGTCGGTCAAGCTCGACTATAGTATAGTTACTCTGTGCATCACAAAGTTCGTGCTAAGGTGCGTGAAGTGCTGCCCATCGCCGTGTGGCCGGTGTTGCCCAGCATAATTGTTTGTTTTCCTTATAACTCGACTATCGTTCATCCGACCTTTACCAACCCTTTGGCGGATTCTTCCCAATTACTAAGGTACGAACCTTCTACCTATAAAGCTGCCGAAGAGGGGGGGTGGCAAAAATCGAAAATAAACTTGATCTGCCTGCAAGTATTAGAAGCTTATGTCCCAACAACAATCACAGGAAAATGAAACAGAAAACCGGTTATTGCTTATTGCTATGTAGAGTGTGCTCTTGTGACTGTCTGACGCACACGACAGAAACAAAATAACCGAGCGCATACGTATTGTTGTTGCCTTCAAAGGAGAGAAGGAGAAGAGAGACACCAACAACAAATGCGCCTCATGCGCATGTAGCGCGGGCGCCCCAGATTTACAGAGTCGG
This sequence comes from Lordiphosa collinella, assembly GCA_018904265.1. Classification (NCBI taxonomy): domain Eukaryota; kingdom Metazoa; phylum Arthropoda; class Insecta; order Diptera; family Drosophilidae; genus Lordiphosa; species Lordiphosa collinella. The sequence goes on from JAEIFV010000055.1 coordinate 584,949, forward strand.
AGGAGATGCTTCCTTCTGGCTGTTACATACTTTTGCACAAACTCATTATACTCTGTGTACCTCTGGTTACTCTGTAACTCATAAGTGAGTATAACTAATGTGACTATTTTGAATTTCGAAATTGAAATTCTATGGCCGAATTTTCCGAACGATTTGTTAACTCTCCAAAACCGAAGTCAGTAGAGATTTACGTGTCACCCCCAAATATAAATATTTATAATCTTACCTTTTCTTTTTCCAGTGTTATGCCAGTAATAAATTGTTTCATACACAAATATGCAGTCTCTTGCAATTCGGGTTTATCATTCTCCATAACTTTGAAAATGATGTTAATAATTTTTTCTTTGTACGCCATGTCGCTTATATAGTGACATGCTGCCAGTGCCCGCAAAGCACTTGTTCTTAGTGGTATAAGATTTGAAACGTTTTTATAACAATCCAATTTAGCCAATGTAGCATCTTCAGCTTCACTTAAAGTCAGCAACTCGTGGAAAAACAGCTTGTGGTACGTGTTTGATAAATCTAAAAAATAATAACATAATTAATTAGAATGGTAATGATTTAAAATTTAATAATTTTAGCGTCCAATTAACACAAAAAACAAAACAAGTAAGAAAGTTGGGCAAGCCCGACTGTAATATACTCTGCATCTATCAAAGTTTGTGTTAAGGGGGTAATGCAGCTAGGCAAAAATTTTTTTTCGATTTTTTTTTTTTGCTTAAAAGGATTTTTTGAAATTCGAAATTTTTTAAGATTTATAGCCCTTTTAATGACCCAAAGTGACCCTATTTGCCTAGCAACTGCCAACTTTAAGCGCGTTTATCTCGAAAACACGTTTTTCGAGCTGGGGGCACTGACTGCGCCCGTAGTTCTGAAACGATGTTGATAAAACAAAGTGCAATCGACGCAGAATTGTCACCATTATGGCCCCTATTTTAATCATAATTTTAAATAATTTATTACTATTTTTTTTTTACACTAAACTACAAAAAATATTGCCGATTTTTTATTCAAAGAATGGCGGCCATTCTGTAAAAAAAAATAGGGGAAAGTTAACTTCAGCTCGGCCGATGTTTTGTATACCCTTGCATCTTCCATTGAAAACAAAAAAGTTTTTCTAACCAAGACTTCTTTTTTGACCTTACTTTTCTATGGGATCTATACTATATAGATGTCTGATTTCGACCAAACTTGGTGAAATCATGGAAAAGCATATTACACTGTTAATTACGAAATTTGGAGGCGATCCCATTTAAAACAAAAAAGTTTTTCTCACTAGAACTAGATTTCGACCGATCGTTCCTATGGCAGCTTTATGATATAGTCATCCGATTTCGACCAAACTTTGTAGAATTGTGTAAAAATATATAAAATAAGTGTATGCAAATGATAAGGACGCTTTCATTAAAAACAAAAAAGTTTTTCTCACTCTAACTATTTTTTCGACCGATCGTTCCTATGGGAGCTATATGTTATAGTCATCCGATTTCGACCAAACTTTTTAGAATTGTGTAGAAGTATATAAAAAAAGGGTATGCCAATGATAAGGACGTTCATTAAAATGCTATAGTTATTCGATTTCGACCAAACTTTGTAGACTTAAGTAAAAGTATTAAAAATAAGTGTATGCCAATGATAAGGACGTTTTCATTACAAACAAAAAAGTTTTTCTCACTAGAACTAGCTTTTCGACCGATCGTTTCTATGGCAGCTATATGCTATAGTCATCCGATCCGGCCGGTTCCGACAAATGTGCAGCGTATATGTACCAGAAGACTTCGTGCAAAGTTTGGTGAGGATAGCTTTGAAACTGACGGAGGAAATAGCATAGAAACAGACAGACGGACAGGAATCAACTCAGCTCGTCATGCTGATCAAGAATATATATACTTTATATGGTCGGAGATGTTTCCTTCAATGCGTTACAAACATCCGCACAATTTTATAATACCCTCTGCAAGGGTATAAAAACCCATTAAATTTGAAAAATTTGCCATAAATTAAGGAATAACTCTCTTCAAAGACCAATTTGGGCACCTTAGGGCTTTCTGATGTTGCTAGTTTGATTTTTATGGGCTGCGTTGATATGTGTTCTCAGAAGACCCATAAGACTCATAAACCCAGAAATTTTTACTCAGTATGACCTCCATAATTTTTTCAAAACAATCTTTAAAACAAAAGCTGATGAAGCCAAGCCGAGACCAGTTTTGTAATCAGTGGACCAAGCTGGACTAGAATTTTTCATCAAAGAGGCAGCAACTTTGTTCCCCTGTGTTATCTATCCCATAAAAAAACCGTTTGTCAAATCGTTTTTCTAAATTGCGGATGCGTGGCACAAATTAAAAATGGTTTTCATCTGCCTGCAAGCATAAGAAGCTTATGTCCCATACATGTCGAACCTCTATCTCTTACCATCTCTGAGAGATCAGCTTGTTCAAACGGACGGATTTTTGCCAATCAATCTCAAATCGTGACACAAGCTACAGAAATTAGTAAGCCTCAATTTCGTAAACATTTGAAACGTGTATAATAAGTTTGCCCAGAAGTTTGGACAGCAAAGAATGAATCATCTCCGACCACATAAAGAATATATGTATATTCTTGATCAGCATGACGAGACGAGTCGATTGAGTTTTGTCTGTCTGTTTTGAAGCTATCGAGCTTAATTTTGCACAGTGTAATCTATTAGCTGATTCGATAACTACTTCTTGTAGCTGCCATAGGAATAATCTGATTAAAGTGCATTTAAACTTCGGCACAGACAAAGTTAGCTTTGCTTTCACGATTTTCTTTAGTTGTAGAATATTAATTTATTTTTTATTTCAGAGCACGATATGGAATTTTGAATATAACATTAAGAGCTCTGAGGCAGAGTGGGGTTTGGTATAAATTTTTGTTTTAATAATCATCGAAATCTATACATCTATATAAAAGTGAAAGTATGTTTGTATGTTTGTCCCTTATGGGCATCTAAACCGCTGAACCGATCTTCACGAATTTTTCACAGTATTTTCATGTCGATCAGGAAAGTGTCATAGGCTATGTCTCATGTCTGTGAAATGGTCAAAAAACCGCGAAATTTGTAAAATTATACCGTTCATCCGATTGCAATGAAAATCTGGGAATGGTTGAACGCTTGCCCGGGAAGGTTTGTAAGTTGAAAAAATTGCGGAAAACGGTCCAAAAACCGCGAAAATTGCAAAATTTACGTTTTCGCTAAAACTTTGAGAAATTGATCGACGAATCGCGCAATTTACAAAATGTTCGATTGTTATGAAACTTTAAATTGAAGAAATGGACGGAAATGGTCCAAAACCGCGAAATTTCAATAACTATACGTTCATCCAAATTTGATGAATCTTTGGGCAATGTTTGGACGCTTGCCTGCGAAGGTTACCAAGGTCGAAAAATCGCGAAATTTGCAAATTTAACTTATGAAAACGCTTAATGCTTATATTACAATGCAGGCATTGGTAAATGGAAGCTGAAGATTACACGGTCCAATATATTGCGAAATTTGCAAATTTTTTATTTTAGCCTGGACTATCGTGAAGAATTGAGAGACGGCAATTGTAGTCAGGTAAATTGGAGGTATAAACCAAACAGCCAAAAAATTCACAAAATATTCATGAGTTTTGATTATTATGAAAACGGGAAAATAAAGGAAAAGATCGAACGGTCCAAAATGTTTATATCGATTTGCATCCAGCACTAGCTTGAATATAATCGCTCTCATAAGAATCATAAGGACCCGGGCGACGTCGGTTATTCAAGCTGGTATATTTATAAAGATAATTTATAGTCTAGCCTTCCATTAAATCAAAATTAAGTTTGATTGATTTAAGAATTTTTTGTTTAGTGGACTGTTTCTGGGACTGTTATTTGGTGAGCTTTTATTACAACTCTTCTCCACATCGAAAAAGTAATTGAGGAAAGCTAACTAGTTCTAATTAATATATGTAAGTAGAGGTTTTTGTCAATAGTATTCCATTTTTTAAATTTAATTTTCACTTTGAAAAATGATAGTTAAGTGATTTCTTCAGCAATGGAACTTTTTCTAGCATAACTATATTTTTGCTCTCTTTATACTTATGTGGGCAACTCTGCATTTCCAAGCCCTCACAAAACAGCTGAGCAACACGGAGCAACGTCGAGCAACGTCTGGCAACGCTGCATTTCCAAGCCCTCACAAAACAGCTGAGCAACACGGAGCAAAGACGAGGTGGAAAGCCTACCACACAAGACGACAAGAATAAATATGATTTGCTTTTAAAATCTGAGATCTATATCGGCAGCATCAGTTGTAATAAGCACATGCAAAAGCATTTAATCTTCGCCACAGAGAAATTTAGCTAAGGAATTTGTACTACGCTTTATTTTATTTCTAATTTATTTAATTGCAAATCTCACTAAGGACCTTAAGGTCTATGTGTGACCCCAATTTGGGGTCAGTTGGCCTTTAATTGCAAATGTGCAATAGCCAAACATTTGTAAAATTTTCTGGAAGTTATTTAGGACCACGGAATTGATTTAAATTAAATATGGACTTTTATTTGATATGGATCATTATACTTACCAATCGTAAAAAGTCGAGGTTCTAAAGTTGTGCAAAATGTATTGCCATCCATTAATCCTATTTGGGCATTAGCGGGCTGATGCCTCAACAAATGTTTTTTTGGTGGTATAATGTCTGCTAACACATCTTTATGTGGGTCCATCACTTCAGAGACAGATTTTGATTGAATAGTTCCAATGTGATTCAATAATATCATAGATTCTTCCCTAACAATACAGTTTGGACTTGTTATGTGGCGCACCAGCTCATGAATAACTTCATATGTGGCTTTTGTTTGCAAATCCTTAAGTTCATCATTTTTGTAATTTACACTGATTGGGCTCAAGCAAATTTCCAGCATGGTCTTCATATAGCTTTTGGTTATATCGATAGCCCCATTGGACACATCTCCTTCCAGGTCCATTAGCACAAACATAAAAGCTTTTAGAAAGTTGAAAAGGTGCTGGTAAAGAGCACGTAGCGACATGTGCTTGCATAAAAACTGTATGGCTTGGCAACCACCAACTTTTGAGTACCAAGGGCGATCATAGCATAAGGCGGTCATTTTCTCTGCCAGATATTGAATTATGGGTAACTTACACGCCCTTTCCTTGTTGCCCATTATATTTGTGGCTGTGTCAAGGATGATACCCATACAAGCTATTCCGGGTTTGCATAGTTCTTTTTCTTCATGACCCATGCAAGCGGCTAAGGCATCAATTAGAACCATTGGATCAATTCCATTTGATGCATGGTAGCCCTTCTGGGGGAATGGTCCTGCCTGTTGAGCTATAGCTACCATCGTATAATGCCTAACAACAGCCGCCATTACTGGGCAAACAGAATCTCTCAGATCTTTTGTTGCTGAAGCGACCAACATTCCAATAAGAGCTGTCTGATGAGTTCCTCGAACACTCACATCCTCAATTTTATGTTGAAATATTGACCAATTCATAATATTACTTTCAACAAAGTCAGTATGAGTAAATAGTTTTAACAAGGTATGTTTTTCATCATCCAAACTTATAAACGCAGCTAAAAAGCATCGGATGACTTCCCAACTTTGTCTTCTATAAAACTGATCAGTTGTATTTGAGCTCAATGCCTTGAAGGCAGACTCAATTGCTTCATCCACGGGGAATTCGATGGGTGTCTCATATTCTTGAAAATATGTTACAATTGAAATAATGGGCTTTTCGTTTTGGTCGTAATGCAAAGTCTGAGGTTCCACCATCATTTTGCGATTTCCACCTCCAAATTTCCCAAGAACACGAAAAGCAACCAAAGCTGCATTATCCTGATTTCTTAATGTTTTCCAAAGGGCCTGCATTAAAGATGCTCTCACCGGCTGTATATGATCGTATAAGAAGTCAGGTTGTAGGTTATCCACACAAAGCTCCAAGGTTCTGAGTCCCTAAAATAAAAAATGTAGAATATTTAAAAGCATTCTATAAAAACAAACATTTAAAAATACAAAAAAAAAAAAAAAAAAAAAAAAATTGCTATTCTCTTAAGTTTTAGATTCTTCGGTAAATTTTCTGTTGGTTGTGCGATATCTCTATGCATATTAAATGTGCAGGAATAAGTGGTCGTGTCACTAGCAAGGCTTATTCCAGCGTACGGCACCAAACCCAAACAGAAGACAGCATTAATTGCGCTGCAGATTGTTATTAAGGGGGTTGACCCGTGTGATGGTTATTAAAAATCGAAAAAAAAAATTTTATACCCTTGCAGAGGGTATTATAAAATTGTGCGGATGTTTGTAACGCATTGAAGGAAGCATCTTCGACCACATAAAGTATACGAGGTGTGTTCCAAAAGTATCGCGAATTTTGTGTTTTTTCAAAAATTATTTATTTATTCATGAATATCTATTTTGTCCCCTTCAAAGTAATCCCCATGAGATATTATACACTTGTGCCAACGGTATTTCCAATCTTCGAAGCACTTCAAAAAATCATTTTTTTTATCTTGTTCAGCTCCTCCTTCGATGCCGTGCGGCAATGGTTCGTGCGGCAGCTTCCATTGAGATGATTGAGCTTTGGTTTCCACGTCATAACCATAAACCCACGATTCGTCACCAGTTATGACCCTCTGGAGCAAATTTGGGTCGTCGCGGACAGAGTTTAACATCTCATTAGCAATGTTCATGCGATGCTGTTTTTGGTCGCAATTGACCAATTTTGGTACGAATTTCGCGGCGACCCGTCTCATGCCCAAATCATTGATAAAAATCGAATGGCACGAGCCAATCGATATGTTTAGGTCCTCAGCAACTTCTCTAACGGTGATTCGACGATTGGCCAACACCATTTTCTCCACTTCATTAATTTTTTCGTCTGTTGTTGAATTGCTCGGGCGTCCGGCACGCTCTTCGTCGTTCACATCTTCTCGGCCTTCGGAGAAGATTTTGTACCACTTCGGTCCAAGGTAGCTTTTCCGTATGCCACAGTCAACATTCGGAATGAATCCGCGCACTTAATTTCGTTTTTCACACAAAATTTGATACAGGTTCTTTGATCCATTTTTTTGAATAGGTAAAAATCGAAGACTATCCAAAACACGTGCAAGCAAAGCAGCTGTCAACAATTAAGTGAACATTCAAAATGGCCGAGCTTGTCGGCATAAGTGAGAGACATGAGTACCAACATAACGGCACAAAAAAATCGAAATTCGAATATACGTAACCCGCGAAAATTCAAAATTCGCGCTACTTTTTGAACACACCTCGTATATATTCTTGATCAGCATGACGAGCTGAGTTCATTTAGCCTTGTCCGTCTGTCCGTCCGTCCGTCTGTCCGTCTGTCTGTTTCTATGCTATCTCCTCCGTCAGTTTTAAAGCTATCCTCACCAAACTTTGCACGAAGTCTTCTGGTACATATACGCTGCACATTTGTCGGAACCGGCCGGATCGGATGACTATAGCATATAGCTGTCATAGGAACGATCGGTCGAAAAAATAGTCTTAGTGAGAAAAACTTTTTTGTTGTTAATGGATTCTTAGTTCCCATGATTTCACTAAGTTTGGTCGAAATCGGATGACTATAACATATAGCTCCCGAAGGAACGATCGGTCGAAAAACTAGTTCTAGAGAGAAAAACTTTTTTGTTTTTAATGAAAGCGTCCTTGTCATTGGCATACACTTATTTTATATACTTCTACACAATTCGACAAAGTTTGGTCGAAATAGGATGACTATAGCATATAGCTCCCATAGGAACGATCGGTCGAAAAACTAGTTTGAGTGAGGAAAACTTTTTTGTTTTTAATGAAAACGTCATTTTTATTGGCATATTCTTATTTTATATACTTTAACACATTTCTACAAAGTTTTATCAAAATCGGATGACTATATCATAAAGCTGCCATAGGAACGATCGGTCGAAATCTAGTTCTAGTGAGAAAAACTTTTTTGTTTTAAATGGGATCGCCTCCAAATTTCGTAATTAACAGTGTATTATGCTTTTCCATGATTTCACCAAGTTTGGTCAAAATCAGACATCTACATATATAGTATAGATCCCATAGAAAAGTAAGGTCCAAAAAGTAGTCTTGGTTAGAAAAACTTTTTTGTTTTGAATGTTAGCTGCAAGGGTATACAAAAATTCGGCCGTGCCGAAGTTAACTTTCCCCTATTTTTTTTCTTAAGTCCCTCTTCTGGTCTAGAGGGCTTAATTTTACGTTTTTTAAAAATTCGTGGAAAGAAATCGGGAAGAGATTTTGTAATTCTGTTTTTTGTATTTGGTTGTACAATTCATTTTAAAAAATACAAAATAAAAATTTGTGAATTCGAGGGCTGTTCAAAAAGTTATCGGGATCCAAAGTAGGCTCTTCCAAAAAAAGGTGTGTCGATGGTACCCACGTTTCCGGGAGTTACAATTATCAGAAAGCAAAAAGCCTTTATCGTCCGTAGCAGAGTTATGAAAATAAAATTGAATTTAAAAAAATGGCGGCCTTTTAAAAACGAAAAATAAATTTTTGAACATTTTTTGGCAGTCCAGTGTACAAAACAAAATAGTAAAAACTTTTTTTCTCAAAGATTGAGATAAGGACGATAGCCACGTTAATTCTGCGTCCATAAAGCCCTACATCATCAAAGTCGGTTCGGTAGAACTTGAGAAAACGTGGGCACCATTTTGAAAAACGTGGTTTCGAGAAAAACGCGTTCAAAGTTTTAAGTTCAATTTTCTGGTTCACAACAAAAGTAAACATTGATTTTGTGATGCAATATTTACATATGCTAATGAGCAATTCCAGCTCCATATACAGGTCCTTCCTCCTGCTTAAAAAAGCGTTCATTAGCGGCTCTATCGGCTCTCCGGGCACTACGCCCCTCTTTCGATGATGAGGCCATTTTGACATCCGAACGTCTGCATCGAAATGCGTCGCGTTTTATAGCATAGTTATGTGATTGTGGGCCAATTGTGACACCCATCAGGGTCATTCATTTCAAGATATAAATGAAGCCTTCGTTGAAAATGCATGTAGCAAGAAAATGAGCAATTTCAACGGTGTGTGCACCGCAGTGAATGTGCTTAGGAAAGGTCTACAATAAGGAATTAAAAGACTCATTGTTATTTTGAGTTTCTCCTCAGGTGCATCTATGCAGCAAGTCGTCGGCCGATAAAGCCTCATAAATGGGTTTTATAGCCTCCAGTACATTATCATTGAGTCGTGAGTATGTATGAAGAAAGGTGTCAAGAGTGCCTTCTGTCATGATTTCTGATACGCACGCCAGCTAGATGGACCAGGCGGGCAGTACATGTGCTGAGGATTGTAGTCGGTTGAACTTTTGTGGTAAAATGTTGCCCAAATCGCCTTTTTCATATCCTCTACAGACTCCGGATGACGACGAATCGCAAGTCCGTAATAAGTTGTGAGTTCACTTATGATCTTGTACGTTAGTTTTCCAGGACCTTTTTCACCAATTCCCTTACTGTCTTTTTTCGCTTTACGCAGCCGTGTACGCATTCACTTCTGAACATGAGCGATGCACTCTTTTTTTGTGACAATAGGGTTGCCGTTATATGGATCAGTGTCACGGATGGCTTTGAATGTTTTGCTGTCGCCGATATATTTTTGGTATTTTATCCCATGTTTTTCGTTAGACCTGGAAAACATTTCTTTCACGGTGTCGACCTCCATTTTTTCCGCGCTCCCATCTTGATTCATGGTGGAGCTTTCCTCATTGGATTGATACCACACTTCAAACGAGTCCTCCTTATATTCACTGGTTGATTTCCAATTCTTGCACGTTTGGCAAAGCCTAGATTTCACTACGGAATCGATATTTTTTTTTGCTGTATTTCCCGATAAGCGTCGTGGCCCCGAAGAGTGAAGAAAAGCCATGTTTCTTCCAGATTGTCCAAGCGTAGACTCACTGCGCGTTGATAGTAGGCACTTCGTCTTATCCTCATTTACCGCTAAGCCCATAAGTTTTGACTGCTTCTCTATCTCTGAAAACGCCAGTTTTATCGCAGATTCGTCTTTGCCGATGATATCAATATCATCGGCATATGCAAGTAGCATGTTGTCTCTGGTAAAGATTGTGCCCGTTCTGTTAGCATTTGGGCACTGGCGCAGTATGTACTCCGTCAGCAAGTTAAAAAAGTCACCCTGCCTAAAACCTCTTTTGGTATCGAAAGGCTCGGAGGAGTTTTTTCCTATTTTGACGGAGCTTTGTGTGCTTCTCAACGTCATCATGCAAAGTCGAACGTACTTTGCTGGATTCTGGGCAAAATTATAATACACTTTTCCAGTTTATAAATATCCATTCATATATGTGGCGTTCCAAGCAAAAAAAAATATTTTCTGAGACGATGTCTTCGAATTGGATGAAAATTGGACCAAAGTAAGCTTATTAGGAAAAAATCTTAACCCGAAGATTTGAGCTATATTGGAACTCTTTAGCGAAAGTTTTGGTGCCTTCTTATCTTTACAGTTTCGGAGAGCCATCTCGACTTCGTAAACTTGAATGCTTCTGTCCAGAAAATGGTTTGCAGGTCTACACCTGCATGAGGGACCTGTTTGATCTTATGTGTGGAGAAGCGCGTGAAAGTGTGTGGCTAGTGCACTAGCGTCGGTTTCTATTTTTTTCCTTTCGCTACGTCCATTTAGTTTCCTCGCCAGCTCCCAAAAGTTTTTGCTATTTCTCACGATGTTAAAATCCTCCTGCATTTTATGATAGTGGTTTTGCTGCTTACTCTTACACAAATTTTTGTACAGTGTGTTTGCCTGTTGGTATTGTATGCGTGTGTTTAGCGAGTCGTTTTCTCGGGCGGCCAATAGTGCTTTAAAAGATGATTTTCTCGCTTGCTCGCATTGGGCGTCAAACCATGCCTGCACATATTGCTTGACAGTTGCTTTTCCAGTGCTTTGCATACACTTTGCTGCTTCAATGACAATTTTTCCAATTGCTCAATATCGTATGGCTGGTGGGGAAAAACGCTTTGAGTACAGAGTTGCCTATCTAAGCACTGTTTATATTGGAAAGATTTGAGGTCCTTCCATTTAAGCCTTGGGAGAAGTTGATCGTCGCTGGTTATTTCCTCGTGACTACTAAAGGAGTAAGTTACCACTAAAGGCAGATGATCCGAGAACGTTTGACTGTCTACATGATAGTTTTGAACTGCTTTATGCCAATTTCTATTAACTAGACAGTAGTAGTCAATTGTCGTCGCCACCTCACCTCTTCGGAACGTGAACTCTCCGCTTCTGTCTCCAAAGGTTCGACCGTTTAGAACCGTTAGGTTCAGACATTCAAACATTTCTATTATGTTTTTGCCCTTAGTATCAAGGGTTATATCTTTTGCCTCTCTACGTGAGGCGGCGTATCATTTAGCCGTGTCATTTCGCTCGGTGAGTACCTGTTGGTCGCCAATTCTTCCGTTTAGGTCACCTACGATCATGACATCCTCTTGTGTGTTTTCCAAGATAGTGTTATATAATATTCCAAATTCCGAGTTCCAATTATTACAATTTAAGTATGTTGGTATAATAGTGTACGTTTTATTGAGTTGCTTTATTTGGATTAGTACTGTTTCGTTTACTTCTGTGAAAGAGCATACTTTGGCGAGTTCCCTATTTATTCCGTACAGACATCCTCCGCTTGGCCTCCCTTTTGTACTGCGCCGCTTCGCTTCTACCCATTTTAACATGTGATTTGGAAAGAACAGTTCAAAGTCATCAAAACCTTTATCAGCAAAAGTTTCAAAGAGCAGGAAGATTTGGTGGCTGCATATATAATTTAAAAATTTTTTAAAAATTAGCTTATATTTAAGGCATGCTATATTATATGCTAGGATTGTTATTAGTTTAGAAGATTTGTTTTGGCAGCTCCTTAAAAGCTTTTTGAGTTGGCCTTTTTTAAAAGCTCTTCGTAGCGTAGGTCCATCTCAAAACCATCTACATATAATTGCTTTAATGCTGACTCTGCAGGCTGGTTTTCGCAGTAGAGTTCATCCTGGCCACTCCAGTGGAACCATTTATCAGCAATGTTTATTCTGTCATCTCTAACAAAAATCTTTTCGTGCTGCTCATTTCGCGGACTTGCTTTCGCAGAATGAGCATTATGCGCTTGTGCTATCTCCGTTTATTGTTCAAGTCGTTTTCTACGTAAATTTGTGTTCCTTTTAACAGCTTGGTCTGTCGCAATATCGCCTGCACAGCCGTCATCGATCCAAACTCTACCATTATCATCATTTTGCCGTTTTTTTCGCTCAACTTTCTAGCCGACTCGATCATGGGATTGCCTGGTATCTTTAGTTTATCAGCAACCAGCGATTTCACTTCTTTCATGGGGTTTTTGCGTGAGTCTAGGCCTCTGACAATCAAATTTCGTAGCTTTGTAGCATCCTTCCATCCTTAAGAGCCTTTGTGATTCTTCTGACTTCCAAGCGCGTAGTTCTTGCAGCTCTGCTTTAAGCGATTCATTTTCCTTCGTCAGGAGCTCCACCTTTTCATTTATTCCGGACATATATGCCTTTATCTCGGACACATCTGCCTTAATCTCCGCTACATCCGTCTTGGTTGCCACAATTTTAAGTTTTTGGTCCAGTAGTGAGGACATAAAGGACATAGGTTCCTCCAGCTTTAGTGGCTCAACTGTTGTGGACTAGCCTCTTGTAGGTACCATGTCTGGAGAGAGTTCCTTCAGCAATCGCTTTGCTCCGGATCCTGAGGGTACGCTTACGGTAGCTGTCGTTGGTAGCTGATTTTTTAGTGGTGTACGCTTCACACTCATGTCGATTGAAATCAACTTAAAAACTGGCGACAATAAGCAGTAGTCGATAATCGATCAAGGGCCTCTGTGTCTTATCGAACTAGTTCAGGTTCCTATGCAGTCACGTGCGAGTGAGCCAGCTGATATCGTTTTTAAGCTAAGCAGGCCAGCTGTATTTACATTTACATGTACTCACACATACAAATCGTGGTTTTCGCTTTCAATCAATCGCCGGCTTGACAATTATATTTATATTTGGCAAAAAGAATTCAGTTGAATATGGGCCTGCATCCAGCAATCTTCGTCAACTATCGACCCGGTCAGTCCAGGGTAATATGTGGATGATGATTGCAACAGTTTTCACTTCTTTGGTATTGCGTTTTACAGGTTGAAAACGGAGCACCCCAGCAGACGCAGCCTCTCACTTCAAGAACCGAGTGAATCCTGAAGGTATATGCATTGGCATTAAAGGTTGTTCAATGTATTTCTGTTGTTTGTGGCCACTATTTTAATTACTGAGAAATTCGTCTCAAAGAGTGCTTCAGGTGTGCCACGATTTTCTTGTGTGCATATATTCAAAGGGCTGCCAGCCAGCGCCAAGTTCGATACACCCTGACTCTCCTGGAGGCTTAATGATAGTTTGATCGGGGGCATGAAATAATGCCAGGTGAAATAAGGCCCGCGGGCCTTATTTCACTTCAAAAGTGAAATAACGCCAATAATGAGAGAGAAATAACACCCGCGGGCTTTATTTCACTTTTGAGAGTGAAATTACACCCGCGGGCGTTGTTTCACTTTCAAAAGTGAAACAAGGCCCGCGGGCTTTATTTCACTTTTTGGAGTGGCGTTATTTCACTTTTGAAAGTGAAATAACGCCCGCGGGCGGTATTTCTCATTCATTGGTGGCGTTATTTTTCCTTTGTGACTATAAGGAATATATTAATGAACTGAACGAGAGCGTAAGACGGACGGACAGGGCGATATCTCCTTTTCAAAAGTGAAATAAAGCCAAGCGGGAGTTATTTCACTTTTGTCATTAAGAAGAAAATGATAAGTAAACAGGTTTTTTTTTAAGGAAAAGGAAAAAAGATGAGTAAAACAAGAGCGAAACAGTTTCATTCGTCTAGGTGACAGATGACTAAACATCCTTATATCGAATATCTTCTATCAATTTATAAAGCCCGGCACTTTCGAAAGTTGGTTTTAAATCTCTAACTAGAATTCCTTTTACAATTTTCTCCGTTCTTTGTTATTTTTTTGAGGGAAAGAAAAAAATGTATAGCCTTCAATTAAGTTTGCCACACTAAGGTCATCTGGTCACTTTGACTATCAACACTTTCAGGATCGAATTAAAGTGAGTGAACTTAAAAAATTGTTTAGGACATTCTATTAGTAGTATGGCCATTAAGGTTTACTTCTATAAATTTTAAAAGACCTATATAATCTAAATGGTTCCATGTCTATTGATCACAATAATTGATGTCTATTGATCACAATAATTGATCGCGCGATTTTTAAAAAAAAAATTTTGTCAATTCAACACAATACCAATTTAAGAAAAAACGGTATTGCAGACTTTCGTTCACAAGAATTCATGATTTTGTTACGCTTATAACGGATTTTCTCTCTGTGCTATGAAGATCAGTGGGAGGTCGATGCATCTTAAGAAATCAGCGGATCTTTAATTAATTAGTTACTTTTTTATGACAGTCAAATTCTATGAGTTTTTAGAAAAAAAGTAATATATCACCCGTGGGCCTTATTTCACTTCAAAAAGTGAAATAAAGCCCGCGGGCTTTATTTCACTTTCAGGAGTGGCGTTATTTCACTTTCAATAGTGAAATAAAGCCCGCGGGTGTTATTTTACTTTCAATAGTGAAATAAAGCCCGCGGGTGTTATTTCACTTTCAATAGTGAAATAACGCCACTCCTGAAAGTGAAATAAAGCCTTATAAAGGCCTTATTTCACCTGGCGTTATTTCATGCCCCCAGTTTGACCATAGCCGTCAGAGTCATCGATAGTCGTTCGTTTCTAGTTGTGGCAGAGTCTCCACACTGTTTTGGCTGATATGGCAGCCTTCGGTTGGTTTTGCGAAAAATTATTAAAATGCAAATTTCAATATTAAATCAAATTATACATGTTATTTATTTGATGCAGCCTATGCAGTAAAATAATGTAGTTTACATTTCCAAAACGAATTTTGCTTATCAAAATAGTTTTAGCGTTGAATTTAGCAAAATTTCTACCCAAATCACTAGAGGTTTGAAACCA